>CACSLI010000091.1:2462843-3694265 GCA_902706615.1 Meloidogyne luci | reverse complement strand
GAGCGGAATTTTCAGTGTGGGTGTCAGTGACAATTGATCACTGGACATTTGGGTCATGGACAATTGATCACTGGACATTTGGTCAGTGACAATTAATCACTGGACAATTGATCACTGGACAATTGATCACTGGACATTTGGTCAGTGACAGTTGATCACTGGACATTTGGTCAGTGACAGTTTATCGGTGGCATTTTGTCGGGGGGGGGGGGGGTCAGGAAGAAGGTGGTCTAATCTAATCAAAGGTCTAAGTGCCCTACTGCCCGTACCTATGGAAGACCATCCCGTACCTTGGTATATGTAACCGGGAGGTATGAAAGCCCGATCCTATTGAAATATTATTTTGAAAAAAGGGGGTTGTCAGTTCAGTGCGGAATTTTCAGTGTGGGTGTCAGTGACAATTGATCACTGGACATTTGGGTCATGGACAATTGATCACTGGACATTTGGTCAGTGACAATTAATCACTGGACAATTGATCACTGGACAATTGATCACTGGACATTTGGTCAGTGACAGTTGATCACTGGACATTTGGTCAGTGACAGTTTATCGGTGGCATTTTGTCGGGGGGGGGGGGGGTCAGGAAGAAGGTGGTCTAATCTAATCAAAGGTCTAAGTGCCCTACTGCCCGTACCTATGGAAGACCATCCCGTACCTTGGTATATGTAACCGGGAGGTATGAAAGCCCGATCCTATTGAAATATTATTTTGAAAAAGGGGGTTGTCAGTTCAGTGCGGAATTTTCAGTGTGGGTGTCAGTGACAATTGATCACTGGACATTTGGGTCATGGACAATTGATCACTGGACATTTGGTCAGTGACAATTAATCACTGGACAATTGATCACTGGACAATTGATCACTGGACATTTGGTCAGTGACAGTTGATCACTGGACATTTGGTCAGTGACAGTTTATCGGTGGCATTTTGTCGGGGGGGGGGGGGGGTCAGGAAGAAGGTGGTCTAATCTAATCAAAGGTCTAAGTGCCCTACTGCCCGTACCTATGGAAGACCATCCCGTACCTTGGTATATGTAACCGGGAGGTATGAAAGCCCGATCCTATTGAAATATTATTTTGAAAAAAGGGGGTTGTCAGTTCAGTGCGGAATTTTCAGTGTGGGTGTCAGTGACAATTGATCACTGGACATTTGGGTCATGGACAATTGATCACTGGACATTTGGTCAGTGACAATTAATCACTGGACAATTGATCACTGGACAATTGATCACTGGACATTTGGTCAGTGACAGTTGATCACTGGACATTTGGTCAGTGACAGTTTATCGGTGGCATTTTGTCGGGGGGGGGGGGGGTCAGGAAGAAGGTGGTCTAATCTAATCAAAGGTCTAAGTGCCCTACTGCCCGTACCTATGGAAGACCATCCCGTACCTTGGTATATGTAACCGGGAGGTATGAAAGCCCGATCCTATTGAAATATTATTTTGAAAAAAGGGGGTTGTCAGTTCAGTGCGGAATTTTCAGTGTGGGTGTCAGTGACAATTGATCACTGGACATTTGGGTCATGGACAATTGATCACTGGACATTTGGTCAGTGACAATTAATCACTGGACAATTGATCACTGGACAATTGATCACTGGACATTTGGTCAGTGACAGTTGATCACTGGACATTTGGTCAGTGACAGTTTATCGGTGGCATTTTGTCGGGGGGGGGGGGGGTCAGGAAGAAGGTGGTCTAATCTAATCAAAGGTCTAAGTGCCCTACTGCCCGTACCTATGGAAGACCATCCCGTACCTTGGTATATGTAACCGGGAGGTATGAAAGCCCGATCCTATTGAAATATTATTTTGAAAAAAGGGGGTTGTCAGTTCAGTGCGGAATTTTCAGTGTGGGTGTCAGTGACAATTGATCACTGGACATTTGGGTCATGGACAATTGATCACTGGACATTTGGTCAGTGACAATTAATCACTGGACAATTGATCACTGGACAATTGATCACTGGACATTTGGTCAGTGACAGTTGATCACTGGACATTTGGTCAGTGACAGTTTATCGGTGGCATTTTGTCGGGGGGGGGGGTCAGGAAGAAGGTGGTCTAATCTAATCAAAGGTCTAAGTGCCCTACTGCCCGTACCTATGGAAGACCATCCCGTACCTTGGTATATGTAACCGGGAGGTATGAAAGCCCGATCCTATTGAAATATTATTTTGAAAAAAGGGGGTTGTCAGTTCAGTGCGGAATTTTCAGTGTGGGTGTCAGTGACAATTGATCACTGGACATTTGGGTCATGGACAATTGATCACTGGACATTTGGTCAGTGACAATTAATCACTGGACAATTGATCACTGGACAATTGATCACTGGACATTTGGTCAGTGACAGTTGATCACTGGACATTTGGTCAGTGACAGTTTATCGGTGGCATTTTGTCGGGGGGGGGGGGGGGTCAGGAAGAAGGTGGTCTAATCTAATCAAAGGTCTAAGTGCCCTACTGCCCGTACCTATGGAAGACCATCCCGTACCTTGGTATATGTAACCGGGAGGTATGAAAGCCCGATCCTATTGAAATATTATTTTGAAAAAAGGGGGTTGTCAGTTCAGTGCGGAATTTTCAGTGTGGGTGTCAGTGACAATTGATCACTGGACATTTGGGTCATGGACAATTGATCACTGGACATTTGGTCAGTGACAATTAATCACTGGACAATTGATCACTGGACAATTGATCACTGGACATTTGGTCAGTGACAGTTGATCACTGGACATTTGGTCAGTGACAGTTTATCGGTGGCATTTTGTCGGGGGGGGGGGGGGGTCAGGAAGAAGGTGGTCTAATCTAATCAAAGGTCTAAGTGCCCTACTGCCCGTACCTATGGAAGACCATCCCGTACCTTGGTATATGTAACCGGGAGGTATGAAAGCCCGATCCTATTGAAATATTATTTTGAAAAAAGGGGGTTGTCAGTTCAGTGCGGAATTTTCAGTGTGGGTGTCAGTGACAATTGATCACTGGACATTTGGGTCATGGACAATTGATCACTGGACATTTGGTCAGTGACAATTAATCACTGGACAATTGATCACTGGACAATTGATCACTGGACATTTGGTCAGTGACAGTTGATCACTGGACATTTGGTCAGTGACAGTTTATCGGTGGCATTTTGTCGGGGGGGGGGGGGGGTCAGGAAGAAGGTGGTCTAATCTAATCAAAGGTCTAAGTGCCCTACTGCCCGTACCTATGGAAGACCATCCCGTACCTTGGTATATGTAACCGGGAGGTATGAAAGCCCGATCCTATTGAAATATTATTTTGAAAAAAGGGGGTTGTCAGTTCAGTGCGGAATTTTCAGTGTGGGTGTCAGTGACAATTGATCACTGGACATTTGGGTCATGGACAATTGATCACTGGACATTTGGTCAGTGACAATTAATCACTGGACAATTGATCACTGGACAATTGATCACTGGACATTTGGTCAGTGACAGTTGATCACTGGACATTTGGTCAGTGACAGTTTATCGGTGGCATTTTGTCGGGGGGGGGGTCAGGAAGAAGGTGGTCTAATCTAATCAAAGGTCTAAGTGCCCTACTGCCCGTACCTATGGAAGACCATCCCGTACCTTGGTATATGTAACCGGGAGGTATGAAAGCCCGATCCTATTGAAATATTATTTTGAAAAAAGGGGGTTGTCAGTTCAGTGCGGAATTTTCAGTGTGGGTGTCAGTGACAATTGATCACTGGACATTTGGGTCATGGACAATTGATCACTGGACATTTGGTCAGTGACAATTAATCACTGGACAATTGATCACTGGACAATTGATCACTGGACATTTGGTCAGTGACAGTTGATCACTGGACATTTGGTCAGTGACAGTTTATCGGTGGCATTTTGTCGGGGGGGGGGGGGGGTCAGGAAGAAGGTGGTCTAATCTAATCAAAGGTCTAAGTGCCCTACTGCCCGTACCTATGGAAGACCATCCCGTACCTTGGTATATGTAACCGGGAGGTATGAAAGCCCGATCCTATTGAAATATTATTTTGAAAAAAGGGGGTTGTCAGTTCAGTGCGGAATTTTCAGTGTGGGTGTCAGTGACAATTGATCACTGGACATTTGGGTCATGGACAATTGATCACTGGACATTTGGTCAGTGACAATTAATCACTGGACAATTGATCACTGGACAATTGATCACTGGACATTTGGTCAGTGACAGTTGATCACTGGACATTTGGTCAGTGACAGTTTATCGGTGGCATTTTGTCGGGGGGGGGGGGGGGTCAGGAAGAAGGTGGTCTAATCTAATCAAAGGTCTAAGTGCCCTACTGCCCGTACCTATGGAAGACCATCCCGTACCTTGGTATATGTAACCGGGAGGTATGAAAGCCCGATCCTATTGAAATATTATTTTGAAAAAAGGGGGTTGTCAGTTCAGTGCGGAATTTTCAGTGTGGGTGTCAGTGACAATTGATCACTGGACATTTGGGTCATGGACAATTGATCACTGGACATTTGGTCAGTGACAATTAATCACTGGACAATTGATCACTGGACAATTGATCACTGGACATTTGGTCAGTGACAGTTGATCACTGGACATTTGGTCAGTGACAGTTTATCGGTGGCATTTTGTCGGGGGGGGGGGGGGTCAGGAAGAAGGTGGTCTAATCTAATCAAAGGTCTAAGTGCCCTACTGCCCGTACCTATGGAAGACCATCCCGTACCTTGGTATATGTAACCGGGAGGTATGAAAGCCCGATCCTATTGAAATATTATTTTGAAAAAAGGGGGTTGTCAGTTCAGTGCGGAATTTTCAGTGTGGGTGTCAGTGACAATTGATCACTGGACATTTGGGTCATGGACAATTGATCACTGGACATTTGGTCAGTGACAATTAATCACTGGACAATTGATCACTGGACAATTGATCACTGGACATTTGGTCAGTGACAGTTGATCACTGGACATTTGGTCAGTGACAGTTTATCGGTGGCATTTTGTCGGGGGGGGGGGTCAGGAAGAAGGTGGTCTAATCTAATCAAAGGTCTAAGTGCCCTACTGCCCGTACCTATGGAAGACCATCCCGTACCTTGGTATATGTAACCGGGAGGTATGAAAGCCCGATCCTATTGAAATATTATTTTGAAAAAAGGGGGTTGTCAGTTCAGTGCGGAATTTTCAGTGTGGGTGTCAGTGACAATTGATCACTGGACATTTGGGTCATGGACAATTGATCACTGGACATTTGGTCAGTGACAATTAATCACTGGACAATTGATCACTGGACAATTGATCACTGGACATTTGGTCAGTGACAGTTGATCACTGGACATTTGGTCAGTGACAGTTTATCGGTGGCATTTTGTCGGGGGGGGGGGGGTCAGGAAGAAGGTGGTCTAATCTAATCAAAGGTCTAAGTGCCCTACTGCCCGTACCTATGGAAGACCATCCCGTACCTTGGTATATGTAACCGGGAGGTATGAAAGCCCGATCCTATTGAAATATTATTTTGAAAAAAGGGGGTTGTCAGTTCAGTGCGGAATTTTCAGTGTGGGTGTCAGTGACAATTGATCACTGGACATTTGGGTCATGGACAATTGATCACTGGACATTTGGTCAGTGACAATTAATCACTGGACAATTGATCACTGGACAATTGATCACTGGACATTTGGTCAGTGACAGTTGATCACTGGACATTTGGTCAGTGACAGTTTATCGGTGGCATTTTGTCGGGGGGGGGGGGGGTCAGGAAGAAGGTGGTCTAATCTAATCAAAGGTCTAAGTGCCCTACTGCCCGTACCTATGGAAGACCATCCCGTACCTTGGTATATGTAACCGGGAGGTATGAAAGCCCGATCCTATTGAAATATTATTTTGAAAAAAGGGGGTTGTCAGTTCAGTGCGGAATTTTCAGTGTGGGTGTCAGTGACAATTGATCACTGGACATTTGGGTCATGGACAATTGATCACTGGACATTTGGTCAGTGACAATTAATCACTGGACAATTGATCACTGGACAATTGATCACTGGACATTTGGTCAGTGACAGTTGATCACTGGACATTTGGTCAGTGACAGTTTATCGGTGGCATTTTGTCGGGGGGGGGGGGGGGGGGTCAGGAAGAAGGTGGTCTAATCTAATCAAAGGTCTAAGTGCCCTACTGCCCGTACCTATGGAAGACCATCCCGTACCTTGGTATATGTAACCGGGAGGTATGAAAGCCCGATCCTATTGAAATATTATTTTGAAAAAAGGGGGTTGTCAGTTCAGTGCGGAATTTTCAGTGTGGGTGTCAGTGACAATTGATCACTGGACATTTGGGTCATGGACAATTGATCACTGGACATTTGGTCAGTGACAATTAATCACTGGACAATTGATCACTGGACAATTGATCACTGGACATTTGGTCAGTGACAGTTGATCACTGGACATTTGGTCAGTGACAGTTTATCGGTGGCATTTTGTCGGGGGGGGGGGGGTCAGGAAGAAGGTGGTCTAATCTAATCAAAGGTCTAAGTGCCCTACTGCCCGTACCTATGGAAGACCATCCCGTACCTTGGTATATGTAACCGGGAGGTATGAAAGCCCGATCCTATTGAAATATTATTTTGAAAAAAGGGGGTTGTCAGTTCAGTGCGGAATTTTCAGTGTGGGTGTCAGTGACAATTGATCACTGGACATTTGGGTCATGGACAATTGATCACTGGACATTTGGTCAGTGACAATTAATCACTGGACAATTGATCACTGGACAATTGATCACTGGACATTTGGTCAGTGACAGTTGATCACTGGACATTTGGTCAGTGACAGTTTATCGGTGGCATTTTGTCGGGGGGGGGGTCAGGAAGAAGGTGGTCTAATCTAATCAAAGGTCTAAGTGCCCTACTGCCCGTACCTATGGAAGACCATCCCGTACCTTGGTATATGTAACCGGGAGGTATGAAAGCCCGATCCTATTGAAATATTATTTTGAAAAAAGGGGGTTGTCAGTTCAGTGCGGAATTTTCAGTGTGGGTGTCAGTGACAATTGATCACTGGACATTTGGGTCATGGACAATTGATCACTGGACATTTGGTCAGTGACAATTAATCACTGGACAATTGATCACTGGACAATTGATCACTGGACATTTGGTCAGTGACAGTTGATCACTGGACATTTGGTCAGTGACAGTTTATCGGTGGCATTTTGTCGGGGGGGGGGGGGTCAGGAAGAAGGTGGTCTAATCTAATCAAAGGTCTAAGTGCCCTACTGCCCGTACCTATGGAAGACCATCCCGTACCTTGGTATATGTAACCGGGAGGTATGAAAGCCCGATCCTATTGAAATATTATTTTGAAAAAAGGGGGTTGTCAGTTCAGTGCGGAATTTTCAGTGTGGGTGTCAGTGACAATTGATCACTGGACATTTGGGTCATGGACAATTGATCACTGGACATTTGGTCAGTGACAATTAATCACTGGACAATTGATCACTGGACAATTGATCACTGGACATTTGGTCAGTGACAGTTGATCACTGGACATTTGGTCAGTGACAGTTTATCGGTGGCATTTTGTCGGGGGGGGGGGGGGTCAGGAAGAAGGTGGTCTAATCTAATCAAAGGTCTAAGTGCCCTACTGCCCGTACCTATGGAAGACCATCCCGTACCTTGGTATATGTAACCGGGAGGTATGAAAGCCCGATCCTATTGAAATATTATTTTGAAAAAAGGGGGTTGTCAGTTCAGTGCGGAATTTTCAGTGTGGGTGTCAGTGACAATTGATCACTGGACATTTGGGTCATGGACAATTGATCACTGGACATTTGGTCAGTGACAATTAATCACTGGACAATTGATCACTGGACAATTGATCACTGGACATTTGGTCAGTGACAGTTGATCACTGGACATTTGGTCAGTGACAGTTTATCGGTGGCATTTTGTCGGGGGGGGGGGGGGTCAGGAAGAAGGTGGTCTAATCTAATCAAAGGTCTAAGTGCCCTACTGCCCGTACCTATGGAAGACCATCCCGTACCTTGGTATATGTAACCGGGAGGTATGAAAGCCCGATCCTATTGAAATATTATTTTGAAAAAAGGGGGTTGTCAGTTCAGTGCGGAATTTTCAGTGTGGGTGTCAGTGACAATTGATCACTGGACATTTGGGTCATGGACAATTGATCACTGGACATTTGGTCAGTGACAATTAATCACTGGACAATTGATCACTGGACAATTGATCACTGGACATTTGGTCAGTGACAGTTGATCACTGGACATTTGGTCAGTGACAGTTTATCGGTGGCATTTTGTCGGGGGGGGGGGGGGGGGTCAGGAAGAAGGTGGTCTAATCTAATCAAAGGTCTAAGTGCCCTACTGCCCGTACCTATGGAAGACCATCCCGTACCTTGGTATATGTAACCGGGAGGTATGAAAGCCCGATCCTATTGAAATATTATTTTGAAAAAAGGGGGTTGTCAGTTCAGTGCGGAATTTTCAGTGTGGGTGTCAGTGACAATTGATCACTGGACATTTGGGTCATGGACAATTGATCACTGGACATTTGGTCAGTGACAATTAATCACTGGACAATTGATCACTGGACAATTGATCACTGGACATTTGGTCAGTGACAGTTGATCACTGGACATTTGGTCAGTGACAGTTTATCGGTGGCATTTTGTCGGGGGGGGGGTCAGGAAGAAGGTGGTCTAATCTAATCAAAGGTCTAAGTGCCCTACTGCCCGTACCTATGGAAGACCATCCCGTACCTTGGTATATGTAACCGGGAGGTATGAAAGCCCGATCCTATTGAAATATTATTTTGAAAAAAGGGGGTTGTCAGTTCAGTGCGGAATTTTCAGTGTGGGTGTCAGTGACAATTGATCACTGGACATTTGGGTCATGGACAATTGATCACTGGACATTTGGTCAGTGACAATTAATCACTGGACAATTGATCACTGGACAATTGATCACTGGACATTTGGTCAGTGACAGTTGATCACTGGACATTTGGTCAGTGACAGTTTATCGGTGGCATTTTGTCGGGGGGGGGGGGTCAGGAAGAAGGTGGTCTAATCTAATCAAAGGTCTAAGTGCCCTACTGCCCGTACCTATGGAAGACCATCCCGTACCTTGGTATATGTAACCGGGAGGTATGAAAGCCCGATCCTATTGAAATATTATTTTGAAAAAAGGGGGTTGTCAGTTCAGTGCGGAATTTTCAGTGTGGGTGTCAGTGACAATTGATCACTGGACATTTGGGTCATGGACAATTGATCACTGGACATTTGGTCAGTGACAATTAATCACTGGACAATTGATCACTGGACAATTGATCACTGGACATTTGGTCAGTGACAGTTGATCACTGGACATTTGGTCAGTGACAGTTTATCGGTGGCATTTTGTCGGGGGGGGGTCAGGAAGAAGGTGGTCTAATCTAATCAAAGGTCTAAGTGCCCTACTGCCCGTACCTATGGAAGACCATCCCGTACCTTGGTATATGTAACCGGGAGGTATGAAAGCCCGATCCTATTGAAATATTATTTTGAAAAAAGGGGGTTGTCAGTTCAGTTTCAAAAATCCCGAAAATAATTATCCGGATCCCGACCGTGATTCGGGATTTTTTTCGAGATAAAAAATTTAAACTTTTTGTAAATAAAGTGCATCAAAATACTACAATTTATATGTAAAAAATTAAATTTAAAAAAAATATATATATATTAAACATCATATGTAGTTTGGTATCTCCTGCCCCGTCAGCAAACGGAACATCGATGTTGGCATTGTTCTGAATTAGATTTACTTTTAGAATATAGGCATAAACCCACTTCATATGGATCTCGCCAGTAGCTGTAGCCAGCATGTTGACGATTCGCTCATGTGTGACAGCCACAACGCTAGTCTGATTTATTTCAATAATACGATGACCTGAATAAATTGTTATTGATCAAATACTTATCAATTTCATCTATCATTAGAACTGACCCACACGTATACCACCTCGTTCAGCGATACCGCCACGAAGAAGCGAACAAATCTAGAAAATTAGCATAAATTCCTTTTGAACATAATATTCCCTAAAAACTAACTATTCCGTTTTGAACGCTAAATCCAAGTTGATATTTTGTATCTGGTCGTCTTATTCGGACTTCTACTACAGGCGGAGTCGAAACAATTGTCAGTCGAACAGCTGTAGATGAACGAGCATTCTATATTCGCTTTATTTGAAAATGTTTATTTCCTAACTCACCTTTATGTTTTGTTGTGCAGCACTTAGCGGCAATCCAACAAGTGAGATACCATTTACTCCAATCACCTTAAAATAAAGTATACAAATGGTTCAACAATTTTCATTTTTCCGTTCTCTAATATACCGAAAAATATCAGGTAGGTATTTAAAAATTTTTAAATCACCTGATCGCCAATATTTAACTGATTAGATCGCGCAGCAGGTCCACCTGGCGCCATATTAGCAATCACCTTGTATAATTATAGAAATTACAAAAATTAATAGGTTACTATGAAAATTCAACTGATCACGGCTCTCTTATTTGTAATTTTTTCAATTTTTATCCTACCGATGTTGGAAGCATTGAGCCCCATCCTGATTCAACAATTACAATTCCCATAGGTTCACCTGCGCGCTTGGAGATAACTACATCCTAAAGAATAAAATGTACCTATATTTTGAATTATGTATATGTTTGAGCATGCATCGCAATAATCAATTACCTTTTGCGTCTCTTTACGCGCCAGCAGCTCCAGTTCCTCAGCCATCATCTCTTGAGAATTTAACACTTCTTGATAATCAATATCCCGTAAGTAATTTGGATCATCAATTCCATTTGCTCGCAGAAATTCCGTGTACGCAACTTGAAAGGCCTGCCCAATAGATTGGGCAATAAAATTAGCCTCTTCTGATTCAAACACGTGACAGACCACGCGAGGTGCTTTTCTTATAATTTCGGTACTGCAATTTTAAATTTTTTACAAAGCAGCACAACAAACTAACTTCTCACTCTGTTCCTGTTGACAAGGCATTCGCCGGGCCATAAGCACAACCAAGTCTCCTATATTGGAATAAAAATTTGAGTATATTATTTAATATCCGATAAAGACAAAACTGATAAAGAAACGAACCTATATCTGCTATGTATGAAATGGAACGCAATGAGTGATCCATAAGTATGTCCTAAAGAATAAAATAGAAAAGATTCAGTTTGAAGGATAGTTTTTTAAGACAGACAAATAAAATAAACAAGGTAATTAACATTATAATTTCAACCACTAAAATGGGAAAGGCACAATCCAACAAATTGCAATAACATATAAGCAAAAAATACAAACCTGACGCACATCTGTTTCTGATATTCTCTGAAAAGGAATAAATATAAGCAGTAGACATAACTTTATGACAGCGTAGCCGGGCAAAAAATATAAATTGACACCAATGATATAAATCATATTATTAAGCTACATAATATGAGCATTCATCTAGTTCTGATACTTAGGAAATAAGGAAAACAACAGCGAAAATATAGATACGATTTAACAAAATAGGGAAACATTTGAAATGTGTTAAGGAAAACAACTTAGCTTATACAGGGCGGAATTTATTTGGCAAAACTACAAGCATTGCGAATTGGAAAATTAACATAAAACAAACCTGAAGATCTGTGTTCAAAACCATTATCTGTAAGAAACATACTTATTCAAAATTATGCATACAACGCTAAAAACCTTTTCAGTTGAGATAAACAAGTCTATTTCAGTGCTTGGTTGAGGTTCTCCTTCGGGTGCCTAAAATATTTAATTTTGGAATTTAAAACGTTTATCTACCTTCACTCGAGTAACCGCCTCCTGAGCCTGCGCCATTCTCGAACTTTTTGTGGTCCGTCCGTCAGAACTCATTTGAGTTGAACCAAGATATCGTGCTCGGAAAAGAACGCCCTCTTCGTTTTGACATTAACAATTTTTTACTAAAATCAAACATACCTATAAGCACCGCAGGTTCATGAATAATTACTAGAAAATATAAGATCTTGAGTTGATCTACATTGGCCTTAATGTTCAAGAGTTAAATGCCTTAGATCTACTAGAAATAGGTTCCAATTCACGAATCAATTAAGAAACTCAGGAGGGAAATTAGGTTAAGTTATACCTTCTTTTTTGCTGCCCTTCCGACTTGCTAATCCATTAGAATTATCGGTCGCTCCACTGGTTCCAACATCATGTTTATTTCTGCTTTCTTGGGCTGATTCCATAGCTAAAAGCCCATCAGTTTCATCGTCATCATATTGCACGCTTTTTACGGCATCTTCAGTTTCTGCTAAACAAATCGGCACCGATTGTTCAGAAAAATCTGGTTCAAGTCGTTTTTGTTCATCACGTTCGCGCCTTTTCAGATAGGACTCCCTGAATCATTTAAATATTCAGTCTATTCTCTCGAAATTTTAACTTAATAATACCTCCATTACTATTTTTAAATAGTATACGTACAGAAAAAATAATTCAAACGAACCTCATAACCCATATTGATTGGTCAGCAGGGAGAATATTGTCATTTATGCCAGCCGACTCTCCAATAGTAGATTCTGTAGCGTTAGTAGAATTCTGACGCCCGGTTAATCCTGTTAAATCTTGGTCACAACTATTTCTTTCTGTCTCCAATTGAATAATTTGATTCGAAGCAGAACAAGACTGCTGCTGTAATATGTCTGAATCAATATTTGATGCCTGTGTCAGTAACTGTGGGAACACTATTTCTGTTGGTCCTATTGGTTGTTGGTTTAATTGTGATTCAGGTTGTTGATGTTGACAATATTGCGATGGATAAGCACTAGCTTCCAATGTTGTTGGTTGAGGATTTTGCTGTTGGTGTTGATAAAACATTTCTAACAATAAGATCGAAACCAGTAATGGAATCGAAACCAATAATAACAATAAGATCGTACCCTACTCAGCTAGAGTTCAACCTGCCTATTCTTTAAATGGCCTAAGTAGCTGAGAAGGTATACAACTTATCTATTATTAACGTGCCTACTCGTTTTGTCTACCCACGGGAATTTCCGAGGACTCTATTGTTCCTTTTTCGATAATTTACGCGGCTGTTATGTGGCATGTTTGCAGAAAGATATTTTTTAGAAAATGGAGCTTTTCAGTTGGAGAGAATAAAATTAAAAGACACGTAGACAACAAGATAAATGAAAAGGAGATTAAGGCTAGAAGAAAAAATATGATGTTAAATTTCATACATAAAAATTAAAAAATCGAAAGCTACATACTTATGTAAAATAAATTTAAATACACTAATATTATATGAAAATTATACAAGAAATTAAACTAGTATGGTCGTAGCTGTTCGTCTATCCATTGAATATCCGCCTTGTCCGTCCCACTTTGTTCAATTAACTGTTCAGAGCAAGAGCCACCCTCAAGCCTTTTCATCGCTATCTCTAAGATACCATGATAGTGAACAGCAGCAGCTAATATCACAAAGATATGAAAGAGCTGGTGAGAATGACACTAAATTTTTTTCAGATATACTTGTATTAGGCTAAGAATCAAAAACCATGATGTCACATTTTCCTGGACAACAACGCTCCGGAAATCGAACCTATTGTAAGATTAAGAATAACTTATGATAAAAAACGAACCATGTAAACTGCGGCACCAGTTATATACAGAAAACCCATTAACAAAAGCCAGTGAAAGGAAGCATAATCAAACATCCACTTAAAACCGTCCGTTAATGCCAAATGCAACGCTGGTACAATGCCTAACAAGTAAAAATTATCTTAAACTGAGGAGAATCAAAAATCTATACAGTCCATAATCAGGAATTTTTAAGAACATAAGAATTTTGTGAAAATAAAAAATTGAAATCAGCTTACTGCTTAGTCCCATGGCTAAAAAAACGCCTCCACGAAGTGGTCTAAATTTTGGTTGTGCAAATTTGTCCCAAAGAGAAACAACGACTGCAGCTATTCCCAACACAACAATCATACCAATGTAGAAAGACATAGCGAATGCTCGACAATAGAAAGCGTAATAGATCCATGGTACGAATGAACCTAAAATCGCTTTTTAATAATCAAAGAATTATAATACTAGCAAATGTTAACGAACCTATAATCAGTAAAGATATACCAGAATAATCAAGCCTTAAATTTTTAAATCAGTTGCGAAAATTTTTTAAAGATTGCTCGTTCGTATCAAAGTTGTTCCAGGTTGACCACACATCTTAAAACGTCTCGGATCGGTACCCCGGAACAACTCTGATTTTTGACAGATAAAAACCAACTTGCTAAAAAGTCTCCCAACGTTTTCAGAGTGACATTGAACAGTGTGAAATGAAAAGGAAAGGCCCATACACAAGATTGCACCGACAAAAAATGCAGAAAAAATGAGCTTATCTGGCCAGGCCATAACGTTCGCTGGCCTACTCAAAAGCCAAACAAACGCACCAGTGAAAGCAACACAGCCTAATAAGTTATATTTAATATCATTAATATTTCGGGATCTAAATATAAAATCCGTCTTTTGACTATTTTACACAGATTAAATAATTCCAAGCAAATGTTAACTCACCATAGATATGCGTCCAAATATTTCCAGTCTCAGTGTGAAGCGAAAAAATGCTTTTGAAACAAGAACTAAAAGTACCCAATTCCGGCCTTAAAAATAAAGAAAATAAAAAATATTACTTAAAAACCATACCGATGCCCCGAGTGTAGAAATTCATTGTCTAAAAATTAACTAAAAATAAGTATTTCCCCCAATAAATAAACCTTGTAACCAAGCAGGAAGCCCGGTGAAGTGTACTCCTTTCCAATTCACTTGCCAAAATCTTTTGTGCCTTTTGTGCACATCAGTGTTGCCCTCTTCTCCTTCAGAGTGCTCAATTCCCTCGAATTGCATCATTTCTTCTTCGTTAATCGGAACCTTTAATTTCATGGGTTAAAATCATATGATTAAAAAACAACCAAAAAACCTAAAATACAATCACCTCGAAATCTTTGTCGTCTTCCATAACTTCAATAGCATCGAAATCCGGACGATTTTGGCAGCAACTTCTCTGATTAGACGCCGGCAGTTGGACATGTCTATGCGTTTTGTCTCCATTTTTATCTGACTGAAAATTGCCAGAGAACATTACAACGCCAATCACGTCTTTAAAATAAAAAGCTTACCACTTTCGTTTTATCGTTTTCTTGGTTTCGAGTGTATCGCTGTGATTGTTTTCCGATATAATGGGACGGCATTGATTGCGCGCGTCGATGACCCTTTTTGAATGAACGCGTTGATTTTTCACTCTTCTTATCTTCATTAATTTCCAAAGCCTGAGCCATCTGTGTGAATTATAAGAAATAAATAACAAAAAAATTAAAAAAAAGATACTGGTAAAAATAACCGAGATATATTGCAAAAAATTAACAAGAAAATTTAAACAAAAGCAAGCTTGAGAACATAAAAATTCAGGAAAAAAGTCAAATTGAAATTTGAGACACATTTCAATAAATCAGAAAGCCTATTCAAATTTCCATTGATAATACATAACAAATAAGTTTCATCGTATTTATAACCCATTATTTCGGTATTCTTCTAATCTCGTTTGATAACCAAATTATAACACTATAAAGAACCAGGGCACCGTTCTGATGAATTGACGCAATTGAAATTGGCACCTCATAGATCTATTAAGTGAAAAGATTTATAAAGGCAATATGTATAAACTAACTAAAGTTCCAATTCCAAGCGCAGCTTGCGTAAAACATGCAGCCAAAAGAGTGTGCAATGCAAATTTAGCACGATTTGACAACTTAAGTGTTATAAAATTTAAAAATAGAACAACTTAATTGTATTTGTCTAATTCCAATATATTATTAAATCTTATATTTCCTTTCGATCTTTTGTTAAATTACCGCTGAACTGACTATATTTTTTATGTAAATTATACCTTCATATTGCGTCCCTTAAACCAAGTAAGTGAAACTACGATGAGAGTCAAATAAGCCTGAAAATAATATGACAAGATCAAAAACTAATATTGTAAAAATTTAACCAAATTTCGATGAAGAAATTGTACAGATACCGGATTCGAAAAGAATTCATCAATACCAAATATATCTCTAGCCATAAGTTCATGTGGGATCCATTTTCCAGAGTATTTTGGCCAGGAATTATAGACTAACCCTGCATCTAAACCAGCAACAAATGCTCCTATTAAGATTTTATAAGAATTGTTACTCTGCTCCAACTTATTTACCGAGCAGAATTGTTGAGAATATAGCCAATTTACTTCCATGCACCTTATTGTTAGTTAGAATGATTTTACTTAAAATTTAAAGAACGTTACCATTCCACGTAAACGACGAATTGATGCTACTTTTGAATGCTAAAATAACTTATTACAAATCTTTAAAAAAGAAACATCGAATGGAGTAAGTAAACAAGAAAGCCCATTCCATAGAAGAACGCCATAAAGTATGAAAGCAAGGCCTAGGTGGACCACAAGTCTAAATTATGAAAACTAGTGAATAAAAATAAAAATAACCTATATTGAGATACTCTTGGCACAAAAGAATCATCTTTTACAGCCGTAGTTTGTTTAAGACCTGATTTAACCATCCACCAACCAATAACGCCCTAAACATTTTAAAATATAAAAATTAAAAATGCTCAACAAATTCAAAATAAACCTGCGCGAGAATTAACGACCCGGCAAATAACATTCTCCGCTTTATTCCATTAGAAAAATATCCTCGAAGCCAAAAATAAGTACAAGGAACAATAAAGATTAACCCAACAGCTCTTCCCCACCTGCAAATATTTATAGATATGTAGACGATAAAAAAACACGACATTTATCCATAGAAAAATTAAGATACAACCCACATTCTGTGGACGTATTCCATGGTCCAAATGAATTTAAATTGCTCCAATGTTATTTCTTCTTCAGTAGTCGACTTGCTAAAAACAAAACTGAACAAAACTTTATAAAAACTCACTGTTTATATTCGGGATATTTCTTATAATTTTCAAACTCGATTTCCCATTCATTTCGATTGAAAGGTGGCTTCATAGTTTTGATCAGATCCCATTTCACCATAGAGAGACCGCTCTCTGTAAGCCTGAAAACAAAATTTTGCAAAATCAGCATAAGAAAAAGTCAACCTTGTTAAACCTCCAACAGCTATTGTACCTAAATATATTTTAATTTTTTCATTTTCTTTCAAAGGTTACCATAGACAACTCCAGTACAACCAAGTAGCCACAAACCAACAACTTTATTCGTGGATAATGTGGCCGTCGTCAAACGTACAAACGCCCTACTCGAACAGAAACGACTAAAACGCAAACAATTTTAAAGAAAGCAGGCATAACAAACCAAATTGTGCTTCTACTTTTTGCATAAATTAATTCAAGTAAAACCATCTGATCAGTTCGAACAAACAGGTTAATAAATTATAAATAAGCAATAGTTAACAATTCTAATGTTTTCTGGCGAGAGTCTGATGATATTTTTATAATGCTTTTATTTGAGCCAATACATACATGTGAATATATGTAGAAAGATACCAAAAACGAACCCGAAAGAATGGCAGAAAATAGGAAGATGATTTAAGGATAGAGTGTATGTTTTAAAATCATAGGTGATTGAAAAATTATATCAGAGAAAACAACGAAAATGAAAGGTATAAAAATATAAATATACACATGTGTATGATAATTATTTCTGCAAATGACTCTTTGCCCCGTGAAAGAACTGCATCAATGAATAAGCATCTGAAGAAGGGTTATTAAATTTATTAGAACAATCGAAGGATTGAAAATCACCTGCTGTTAATTCACAGATCTGTTGGTCATTCCAATTTTGAGTGGGAAGACTTTGCAATTTAAGCATTATGCCCTGAAACAACTATTTAATTCAGTTTATTTAACGACTTATCATTCAAGAGAAATCAAATGAGAAAAATGATACAAAAATATAGGTTTATAAATAACCTGAAAATCTTTTTCGTTCTGTAACTGCTTAGACCAAAGTCGCAAGAATGCCCCACAAACATACGTATGAAACTCCGAAAACCCATCTTTTTCGCTCTAAAAATAAATGTTAATCGAAAAAAACCATTCAAAAACCAGATATGTGTCCCAAAGTCGAATAGTGGTACGTAAGGGAATTTCGCGCATCAGTAAATTGTTCATCCATCGAAATGAGAACTGCAGAAATTCAACACCGTTCGATTCGAAATGGGTGTATAAATTTCCTATTAATTATTAAACAAATATTTTTAATTCAAAAAAGAATGTATATACGTTCAACACGACTAATAAGCTCACGGAGATCATTCACTTTGCGTTGAATTCCAGGTTGAGCAAATGTGTAGTTATCTTGTATTGTGTCAAGAAGTGCAGAAACGCACCAAAAGGAGTCGGCCTCCACAATTTCCACTTGCTCTCGGTTTAGAAGAGATAGGTCAAAACTTCCAAGGTCTGTGTCTTTTTTAATATAAATTCGAATTAAAGAAAAATAAGAACCATCAGGAATAAATTCAGAAAGGAACACAATGAAGAAGGGCGTGACTAAATCATTAATTCCTTGAACATAGCCACTTGCTGGATGCCTAATTGCCCAAATGTAGAGTACACGTTCAAACATCTTAATAATATTGAAATAAAAATTGCACCAAAGAACTAAATTCGATTTAGCTAGGCTATTAAGACATCCAAAAAAGTGATTATTTTAAATTTTAATAATAAATAAAACCTCCTGCACTTTCTTTTGTTGAAATAATGGAATCAGAGGACACATTCTGGGAATATCAATATGAATCTAAGAATTTTTAAAATTTAAGCTTCAAGTTTATGACAAGAAACCTGACGAAATGTGATTTGATGCTGCTCGTCGTAACGAGTGTGAAAATACTGCTCTACATAATCCCAATATTCATCTCGTTTCCGTTTTAATGTCACCTCACGACGATCCAAATTTGTCGGAAGATAGCCCTAGTTAAAATTGAAAAGATTATATAAAATAGAAAATCTACATAAAAGCAAATTTATAAATCTATAAACTACCGAAAGGATGCGCCATGCAAGAGGACGAATCCGCTGGGGAATTCCAAGCCAGCATTCTTTACGTAACTCGTTTAAGTCGACAATTGTACCCGGTGCTGGTTGCTGGTAATGATGGTTGCTATTGTCTAGCAGAATGCCCAATATTCGCCGTAGTCTATCAAATCGCGAGACATCGCCACCAGAATCTAAAATAAATTGTATTTCAATACTGGATTGCCTTTGAAAGTTATTTTTAACCTTTTGTTTTTTGCTGGCTTGTTACACAACTTAGTGACGGTATCGATTGCGAACCCGTGGTAATTGAAGAATTAATCGGCCTAGTCGTGAGTGAAACCTCAGGTAGTCTTGGATAAATATTTTGACGACCAATGGGAAGTGCAGTTGTTGATCCTGGTATTGGTTCTAAATTAATGTAATTTGATAATTTCTTTTAACATTTACCTCTCTGAGTTGCAAGCATTTGCATAGCTTGAGTTTTATGGTGCTTTGAAGGTGCAGAATAGCAATTAGGCATTAAGTAATCCTCCCTGAATAGATCAGAAGACGGAATTTGTTGCTCAGCAGCATGCCGCTCAAGCACACAAGCTATTATTTCATTCGGAATAATAATAATTAATCAAAAACCTGCAGTCGACAAAATGAGAGTGTCATCCATAGAAACTGCCGTATCCCATGCATCAGAAACACTTGAAATTTATAAGTAAATTTTAAGAAAAAATTGTAAAAAAACCTTTCCTCGTAATTCCTGAACTTTAATTCCGTCTTGGATGGAGAGTTGCTTATTTCCGAATTATGCTTCAAAGGAGGATATTGAGCACCATATATAGGCTTCACACTACAACAGAAAATGTTAAAGTTTATTTGAGCTGAAAACACTTACCTTCCTGGCAAAGGTACGTTCTGTGCCCAATTGCGATGCATTAATAGGAATTTTAACGAAGTTCAAACAGCAAGAAAAAATAAATTCACTGAAGAGTTAAAAATAAGTGTTAATTCTACACGTAACATTTACCAACACGGTAATAAAGGCATTACGACGTTTGATCAGTAAAGCAACATGACATCAAGACAATTTAACAAACGATTGGACAGTAGACAATTAGCCAGCGTAGTCTGGTTAAACTTACCAATGAACTTACCAATATATTTCTGATGGGTTCAAATCCTCAGAGGAAATCTGTATTTATTATTCAGTCAGCTATTCTATTAAAAAAATCAGAAAATCATTTGAATCTATTTTTTAAATTTCTCTCGATATTTTCTTCAATGTCTAGATATATAGAAAAAAGATCTTTTAACAAGTCGATAAAAAATCAGTTTTACAATTGAAAATATTTATGCATAAAAGAAAATACTAATGAACATTAACTCATTTTATAGAAGTGGAATTCTAACAACCTCAGTCGCCTGTATTTTTGCCGTTATTGCCTGAAAAAAATTATTTTAAGTGCCAAAATAAAGGTAATTTGTCAAGGATGTCAAAAACTTGCCGCCATTGCCATAGCTGTTGCTGCAGGTAGAACGCCAGATGGGTTTGGTGTTGCACTCAAATAGCTAAGTGCATCAGGTGGAGTAATAGCGCGACATATGATTAAGCACTGACCACCAAAATTGAAGCTTGAAATTCAGCAATTACATATAATAAAAAACGTGAAAAATAACCCACCCATTCATTCCTTCTACTGCTTCTTTTGCTGCTTGTTGGGTTGAGAACTCGATGTATCCGAAACTCCTAAAAGTATTTATACTTAAAAGCAATTTCATTTTAAACCATACTTATTTACACTGTCAAATCTACCATTTGAAATTGAAAAATGAACCTGTGCCGTCCAGATGCGTCCTTAGCCAACAAACATTTCTGAATTTCACCAAATGCCTCAAAAACACTGCGCAAATCCTCTTCTAGCAACTCTGGATGAATAGAGGAAACATATACGCGATTAAATTTGCGAGCCTCACTAACGATCATATCTAAAAAAAATATTCAGAATTTATTTTAACAAATCAAGAACCAATAATGGATTGCGCTTGAGGCATATTTGTTGGTCTCGTAACCTAAAAATAATTTTCAACACAAAATTATTGATGGATTAAAATTATACTGGTGAAACTTTAATGCTTCTTCCTCCCATCATTTTTCCATTCATTTGCTCTTGCGCAAGTTGGGCAGCCTCCGGAACTTCATATTCGACAAAAGCAAAACCCTTGTGACTCTAAAATTCAACGAATATAAAAAATAACTTGCAAACATACCCCAGTTGCTGGATCTCTACACATGTTCACAATCTGTTTTAAATTGAAAAATGTGGTAATGCATAAATCTCAAACACTACCTTTATTGGACCAAACGGAGAAAAATTCATGCGGAGATGATCCTCACCTATATCAAAATTGATTGACCCTATGTAAATGCGCGACATCTTAAAATAAGTTTTGCTCTGGGATAAATTAATTTGCTTACAATCGAAAGTGCCTGAGTATACAAGGAGATTTTTTGTTGCTGAAAATTAAATAATTAATTTTTTGAAAAATATGTATTAATAAAAAAAGTCAAGTCTATGCTGAAATAAAGTAAACAACACATTCTTTCAGATTGAACGTTTGAGTGTATGAATCGGCCGAGCTGCTGCAGTTTTCTTTACTATTTGCGTTGTCAATTCTGAAGGGGGAGGGAGAGGGAAAAGGAAATCATGAAAACTAACTTCTGTATTTGTTAAAATTTTGAAAGGTGAAACAATCGTCTTAATTATCAAAAACTATATTTCAATGGTTTTAAATTAAACCGAATAAAAAATCTAAATTCTTGTAATAAAAATAGTTCAAGGTTCAAAAAACATTTTTAATCAATAGAATACATGTGGCCCCTACAAAAAAGTATAGTCATTCTCCTAATTCGCGAGAATAATAACTTAAAACAGAGAAAATCCCATATAAAATTTACTTGTTGTTGATGAGCTTCTCTTTGCTTTAGCATTACGAATTTTACTGACTGATCAAGAGCATATCGTTTTGCGCGTTCTATGTCTTCTCTCTCAAATGTTCTCAACTTTCTAAGACCAAGCCCAATTAGTTGAGCTTCTCTGTGCTGGCCAGGCCCAACAAATACCTATCAAGAAAAATAAGAATGATAAAATTCAAACGCATGTTTAAAAAAGGGAGACAACCTTGCCAGTTTGTTGAAGCAGTGGCATGGCCACAAATTTACCAGTTCCTGTTGCTTGTGATGATGACCCCGAGTACGGAGCAAATTCTTGTTTCATTTGGCTTAGAGTTGGTTGTTGTTCCTGTCTGATTCCATTTTGTTGAATCATATAATTAGCATAAACGTCCATGGCTAAAAGTGCTTAAAAAATGTAAGAATCAAAAATGTAAAAAACAATAATCATGGGGCATTTGAGTCAAGCCCATTATTAGTAGACAATCTAAATAATATAGATAGCATAAAATTTATGGCAACATATTACAAAATACAATATAGAAAATGAAGCATTTGTGAATAAAAGCACCATATATATGTATTTGGTATCGTTGGAAAATTCATTCGGAAAGAATAAAATAAGGTGGTCTGATAGGGGGTTAAAATTTAGAAAAATATTTTGCGAATAGAGGATTTTCATATGTGCAAAAAGTGTAACATTATAATAATCCTAGATTAACATTCAATAATGTGAAACATAAGACTGGAGAATCAGAACTGATAAATATTCAATTAAAGTTTTAGAAGTGTTCCACAAAAAAATTCTCCGTTGCTACCCCAACTCTTCCATTTTGTTGAGACATAGTCTGTTGTTGGAAAGTACCATTGATACCACAGAACCTGTTCAGCATCATTGAGTTCACATCGTCAGGAGTAGTAGGTGGAGGGCCAGTAGGTTGAGAAGTCCTATGTATTTGACCAGGAAAAAACTGATGGGGTTGAAAGTATTGTGGTTGTCCGATAGACGTTAATGAAGGTGCAGGCGGTAGCATAGCCCTAAAAATGTTTAATTTTTATTCTTTTTATTAAGAAAAAGAGTACTTTCTTCGATGCTCCGATCCACTTGACTCCTCGTTAGAGTTATTACTAGCTTGACTATTTGCACCAAATTGGTCAAAACGGGTTTGTGTATGTACTGGATTTTGTGGAACTAATTTATGTAGCTGTCTCTGCTGATTTGAATATTCCAATGTTGTTTGCATAGGAATTACCGGTGGTGGATATGGTGATACAGAAGGCATTGCATACTCACTACCCTAATTAAAAAGTAATTAAGAAAACTAAATTAATATAAGAAATTAACCCCAAAATTTGTATGCAGCATGTATGGTACTTGCGTTCCGCAATCGCGATCGTGGAACAATCTCTGGTTGGCTAATACGGCTTGATTTTGAGGATTTCGAACCAGAGCTGATCCATGTTCAATACCATTGCGAAGAAGTAACAAGTCTTCAAAAT
The DNA here is from genome assembly GCA_902706615.1 of Meloidogyne luci. Lineage (NCBI taxonomy): Eukaryota > Metazoa > Nematoda > Chromadorea > Rhabditida > Meloidogynidae > Meloidogyne > Meloidogyne luci. The sequence goes on along the minus strand of CACSLI010000091.1, from coordinate 3,670,767 downwards.
CAATGAAAATTCGTAAACAATATATTGTTTACCTGAACAATTATCTCCGAAAACATAGTAACATTGCTCCGTAAATACCTAAATTTAAAATACGTGAAATAAACACGCAAAGCATTTTTTCCGAAAAAAATTAATTCAAATAATATACTATGTTATAACTAACCTGCTTATTAACAACATGAGCAATAAACCGTTCTTTTAGTAGATCAGAGGCATATTTGCGAGCCTCTTTCCGAGTTTTCAAGCCATCCACGTTCTGAATCAACCAATCAACCAGAGAACTACCTTAAATAAAAAGGTTAACGAAGAATGTAATACTAAAATAATACCCAAAAAAGACATTGGGATTGGAATTTTTAGCCAAGTTCTATCACGAATTTCCAATCCGGAACCGATTGCAACCATTGCACGAATTATTATTCGTTTGTCAGAGTTTATGTCTAAGCGAGGTTGAACCGCCAAAAATACACCACCCTGCCCAAGTACTATTTGAGGAGCCACACCACCTGAACCATTTGTTGAGGTAGCCGTTGTATTGCTACTACATGCCGATCGTTGTTGATGTTGAGTGATGGAAGGGGGAATGTTTAGCATATTTACCATTTGTTCACGCGGATGATACTGATTGTGAGCGGGAATAGGTGTTGGCGCCCCTTCTGAGCCTAAATATTAGTTTAGAACTTTTAAAAACATACAAATTAGATAAAAATTAAACAGAGGCAAAAAACAATTGCCCAATTAATTTTTAGATAAAAATTAAATTCATAAACCTTCTGGGATAGAGTTCATCGCACTCACAATTGTACCAACAGCCATTCCCCGTACAGCATTGGTATGTTGCACCCAAGCGTGTGTATCAAAAATGATTAAAAAATTATATTAATGATTTTTGGCTATTTTTAAAAAGGTAAAATTTGGGCGGAAACGATATTTTATAGTTGAATTAAATTAAAAAATTTTTAAATACCAATTGGGCGCACTGGTTCACGAACTGGCACAGAAAAATAATTAGCTCGACCGGAATCAAAACTTTTTGCAACCGTCAATTTAATTGGCCTGAAAAAAAATAAATTTTAACTCGACAAGTTATAATTGAGCAAAATTAATTGTTCAATTCTAAAAGTTACCCTTGTCTGTTGACTGCTTGCTTGAGAACTTCAACTGCTTTATCATTTTTAAAATTTTCAAAGGAAACATCGTTCACTTGTAAAATCATATCTCCAGGTTCAATGCGACCATCTAAAGCGACAGCACCACCTTTTATAACGTTAGCCTAAAGAATAAAAATGTAATTTCAATTAACTATAATTGGCACACAAGTTATGGCAATTCAAAATCAATAATTGGATAAAATATTTCCAGTATATCAAAAAACTGACCACATAAATTCCGTTATCACCGCGTGATGAAGATTGACCCACAATGGAAATACCAAGAAAATTAACAGCAGAGTCCATATTGAGTGTAACCTATAAATGTTATAATTAATCGAATTTCTTGAATTTTATATTGAATTTTATAAAATTAGTACTGTGATAACTTCCAGTGCCATTGAGGTCTCAGTCATTGATGAAAGTGAAGATGCACGTGAAGGCTTCCGTCTGTTTCGCGGGGCCTGGCGACGTCGACGCCGATATAAATTGTAGCGCTGCCTTGATACAGAGGTGATGTTGTCGGTTGATGTGGAAAGACTGAAATATTATTTTAATTTGATAAAAAAATCTTAAAGCAAAATCAAAAAACTTGAGGATTACCGTGACTCATCATCAGAATAAAGGCGGTGATCAGTCTCATTTGTATAGAGAGTGGAATCATCAAAAGGTTGTCTTGTGTGATTACCTATAAAAATTTTAAATTGGATAGCAAGACAGGATTGTAAAGCAAAGCATAAAATCATATATTTTGTGAGATACCAAAAAAATAAAAATTATTTAAAATAAAATACCCGATACATAGTTGGAATCACATCGATTGCGTGGACGATAGTGCTGTGAACTTGTGAACGGATAAATCGTGGTAGGACCCAAAGGTACCTGAATATTGTTGAAAATAAAATGATCGAGAACAAAGAATAACCTTCTTCATAGAGGCAAGTTTGGAAACGCCTGAAGAGTTGCCATCAGAATTTGAATTTTCCGCTGTTAAAAGAAAAAGTTCAAAATGGCCATTAGAAGAGCGCGTAAGCTGCTGTGCATCATCACGTATTTCGGCTTTGACTTCGCTTAAAAATAAACGATAACTCAATGATATATCAGTAACTCGAATGGAAAGTATATTAAATTTATGAATGAATTAAATTTAACATATTTACTTACCCTCCAACTTCTGAATCAATTGCTTTGCAATAGTATTTGAAATTAGTTCTGTTGAGGACCCTCTTAAAATCGCCTGGAATTTTAAACTAGTCCTCTATTATTATTTGAATAAAAAACCTAACGTAACGCGATTGTTGGGTACTGGCAATTCAGTGCAATAAGGTGTTTGTTCATCGTCTATATGGTAATAAACCTGAAACATAAACATTGATTTGTATGTATTATATAAATAAAATATAAAAATAAATTTTAAATACCTTTGTAGCTCCTCTGCCTGCGGCTGAACTACAAATTGACATTGAAGAATGCGTTAAGTGAGAACTAGCATCGGAAACATTATCAATTTTTTCTGCTTGTGAATTCAAATCATTATTAGTATTCATTGCTTTATTGATATCCAATTGTACGGTTTCTTTTTCGAGCATACGCACTTCATTAGATTCATCATTATCCAATTTTGTCGTTTCCATCATGACATGATCAAAAGAAGTCAAATATTCTGAAATTGTAAGTTATTCTGAAAATTGATTTCTCGTTTAAACGACAATTGGAGTGTGAGCAATTGTCAGAGTGCGCTGAGCCCAAAAATGTCTCAGCCCGAAAATGTCCCATACTAAAAATGTCCCAAAACTAAGTTATGACATAAATCGCCGACTCCCATTTTTGTTCCGGTTCTTAATTTACAGTTCGACGGAGTGAATATTTTTATTCAGTTGGACATTTTGAGATGGGACATCTTTGGGGTGGGACATTTTCGGGGTGGTACATTTTGGAGCGCACCGACAGAGTGCATTTTAAATCAGACTATAAATCGCTACACTGAAACTGACTTTACCAAGTTTAGAATTTTCGTAAAAAATCAATAGTATTTTGAGCCTTTATTAGTCTTGATAAATTTCTTAAATCAAGTTTTTAGGTATGATGTCGTCGATGCCTCAGCTATCCAACGATATTTTACAAATTATATCTGAAAAGTTACTCTTTAAAAAACCACCTGATGATAAAATGTTTAATCAAATGGATCTGCGATCATTGAATGCTTATACACTTTTCATGGTTTATTTAATTTTTATTTATTAATATTTTTATTTTATAGTATCACAGTGCAAAAAACATGCGATCTTTTCTCTCCAATTTTACTAAAATGAAACGTCTTGAACTTCTTAATAGTGGTGACAATTTTAGAATTAATTTGTACAAAGACGAAAGTTTACCCTTTAATATGATTAATAGTGTAAGTAAATATTTTCATTTTTGCCTTCTTATTGCTAGAATGATTTTACTGGACCATACTTTGTTTCTAAGCAATTAATTTTGGATCTTCTTTGTGCTGGATTACTACGTATATCATTCATTAGAATAAGTCATGCTTTAGAGGAATTGCCAGATGAAATACTTAAACACTTGATAAATCCAAAAGGTAAAAAATTTTTTTATTAAAATTTAGGTGATCCTATAGTTTACTCGTCCCTAGAAAAAAAGTAGGGAGTACTTTTCCGTTATTTTTGAGCGTTAAAACTCAAAAATGCCGAAAAAGCATTTTTAAACATTTTTTCTAAGGACCAGTAAACCATTAGAAGATTACCAAAATTTTATAAACCATTGCCGTTTTTATTCAGCTTTAGATACTAAATTATGTCCGTCAACTTCAAACTTAAGCATCTCGAAAGTGGAAGTCGACGAGTCTGCAGCAACTTTTCGTTAGCTTTTTTAATTGGAATCTAATTTAAAAATTCTTAACAGAAAAGCATCTAATTACTTTGCTTTCCATTAATGCGGAGAATGTTGAATTTTGCAGTTTTTGGGAGAATCTTATTTTTGAATGCAGTTCGTCCAAAGTGTAATTTTTATAATATTTATACTCGATTAACTTGCAATTATTCTTACAATTAGACCTCCAATTGTTATTGAGCGTACAAAGAAGATTTTAACCAAATGTAGTCTTGACATGGAATCGACAAACAATTTTCGCGACAATTTCAAAAGTTATATACAATTTCTGCTTCTTTGCTGCTCAAATCTTGAATATCTGGAATTTGAATGTACTTCAAACTCTACTTCTCCTAACGACTACATTACAAATTTGGAGGCCCTTATAATTTCAATTATAGAAGATCTCAAACATCAGCATCGCGGTAGTAAAAATTTGAAGATACGAATTGAATTCACTGCGAATTTTGAAGAGGTTTTATTCGAGGTTGCTTTAATTTAATAAGGTATATATCTTATTTTTTTTAATTTTTAGTCGATTTCGAATGAACACAAAATTCTCACGTTGGGAAATTCATTTGTTATTGATGAATTATCTGATGATTCTCCATACATTGCACGTAGTATAAAATTTAATGATTCAATTGGGAGACAGCATGAGTGTTTATTTCAAATTTTCTCTGAAAAGCCAGATCTTTCTGATTGTATGTTTTATAAAAATTTCGCTTTTCAATTCCACAAAATATTTTTTGACAGATTATATAACTAATTATGATTATGATGGAGATTATGATAACTATGGAGATTCTGATCATACTGAAGATTATGATGAATATGACTTCGATGAATATGAGTATTGAACATTAAATCTCATTAATTTATTCTGATGATTTTTCATTGTTTTTCCGTTTCCAGGTATAAATTATTTTATAATTTTCAAGTACATCAATTTTTTGTAAATTTCTCGGCTTCTTCTAGGAGCGCAATTTTCAATTCCTCTGCGTCGAGTTTTTCGATTGCATCTGCATCAACCCTAACAGCTTGAGAACCACACGGTTCATTATTCGAGTCATGGTATCTAAAACGATATTAATATAGTTGATTTGCCTTACAAGCTCAAATAGGGATGTTCCAATGCCTCTTTTGCTGAATATCGTTTCCATGGTGCAATTTGCATCATCTTGCGTTGAATTTTATTTAAGGCTGATAATACGCATTTACCTTGTTGATCAAGTTTAGTCCTTTACTCGTTGCGTTAGGCAATATTGTACTCCACGGTAAAGGTTCTCTTTGTCCACACTTATCGATCCAAATGCGCACCGAAAAATAAAAAAAATAGTGAAAAATTACGCAAGGTACCAGCTCTGAGGTGATCTGTTGCATCACCTAAATTTAGATTGTGAGTGAAATAATTAAAATAGTTTTACCTCAGCTTCTGGAGTTCCAAGGTAACAAACTATCATCTTAATTTAAATTTTTTACAATTATCGAGGATGTTACTTTAATTTGTGTAGCAGCGTCCCTTCCAGGGAATAATTGCCTACGCTGTATCATCTCCGCAAAAATCGTTCCAACTGACCAAATATCTACCCTGTCAATTTTCTGATTAGATTTGACCTTCATAAGTGAATAACATTGTGCCGTAATCGATAAGTGAAAAGAGTAACTCTGGCGCGCGGTACCACCTTGTAGACACATATTGCTGTATCAAATGATTAACTCTATATTTCTAAATAACAAACAGTCATAATTGTCCCCTCTTCACGAGCACATTGTTCCACGGAACGTGCTAATCCAAAATCAGCTCTAAAAAGAATGTCTTAAACATGCAATAATAGATCATAAATACATTTTTAGTAGACAGTCTCCATTTATTAGTAAATTGCTCGGCTTAAGATCTCTATCGATAAAATATAATATTAGTGAAATATAATGATACCGATGAACAATGCCGACAGAATGCATGTACTACAATAGTTTTTATTAAATTAATAGGATTGATACATAGTTTGGATACCTTTAACCCGCATAGTATTTGATAAAGAAAGTACTGATTGTGTTGGTCCGTGAGTTTCTGAGAAGAATGTATTATCTGATGTAGATCGGTTTCCTGAAAAGATAAAAAAAGAAAGTTTTTAGTTATTTGTTACCATCAGATCCATCACTAGATAGATATCTTTGCCTTGAACATCATCTCCCACGGAAAAAAGGTTCAAGACCTTTATGATATTTCTATGCCTTATATCTTGAAGAATTCTAACTTCCCCTTAAAAATGCTATTTTTCTTGTCAAAATAATAAAAATAACTCAAAGTGCGTTTAACCAGTGTCAAAGCAGAGAATGCCTTAGTAATCTTCTTTATTGCTACTTTTAAGTTTGTCTCCTGTTAATTTTAACAAAAATTAAATTAGGGTGTAACATTTTCTAAAACTCAACCATGTCGTGCGCCATCGCCACCGAGCCATACGCTCCTGAACCAATGTTTTTCCCCAAAACATATCTGAAAGAACAATGAAGGTTTAAAAGCGCCAAATTGCACAGGACCTAGGGGTCACTTTAGTACGTGGGTGCAGGCTTTAAATTACAAATGTTATATCATTTGAAAGAGCTAGTCGAGCTGAGTCGAATGCCACCAAAATTAGCTCTAGGAAAAATTTTTGAACCGAGATACAGGCGATTGAAAATCGAAAAACCATAGGGGGGACCAAGCACTTTTTTGGGGTGAAAAATTCGAAAATGCAAATTATACCTCATTCGAAAGAGCTCGTCGAGCTGAGTCGAATAAAACCAAAATCAACGGAATCCGACTTGAATGAACCGAGATATAGACTCCTAAAAATCGAAGGTCCAAAAGGGCGATTTTTGGAATAAAAAATTTTTTATACAAATAATACCTCATTCGAAAGAGCTCGACGAGCTGAGTCGAATGACACCAAAATCACCGTGATTGGACAAGATTAGACAAAGTTATGACACAAAAAACAAAAAACCTAAACCTATGGGTCGTCGGCGAGGCGCTTGTGCAAAACCCCGCGCTTCGCGCGGGGTTTTGCGGCACGCGCCTCGCGGGGAGTCTACGGGCGATGGGTCTGGGTTCGTAACATAAACCTATTCCTATCTCCCTTGCTCTGGACGTATTTGGGGCCTCCGTAGCAGCAAAAATCTCCACAGATGCCATAGGTAAGGAGCTAAAATAAAAGATCATAACTTTGTCCAATCAAGTCGGATTTCGTTGATTTTGGTGTTATTCGACTCAGCTCGAGGAGCTCTTTCGAATGAGGTATCATTTGCATTTTCGAATTTTTCATCCCAAAAAAGTGCTTGGTCCCCCCTATGGTTTTTCGATTTTCAATCGCCTGTATCTCGGTTCAAAAATTTTTCCTAGAGCTAATTTTGATGGCATTCGACTCAGCTCGACTAGCTCTTTCAAATGATATAACATTTGTAATTTAAAGCCTGCACCCACGTACTAAAGTACAGCCAGGACCTATCTTTTAGTTGAGAGCTCATCAATTTAGAACAAGAAAAAATCAAGTAGGTTTGTTCAGTGGGACGAATCGGGGATTTTGTTCATGGGACGAATTGGAATTCCACTATTGTTTGAATCCAAGCCGTTTCAGTTAATTGAGTCTGGACAATTCTTAAATTTTTTATATTTAGTTACTACAAAATCTAATACGAAAATGTCTTCAATTCCTGAAAAATTTCTTGGAAAATTTAAACATGAAAAAAGTGAAAACTTTGAGGAATATTTGGCTGCTCGTGGTTTGTAATAGTTTTCCCTTATTTACATTTGAACAATCTATTTTAAGGTGTTTCTTGGATTTTCCGTAAATTAATTTCTTTTACTTCAATTACTAAAGTCTTTGAAAAATCGACTTCAGCTACAGGAAAATATGATGCACACAATATTAGCTCTAAGGGTGATACTCCCTATATTGGCTGGACGCTAGACGAAGAGTTTGAGGCTAAAGGATTGGATGGAAAACAACACAAGGTTACTAACTTTTCTTAAATTAAGATATGTCATTTATTACTTAAGATCACATTTCAAATGGATGGGGAAGATACACTCACTGAAAAGCACATAAGATTGGATAAAGAAGGTAAAGCTGAACCTGAGAATGTTGGCGAAATCTACCGTTACTCAATCGACGACAATGACAAATTGGTTTTGGTAATATTTTTATTTCTCAAGTTTTTTTTCTCAAGTCACACGATATTCCAAAGTTTTAATTTCAGTTACTATCCTAAAAATTAATATGTAGCTCTCTCTCACTTTTAGACACTTGAGAAGGATTCTATTACTGCCCGACGCTTCTTTACAAGAGTTCAATGAAGAAATTTAATCATAGGCGAAAATAACTTTGATTATTAAATTTGTTTTAAAATTTTTTAATTTATCTTTTCCTTTATTTTATTCTGCCTTGATTTTTTAACATGGACTTTCGCTTTTGCTTAAAATAAATTTTATTTTTCAAATTTATCTTAAATCTTAAACAGCGAGATATGATTAACCCGTTAGACAATCAAATAGCTAGTACATAAAAGCGATATCCATTCCTGAGCCTTCCATTTTACTAGCCGTAAAATATTTTAACATTTCCTTCAATGTTTTGTTCCGGAGTCATTACAACATTGGTACCATTTATAGCTAAAGAGTAAGGTTGCTCCTCGAGCGTTGGTGATAACTTGGGAAGATGATCATGTATGACTTGATGATGGTTGTCATACATCGGAAGGTGGAGACTAAAATGTTAACAAATTACGTTTATTATCGGTAATTGTTTAAACACCTCTCATCCTCAGAAAGTCTTGTTATCATTGTAACAGCACCTGAGAGTCTGTGCTTGTCCAGGATTGTTTGTTTAGGTTTCGATTGCCTAAAAGGTTGCCTCAGCCGTGGTGTTCTTGTAGTATTCGTCTCGCCGGCAAGTCGACTGCCTGATTGATGTGGATATCGGTGATGAACGCTCGTTCCTCGGTGGCCACTTTTCTGCCTTTTACGTCGTCTTTGTGATTTTCGGCGTAGATCTTCCCTGGCATGATTTTTTCTTTTCAATTTTGATTTGAAGAGAATGCAGAAAAACGAGAAAATGAAGAGAAAAATTAAACCAGATACTATATAGGCGACTACAATTGTTCGCATGTCTGTCAAGTTGTCGATTCTGGAGCCTGAGTTACAGAGTTTAAAAAATCTCAAACAGAGCAAGACAATAAAGATCAGTTATTTTTTATTAAAAAATTCTGTAGTTTCTGAGTTAGTTGAACAGCAACTTTCCAAAAATTTAGTTAACTTTCAAATAACACAACAAACCTAGAAGCGCGGGTTGAATTTATTCATATATACGTTATATATGTACAAATATTTGTAGCAATATCTATTAAAATCTAATTTTGAGTATCAAATATTGGCATAAGATTGTAGGGATGAAAAGATGCATATCCACTGGAAAATTAGTGGCAGCATTTTGTCTCCAGCCTTCATAACCGCCAAAAGTACCGAAAACACAAAGTTACAAGTATTAATAAGCTCACATCAAAAAAATAAATAATATAATTTAAATAACCTACAATGTGCTTCATCGCTATCATCATTCTCGCCACAATTATCTTCCCCATTACAACGTAACTAAAAAGAATACATCGTCAGTTCGATTATACATTTATTTCATAAACCTGGGCATCAATGCATAAACGTGAATAAGAACATAAATAGAATTGTTCTCCTGTACATTCGCTATCACCTTAAAGATACTTTGTATTTAACTTTAAAATTTTTAATTTCCTTACTTTGAACGCGACGAACTTCTGTCCATGAAAAATTAAATCCTTGAAGACCATTTACTTTGTCAGGAGAAGTTAGAAAACTATTTTTACAATAGAAAGATACTTTAACTATATCAACCTCATTCGTATAGAATTTGATGGCGAGACAATCTATAAACAAAATTCACCAAAAATTCTAAATAATTTACCGGAGGAATCATTTGAATGTTCTCTCCACAAAGTTGCAAATCCCTGATGAGTAAAACAAATAACACACTATTTTTGAAAGAAATCTAACCTGCTGCGATTTTGCATATCCAAATGGACACGAAATACAGCACTTACAGAATAAGAATTACAAAATAAATATTTTGATAAAACCTCATACAGTCAATTTTCTCGTCTGTCATCTGTCCCTCAATATTGAAAGCATTAGGGCGAAGTAATACCTGATGGCCTGATCTGACTCGTATTTCCCAATCACATTGTTTATTTGTACCATATTTAACCGGATACCCGGGAGATTCTGTTTTATAAATACATACTACATAAATAGGAAAAATGTTAAAAACTAACCAAAATGTCCAGTAGTCAGCTCTTCATTTGCTTGGATTAATTCACCACAATGGCGTTTATCCTTACGATGGGGGACCTCTTCTTCAAATGCATCACGAATTTCATAATGTGCATCGAATCCATTAGCTGTTCCAAACCCATCAGAATGAAAAACAACACGCATTTCGTGTGCTCCAAATGATGAAATTGTTGGTCCAGGGAATACATTCCAACAATGCTGTGCTTGAAGTCGAAGTGTTTCTGTACCATCTGATTCGTAAAACACATCAAAAATTTTTAGCCAGTCATTGCATCTGGAAGGGATAAAAATTTGGAGTATCCGAGAAAAATATTTTTTACTCTTTGTCCTCAAATAAGGCGAATTGCTATAAAAGTTAAAAAATTTAAATTATTTTTAACTAGAAATACCTTAAAATGCAGCAAAATTTGTTTGTCAGATATCCCTGCCATGTGTTGTTGAGTACTTGCCTGTTTTAAGTAAAGAAAAGGATTAGAGGCAAAAATATTTTATAATTAATTCATACATGAACAATGTGATAGGTACATTCAGTATCTAACGGGTAGTTAGCCTTAAATAATTAGCCTTGATGATTTTATTCAACAAAAAGTTACTGGATATCGTGGACTATTGAATGATCCAGTGGGATCGTGAAAGCGAAAAGCACATCGATTAGATCCACCAATACTTTCTCCAGCGATACCAAAATCTAAATGGATTAGATGTTTATTATTAAGTTAATTAACTGATAAAATCAATTAAGGAATTTTATTCACCGACTTACCAGTTTTAAATTCCACTCGAGCTCTGAATGAGGAAAAAATTTTAATTTCATAAACAAAATAAAATACCTGAATCCACGTGGATTCGTTGATGATTTATTTGAAGTATCGTGAGATTGTTCCAGTGAGCTAAAAACTAAAACAATGCGTGGTCCTTGACTAACGAATGATGGATTGTTTCCCTAAAGAAGGTTAATTTTGATTTTTATACATAATCAAAAAAACCTGCGAAAGTGTATCACATAGAATAGCATCGTATGAACTTTCCTCACTGTTGGTTAATGCTGACTTGATCTTAATAGCCAAATTAATAATTTATTTCTGTTTCAATTATTAACTGATGCTGCAGTTGTGGCAATACCTTTAAATAAATTTGATTTTTTTTGTTATTATAAAATATAAAAAATTCAATACCAACAAATGCACCATTGTTGCAATCGTCATTCCCTGAAGGAGAATGTTCCATTGATTTAGAGGTATTAGGTGCGAGGGCACTGGACAAAGGCAAAATATTTTCATTGGAGGCAGTAGAGGGTGACATAGCAACAGCTTCAAAGTGGAGTAACACTTTTTCAAGATTCTGATCGCTTTGAAGACCGTCAAGTACATACGTGCATGTTGTATTTAATGGAAACATTTCCGGAAACTAACAAATTTAAATTAATAAGCTAAACAAGTTACGTTTGGCGATTGGATATAATGAACAGATTCTCGATTGGAGCGTACCTTTTAAATAAAATTTTACGATTAAATTTATTAAGAAAATTATCACTCTAATATCACATTCCGATCCTCTAATATGTGAAATTCTCCTCTGAGGTCCAATAAGTCGAACAATATCTACGAAACGCGTAGAGAATTCGTAATCAATTGCAAAGCTAAAAAACGAAATTTTATAAAATTATCAGTTTTAAAAAGACTAACCCTCTCATGTCATTTTTTGGCGGTTCTGTAGTATTAAATTCGAGCAACAATGTCGTGCCAAATGAAAAAAGTTCTAAACGTTGTTGAAGGCCTAAAAAATTCAATTAAGAATTTTTATGTATAGACATCTTTAAAATTTGATACCACATAGTTTCCGTAGGATAGGTTCAGAGTTTGTATCACCATCATATATGGTCAACGAGTCATAAGGACAACTAGAATAAAATTAAAATAATTACAATAAAGTGAAAAATATTTACTGCTCGCCGCCAAAATAAACATCAAAATCTCTAAAATTAAAGGATATATTAACCGCGAAGAAAATCAAACTTACTTGAAATAAAGACGGATTCGCTCTCCTTGTTTCCCCTTCAATAAATAAACACAATGAAAATTCTAAAAATAATTTAAAAGTGTTATTAAACATTATTGAAAAACTAAACGCTTGGATAAGCACCCGGATATGTAGGAGAAAGAATTGTGCCTTGATTTCTATTTGATGACTCAATAAGAAAAGCACATCCTTTTCCATTGGATGGCCCAAATGGAATGCCAGGAACGAATTGTGCTTCAGGAATGAATTCAAAGGTGCCAGCGAGAACAAAAGGATCACCTCGACGACGACCAATACGAGAATGAAGTACAAGCACAAGAACTTGGTGCAAACTTGAAAGATTCAATAATAAATTTAACCAGGTCCAATAAAATACTACCTTATTCGAACATTTGGTGCAACCGTTCCACAGTAACGAGCATCTAAATTCGCAGAAAGCAGGTCCTCTGTAGGGTCTTCTAATTCTGAGTAAACATCCACATATTCTGATTCACAACTTAAAAATAAAAAAATATATATACTAATCAAAAAATATCACTTACTGATTCGCAGTACCCGCTAATTGAAAAGAAGTGAATTGAAGCCTCACACGTTCTCTTGGCTTCGCCATAAACGTGTAAATACACTAAAAATAGAAAATGTTAGTAAATAAGGATTTAAAAAAAGGGAGACGTAATCTTGCAAAATTGAAGTGAGATAAATGTGCGAGAAAGAATTTACATTATTACCAAAAGAATTTACATTATTGTAAAATTTACTCAATTTTATCCTACTTGAATGTCGTCTGGCAACGACTGATAGTGAACAGCACGTTCTTTATCTTCAATCTCGTTGCTGTCATCAATTGAGATTGTTACAAATGGAGACCTGGTGATTTTATTATCATTGTCTTGTTCCCTTATATCACTCTCTTCGTTTTCAATATCATCGTTTATATCAGGCGCCTTAAAATCAGTGATTGCCTCCTTTGGAAAAATCGGGAGTGAGAAATGACCCTGGCGAAGAGAAGCATCAAATAGATGATCACAATCGGTAAACTCTGCATTGAATACATAAAAAGAATTAAGTATGTATGTATTAAAGGCCAATCCGTTTACAAGATATTCTTATTATATACGTTTTGTCATAAAAACTTTCTCGCACAACATCTCAATTAATAATGGGAGAAATACATTTTCGAATAAAGGAAAATAAAATCAAGCGTATTTACTTTTGATATTTGAAAACACCACGCAGCCAAAATACAAGGATAAAAAGGAGGATTAAACCAACGATGAGAGTAAAAAGTAAAGCAAATCTAAACAACAAAGGTCATGTAAAATTATTTCAAATAATAATCTACATGATTTCGCAGTCCAATGAACGGCAAAAAGGGCAATCTTCCCCCTGTAGAGAATTGGCAGGAATAACTATTGCCTCTGGTTGCACATTTGCTGGTGCGCTGTTTAACGATACTCCGCCACTTAATATTTTTGCATTGTTGAGGATTTCTTCCTGTTCTTGTAGTCCGTTGTTTGTTTGTTCTTGTTGTTCTTTTTCTCGTTGCTGCTCTGCTGAAGGTAATATACCGTTTCCGTTCTGTTCCGTTGAAGGCGGAAGTAATTTTGCATTCGTAGTCATATATCCAACACCTTCCAAAGAGCATTTTATAGAAGAGGAGGTAAATGAAGAGGAAGTTCCAACTATATTCTGATGAATACGATTATGACTCGTTTTAACTGCCGGACTATCAAGTACTAAAGATTCTGAGCCTTGAAGAAGTGGTTGAAGAGAAAATGATTGTGATAAAGAATAAGGTGAGATTGCACTTGAGGGAAGAGGACGAGGTTGATGAGGCACTGCCCTTATCACAGTAGTTACAGGAATATTAACGTGTTTTTGTTGATGGTGCCCGATTGTAGAAGAAACCTGTCTAATTTCAGCAGGGCAAAGTTGGCTTGTATTTGAAGACGAAGCGGCATTACTCATAGTAAGGCGTTGATCACTAACTGTTAAAGGTTGCGGAGATTCTATTTGTGTTGATCTAGAAGATGCAGAACATGTGCATGAAGGCAAAGGATACGGCGGATTATCGCCACTTTTCTTTGAGGAGTTGGAATTAATTTTAATGAAAGAATGGGAACCAGTAATGAGAAAAATCAACAAGGAAATTCTAAAACTAAAATTTTAGCTTTTTACATCAAGTGAAATGAAATTGACTATTTTTAATCGATAGGATTTCTTAATACGTCGTGAAAAATTGAAGTCTCACATCAAAACAAGTAACAACGATCGGCCCAGTCAATTTTTTAAATATAAGCCTGCGCAAACAAATGAAACGCCGCCTCACTCTTCTCCCTCGCAACAGCGCATAATCGGTAAGTAAACGGATTGGCCACTAATTCAAAGTAAAAATAAAATAACCTACGGAAGTCTGTCTCGGTTTCACCAACCAATTCCATGTTCTCTCCAACTGCTTGATCATGATTTTGCTGAGGAAATGCTGATGGCACAACTGTCGAATAAATTTGACCAACAAAATTTGCAAGTATTAAAATTGATGTTAGAGTTTTTATGCTGCTATAATTTTCATCTATGGTAAATTTGCAATCTTTCCTCACTCTTCTCATTGCAGACTCCCATGTGGATTAAATATTGTCCTAAATATGTACAAGTTAAATAAAATGGCCCTGAAAATTATCTTGAAAAAAAAATAGTAAAATTTGTGATAGTGAAAAATTAATAAAATTTAATTTTACGATTTTCTAATTTATGTATTATATTTTTATGCAGGATAAAATTGACAGAAAAAAACATTGTAAAAATTGTGTAAAAGATATAATCTAAACATTGTTAAAATAAAACGGCAAAAATAATCTAATTTAAGGACAAGTATTCTTTCCAAGCTAAGAAATACAAATTTTGTGGTCAGGGAATCCTTTTCATCATATGGGGAATAAACTGTGTTGAAGGAATTAGAAGGACATGAAAAAATAAATTTAACTTATTTTTGCAAAAAAAAGATAAATTCATTGATCATTAAGCCACTCTAGATTTAACCTAAAGAACAAAAAAAACTAATTCCTGTGACAGCTGTCGCCATAAGTCATTGTTAAAGGTCATCTTTATATGTACTATAATCCCTTCAAACGAAACACTCATTGAGTAAGAAAGTTAATAATCCTCCCACTACTGTCTCATAATTCGAAAATAAAAAATAACCACCTAACTTTTAAAAAATAATCTATTTTTAAAGAAAATCCTAATAAATGTTAAAAGACGAATTTGATACATAGAAGTGTTTTAATAAACAGAACAAAAATGTACATATATACATATAATATTAAATTTTTAAAAATGTAAAATCAAAAACCCTTGCCATTAAGTACCACGCTTCTCACTATAATCATGCGAAGATAACAAATAGTAATTCGCCTTCAAAGCAGCCGTTACAAGCGAGAGTACTCTTGATTGAAATTCATAATAAATCGTTGTGTGAAAGAGTCCGTTGAACAAAATCAGAGAATATTCAGCCAACGCAAAAAGTGTATACATTCCAGGTTCGCAGTAACTATTATGTCTATAAAAAAAGTAGAGAGCAAAGATCAAAGAGATAATTTGTCCAATGCAGCAAAATGCTTTGGTTTGGAACGAGATTTCGCCCTGTGAAGATAAGGGATATAGTATTTTCAGTTTTACTTTTATTCCAAAAAAATTACAATTTTGCTGGAACGTCTTCTACCAGATAGGTCAAAAAGCCAAGTGGCAATCACCATATGTAAAGTGCCACATATAACAAATGCGTTGAACAAAAGCATATGTAAAACTGGAAAAAGAAAAGATTATACAAAGAACATAACCAAAAGATATTAAATTTAGTTTTTTACTTACAATGGTCTTCAACCGAAGAAATCATTGCAAGAAGGGTAAGTGACACAATCTCGAAAACCTGAATAAGAAAATGTTTAAATTTGCAATAACATTTGTTAGACTCGCATTGAGTGCACAGGCAAGATGACAAGACCAGCGGAATCTGCTTAATAGCGGAAGAGGCCACAGGCTAGAGCTGATTAAGTAGTTTCTGTGGAGATTATTTTCAGATATTTCAATTTATAATAAATCAAACCTGAAAGCAAAGGCCATTGCAAGACGTGGCGTGCATGAGATTCCAAGAAGAAATCGCCAAATATAACGTTCAGGCGCATAGGCTACAACGGCCGAGAGTGACGGTAGCCAATTTGGGACTCCACAATGTGTTGATACAGCCTAATATAAACAAAAAATTATAAGCATAAACTTTTTTAAACTCACCATTTCATAATGAAAAAGAATAGAAGTTGAAAGGCATAAAACAAAAGCTAACATTGGACAACCAGTCAACATAAAAATCACAACATGAAAGGGAATAGAGAGCACCTGAAATAAAGCTAGGGAATTTTGTGGACAAAAAATGATCTTAAATCTAATCTTAAACCTATCCACCAATGATTTTAAATATAATAATTATTTGACAACCTCCTCCTCTCCAAAAATATGCATCAGGAAATGTTAAATTCGATCATCAGAAGAAAATTGCAAGATTAACATGGTTAACAATAAGACACAAAATTAAAGCCGAATACAAGATTTAGAATTATTTAAATACATGCTAAATATATAGCTTTCTGCAAAATCGTTCTTAAGATTTATGACATTTTTGCAAAAAAAAAAATAATAACAAAAAAACTAAAGATTGATACTGAATATTCTATTTGTATTTGCATTTCCAAATAACATCATAAGGAGAAAGCCAATATTGACAACCCTAAAACAAGAAAGAAACTAGGAAAGGAAAAATATTTTGAACCTGCATGTTGTACTTAATCATAGTGTCCCAATCGAATTTATTTTCATTTTGTTCTTTTATTTTAACTTCAACATCTCGTCTTCTTTGCAATAGTTCATCGCTAACAAATTCAATAGGAAATGGGAAACGCTGCAGACAAGTCATTAATATTGCACGAGCCTAACGGTAAATATATTAGATTATTTAAAAAATAAAAACCTCAGCTTCGAGTATGTAACCACCAACTTCAAGAATTATACGGCCTGCACGAACAGGAGTCTCGAAATGATGGATAGGGCCTTTCCCACCACCGCGCTTTGTGCCTCTTAAACGCCGAGTTCGTGGTAACCTATTTTGGGATAGATTTAAATTTAAAATAAAAAATAAATACCATGGGGCATCAACACGCCAAACTGCAAATTGATTTTTCTTTAGCAATTTGTTGACATGCTCCTTGAGAAAATTTGGAAATTTTAGAAAAGATGTTAATAGCAAATAGCGAAGAGATTAAAACTCACTTGAAGGTACGCAAAATCAGCACCAGTTATTAAGCCACCACTGATAGCAGCAAGTCCAAATTGTTTGTGAATCAACTAAAAAAAACGATCATATAAGGAAACCACAAATAATTATCCAAATTAAAATTATTTAGAACTTAATTGAATAATTATATACCTCCGTATGTATAGGTTCATAACCTCTCGCCTCAATCATACGCCTATTCAGTTTTTTCTTAACCTCGCCAAGTGCTTCATCATAAACGGGTTCAGGTGGCATTGCAGGTAACTGAAATTTTCCATCAGGCGGAAAAACTACTTCTGAAATAGTAAAATGAAAATTAAAAACGGTTTAAGAAAACAAACTTTCAAATGTTATTGGATAATTGTAGGAATTCCTGATTTGTTGTAAACATCGATAATTGGTAAGCAAAGATGTCACACAAATCCGATTAAGTTTATTCATTGATATAAGCTAAAGTTTACAACAGCTAAATAGACTGAAAAAAAATAACTGAAAAAATCACAGAGTGGGACGAATAGGGGTGGACAAATGGGATGGTGACAAACTGGGGCGCAGCAGCAAAAAAGTGCTTAATTTCAAATTGGTAATTTTTACTTTATCAATTCTCGAAATATATTTTCGACTTGTCAATTCGATTCGTAATAAGATCTCTTAAATTACTTTTAGGTTTTTTATGTTTTAAGTTTGATTCTATGCCTTTAACGCTGTTTTTTATTTCAGGATTTGAATGTTTTTATAAATATTTTGATATTTAATGGCTATATTTTGATTTACCACTAAGTTCAGAATGGAATACGGAGTTCAAACACACAACAAATTCGCTTTTTTGGATGGTACATTAACATAAATTTTATTTTCTAATTTTATTTTATAGAGGACGTTAGTGATCCGGAGGAAACTTTGACAAAAGCAGAGGAAGAAAAGAAGAAAGCGGCCGCTGTTCCTCATAAGAAAATTCCAAAACCTCTGGTTTCTGCGAAAACTTTGGTCGCTAAGGATGTTGCTAAGCCAGTCGTTGAGAAGAAAGATGGAGCTGATCAACCGCAAAGACAAACGGTTCGATTCGTGCCTGGTGAGCGAAGTGGGACAAATAATCGTGAGCCGCGTAATGATCAAGGAACAAAATGGATTGAGAATCGTCCGCAACAGCGTCGTCCTCCAAATTCACAGAGTATTTATCAATTTTAAAACGTTATATTCGAATAAAATCATCAATATTAAGGAGATGGTACAGGTACTGATGGTTTTACTGAAAAGCGCCTTAATGGTCGTCCGCCTCGTAATGATGGTGGTCAGAGACGTGATCGTGAAGTTAAAAGTGGTCCTGATGGTGAGCGTCCACCAAAGAGGGGTGGTCCTCAACGCGGAGTTGGTGGTGGTGGACGTGATGGAAACGATGGTGGCTTCCGTGATCGTAACTTCCGCCAAGGTGGACAGCGTCGTCCGCGAGTAAATGAAATCAAGGAAGAAAACAGTATCTACTTTTATCTTTTAAATATAAGAAGTATTTTCAGAAGATGAGAAGAATGCTTTTGAAATAACTGAGGATAAGCCGGTCCAAGATGCTTTCGCTCCGAATGAGAAAATTGATGGCGATCAGAAGGAGAATGCTGAAAATGTTGAGAACGATGTTCCTAAGGATGAAGAAAAGGTATTGACCAAAATCTTTAATTCGGGTACAGCCCATTACGGCGCGGGCCAAAACGGCGCGACCGAAACGACGCAGGCCGAAACGGCGCAAGGCCAAAACGGCGCACGGCCAGAACGTCGCAAACCCAAAACTACACTGATAGTGATTAATCGTGTGATCAACCATGAAAGTGATCACTTGATCTCGAGTGATCAACCTGATTGTGATCGATCCGACCCTAGTGGTCGATCAAAAATCGCTAGCCACCTTTTCGTACACTAATCCTTCGAATTATTATTCAAATTCTGCAATAAGTTTTGCGCATTAGGGGAAAATTGTTCCAACAATGTGGAAGATCGTTCCAATATTGAGAAAAGTTGTTCCAATAACGGTGAAGGCCGTTCCGACATCAACGACCAGAATAAAAATAACTAAAGTCTAGATGGTTACAGTAATAATATGGGGATAACTATGTAGTTATAGGGGAAACTAACTAGTTAGGTATATAGTTATAATGGAACTATCTGAATCTCGCAGTTATTTCTCGCAGTTATACTTACTAGTACGTATTTGATCTAAATAGTTTTATTACTCTTAGTTTCTGTTATCACTTTGTTATCACAAGATGTTGTCTAAATGGACCTTACATCTGTTATTTTTTTGTTCTAAAAGATACGATCACTCTTCGAGCTATATCTGTCGATCACGTACAATAGCCATTATGGGAAATTTTTGCGCCGTTTTGGCCGTGCGCCGTTTTGGACTTGCGCCGTTTTGGCCTGCGTCGTTTCGGTCGCGCCGTTTCGGTCGCGCCGTTTTGGCCCGCGCCGTTTCGGGCGTGTCCCCTTTAATTCCTATAAATTTTAAGAAGAACGAAGATGTTGCGCCTGAAGAACAAGTTCCTCGCGGAAAAACTTATGAAGAATGGAAAGCTGAGCTTAACCAAAAGTCTTTGGAAGCCGTTCAGTTCAAGACTCGACAGGCAGGCGAAGGAGCTGATGAGAAGATTTATCAAAAGTTGGTTCCGCTTAAGAAGGATAAGAAATCGGCAGAGGGAGGAAAGAAGCAAGAGGACGACGAGATCGCTCAGCATGTAAATCTTAAGTAATCAATTTTAATTTCCCTTTTTGATTTTAGAAGGAGAAACGTGAGAAGATTATTTCTGTTGACCTTGCATTTGCGGATAAGCGCTCTACATTCGTTCGTCAGGACTTTGGTGGGGATGGACGCGCATATGGCGGTGGTGATCGGCAGAACCAGAAAGGCGGTCCTCGTGGATCTGCGCCTCGTAGCGGATTTCGGAACAACTATGGTGAGCTCATTCATCCCTTGTAATCTCTAACTTTTTAAATTTTTATTAAAGGTGGTGCTGGTTCTTCAAGGCGTCTGCAAGGCAAATCTGCTCAGGATGGATTTATGTTAGAAAGTGATCAGTTCCCTGCACTCGGAGCCCATTGATTGAGGAGAAATTTTTAAATGATTTGATTTGTCTGCCGTGTTCTCCTGTTCTCCCACACATATTATATTCTCATACGAAGATTCTGGGATTTTAGTACTCTGAGATTTTATTGAATGCAAAATATTTAACCCAGAATCTTCGTTTCTCGTTCTTTATTTTATGAAACAATCCCAAGGAAGATGGAAGTTGAGAAGTCAAATAAAACCGGCACTACCTACATTTTGATCTCTTCTTTCCCTTCCGATTTTATTTTGTTGTTTCATCGTTTATCCTTAATACAACCGCATGGAACTATTTTTGTTGACGTATACTTTAAAATCAATTTTTATTCAATAAACAAATGAACCCTTTTAACGTTTCTAAATTTTTAATCGACCTCTGAACCCACTGTTTCTTTAGATTTTTGCTTCCTCGGATCTGCCGAACATAAGATGAATTTTCTACGACTTTTCTCCATTTCATGTCGCTGGAATTTAATTTGTGATAGATGTTTTCGAAATTAAAGTTACCTTCAGAACCCATTCGTATTCCCCACTACGAGTATCATATGCTCCTTTCTGCAGCCATTTAAGCCTCAAGGTGATTCTAGGTCCTAATTCGTGGAGTGCTGCCTTCGTCCCTTCTTTTTTGAATTCATATCTAGAAATTAGAGAAGATATTAGATTCAGAAATTGATAATTGTTTTTTGAGTTTTACAAAATTCTTTAAACATAAAGTAGATTATTATACCGATGGTGTCTAAAGAAGACGTAATCTCGCTGATTATGCAAAGTAATAACTCTTCTGCCGATGAAGTCAGGTTTTTGTGGAAAAAGACATTCGAACATCCGAGAAATTGTTTTTCCTACTCTTGTGCGGAAGTTGTTAAGAATTATCTCGGGATAATGGTCCGTTGATTCACCGGCATCCTTAAAGAGATTATGTTAGATTTATTAAACCTTTTCTTTCATTCACCTTAATTTCTTTTGTATACTTCAGCGAATTTATTTTGAAATAAGCCGTTGGTCCTTCAGGAAGGTGAATGAGAGCAATTCCATTTGGCCTTTTACGATCTTCATGTACAACCTAAACGTTAATCAAAAGTTAATAAAAAAAATTATTTTACAATGATGTCAGTAAACTTGTGTTCAATTGCCTGCTTAACAACTCTCTTCATGGCTACATTTTTTCGCGAATAAATTTCCACGCCTGGTATACACTTCTTAAGCTCAAAGCACAGCTTCCACGTTCGTTAAATATTAATTTATAAAAGTAATAATTAAAAAAAGACTACGAGTTTTGCTCTAGGCGAAGTTGTAACAAGGACTTTCGGGACCAACTCGCTTTTAAAATGTTCGCTCATTTCATCATTTACAAGATCGTCAAGAACCTCAAAAATAATCTCTAATCATTTACATTTGATTAATAACCTCTTCATCATCTGAATATACATATGTTTCATCGGGTTCTTGCATACTCTCAATGGTTTTCGGAACTTGTTTCGGGACAGCCTCCTCTCCATGCTTCTCACGCTCTTCTTCTCGCTTCTTCCTTCTTTCACGTTTTTCCTGGAAAACATACGTCAATTACAATTAAATAAAAACTCATACCTTATCTTTTTCCGCTCTAATCTCAAGCCCTCGCTTCCGCGGCTTCCTAGTTTCTGGCATCGTTTTGATCAAGAAAATTTTGAATGTCAAATTACGGAGTATGTAAAATAGCGAAAAAGGTAAAATATAACTTGTCTTAAACAAGTCGAATGAAACTTGAAAATTATAATCAGATTTATGAGCATAAAATTTTTATAAGTGAAAAATTAAATTGGCACATAAGTACATGAAAAAAGAATACATTTTACAATTATAAATATCTATTAATATGTATAAATTTTAAAGATATACCCTAAATTTTACTCAATTTCGAACGACGCTTCTGTTATTCCACTTATTCCAATTACAAGTTTATCGCCAGATACACATTGAGAAACGCCTGACGGAGTACCAGTGAGTACGAGATCACCTATTAATAAATCTTGAAAAGCCTTTGCAAAAACCCTTACCCGGTTGCAGAGTAATAGTACGAGTTATGTACTCCAAAAGTGTCGGTATGTTGAAAATCATACAATCAGTCTTTGACTTTTGACGAACTTGACCATTAACTTAAGAATAAAAATATAAAAAAAGAATCCAATAAAAAAGTAACCAACCTGAACAATATATTTCTAAATTATGAGGATCCGTTATTTTCTTCTTATCAATATACTCTCCAATTGGACAAGAAGAATCAAATGATTTTGCGAGGTACCAAGGATGTCCCGCTTTTTTCAGATCATCTTGTATATCTCTGGCCGTCATATCCAGGGCAATTGTGTAACCACCAATATAGTCGAAAGCCTTTTCCTTTGATATTTTCCGAGCATTTTCAGAGATAACAACGCCCAACTCTAACTATACGAAAATTATCTCGAATATTAAAAAACAAAACCTCATGATGTAGGCATAAACAATCAGCAGGTGCTTTAATTTTACCACCATCAAGAACAAAGGCGTTGACCGTTTTAGCAAAAATGAGTGGTTTTTCAGGAATAGGATTGTTTCTGTCAATAAAAAAGTTAACGAAATATTGTCTTAAAAATCATACAATTCCAAGGCATGTTCTCGATAATTTCGGCCAACGCAAACGATTTTCCGTGCAAATTCGTAAAACTTCTTTAAATTATTTGAAGCCATCGTGTACTGGTAAATAAATGAAATAATTTCTAATTAGGATACATGAGAAATATAAAATAGATAAATATCAAAATCGTCGTGTACTGGTACTACAATTAACAAAAAATTTATTGCTATTGTTAGAAAATATTCAAAATTAAATAACAAATTGGAATTTATACATAATAAAATTACAAATAAGTGCTCGAATCAATTTAAGGCGATCTTTGGACAAAAAATAAATAAAAGCAAATAAACGGAACCAGTAAAATATCAAATAAAATCATAACACAAAATAAGGAAAATAATTGAAACAAATGATGTCACAAAGAATTTTTATTTTGGAGGGATAACACATTGATGACAATTCTCCATTTCAGGTTTATAACCTTCAATCTGCACAGTTGATTCATGAACATTAAAATCTCGTCTAAGCATTGTTGTTGTTGCTTTCAGTATTTTTTGTGAATCAGCGCTTGGATCAATTTCCAAATGAACAGATATTGCCACTAATATAGAAATTATTAGCAAATTAATAAATCAGTAAAATCTACCTTTATTCATGGTTAATGCCCAAATTCTAAGATCATGCACTTTTTTGACCTTAAATCGAATTTATTTTAAAATTATTTGTAAACTTATAAATTCTAACCCCATCAATCCTTTCCAATGCATCAAAAACCAATCTAAAATCGATATTAGAGGGTCGGCCTAAAATAAAATCGTGATTTTTCAATTAGAGTATGTATAATATATACCTTCCAACAAAACAACAAGCGCATCACGGACAATGTAAATTGTTGTGCTGTAAAATTTATTTTGTTAATTTCATGCTAAAAAATACCTAAGAACAATTATTGCAAAAACCAGCGTGCATATTGGATCAAGTATTTGTAAACTTGGCTAAAAATGAATAAATTATTAAAGACAGCTGCTTTAAAAACCTTCCAGAAGATCATTAGACCGGCGAAAAGTACCCCGCAGCTTTGTATAAGATCACCTAAAAGAAAAATTTTTCAGAATGAATTGAATGAAAAAAATCAACCTAAAACATGAATAAAGGCAGCACGCACATTAATATTTGCTTGATTGGCAGAATGTAATTTTGTTTCGTCGTTGTTGTTTGGTTGAACGAGAGGAAATCTTTCATCCTCCTCGGAAAAATTAGGGTCAACATTCGAATACTCAGAATCAATCTCATTTCTACGTCTCCCACCATTTTCGTGAGCGTGTGTTGTTCCGTTGTGTGAGTGAGAATGCCCACCAAAATAAAGCAAAAAACCCATTCTATTAAATAAATTTTAATAATTTGATTTTTTAAAAAATTTACATGAAATTTACTCCTACTCCAATTGCAGCAGTTATACTCATTATAGTAGCATCAATATCATAGTTTCCTGAAATCATTCGGTCAATTGCTAGATAGACTAAATAAAAAATATACAAGGCGAAAAGTATAAATATACCTAAAATTCCTGTAACAACCCAAATAAGGCATATTGATACGAAGGCGCCAAACACTTCTAAAGATAAAAAATGACTATCATCCATGAGAATTAAAACCTGCTCTATGCCATCCAAAACTCATTCTTTGTGAAGCGGGACGGCTTGCAATATAAATTGAAAATAATGAAATTAGCATGCTCGCTAGATCCGTTAAAAGATGCGCAGCGTCAGTAATGATCTAAAAACTAAAATGAACATTGACTATATTTAGAAACAACAAACAGCTAGTGACTGAGCCCATATACCGCCAATAACTTCACAAATCTAAAAGCAGAAATTTTTAAAAGAAAGGAACTTGCAAAATTTTTAAAATACCATAAACAATAAGCAAACTCCAATTGACAACCACAGCACTCTAGTAGCACGCTTGCTTGTTTCATTAGCAATTGGCTCATTCTCAAATCTATTGTGGCAATGAAAAGCATCTGAATTGCCGTTAGCCATTATTGTTGTAGGTAAATTCGAAGGCATAGAGGTTTGAGGTGGAGGCATTTGATCAAAGGAAGTAGAAGCACCAGAATTAATTACAAAATTATCCCTTAAATGAAAAATTTAAATAATTGACATTTTCGCCATCGAACATATTTAATGGAGAAGTAGAAAATCGATTTGTACCATTCTCCGTAGCTGTTATCGACATCACTGCTTCTTTGCTCATTGTGGTCGTCCCATACGATTGCTAAAATAGAAAGATAAGAATTTATAGGAAACCCCCTTCCTATCATTAATATTTTAACAATTGTTTTATCAGTAAAATTCGGAACATTTGAGTTTCAGAAGGAACAGGTCATAATTTCCTAAAAGTCGTTCCATTAGTCATTAAAAATATGATAAGGGAGAGGCATGAGACAGAAAAGGGAATAAAGGAAAATCTCTATTACAATATTTTATTACGATTAAAACCTGGTAACTTATTATAATTGAATTTTTTGAAAAAATTAGCTTGAATGATGAGGTAATGTTGGAAGGATCCAGCGATCGCGTAAAAATTGATGCATTCTTAAATAAAAAGTGGCACAATCTTGCCTGAAAAAAAATAACAATTTAAAATTTTCAAAAAGAAAATGTCACAAAAAATAATCAAATAGATGTGATAAAACTTGTTATAATATCAGCAAGATAAGTTAAGACTCAAATACTTAAGACTCAGATGGAAAATAAAAATTTAATGGGATGAATTGTCAATAAACAGAATGCCAAAAATAAAATTTAAAAATGCACCACACAGAAATATTTCTAAAAATCCAATAAGACCCCCTTCCGTTGGGTTTCACCCTGACTCCCACATAATTGAAATAACCTGCTTTTCATCCATTGAAGCAAATTCTGATTTGTTCTTACACATTCATGAAACATGTTGATTTCTTAAAATTGAGAAAAGAACAAGGACAAGAAAATTGAGAAAAGAACAAGGACAAGAAAAAAACAAGGACAATAGAACAAAAATGAGAAAAGATAGGGTCGTTCGCGTGCGTATTTTTAAGCAAGCGATTTTTCATTTAAAAAATCTTAAGATTTACCAGGCCATAAGTTGATGAGGAAGAACCAGAAGCTGTTGAGGAAGAACATGAAGAGCAATCCATCCAAACCAGCAAGAGCAACCGTGCCAGCAGAGAAACTAGCTTAAAAAATACCCGCCCACCCTCCCTCAATTTTTATTTAAACAAAAACCACACCGTAGAAGCAAGCCACCAACCAACAAACATGCCACCAAACCACAGAAGCAAGCCAACAACCATCAAGAGCACTAGCAACAAGAGCAGCCAGGCAACTAGAAAAACTAGCTTAAAAAAATACCCACCCTCCCTCCTCAATTTTTATTTAAACAAACCATACTGTAGAAGCGCCACCACCAAGCAATCACTGCAAGCCACCAAAGCACCACCAAGTCATCACTGCGAGCCACCAAAGCACCACCAAGTCATCAATGCAAGCCACAATGCACCACCATCTAAGACACCAAAGTAAAATTTTAAAAATTAAAACTAGTTTAATTTTAAAAATTAAAAAAAACCGCCACCATGAAGAAAAAAAACCGGCACCAGTTACCAACAGCATATTCTTTAAAGGACGCCACAGGAGACAACATAATAAAAATAAAAGATTTATTTTTAAATTAAAAATTTAATATAAACTAGGGAAAAAATAACCGTTTAGATGAAGCCAACTTGTAGAGCACACGCACCAAGGCAGCAGAAGAACAGGCCTTTAATTTGAAAAATAAGAAAATTTTCAACAAAATTTTAAAAATTTATTTTTTATTTTTGCGCGCTCGCAGGCAAGGGTTAAACGATAAACGAATAAAAATTAAAAAAAAACAGATGAAATAAATAAAAACAGATGAGATAAATGGAAAAAATAACAAGAAAACGTAATCTCCGGAGATTAACAAAAATCGATGAAAATCCAGAATTTAGAAAAAAATGACGCCAACTATATTTAAACTAATAATTTACGCTAACAATACAGAATTAATTCTGTTAACTTTCATCTTGGATAATGTTAAAGTGTCGATTTGTTGTTATTTTGTCGATTAATAGAAAAATTTTTGGACAAAAATGCATTTTTTCACAACTGATTTCAAAAATCCAAAATTCTTCGTCGAAAATCCTGTTTTTTCTTTATTAAGATTCATTATCAACTCGAAATTATTGTCTAATTGATTAAAGTTTTCATATTTTACCAATTTTGGTCAAATAGCAATGGCTGGCGTTTTCGAATTGGAGCTTACTGATCACAATCATTTAACACCTGTTGGCGAATTTTCAGATATGGATGATGATGATGAATATGTAGACGTTGCTGATGTAAGATTTTGAAAAAGATTTTTTTTGTTAATTTTATTTTAAGGGAGAAATTTCAACTCCACCTCCTTCGTCATCTTATATGTATGTATTTAAAAAAACTACAACTAAATTTTATCAATTTTAAAGAAATGACCCACAAGTTGAAGCCTTAGAACTTGGTGAACATGCCGAGCTTGTCAATCCTCCTAACACTAAAGTAGGTCCAGAGGACTTTCAATTGCTCAAGGTATTAGGAAAAGGAGGATATGGAAAGGTTGATATAATAATTTATTTTTATTTCTTTCCTTTCCTTAGGTTTTTCAAGTAAAGAAAGTCTCAGGGACAGACCGAAACAAAATTTTTGCGATGAAAGTACTTAAAAAGGCAACAATAATTCGTAATCAGAAAGATACTGCACACACCAAAGCTGAAAGAAACATTTTAGAGGCTGTTAAGGTTTTGATTTTGACTCAATATTTTGCTCATTTTACTTTTAGTGCCCTTTCATTTGCGATTTGCAATACGCCTTCCAGACTGGCGGGAAGCTTTATTTAATTTTGGAGTATTTAAGTGGCGGTGAGCTTTTTATGCATCTTGAACGGGAAGGTATTTTTCTCGAGGACACTGCAGGATTTTAGTTTGTCTTTCTATTTTTTTCAAATTTTATTTTTATTTAAGCTTGGCAGAAATTGTTGTTGCTCTTGAACATCTTCATAAACAGGTTATCTTGTGAAAGAATTCTTGGAGTTAGTTTTAAATTCAGGGAATAATTTATCGTGATCTTAAGCCCGAAAACATTCTCCTTGATTGTAAAGGGCACGTCAAATTAACGGATTTTGGTCTTTGCAAAGGTTCTGTTTCTAAATTTAAATATCTTTTTTAAATGTAATTTTCAGAAGCTATTGAAGGTGACCAGAAAACACACACTTTTTGTGGAACTATAGAGTAAGTTTATTTATTTTTAGTATTTAGAATATCAATGTGTGATTATTTAGGTACATGGCTCCAGAGATTTTGATGCGAACTGGACACGGAAAGGCTGTGGATTGGTGGAGTTTGGGAGCATTAACTTTCGATATGGTATTTTTACTTATGTAACTGTTTAAAATTTTTGTTATCCTAGCTAACTGGTGGTCCTCCGTTCACGGCAGAAAATAGGAAGAGGGTATGTTTAATAACAATATGTCCAAATTTATTGCATTATTTCAGACTATTGATAGAATTTTAAAAGGAAGGCTTACATTACCACCTTATTTGAGCACAGAAGCGAAAGATTTAATTAAACGATTATTAAAAAGGCACGTCGACACTCGATTGGTATGGTTTTTTTAAAAAAATTTTAAAATTAAAAAAAACACTATCCACTCTATTTTGTTCCACCTATTCTTTAATAAATGTATGGCTGCTTTATGAAATTCTATTATTTTTTCTTTCACTTCCTCAATTTATCTCAGTTATCTCCCCTAATTATTTAATTAAACGATTATTAAAAAGGGTGCTGGGCCAACAGATTCGGAAGAAATCAAACAACATATCTTTTTTCGTCATCATATTTCTAATTGGTCAAGAGTTTATAAAAGAGAGGTTTATTTTTATTAATGTACAGAATCATAGTAAAATACAATTTTCAGTTGGAACCTCCATTTAAGCCAGATATTACAAGCGATGAGGACACTTCACTTTTTGATACAAAATTTACAAAAATGACTCCGGTCGATTCTCCTACAGCCGATATTTCGCCTACAGCTGATCCTTTTATTGGATTTACATATGTATACTTGATTTCTTTATTTTTCTAATTTTATGACTTTAGGTGGCGCCGTCCTTATTAGAGCAAAGTGAGCAGCCGACTCTGATCAGACCAAGGCAATTTCGAAAAATGTAAAGGTTAATTTTTTTATTGTCTAAAACTTAGAAATGTATTAGAAATGCTCCAGACCGTACACTTGTTGGTTGTAATTCTTCTGGTAAAGAGGAACCAATGGAGTAATTTTGAATCTGTTCTCCCTTTTCCTTAAATATAGAAAGTCTAAATTGTTGGAGAAAAATTCAATTTTTTCAAATTTCCGAACATTTCAAATAAAATAGTGGATTTGGGGGAACAGTTTTTCTCTTACTTTATATAGGAGGTGGCAAAAGCTCAAATTTAATTCTATGAACTACGAAAGGCCAAAAGTTTAAGCAATTCGCTCATTCATAGAGTAATCCCATCAATACTTTTCTATAAATAGTGTTTGTCCTCCACCCTTCTACTATTTAATTTTTTAAATTTTCATGATTTGTTGTTTATTTACTTTCTCAAAAATTTTTGCCGCTTTCTAAATGCTATTTCATTTTTGTTTCATAGATTTAAAATAAGAATTCTATTCAGACGTTGTATACGTTGCTCACAATGATCATTTTAATGGCCTGTCCTCAAATTCTTAATCATATTGTAGACCCCTTATTATTGCTTCCTCAATATTAAAAAATTTTAAATTGTACTCTGTTTTCTATTTCTTAAATCTTGAGGGTGCTTAAATATTTTTAATATCCCTTTAATTTCATTTTTATGAATGAGTTATGCATGAATAAATTTTGATAGTAATGTATGTGCAGAATTAATTTTCTTTTGATTCTCCATTCGATTCTCCATTTACACTGAACATAGATAATAGTTGATCGGGTGAGAAATTTCCGCGATCAGTAAGAAAACCAGAGATCAGATTTCCTGGGGTTATGTCAAAAGCAGGGTTCCACACCGGACAATTTGTTGGACAATGAGCTACTCCTAAAATGAAAAATTAAGAAGAACCTTTCAAAATAAAAATACCAGCCCAATGAGTGAGCTCTTTACTAGGCCTTTCCTCAATATGAATTCCATCTCCGCTTTTAAGCTTGGTGTTCACTGAAGCCACAGGTGTAACGATAAAAAAAGGAATCTTATGCTGGTGTGCACAAATAGCAAGAGAATAAGTGCCAATTTTGTTCGCAGTATCTCCATTCAACGCTACTTGATCTGCCCCTAAAATATAAATGAATACATATTAAGAAAAATAAACCAGCTAGCGCAACATCCACTTTAAAGTGCCGAATTGCAGCAGCTGCCTGTAAAAAGTGTTAAATGAATCTGAAAAGCTGTTAATTTACATACCGCGCTGTCAGCAATTAGTAGGAATGGCACACCACCTTTCTTAAGCTCATAAGAGGTTAAACGAGATCCTTGGTTGTAAGGGCGTGTTTCGAGCACCAATGCCAACTTCAAATGGCCTAATCTATGCAGCATCAGAATTACACCTTGAGTGGACGGATTTTAAATAATTTAAGTCTCGTTTTCAAACCGAGTGCAGTTCCAAAAGAGCTAGTGGCCAGCTGTCCAGTATTACAAATACTGAAAAAACTAGTTTATTTTAAAATTAAAAAATTAAAACGTTATCGCTACAAGCCGTTTCTTTTCGCCATTGTCAGTTTCTAGGTTCCTTGTTGCGGATAAAACAGCATGAATTGAATTTCTTAACAATAAATCATTTTCCATCCGTTCTCTCGCTTGCCACTCAAGGATAAAATTTCTAATACTTAAAATGGTGATTTTTATAAATAAAAAATTATTTTACTAACCCAATTTTCAATTTTATTACTCCTGCTCCCTTCAATCCTTTTGCATATTCTCGAAGTTCGGAAAATCCATTTGAGAGATTTATTGCGGTAGGACGAGCACTCAGAAGAAAACTGCAATTTTGTTCCAACTCCTTCAAACAACCTTCTACATCCCCTATGACGTTCTTTCTAGCCTGCTCCACTAACAAAGTCAGCTGAAAGATTATTTCTTATCAGATTAATAAATAAATGTACCATTCCAACAGTAGCAATCAGTGGCGCACCTCTGACCTGAGAACAGAATTTAGGCTTCTGAACTATTTTTAAGCTACCAACCTTCATTTGCTTGATTGCGTCGAATCCATCATTGAGCGATCTTATGGGCACGTAAACGCTCCTGCTGGGAAGTAGTCGTTGGTCAAGAACCTCAAAATTAAAATTAATTTGTCGTATAAAGATAAAAAACAAACCGAAAGTGTGCATTTTTCTGGATCAAATTGGTGTGCTTTAAGCGGAAGTGGCTCCTTAGCAACAGATTTCCATTGGTGAATTTTTGAATCAAAATTTTCTAGCTTAACTTTCATTTTCAGATTTGTTTTTGTTGCATTTATTTTTTAGGAATGGAATCAAATTTCCAATGAAAAGGGAATCAATATCAGCGCTTAAGAGTGAATGGTGGTAAGATAACAACTTGGAAGGAGATGGCGCTTAAGCAAAGAAAATAACTGTCAATGTGTTATAATTAACACTGTGAACAAAGTAATCTTTGTAATTTATGGTTAGTTTTTTGAAAGAGTTCCTCGGTCTACTATCACAAAATAAAAGGAAAAACAATTTTTTTCAAAAATTTTAAGTGAATAATTAAATCAGAACAAATAAAACGCAACACCGGAAAAATTGGAAAGAATGAAAGGGAAAACATTAAAATGCTTTTTTCATTTTTAAAACAACTTTTAAAAATGTCCATTAACTTGAGTTGTTTGTTAAATCATTTTAACACATTAATGTCTTTATAAATAAGAGGAACGAGGACCTTTAGTGTTTTTAAACTTGATTTAATTTTTTAATCGGAATTAAGAACAAAATATAATTCAAAATTAAATTAATTTTTTCTCTACTTGGGTTTCGGTTTTCAAAGTAAAAAAACTTGAAATTTAAATTATCAAAAAATTTTATCTTAAATAAATTTGCATGAAATTGTTGACTAAAAATATCAACATAAATTATAAGCTGAAGGGTTGGGAAATAAATGTTTGATTTTTTGAATGTTATCGGATTAGATGTTGAATAAAAGATTCTTACTGATTTGCCATTTCACACGCATCGATCCAATCACTGTACACATCAATCGGCTCAGTAAGAGAAGTTATGTTCGACTGGAAGATTGAGAATATTAAACAGTTTTTTCTTAACAAAATGAGTGAATTCAACCTGAAAATCCTCCATACAAACACGACACTGAATGAAGCCAACATTACGTTCACGATCCCTGAAAAGTTTTAAAGAGTTGAAAAATTGTATCTATGAATAAACCTACATTTTAACTTCGCACACCTTCTCGTGATTACAGAATGGACAGTTGAACTGAGTATCCAAAGCAACAATATTTTTAACTTTTGGCGGAGGCTTTCGTTTAGATTTGCGTTTACCCATTAGATCGTTAGATAAATTCCAAACTTCTACAATAAAATGACTGAAAAGAAAAAAGCATAAATCCCGTTTACAATTAAAAGATTCGAGGCAAAGGATTTAATAACGAAACAAAAATTAAAATTATAGGTTGAATTGAGTCTCATTAATTTGTATTACTGTCAAGTGAGAATTGTTGAGACTCAAAAGTCGGCTTTTTCTTGGCGCGAAAATCTTTCGTTGTCGCGTTTTCTCATTAATTTCTAACTCTATAGCCTGCTAAAATTTTTAAAAATTTTTATTGATTTTTAGATTTCTCGAAATTAAACCTATTATGAGTTCACATTCTGACGAAAGTGACAACCCTTCAAGAATATCAGTTAAAATCATCGAACAAGTGAAGAAGTCTGGAGAATTTGATAAATATCGCAAGGATCTTGTTGACAGTATCGTTAACAGTGTATTATTTTTGTCTTTATTAAATTTCGCTTTCTGATTTTTAGAATGACATGCAATGGCTTTTCGATAACTGCAAACAAATAATTGAGGAATGTTTGGCAGCCTCATCAGATGCGGATTTACAAAAGCACAGGATTGCTTTTATGCGCGACTATGTTAAAGACGAAATAAAAAGGCGCAGAATTGTTGACAATTCTATGAGGCATGCTTTCAACGATGTATTTCTTATTTTATTTATTATTTTCATATATCGATTTCAGCATATGAAGCGGATTGAACCTGTATTAATTTCAAGAATGGAGGAAATTGTTCGAACCGAGTTGGGAATGCCTCCTCCGACTAAGGAGGTTAAGCAAGAATTGCCTGACGCCAACCTTGAATTGATTGATATGGAAGTTTCTAGCGGTGGACCCTCGTCAGTTTCTATCTCTCCAGATGCCCCATCTCCTCTTCCATCTTGTTCATCAAGTGATAGGGCTAAAACTGATGATAAAGTGGAGTCTGAAATCAAGGTATCCTCTACTGATAAACTTGTCGGAATTTTGTTTAAATAATAATTTAGGCCGAACCCGAGGACATCGACGACGATGCTACTTTGGAAAAGTTTGCAGGTTCTTCATGCACCTCTTCACTCTCTTGTAATGCCTCCGATGATGGAAAAAATTCAGGAAAAAGTACAGAAGCAGCCGATGATTGAATTTTGTTGTTCATATTAATTTTCACTTTTAAATTATTAAAATAAATTTTCTAAACTATTTCATAATACTATTTCATAAATTTTTATTTCTTATAAATTACTTGAATTATTTTGCGTAATTCGCTTAAATTATCACTTTATTAGTTAATGCATCTTACTTTAAAATTTTTAAATCAGCAACCTAAAAAGTTCGCAAAAAGATTGGCTAAACAACTTGCCGACTACGCTGGTGGTTCTCTTATGGCTAAAAAACAAATTAACATCCCAGACTCCGATACACTTATTGATCGTTTAAAACTTGAGGATTTATTGAAAAGGCGTTTCTTTTATGATCAAAGTTTTGCAATCTATGGAGGCGTTGGAGGTATAAATTTTAATCTAAACATTACATAATGCGATTTCTAGGACTTTATGATTACGGCCCGATGGGGTGCGCTCTTAAACAAAATATGATCCAGCTATGGAGGACGCATTTTATTTTGGAGGAAGCCATGCTGGAAGTTGAATGTTCATCTTTAACGCCGGAAAGTGTGCTGAAGTAATTTTTTAATTCTAAATTCTCTAAATATTTTATCAAAATTAGAGCTTCTGGACATGTTGATCGATTTGTTGATTGGATGGTTTGTCTGCGTTTACAAATTTAGATGAATTTTCGTTTAGGTAAAAGACAAGGTGACTGGCGCCTGCTTTCGTGCAGATCATTTGATAAAAAATCATGCAGAAGCAATCATTAAGGTTGTTCACTTTTATTCTCATTAAAACTTGAAAACAATTAGGACAAAAAAGCACCTGAAAATATAAAGAAGGAACTCGAAGACGTCCTTATTCGTTTGGATGGAATGAGTTGTGCCGACTTGGGTGAAACTATTCGGAAATATGACTTCAAATCACCGCTCACTGGAAATGATGTTACCGAGCCTGTATCTTTCAATCTAATGTTTCCTACACAGGTTTGCTTTTCTAAACTTGTATATAATTAAGCGAGAAAATATTTCAGATAGGACCAACAGGCGATTTTTCTGCATTTTTGCGCCCTGAGACTGCGCAGGGAATTTTTATTAATTTCAAGAGACTGCTTGAATTCAATCAGGTAAAAATATTTTTCTTGATTTTGAATTTTATTCCTATGATAGGGTAGACTTCCCTTTGCTGCTGCTCAAGTTGGAACTGGATTCCGAAATGAAATCTCGCCTAGGCAAGGACTTGTCCGTGTACGAGAATTTACAATGTGTGAGATTGAACATTTTGTCGATCCGTCTGATAAGAATCATCCAAAATTCGAGAAGGTTGCTGACGTTGAATTGACACTATTCTCAGCGAGTAATCAGCTGAATGGGAAAGGAACAGAAAAGGTATAATATTTTTTCAACTCCGTCAATATTTCTTAAGGTAAAAATTTGCGATGCAGTGGCGAGCGGCATGGTTGACAATGAGACTCTTGGATATTATATGGCTCGTACTCATCTTTTCCTTCTCAATGTTGGTATATCTCCAGATAAATTACGGTTCCGGCAACATTTATCTAATGAAATGGCACATTATGCAAAGGTTAACTTTTTCCCCAGGTGTTTAATTGATTAATTTTACTTTAGGATTGTTGGGATGCTGAATGTTTGACTACTCACGGATGGATTGAAAGTGTAGGCATTGCTGATCGGTCATGTTATGATTTGCATCAACATTCAAAAGCTACTGGAGTTAAATTAGTTGCTGAGAAAAAACTTGTTGAGTCAAAACAAGTCGATGTTGTAGAAGCAGTGCCTAATAAAGCCGCTATTGGAAAGTTGTTCAAGAATGAGTCTAAGAAGGTTATTTTTAAATTAGATCTATTAAATTTTTATTTTATAGATAATTGATTTACTAAAGAATTTATCTCTAGAGCAAGTCGATGAATTGGAGGATTCGCTTAAAACCAATGGGTTACTTTTAAACTTTTCTTCTAAAAAATCAATTATTTTTAGAAAATATTCTGTCAAAATTTCTGATGATAAAACAATCGAATTGGACTCTACGCATGTTGAAGTTAGGAAATATTTAAAAACTGTTCACGTGGAAGATGTTACTCCATCAGTCATAGAGCCTTCATTTGGTATTGGTCGGGTGATGTACGTCGTCTTGGAACATTCATTTAGACAAAGAGAAGGTGATGAAAAGCGTTCGGTAGGCGTTATTTAAAAATCTATTTTTCCAAATTTTGCTAATTAAGTATCTTGAATTGGCGCCAAGTATAGCTCCTATAAAGTGCTCGATTCTGCCTATAAGTTCAAACAAAAGATTAGATCCAATAATTCAAGCAGTTCGAGAAGAGCTTACAAGTCGGGAAATCAGTTCAAAAATTGTAATTTTATTTTTTTTTTCTATGTGTGTGGATCATCGATGTTTTTACAGGACGATAGTATGGGCTCAATTGGAAGGCGGTATGCGCGAACTGATGAAATTGGTATTCCATTTGGTGTGACAGTTGATTTTGATTCGGAGGTCGAACCATGGACTGTTACTTTACGTAATTTGAATAATAACGAGATTATTCACTAATATGGTTTTTTTATTTAGGATATAGTGTCACTATGCAACAAATCCGTCTTAAGGTTATAAAAATGTACTATAAAAATTATAATATTTTTTAGGTTACTGAAGTTGGGGATTTGGTTGCTCAACTCGTAAAAGGGAAAATTAACTGGGATAACGCGTGTCAAAAGTTTCCAATTTTCAATGCATCCCAAGACAATGATTGAAACTTTTGAAGCAAATTTAAAGTTTTGTAATTAATTGACGTTATTTATTATACTCTTGGCGGGAAGTGGGATATTAAAACATGGGGTCTATTTATCTTTTATTGTTTAGGGATTTTGTTATTGGTGATTTTCCATATTGAACTACGTCTAAAAATTTATATCTAATGTTATTTTTTGCCGTTACTTTTTGCATTTTTCCTTCCAAATTAATATAGTAGTAGGATTCTTTTCTCCTGTATTTTTTGCCTTCCTTTCTTTTGTTTAAAGTAAGGGTTAATAAAGAACTTTAACGGTGAATAAATGGAAAAAATAACGGACGGGGAAAATTGGGACTCAATCGGTCATAAAGACTTTCTTGGCTTTGAAATTAAAAAGGCTAAAAGTTGACGATATTAAATATTAAAAAATTTCATAATATAATTTCTTGTTAATGTTGTATGCATTTTATAGTAGAATAAAAACATCAATGTGATATTTCAGTTTAATATTTTTTGTTTTATCGATTGTTTACCTTAATTTTTGGCTTTATATTGATTTCTAATTTTGTTTTTAGAGAATAACTAAAACATACAAAATGGCTAACGAGTTTTACTATTCGAGCAAGTATGAGGACGATGAATTCGAATATCGACATGTACACGTGACTAAAGAGGTTGGATTTAATGATTTTAAGTGAAAAGTTTTTTAAATTTTAGGTTGCTAAGTTGGTTCCACACAATCGTCTTATGTCTGAGTCGGAGTGGCGTAGTATTGGAATTCAGCAAAGTCCAGGTTTGAATATTTTATTTTTTGCTGATTAATTTTTGAATTTATAGGATGGATTCATTACATGATTTGGCCAGCGGAGCGTCATATATTGTGAGTTTGATTTTTTTGGTATTCTTAAGAGATGTATCTTATTGTTAGACTCTTCCGGCGTCCTAAGACACGTGATCACCCACCAATCAAAATTTGAAATGCTCAGAATGCACATAATTGGAAGAAACTTAAACTATTATTGACCTTATGCTCCCAGTATTTTTTATTGGCTTATGAAATTTATTCTTATTATTTTTGTTTAAGGAGTTTAAGTCTGTTTCACGAGTCTTTGTAAAAATAAATTATTTTAGACTCATTTTAATAAAAATATTTTTGACTTTGAAGTAACTTATTATGTTGCCTTTTGCTCCATTAAATCCTCTTATTCTTTTAACAACTATTTTACTTGTATGCCAATTTTCTGGCGTAGCCGGCCTTTCATACAAATTGTTTTTGACACTTTCTATTAGTGACATCGGGTGCTTGCTTTTCCTTGTATTCATTTACTCGGGGGAAAGGAGGGACATGGCGCGAGAATAGAATACTTAATTAAATATTTTCGACCCCATATGGTGGTATTTACAGCCATTTTCTTTTAATTCAATCCAAAAGTTGGCCAAAAATGAGACATTTGGTGAGGTATATTCTCCTTCAGCATATTTGTCTTAAAACAATTTTTTCTTGGAATATGCATGCTTGGGAGGATATGCTTCTATTGTAATTATGAAATTTATTTTTTCCATTATAAGATGGTTGAGTATTTTTGTCCAAAATTTATCTAAAAATAGAATTTTTCGCATCATTTGAATAGGCATGATGATTTTTACCGATAATCTAAGAAATATAATAGGCCATTCTTTTTAATTTTAGTATTAACTTAAAGAAATTAATTGTAAATTCCTATATTTTTAGATTTTTGTTTATTTTGGGGCTATATAGATTTTTTATTGTCTAATCTTTAGTGTTTTAACATCAAAATAGCCCATTTGGAGGCAAATGTTTTCTTTATCCGTTTTATAAAAATCATAAAAAATATAGACCATTTAGCACATAATTTAACAAAAATATCCCATAATATTACTCTTCCAAAGTAAATAAAACATAAATCTTAGAGTTTTTTGACTTGAGGTTAAATAAATTAATAGTGATTTAATGAAAGGCAGAAATTCTTTTAACAAAACCCCTCTCAGATTTTTCCAACTTTCTAAAAAAATAATCCCCTCAATTTACTTTTTGCTTCAAATGTCTACACAAAAATTTTAAAAATCGTCATTTTCTGTTCTTTATTCTTTTAAAGGGAATGAATTTATCCAGCCATGAATTCGTTGGTCGTAAAGGGAAATTAAAGCCAAAAGGTACACAAAACTAACACTCATTTTCATATCATTGTTGGAGGAAAAGGGGGGAAAATTTTTTTGGAAGGGGACTTGCTGCCAATTTGAACGTGCCAAACGGTCTTATGCTACCACCAAAGGTCGCTACTTTTTATTCCACCATCCGCATTGAGACCAATTCCACTTTGAATGAATTTATTTATTAGGAATGAAATTGCTTCTCAAGTTTCAGCCCCCTCACACCTAACAAAAACCTTTATTCGGCTTTGCCCCCCTTTTTTGGTGAACGAACGTGTATGTAACATGAAGCTAATATAAGGGTCGATGATCGAAAAAAAGCATGCCAAAATGCTTAAATTTAAAGAAATTTTTTTTATTAATTCACTTATTTTTGCTTTTCTAAATGTCCTTGTTCCTTTTCTAAAATGCCAAAATTTCAGCAGTTTAAAGTTTTTTTTTGTTAATATTTTTATCTCCATTCTTAAAGGGGAATTATTTAATTGCGGAAAATAGAATAGAAATTCTAACAAAAAAAAACACCAAACAGACAATAATTGCTTCATAAATCATAAACGACTGTTTAAAAAATTTCTTTCGAATGTCTATTCTATTTTTTTAATTCGCTTAATTTCTTATATTTTTAAAGGATTAGAAAAAAACGTTTGTCGCCTTCCTGCTTTATTTTTAAATTCCATTCTTCTGTTTTCATATATCCAATTTTTGTACACATGTATTTTTCTAATCATGTTATTTTTAAGTTAGAAATTTTAGAAAATCCGATACGTTTACTCAATTTATGTGCATTCCATTCTCTCTAGTTTTAATGATAAATAGGGCAAAACAATAAAAAAACAATAATTAAATAAATAAAAAAACATCTAAAACTATTTTCCAATTCCCCCTTTTGGCTTTAAATAAAAAAGTTTAAGGTCCAATTTACTGCTTCTCCCATGGGGGAAATTGTTCCTCTAAAAACTCATATTTTCAATTTTCGTTTATTCATTAATTTTTTATAAAGTAATTTAAAAAAACATTGAGGAATAACTAAATAAAAATTAAATATTTTTATAAAAATCTGGAATTTTTTTATTTGTTTTTTTACCCAAAAACTTTACTAAATTTTTTCTTTATTTATTCCTCAGGCATTTTAAAACTCTAAAAAGCGGGGGATTTAATAATGGGACTTTTTTCAATCTCGTTTTCGCAACAGGGAAAGAGGAAAAATAAAAGCTTTCTAATTGTTTCGCGCCGTTATTTGATGCTTTTCTTGTTATGATGTACTTGACCATATTTTATTAGAATAATACTATTTTGAGTGTTATGGCACTTTTTATTAATATTTTTTTCTAGCTTATTGTTATTTTCTATATTTGAGGCAAATTCCATTAAGTTTATGAAAAGATTTAATTTTATAAGGTTTTATATGTAGTTGAAATATTTAAAATAACTTTTTCTTTTGACAAAAAGGATTTTTGAATTTAAGATAGGAAACGGAAACAAAACAATATTTTTTTAATTTTAGGTATTCCTAGATTAAAAAATAAAAGGGATAATTAAAAAATGAAACCTTAAAATTTAATCTTTTTAAGATTAACACAATTTAGGACTTTATAAAAGATTTTTTTGCAAAATCTTCTGGGATTATCTTCACTAGATTTAAAAATCCTAAAGACTAAAATCCTTTGGATTTCTCTATTTATCCCAAGGAGTTTATTATATACCGTAGATGCTCCAACAAAAGCCCGGCTCTATTAGAAGTCATCTCCACCCAAGGAGACCTATCGGAAAATATAAACCCAGGGCTTATATTAGAGCGTTTATCATTCAAATTAAAACCTATTATCCCTCTAATATTACATAAAATATTTAAGGATGTTGTTTTTATTTTTTTGTTTTTTACATGCAGCCCTTCTCGTTCATCGACTGTAATTGCTTTCGAAAAATATTTAGCACTTACATTAAGCTTAAAAACAAAAATTCGTTTCCTTTTACTTCTCCTAACTTTATGAAAAAAAATTTTCTAATTTATCTTTGTGGACCAAAATTATTTTTTTTTCAACAGCTTTTTGGACTATTGCCTTCTTTTTACTTTCCTATTTTCGCTTATTAGTTCCGCGCCAATAGTCCTCCGTTCTCTAACTTGTTCTCTCCCGCTTCGCCGCTTCCTTTTGAACATTTATATACCTCCATTATACTTTGTTTTGCTTTTAACATAAAAATATTTATCCGCTTATAGTCTATTTAAACCTGAGGGCATTAATGTAGAAAAGGTTAAAAATAATATTTCTGTTAAATTAGGCTAGAAAAATGACGTTTCTTGGAGGTCTCCGATTAGCATAAAAAATGAAAATAAGTTTTCTGTTCAAAAAATTTGGGGGTTTTTTGTTGTGGTTCCTTTTAAATTTCTTATTTTTTAAAATACCTAATTCCTTTCTATTCATTAATTTTTTTTCTTTCCTTCAGTCATTGCTTTAAAACTTAATTGTAGACAATTCAAGTAAGCACAAAAACCGCTTTTTGTGCTTATTTGAATAATTAATTGCATGAAAATAAAAAAAGAATAAGCAGCTGAAAAGCATTTTTTAAATAGTTTGCAATTAAATATTTTTTCTTCCTTTTTTCATCTGTTCTTAATTCTTTCAATAATTAAGGAAACGATTAAAAAATTCATTTTTTTCAATTATTCTTTTACGTTTAAATATTTCTTATAAATTTCTACTCAAAATTTAAATGAGTCCGCCTTGGCAACTTTTGATTATCCTTGTATTGGCTGATTATTCACATAGAAAAGCATTTGCAAAACGGAGAAAATGTCCAGGTAAATTTAAAATTTGAATAAAATCTAATAAAATTATTTTTAGGTTCCCTGTCAGAAGACAAAATAATTGCAGAACTCTTTAGAAATTATACAAAAAAATTGCCGGAAAGCGATGAACAAGATGAAAGTGTGCACGTTCAAATTGAGGTCTGTTTGACTTAAAAAACTTTTATTGTTAAATAGAATCGGGACGTCACCCTGCCCACGACCCCAACAATTTTCTTGGCAAAAACGAATATCCAAACTCGAAGGCTTTACCACGTCAAGGCTCTAACCCGACCCAAAAGTCAACCCTGTCCCCAAACCCCGACATATCCTCCAATGCAAACTCCTGTCCCCGACACTCCCGACCTCGAAATGTCGGGTGTTACCCTAATTAAAATGAATTAGTTGATCGATTAAATTAAAATATTTTTTTTTCAGATGCATGTGCAAGACATGGGCTCGTTAAATGAAATTACTGCAGATTTTGAAATTGACATTTTGTTTACTCAACTTTGGCATGATCCATCACTTTCTTTTCTAAATTTAAGTAGTCAATGTGTTAGAAATATAACAATGGAATCTCGTTACCTTAAAGATATATGGACACCTAATACGGTTGTTTATTTTTAATGAAGATTATTTCTCAATTTTTTTAGTGTATAATAAATGCAAAGAAAACATCAGTGCATGCATCGCCTACAGACAACATTATGTAAAGATTTATTTTTTATAAATGAGATTGATACTTTTTTAATTTTAGGTTTATCCTGTAT
The DNA here is from genome assembly GCA_902706615.1 of Meloidogyne luci. Classification (NCBI taxonomy): domain Eukaryota; kingdom Metazoa; phylum Nematoda; class Chromadorea; order Rhabditida; family Meloidogynidae; genus Meloidogyne; species Meloidogyne luci. The sequence continues at coordinate 3,628,161 of CACSLI010000091.1, read as the reverse complement.
GAGAATGGGACAGTTTGGATAAACCATCGGCTCAGTGTAAAAGCGCCATGCAACCTGGGTGGGTTCAGAAATTATTGAAAGTTAGTCTTATTTTTGGTGTTTTTACAGATCTTCGTACTTTTCCTTTTGATACACAAAATTGGTGAGAAATTTAAAAATTTATTTCCTTTACTTTTTGATTTTAGCGTGCTTCTGTTTGAATCATATTCCCATAACAGTGAAGAAGTAACTTTGCATTGGATGGCTGAGCCAATAACTTTAATGAAGGTTACTATTTTTAATTTTCTTATTTTAATTTACATTCTTAGCAAATAACTCTGCCTGATTTTGATATGATTCAATTTAACCCAACCGGGAGGACATTGCTTTACCCAAACGGAAGATGGAGTCAATTAGAAGTGAGAAATATTTAAAACTAAAAATATAAATTTAATCAAATTTCAGGTTGGGTTTACATTTAAACGTCGTTATGGTATGCGTTTTAATTTCTATATTTTTATTGTAAAATGTTTATTCTTCCAGGTTTTTATATTCTACAGGCTTATGTCCCCACTTATTTAACAATCGTATTATTTTTAATTTTTGACTATTTTTTTGTTTTCGATATTTAGATTGTTTCTTGGGTCGGCTTTTGTATGGAACCCAAAGCATTGCCTGCTAGAACAACTGTGGGTGTTTCTTCCTTGTTAGCACTAACATTACAGGTTTACAATTAACATTGTGAATGATTTAAAAAAATTTAGTTTGGAAATATTCACAAAAATTTGCCAAGAGTTAGCTATGTAAAAGCAATGGATGTTTGGATGTTATCCTGTATTTCATTTGTATTTGGTACGATGATTGAATTGGCCATTGTCTGTTATATCACAAGGTTTTAAAATTTTTAGATAAAATAAAATATTTTAATTTCATTTTTTAGATGTCAAAATTCAAAAAAAGCTAAAGCAAAAGCCATCACTAGAAGAGCTTCAATGGCACCTCCTCCAGAACTTGTCAGATTTGATGCACCTGCAAGTCAATGCAGTAGTGTTCGTTTGCATGCATTGCCAATGCGAAATGGTTCTGTAGCACTTCAAAGACGGGTTTCTAATTGCTCAAGTTTAGGTTTGTTTTTTTATTTTTTAAACTTTTATTTTCCTTTCTTTAAGGTCCATTACTCTTTAATAGAAGAAAAAAATGGTGTAGTACAAAAAATAAAGGAAATGGTGAATGTGCTGGAGGTGTTGATGGAACAACAAAATTAATTAAAGAAGAAGAACAACGTCCATTAAAATTAATTTTGCCTAGAAGTGAAGCAACTAGAGATTTGAGGAGAGTTTCTAATGCTAAAAGTGAATCAGGAAATAGTTCAAGTTTCGGTGATCACTTTTCATTTCCTGAGGTTTTTTTAAATTTTTATGAATTGTCGTTATCTTGTTTTCTTATTTTCAGCTTCATTCACCAATCATTTCGCCTTCAAGTCGTAATGCTCATTATATGTCATTTGGAAAAGGTTTGTCGTTAGCTGAGGAAAATTGGCCGGTTGTACAACCAGAAAGTATTGACAAGTTTGTTGTTTTTATGGAATATATTTTTAAATTTAAAATATTTTCAGGCTATCAATAGTTATATTTCCTTTGACTTTTACACTTTTCAATGTAAATTTTTTAATTTTTGAATTAAATTTATTTTAAATTTTTAAGTTAATTTATTGGTGGCATTATCTTTTTTCTATGAGTGGACAATTTAATGGTGGAACTCCTTCCTCAGCATCTTTGGGCTTATCTCCGCCAATAGCAAGCCTCAAACCTTGAACGTTTATTAATTGTGATTTATTTATTGTACAATATGTTTAACTCGCATACTTTCTTGCTGCTTTTTACATTTTTTAAATTTTGCTTCAACGTTTTCTTTTTTAAATTTTATAAAATAAATGCTGAAAATTTCTTTTTTTTTGTAAATTAATATTTATTTTAAATGAATTATCTATCAAAAATAATTTGTTGAAGAATTTTAAATGATGAATATCGTGTAATTAACATGGCAAAGTATTGAAAGGAAAGTATGACAAATTTGGCAAAGTATCAACATTTACAAAATATTCATGTTGCGGTTTATTTCAAAAACAAGGATTCTTCTCATTTCATGGTTCAATGGTATTTTTATAATTTTATTATTTTTATAAAGAATTTCCGTTCTAATATTGTTTTTAATTTCGTTCTCAACATAAGGTGTAATATTTTGTGTGTAAACAATTTTTGGGTGAAATTTTGCAATTATGAACTAATAAGTTTGCGAGGGACAAATAAGGCGAATTTCCAATTTATTCATCGATTTATTATTTTATTATCATTTTCTATTTTCCTTTCCTTCGCTCTTTCACATTTTTTAAAACTCATTTTTTACATTGCGCGCAGTTAAAAATACAAACTTTCTCTCGTTTCTGTCCTTATGGGAAAGAATTTATTTTCTTTTAGTTCCTAATCCTCGTTTACCTGTTTTAAATTTTATATTTAAATTTTTAAAAATTCTTAAATTTTTAGGTAAATAATGGCCAATATTTCTATCAATGGAGTCGATGATTTGTTTGTTTTGAGGGAGAAACTAAATTCAATCCGCGAAGAAATAAATTTATTGCGATGGCCACCAAAAGAACAACAAAATCAGAATGCCTTTTTCCACTGTTTTATGGCACTTTTTATCTTTTTGATGCAATGTGGATTTGCTTTTCTTGAAGCAGGAGCCGTGAGAGCGAAGAACATTACAAATATACTTACTAAAAATGTTCTTGATTCTTTGGTTAGTTTTTTCTTTTGTTTCCTTAGCCGGTTTCTTTTATCTTTTTAGATAACAATTATTTCCTATTGGTCAGTAGGATGGGCTCTAGCTTATGGGCCAAATGCTAACGAGTCACTTTCTGGTCTTTTTGGATGGTCACAATTCCTTGGTTTCGGACTTGACAATTTTTCCCGTTTCTTCTTTCAATACGTTTTTGCCGCGCGTGCGTCAACAGTATTTCTTTTATAAATGTTTTTTCTTAAAATTTAATTTAGATAATTTCTGGAGCTGTAGCAGAGAGAGCTGAGTTTACAACATTCCTAGCTTATTCATTATTTGTTCCAGGTTTATTTTTGGTTATTTTTTAAAATCTATGTTTTTAGCCATTGTCTATCCAATTTTAACTCATTGGGGTTGGTCTGATCAAGGATGGTTAGCTCGAGGTATTCGCGTTGATTCCAGTAATTATCACACGACATATATGGTTTGTTCTTTATTTATTTTTCTGACACATTTAATCAAAAAGGACTTTGCTGGAGCTGGAGTTGTTCATCTTTGTGGCGGAGTAATTTCCCTCGTGGCAGCTTGGATGATTGGCCCTCGAGTCGGACGTTTTTCACCAAGTGGTCATGCAACTCGTATAGAGGGGCATTCTGTACCTCTTGCCTCGCTGGGTGGTTTTATTCTAATGCTTGGATTCCTTGCTTTCAATGGAGGCTCAGCTGTTGATATTGCTCGTCCTGGTAGTGGACAGTTAGTTGCTAAAGCAATGGTTATAACCTTAATTTGTGGTGCTTTTGCTGCTATAGTTGTACTTATTGAACACAAATTATGGCATGATAAATGGACTGTTCTTCTTACAATGAATGGATGTTTAACTGGAATGATTTCTTCCTGTGCTGGATGTAACCAAATGGAAATGTGGGGAACTGTAATAACTGGAATGGGTGGAGGACTATTTTACATTGGATTTTCTAAATTATTACTAAAGTATGTTTTAATAAAAAATAAATGATTAATCGAGAAATTTGAGGCTTCGAATTGACGACCCTCTCGATGCATTTGCGGTAATTTATTGTCAAAATTGTGTTTAATGAATTGTTGCTTTAGGTACACGCTGGTGGCGGTCTTTGGGGTCTTATCTCTGTTTGTATTGTTAGTAATCAGCCTGGTAGAGGGTTGATTTATGCTTTGTTTAGTTGGTCATTAACTACAATTTTGCATGCGATAGTGGTAACTTGAAAAGATTTTTTGTTATAAATTTATTCAAATTTTTTAGCAATTTGGTTGGCAACTTTTGGCTGCAATTGTCATCATTTTATGGTCTGGATTGTTGGTTATTCCACTATTTGGTTTTCTTAAATTAGTGCATAAATTTCGTGTTCCTGCCGATATTGAGCGCAAAGGAATTGACATTTGGAAACATGGGGAAGATGCTTATCCATTGGTTTTTTACAAATTATTTTTTCAAAAATATCAACTTGAAAATTTTAGGTGGCTTATGGACATGGTTGGGATGAAATGGAAGGAAATATTGAACAAATGATTAATCAACACGATGTTGAAAAAAAACTAAAGGACAGAATACAACAACATCCTTCAACAAATTCATCAACCAGTCCTCGATATGTTGCTACGATTTGGCATGATCCGGATAAATATGGGACGTTGAATCGAAGGGTTAGTTTATTTAATATGTTCTAAAATTCATTGATAGGGGATTTAATTTTAAATATATCCCGAAATTTAGAAGCAAAATGCTGATAATGAACAGAACAATGGAGTGACCACAATACTCTGATTAATATTTTTTAAGATCTTTCCCAAAATTGTCATGGGGCCTTGATTTAAAATAGTTTAATTTGTCCCAATTTGCCTTAGAAAATCCCGGTTATTTTTTTCAAATCCTTTGTCATTTTATACTTTCTTAACAATAAATTAACATTTTTATTTATCTTCTTCAATTTATTTGCAATTTAATTTTTAATTGCATTTATTATATCCATTTGTTCTTGCATTATTCTCATTACATTTTTATATCTCTTTTCTTTCTCAAAATTGTTGGATTGATTTCTCTCTTGCTTTTGCAATAAGAATTATTTGGCCAAAAGACGTCATTGACCACCACAATAGAGTGGATTATATCCCCAAAATGCACTTTCCTCATCTTCTCTTTTATTATTTTTGGTGATACTCTTTAAATTCTCTTTTAGAGACTTGGATTTTAACAAGTTAATTTTTTTACATTTTTTTCTTTTGAGGATATTTTGTCTTGGACTTTAATTTTCTTTTTTACTCTTTCTCCATTTTTATATCCTTTGGGTTTTTATCCTCCGTTCCGCTTTTTTCAATTCTTCGGCCAATTCGTCCATCCTTTTTTCCTCCATGTTATTGACTCCATTCGCTTTTTTATCGAATTCCTTCAACAACAACAAAAAGCCTCAAAAACCATCATTTTTATTCTTTTTGAATTCTTCTTTTGGGATTGACTTTTTCTCTTCCTTCAATTCATCATTTATTTATTGAATTTGGCGAAGAAAATCAAATAACAAATGAAACGTCAGAATGTTAGAACATTATCGGTTTATTTTTAAATATTTTTTCAAAATTCTAATTTAAATTTTAGTTAATTGTTTGTACTCTCACTTATCTTATGGTTGGATCAGCAGTTTTTGATGCGCTAGAAAGTGAGGCTGAATTGAAACAAGTTGGTCTTTTTTAAATAAAATTTAAATTTTTTTCTTAAAAAAATTTTTAAGCGTCAGCAAGTGGAAACAATCAAAAAGCGTTTAGTCACAAAATATAATATTTCAACAGTTGACTATCGCTTGCTTGAGTCAATAATTGTAAGAGCAATTCCTCATAAAGCTGGACATCAATGGAAATTTGGAGGGGTAAAACTACCTTTAAAAATTTTTTTATTTTCATATTTAGGCTTTTTATTTTGCAACGACTGTGATAACAACTATAGGTTAGTTTAGATTTTTTCTAAGATTTGATTATAAAATTCTTTTTAAGGATATGGACACAGTTGTCCAGTCACTATGGGTGGAAAAATATTCTGGTTTGTTTTTTAGAATTTTCTTTAATTAAAAAATTTTTTTTTCAGTATGTTTTATGCACTTGCCGGCATTCCTCTTGGACTGGTCATGTTCCAAAGTATTGGTGAACGTCTAAATACTTTTTGTTCACTTTTATTGCGACGAGTTAAATATTGTAGGATTACTAAGGTTAATTTTTTCAATTTTTTATTTATTTTTTAGTTTTTGGACGTCCACCATTAGTTAGCCCAATGGATTTAATTATTGTTTGTTCTCTGCTAAGTTCGGCATGTATTGCAATTGGAGCTTGGATATTTTCTCAATATGAAGGATGGCCATATTTTGATTCTGTTAGTTTTTTTTATTCAAATAATTACTTTTAAATAACATATTTGTAGGTCTATTATTGCTTCATTACTCTTGTAACAATTGGTTTTGGCGATTTTGTTGCTTTACAAAAAGATGATGCTTTGGAAAAAAGACCAGAATATGTACTTTTTGTGCTCTTCTTTATTGTTTTTGGACTTGCGGTCATTTCTGCAGCAATGAATTTATTAGTATTGCGATTTTTAACGCTCAACACAGAGGATGAAAAGAGGGACAAACGTGAAGCAAAACTAGCAGAAAAAGGATTGGTTGGTTTAATTTTAAATTTAAAAATTTGGTCTAGTGGGTACTTGGTTACTTATCTATTTTCAACTTATTTCTACCTTCCTCCCTCTCTCTAGGTTACAATTGACTCGCTAGGCCGGCGACATTATATGAAAAGCCGTGAATCCTCTTCATCATCCTCTTCCTCCCCTTCCCGTTCACAACAACAAGCTGTGCCAAAAAGTGGTGCTCCAAGTGATGATGAAGGGGAAACGAGTGAAGGCTTTAGGACTAGAACAGCCACAGGCGGTAGCGGTGCATCAGTAAGGAAACGACAAAAATTAACGTTAGCACAATCACTTTTTACTCCTCTACTCCCCCTTTCTGGTCTGAAAGGATTAGAATCAGATTCAGCATCAATAGTTTCTTGTTCGTGTTATCAGTTGGCCAAAACTGATACAGTTTTGCCACCAAGTCAACAACAACCTCAAAATCAGCAGGGGCCGTCAACACCCCTCCATTCTACTAAGGGGGTATTTAAATGATAGTGGGATTCGACAAAACGGGGTTTGAATTTCTAAAAATTCTTTTGTCTTTCTTTTTATACGCGAAATAAATTTGAAGAAATTTTAAAAACTTATTATAAAATGGAAAAATATTGCCCTTAGTCAATGGTAAAACAAAGGAAGTCGTTAGGTACTTGTGCAAATTGAAAGGGTAAAAAGCGCGCCATCGCACACTTGAGCATGGTTATAAGCAAATAACAATGACTGAATTTTATATAAAAATTGATGAAGATATTGAAAAAAAAACTTTTTGGGACCTTTTTGTTTTAACTCGCTTCAATGCACAAGACTAAAAATTGCCTTTCAAATGAATTGCCAAAAGTGAGTTGATAATTGTCTGTTTTGGTCTTATTTTTTGAGCTTATTATTTTATGCTTATTTTATTTTTGCCTATTTTTTCATCTATTTTCCATTTTTTGCACAAAATTTCCTTTAGGATATTAGACGACTTCTACTTAAGCTTTTGACATTGAGTGCGCAATTGCCCTTTAAAAAGTCTTTGCACAATCGCCAGGCAAAACCGACAAATAAACAAAAGACCTTAGGACTTGTAAGATAATTTCCTCAATCTACTTTCTTTTTGGGCAAACAATAGATAAGTTTGTGTTTCTATGAGTTTGCCATCCGTGACCCCTCCTCTTACGTCCGTCCGCTTTTTTATTCTTTATGGCATTTTTCGCTGGCTAATTCGGCAAACTTGTGAACAAAAAATCTGCACTTTTATGCCGCAACATTCTTTATCTCTTCATCTCTTAAACTCATTGTTGTTTTTTATGTGACCGTCAATTTAATAAGCGTTCATATAAATTTAATAAATTGTCTTTAAACAATTATTCCTACGAATTAATTTTTCTTCAGCTCTATTCTTATATTTTTAAAAAAAAACGAACATTGTAATTATTTTTTTATTATTTCTAATACGATTTTTGTACTTGGCCCTTGTTTTCTTTTTGTTTATTTTTTGAGGAGGTCATTGGCAAAAAAATATAAAATTTAAAAGTGCCGGGAATTGGAGAAGGATGATGATGGCAAGCTTAAAAATTTTAGGGAGAGATTAAGCAAGGGGGAAATGCAATGAGAGGAAGTAAGCAACACATAAAAAGGGGATTTTGTGAAACAAAAGCTATGAGATTGAGAGAAAGGAAATTGCCAATTCTCGCTTCAATGCCAGAAGACAATAAAAAGGAGAGGGGATTTAACTACTACTAGCTATATGAGTGCTAAACAATATAAAGATACATTTAAACAAGTTTCAATGATAAGTCAAGGGTTAGAAAATGAGAACCTTATTAAGAAAAATCCTCTCCTATTTTTTAATAATTTGTTTTACAGACCTTGTTTTATTAACATTAAATTGCTGACTAAATACTACATAAGTAAATATTTTCCTCATTTAAATGACCCATCATTTTACCCATCCTAGAACATTTGCAATTGTCATTGACGGTAGCAAAAAAAGCGATTTGTCTTCGTTCTTTCTCTCTATTAATGCCGCCAGATTTCCCAAAATCCTTATGGAAAGGCACAGCTGTCAAAATATTATATTTAAGTGAATATAGGTGGAGGGGGGTTAAGGCCAAAAAGCAAAATAAAAGGAAGGAAATGAAGGGAGGATAAATTGTCGGTGATGACCATTTAGTCCTTGCGCGCTCCTTAAATGGATAGAGAATTGGCCAAATGAATAAATGATATTGGGGTAAAGGACTCCATTCTCTTAAGGCAAAGATTACCGAGAGGAAGAGGAAGGTCCTTCTGTTCATCTTTTTCTCCCCTTCCCTCCCCAATCCAATTCATTTGTCCTGTTCATTTTAAATTACCCTACGCATTGCGCGCTCATCTTTTTTTTTGTGGATGCCGTAAACAATAAATTTTACCGATACAAATTTTAACTTTTCCGGCAAATTTTTTTTTCATATAAAATTTCTCGTTATTTTCTGCATATTTTGTCACGCGCGCTTTATCTATTATTTAATAGCCACTGTGCATTAAAACAAAATAACTGAACAAAATAATAATTAAAATACTAATCTCCCTTGCTCTTGCTATATTTTTATATTGCGTAAATCGCAATCCTCACTATATATTCGCTTTTGTATAGAGACAACAATACATTCATTTTGTTTCTCGTTTTTATTTTTACCTTTTTATTTTACCCTTCCTTCACGTGCCCAATTCAAAATATTTTTTTTAATTTTAAAAACATTTGACAGAATTAACAATTTTAAATAGGTCTTCTATTAACAAATGTTTGAATTGTAATGTTTTGCTATTGTTTTTCTCCAATTTTTCGAGCTTTTTAATTCTAACAAAAACATTGTGCCAGGAATTCAGTTAACAACATTTTTTTCAAATTTCATTCAACTTTTTTTAATTGTTTAGCTGAAATTCAACAAATGAATTTTGTTTATTTGCCTACAATTTTATTTAATTGCCTTAACTTTAATTGTTGTTTGCGGCTTTTATTTGTGTTGCTATTCACCACTGATCGTATAATTGCATATGTCGTAGAATTGCCCAAATCAACAATGACCACAACAAAAAGAACAAATAATGATAGACTCAGGCCGATTATTTTAGGTTGGTTTAATTTTAATGTTTGGGTATTGTAAATGAACTAAACGTTTCTGTAGTTTTTACACGGATGGAGAATTCTCCAACTTATATGATTCCCCCTAGGAGGAAAGTCAGTTTTTGGGTTTTAAAATCATTTTTTAGTCTCCCTCGAGAAAGCTTCTAATAATAAAATAAATATGAATGTTTTAATGGGGGCAGAAAAAATGGAAGCTAATGGGTGATGATGATGGAGATTTAGGCAAAAAGCGCCAAAAAAGGCCGCTAAAAGATTTCCAATTTATTTAATTTCCTTATGTTAACCGTTATTTTGCTAAAAATATGGAGCTTTTGGCGAAATCTATAAAAGCAATTACCACGTTTTCACAACATTTGCCCATCCATTAAAGCGTTCATTAAGTCTATGGGTCTTAATTCTTCTGTGTAAAAATTAAAGAAGAGTTTAGTTCATTTATTATAAAAAGGGAGATTAATAGCCATAAGAAAAACAGAAAACATTTTTACTGGTGGTTCTTGTTTATTAGATTTTAAGGGAATTGTCCATTTGTTTCTGTTCCCTCTTCCTACTTTTCATCAGTAAATTAATGGTTTGAGAATGAGTGATGTGACCGATTGGCCCAAAATTGTGTATTATATATTCTTTCTCATCCTAAAAACAATTTTCTTAACCCATTAATTCGAGTCATTTGGGCGCAATTAAATGAGGAATTGCTTAACCTTGGGTAGAAAACTAAGAGAAAGGAAGGAAATTGGATGAGAATTAATAAAATATACACGAGGCAATTTTGTTTTATTAACTGGAGAACGGAATAAATTAAAAAGGGATTTAATAATAAAAAAAAATTTTAAATTTTTTTGTAGATGAAAATATTTGTCCTCAAGGCTGGCTTAGCGGTGGAGAACAATGCATTCAATTACAATTTGTTTCTAGTGGAATTTCTCAATCCTCTACAGAATGCAAACGTTTAGGAGCTAAATTGGTTAACGTTGTCGACGAAGATGGCGAACCTTCACTACAATTATTGGATGATCTGTCATTGATTTTGGAGGTTATTTAAACTTTATTTTTATTTTTTGAATTAAAATTGATTTTAGGAAGCTTCCAATACCGGAGTTTCTATGCAAAGTTGGCTTGTCGGTGCTGGACATTTTTCGCCAGAATGGGATTCTTCTAATGAAAGGATTCGTTTTCACAAACTACCAAAAGAAAACAATCAAAATATGGAGATTCTTGGATTGCGCAGACGTCGAGGCCAACGACTATTTGAATTGTATTTTTTTTAATTTTGTTAGTTAAAGTCACAAAAAAATTAACAGAACTCTTCTGTCAAATACAAGCATCAATCCATTCATTTGTGCCTTAAACCCGCTCACAAGGCGAGTTCTTCTCTACCAACAATTACTATTACCTCGTGGGGCACCTCAATTTGTTGAACAACCACAACCTAATGGTTACTTTTTTGACACGTCTTCAGGCTCAAATCATTCATTTTTGTCACTGCCGTGTTCTGCAATTGGAAATCCGACGCCTTCAATTCTTTGGTACAAAAATGGTGGAGAAGAGGTTTTTTTTAAAGTTTTGAAATTTTTATTGAAAAATAATTTTGTAGATTGACTTAAGCTCGCCTAATTCAACATTTATTGTCTCTGGAGGTGCTTTACTTGTGCCAGTATCTAAGATTCAACCATCGCCTATTACTTTCCATTGTGTTGCTACAAATGAGCTTGGTATTATTTTTTTATTAAAAAATTTTAGATTGATTACTGATGTTGTTGGCGTCAGTTAATTTTATCAACGGGGAGGGGAGAAAAATTAGAGCGTTGACATTTTGGAGTAGGTCTTTTCTTCCTTTCTTGCTGTCCCCTTAGTTTGTTTGCGACCGTTTAATCTTTGCCTGTGGCATAGATTCACCGGTCGCCAACAACACTACTTATTATTTTTTTAATTAGTCTTATTTTATGCCTTGATTATCCGTTTAAAATTTTTTAAATTATTTAAAACTTATAGGCTCGGTTCGAAGTTTAACCGCTACAATTCGCCCAGCATTCATTGAGCCATTCCAGGATTATCGGCTAGATGCTTATCCTCTTATTTTGGGAACAACAATGAGCGGTGGAGCGCGTTTGGAATGTAATGCACCAAGACATTTTCCAAGTGGGTTTAATTTTTTTAAAAAATGTTACTTGAATTGATAGGGGTTTTAAAAAAATTAGCGAAAGAATGCCAAGATTTTTTAATTTATTTTTTTGTATCTTTGTGGTTTTATTTCGCGCGGTAATTTTTACTTATACATTCTAAAGCACCTTAACATTTTTATGTTTTTTGCACTTTTTATTCTTTTGCAAATTTAAATTGTTTTTACTTTTAAAATTGTACTTAACTCCTCGAGAATATTTTTCTTTCCTTTTTTCTTCAAATTATTTTTTTCTGAAAATACTTCTTTTGTTTTTACTTTTTTCGCTTCACTTATATTTTCCCTTCGTTTTTTCCTTATAACTAAATTTTTCCATAAAAAATTCTCGAAGATCCCAAAACAAATTGGAAAAATTGCCGCAAGACAAGAAATATTTCCAATTTGTGCACTTGAGAGACATTCTTTAAACCTTTCGGGAATTGGCAGTAATGTGTGTAGTGTAATCCTGTATATTTTTTCTTGTCAAATTTAATTTTGTCTGGAGAATAAGCACAAAAATACTTCAAATACACACCACCCTCATTTTTAACTTTTCTTCATTCTCCTGTTTTTATTCATTTGTACATCTTATTTTTCATTCTTGTTAATATTTTTCAACCAAAAATTTTTAAAAAATTTAATATGGTTCAGAGGTTTTATCATTCCGACATTTACAACTCTTTGCCTTCTTTTCTGATTTCTCTTTAAGATTACAAAATGGTCCGGAAGTTTTTACAATTTGTAAAATGTTTTATTAAATTCCGGAAAAGTTTTTACAATTTGTAAAATGTTTTATTAAATTCTGGAAAAGTTTTTACAATTTGTAAAATGTTTTATTAAATTCCGGAAAAGTTTTTACAATTTGTAAAATATATTATTAAATTCCGGAAAAGTTTTTACAATTTGTAAAATGTTTTATTAAATTCCGGAAAAGTTTTTACAATTTGTAAAATGTTTTATTAAATTCCGGAAAAGTTTTTACAATTTGTAAAATATATTATTAAATTCCGGAAAAGTTTTTACAATTTGTAAAATGTTTTATTAAATTCCGGAAAAGTTTTTACAATTTGTAAAATGTTTTATTAAATTCCGGAAAAGTTTTTACAATTTGTAAAATATATTATTAAATTCCGGAAAAGTTTTTACAATTTGTAAAATGTTTTATTAAATTCCGGAAAAGTTTTTACAATTTGTAAAATATATTATTAAATTCCGGAAAAGTTTTTACAATTTGTAAAATGTTTTATTAAATTCCGGAAAAGTTTTTACAATTTGTAAAATATATTATTAAATTCCGGAAAAGTTTTTACAATTTGTAAAATGTTTTATTAAATTCCGGAAAAGTTTTTACAATTTGTAAAATATATTATTAAATTCCGGAAAAGTTTTTACAATTTGTAAAATGTTTTATTAAATTCCGGAAAAGTTTTTACAATTTGTAAAATGTTTTATTAAATTCCGGAAAAGTTTTTACAGTTTGTAAAATACCTATTTTATTAAATTCTAGAAAAGTTTTACAATTTTTAAAATAGGAAATGGATCTATAAAAATCGGGGCATATAACACAAGAGTACCGTTTTTTACTAATTTATTTTTTTCTCATTACCTTTCCTTTTATTTTTTCACACCCTCTTCGATGGCATTTTTTAAAATGCCAATTGCTATTGAAATAAAGCTATCCATTTCAGAGATACCCTGAAGCATTCATGCGCCTCTTTCCTTTTTTTTCTCATTTTGGCAGCTTTATTTATTTTTTCCTCCCATTTTTTCATTTAACAAAAAATGCATTAGCTCCGTGAAAATCTCGGCAAATGCTTTTTTCTATTTATCTTCAACTATTATCTATTTATTTTCTTTAAATAAATAGCTCGCTCATCTAAAAACACCCATTTTAATGTGGATATATAAATCTTTTGAAAGAACCTATAATCTGCGCTTTTCTCGCGCTTTTTTCAAAAACAAAGAATCTCAGCTATCTTCCAGTCAAGACTTTAGAAAAATAATATTTTTTTGAATTCCTTCCTACATTTTTATTCCAATAATTCATGAGCCTATTTAATTATTTCTTCATAACTTTAGTCTGTATTTTTGTTCTGATTCAGTTTTTGTTTATGAATTTAATTAGATCAGGGTTCTTGCTTTATAGATCTTTTTTAAAAACTAAGCTTCCGTCCTCCAAAATGATTAATAGATTTACTAATAGAATTAAAAGGGTGACCCATATCTGACCTAATTTTCAGCGATTTTTTATACCCGATTAAAATTATTTTTTTCAGTTTTCTCTTCATTGTTTTTATCTCAAATACTGACCTGAAAAATTAATACTTATGTATTTAAATATAAAGCAGTCTTACATTAATTTTTGAATATTTAAGATATGTTCAGTAATAAACTACCTAAAATAATAAAGCTAAAAAACAGGTGCTTTCAGATATCTCCTATTTTTTATAATTTCATTTTTTGTTGTCTGTCTGTTATTTTTTGATGATGCATGAGCTTATCCATTTTTATATTTTTTTTTACTTTTTTTTTATAAAAATACATTCTCATTCTTTCTATAATAATCTAATATTTTTGTCCATATATTTTTTTTTGCAAAAACACTTGCTTCTTATTATCTTTCCCAATCATTCCACAACTAAAAACACCATTTTAAAACCCTTAAAAATTATTTTTCATTCATTCTCTCCCTTCTTTCATCAAGCACACAATCAGCGGCTGTTCCTTCCAATCGGCTGTCACTTGTCTTTTTTTACCAAAAATTGGGCAGAACAAAACGCAAAACAAAAAAAATTTCACGCAATACTATCAGAATTCTTCCACTTCAATCATTACCACTTCCATAGCAGCCAGCCAATCTTTCTCACATAAAATTCCCTAAAAGTCCTTTTTGATGAAGGAAAGGAGGAGATAATGGCCTCAAACCACTTTTCAATCACTTCTCTTTCTATCGTTTGATATTTTGTATGGTTAAACCGGTTTTATGTAACCAAAAACTACAACGACACTAATGTTATCTCCCCCGCAATATTATAACGCTCTACTAGCATTTTGCATTAACAATCAGCCAGCCGCTCCTACATATACCCAAAAACTTTCTCTTAAACCAATAATTTAATTTCTCCCTGTTTTCCCGATTTATTCTCTTTCACCAAATCAGTTTTATAAAAAAATATCAAAATTATCTACATTGGAGAAACAAAAATGATTTAAAAAGCCGTGTTTTATACAGATTAGATCCATTCTTTTAATATCTTTTTGGAGCGCGATGTATATATTTTTGATTGTATCTTATTCTTTATTTTATCTAATTCATTTTTAGAAATGTGATTTTGCAAAATTGACTTCCGCCGGATAATGATCTCCTTCCCCTTAAAGGGGAAAATTAACGCAAAAAATACACATTCATATTTCTCTTTCGCTCCGTTTCTCCTTGGGTAATTATTCCGAGTTTGGCACATATTGCACTACAGCACCAACAAATGAATTTAGCACCTGAGCACACATCCTTTCAACGGCACAACTTTCTTCTACGGCACCAGCAACAACATTGTCTACACTCTTCACTCGGCACAATAACTCTAAATTATAAAACACAATAACTCTAAACAACTCTAAATTATCAACAGATCAACAATTTTAACTTTAAAAAATGAATATCTACTAATTAACCTTTTTAAATAAACTGAAAACCCTAATGGATAAACTACTGATGAAAGTATGTATGTTAAGCATATAAAATGTAGAGACCATAGAGAACCTGTTGAACTTTAATTTCCAAACTAATTGTTTCTGGTCTCTATTTTTCAAAAAAGGTTAACAAATTTAACTTGATAAATCAAGGAAATGTCAACAAACTTTGAATTTGCTCTACAACATAATTGTAATTTTCACCAGTTTCAATGATGATGAAATTAATAAATTTAAGAAAGAATGTTGATTATTTTAGATCTTTTTGATTTTTCACGTTTTCGCACTGCACTATGCTTATCTAACACGCTGCATTTTATTCACTTTTAAGCTTCTGCATTTTTAATTCTGTCACTTGTCACTAATTTTATTGCACTTTAACACTGCATTTTATTATTATGCATACTAACACTTATCACACACACACACACACACAACAGCACATCCACACTAAATTTTATCCACGATTCAATAGTTCACTAACACGCAAAATTCATTCACTTTTATCACTTAAACACAAGCACAATCACAAAAGCTCACTCACTATTCTTTATTTTTTGCACTAATTATTGTTGAAAGGCTAGCGCGCTACCTTAAATGGCGCTTCTGGAGCACGTTTTTAGCCATTTAGCATTAATATAGAAATGCTTTATTAAAAAATTATTTTTTTTGTAAAATTTACTTTAAATAATCTTTTTAAGTTCAAAAATATTTTCTTTTCTTGGCACGGTTATAAAAATAATATTTTCGCTCACAATGCATTAAAAAACACATCACAGCATTAAATACACTAATAAATCCTGCTTTTCACTACACTTGCATTTTAAATAAATACAAGGATCGGACAAAAATACTAATTAAAATCAAACGGAATTGGATTTCTTTAAATAATTTTGATTTTGTCCTATCCTTATTTTAATGCCGTCCTTTAATTCTATGCACTTAATTTTTTTAAATCTTACACAGTGCAAAATAGTATTTTCACATCATTAGCACTTTCATAAAATATAATTGGCACAAATTTTAAATATTAAAAAGCACATAATGAGACAGTATTAAATTTGGATAAATATTAAAATGATATTTCACACTTTTTAATTTTTCTTGATAAATAAAGATTTGACATTCTTTCGAGTTTTTTATGAGATTTTAAATTTTAAAAATATAAGATTTATTTGAGTCGAATTTCGAGTCATCAGTTTTTATTTTAATTTTAAAAAAGGATCTTTCACGTTCTTCTGGGTTAGAGGTGGCAGTTATGAACGCTTTGTTGAAGTTACTCCTAGACTTTTTATTTCTATGGAAGGAACGCTTTATTTTGCCTACAATTTACGTGAAGACGATGATAGGTAAATAAAAAGTACATATTTAAAACTGAAAATAAGGGAAGCGTATTAATCTTTTCCTTTGGCAATAAGTTTAAGGTGAATGAATGGGAAGAAAAAATGAAAGATAGGTGAAATAAAAAATAGGTGAAATACACAAAAACGTGCTTCAATATTTTTAAGACTAAGGGAACTTAACAATGATTTTTGTTTGAACCAATCACTTCTTAATTTTATAGAAATTTTTTTAAAGTTATGCATGTATAGCAACAATAGAAACTCAATCAGCACAACAAGGACCGTTTTTCCGATTAATTCTTCCCCATTTAAACACCAAACATAAGTCAGCACATGGAAAAGTTCAGAGATTTCCCCACTCATTCACTCCAAGAATCGATGAATATCAGCCGCAGCTTTTTCCAGAATTGCCAATTCGAGGACAAACTGTCCACCTGGAATGTTTTGCTTATGGATTGTTTGTTTTTAATTATTTTTAACTTTAAATTCATTTTTTTCTTATAGTCCAATCCCAACTTATCGTTGGACTCGAGTTGATGGACTCCCTCTTCCTGTAGGTCGTCATAAATTACTTAGCTTTGGACGAATTCTTCGTATTGATGCAGCAGAGTTAACCGATTCGGGAAGATATCGCTGTACTGCTCAGAATGAATTGGGAACAACTAGCGCTGAATTGAAGATTGTTATTCAAGGTTTTAAATTTAATTTTTTGAAATTTTCAAAAAGAAATATTTTTCAGCACCTCCAGTTTTGTTTCACTCTCTAATTGATCAATTAGTAGCACCAAATTCTACAGCTTCCCTGCATTGTCAAATACCCGATTCTGTAGGAATACAAGTTGAATGGTTTCGAAATGGATCTCCTCTTTCGCCTTTACTTTTAACTGAACAAGAAAGGAAACGTTTTTTGATCGCTGGAAATGAGTATAATCTTTCTAAATTTTTTTCAATTATTATTCTATTTTTAAATTAGACTTACAATTGTCAATGCTTCACCTTCTGATTCTGGAATGTTCCAATGTATTGTCTCCAATGATATTGGCAGTGTTTCTTCTTCAGCATTACTTTTTGTTACTGAATTGGCTCCTCGCTTTCATTCAAATGTTTTTCCTTCAAAAATTTTTGTTGTAGAAGGAACTCATTTATCTATTCCTTGCCTTGTTCAGTCCAACCCTCCAGCAAAAACTCATTGGAAAAAGCTAGATGACTCTTCAGAAGCAGAAGGTTTAGAATTAAATAATTTTATTGATCAATCAGTGCCTGGACAAGAAATTGCTTTATTAAATATTCAAAATGCTCAAGCACTTGATTCTGGTTTATATGAATGTACAGCAATTAACAGATTGGGAAAAGCTAGAGCAATAATGCGGTTGGAAGTTATTCGTAAGTTTTTTTTGTTAAAATTAAGAAATTTTTTTATGATTTTTAGCACGTCCACAAATGTCGATACAAATTGAAGAATCCAAAGAAGACCAATTTTCAAAAAAATTTACTTGTGAAGTAGAAATTGCTTGTCACAGCGTTGAAGATTGTCCTGAAGCTCTTTTTGGTTGGGAATTTAATGATAAACCAATTGAAATTTTGACATTTGGTAATGGAAGACAGGAACAACACCAAACAATTAGAATGGGCCAAAGAGAAAATTATTTTAAACAAATTGGAAATGGAAGAATAAATAGCTTGGTTAAACAACAAAGTCAATTGGAATTACCTACAAAATTTACAAAAGGTTTGAAATTTTTACAAATTTATAATAAAAATTTTTATGTCAAGAAAATGTTGGCCGTTTTGCTTGTAATTCACTTTTTGGTGTAGCAACAGTGGAAGTTGAACCTTCACTTATTTTTGTTCCTTTAAAGTTGTCGGTAGGGGAAGTACACGATGGAAGTGTTAAATTACTCTATAGAATACTACAACCACAAACTTCGAACGTGAAAAGACGAGATGGACATTATAAACAAAAGGTTCGTTAAATATTATTCTCCTCAATAAAAATTCTATTTTTTAGCCGATAGAAAAAATTTATCAATTGGATGTTCGAACAGCCCTTGATCGGTATTGGAGACCAATTAGAAGAGTAGAACTAGACGAGAACGCTATTAGTTCAAATAGTTTAGAGCGTGAAATTCTTTTGGAAAAACTTGAACCGAATCAACTTTATCAGGTTTTTTTATTTAATAATTAAAATTAATTTTTTTAATAATTTAAAGTTTCGTTTGAGACCGTCCACAGAAAGAGTTCAATATGCAACACTCTCCGATTGGGTGCGAACGCCTGAAGCAGTTCCTTCACAAGTTGTGCAAAACCTTCGCTTTCGAATGCTTGACGATCAACATTTACTGCTTGAATGGGATCCAATTGAAATGGTATTTTAATTTTTTATTACACTTTTAAGTAGTTTTTCTGTGGTGTTTTACTAAATTTGTGAAATTTTTTAATTCTATTATTAGAAAACGTATTATTTCCTTTAATTATATTACAATAAAATGTTGAGTTATAAATGTAGTCAGTTGTGGTTTAGTGGAACCGTTGCTGACTACACTGGTTTTCTAGCGAGGTTCGATTCCTCTCTGGTTCGAATGTTTTATTTTTCTTTTTTTTGATAAGATTATACAATATGTTAAAACTGTGACTCTACTATTCCCTTCTTTTTTATTTTTTAAATATTCTTTTTCTGCTAAAATATCAATTTGTCAAAAAATATTTAATTGTCAAATATTAAATTGTCTAAATTCATTTTGCCTAATTTTAAATTTTTGATTTTTCTAATTTATTTTAGGTGTCCCATTCTGCTCCTCAACTTCGTTTTAATGTTAGTTGGAATCTCCATGATGGCCAACAATTTTCTGAATCTACAACAACTCCAAGAATAGTCATTATATTGCCTTCAAATTTAAAAAATAATTCTAAAGACTGTTTAATTTTGAATGTTAATGTTCGACCTTATAATCGAGTTGGACCTGGAAAAGTAGCAACTAGTAAAGTTGTAAGAGCGAGTGATAAAAGTGAGTTTTTTTTAATTTTTTTGTGGAAATTTTCTTTTTTGTTTTTAAAGAACCTCAACGTTTTGCTGTCAATCTTCAATTAAATACTGTTAATTCAACACATTTAAATATTTCTTGGAACTGGGAAGGTATAGATCCTTGTGAAAACGTTTTGGGAGCTAAGGTTTATCTTTACTTTATAAATTTATTTTTAAATAATTTAAAGATTATATGCAATGAAGAAGGAACTAACAACAATTTGGATAATTTTGGAAATATTAAAGAAAAGAAAGGGGACAAGCAACAAAGGTTTTAGTTTATAAACTTTTAGTCAAATATTCCTCTTTTATATTTTTAAAGTAAACTTCCAAATTTTTCAAATTCTTTTCACCAACAAATATCTCAATCTGTGCCTTCTGAATATAATTTTTGGCTTTTTGGTGGTTTATTGCCTGAACGGAATTATTTTTGTAAAATAATTGCTTTTGATCAATATGGAAGAAATGGCCCAGAAAGAATTGAAAGTTTTGGAAGAGGGAGGACAGCAGAAAAGGCACCTGATAAAGCTCCTGACATTAGTTTTGTGCTGGTTAAAGAAGTTGAAGATTTGGTATAATTTTTATATTTTTTAGAGTTTTCTCGTTTTTTTAAAGATGCTTTTGCATAACTTTACGCTTCTTTTTTAATTTAAAGACGTGATTTAAGGGAGTTATGATTGATCATTTAACAATAAGATTAGAATTTTCTCCCTTCATTTCCTTCTCAAATTTTCTAAAAATATTTTGAATAATAGTTTTAAAAACGAGAAATCTTTTGCATCATAATTTTATTTTTATTTATTTTTCATTTTTAAAAAGGATTCGGAGATTGATAAAGGTACATCATCAACAATAAATAAAAGAGGATATGCTTTATTACTTGATTGGAGACCTGTTCCTCTTACGTTAACAACAACAACAATAATAATAAACGAGTCTTATTCTGCGAAAGATGGTTCTTCTTTGACATCCAAGATTAGATCAGAGATCAGAAAAAGTGAAGAAAATAGTAGCAGGCAGAGAGGATACAAGGTTAGATTTTATGTTATTTGGGGTTGAGGAGTTAGTTGGGGGTTTCCCTAACGGAGATTCAGTAGGCTTTTTTTGAGAGATTTTGTTTACCTAGACTAGGAATATACTTTGGACTTTTTATTTTTAAAGGTTACCACTCTTCCCCCTTCGTTGAAGGACATATGTAAATAAGTAAAAGGGAAAGATTATTATCTTTTAAAAATGTGTTCGGTTTCCGTTCTTTAATCTTTAAAGGTTTTGCGTGATTTGATCGATTAGAAATGTCAAAAATAATAATTTAAATATTTTTTTTTCTAGATTTTTGTTTACGTTACTGAAACTGCTGAACAACCTATTGAATTAACTCTTACTGAAGCAGAACTGCACGAACCTCAAAGGCCTTCTGCTCGAATTGATGGTTTAAAGCCAATGTTTTATTATAGCATTCAAGTAATTTTGTCAAGTTTTCCCTTTTAATTCTTTTAATTTAATAGATTGCAGCTTTCAATCCTGGCGGAATCGGACCTCTTAGCGAAAGAATTCCTGTTCGGGTTGGTCTACACAGACAGCAACAATTAAACGATGAATTGAATGCTGACAGCCGAAGCAATAGATTAAATTTTAATATTTTATTCGTATTTTTCACTCTTGTAATGTGTTATTCTATTGAAAGGATATTTTAATTTATTTTCGAACATATACTTGGTGTTATTTAAGTTTACACTTTGAAATACTTTGAGTTTCCATTTGGAAGTCCCTCGCGAAATAGTGTGAGAACGTTACCAGAGAAATCTTTCGACGGATTGAATATTTTTCAGCTTTGACTTTTTAGATTATCTGATCAAATCAAACCTGTTGGCGAAAATACTCCTCACATATAAGCTTTGAATGTTGAAAAATTAATTCGAATTGATTGAAACCACAAAATTTATGGCCCAAAATGTGGGGCAAGTTATAGTTATTTGTGTTCAATTACAGTAGTTATCGCGCTCTAAAATTTGGCGCTCAAACGTCCTACCGCTGATAAATAAAATATTTCTATTTTACAAAAGACCGTCAGGTTAATAGACAGTTTGGTTAAAAGACCGAAGCAACCAAAAGAGGTTAAAAGACAGACGCGACCAAAAGTGATCAAAAGACCGACTCGCCCAAAAGGGTTTAAAAGACCGACAGGTTAAAAGATCGTATGTTAAAAGACCGATGAAACCAAAGAAGTTAAAAAACCGACACGCCAAAAAAAGGGTTAAAAGGCCGTTGGCTAAAAGATCGTTTGTTAAAAGAACGTTGCAACCAAAAGGGGATTAAAAGACCGTTGGTTACAAGATCGTTCGGTTTCTATGGAATTGTTTTTCTCCCGATTTTGCTAACTGTTGCAATGCCTAATGAAGGTTGTGTTTGAAGAAAAAAATATCATTTTTTGTATTGCAATTCTTATTTTGTATATAATGTCCTCGTAAAATTATGAGTCTTGTTATTTTCATAGGTGATCTTTTGCGATGCCTTTTAAGCAAGTTTTTGCAGGTGATCTATAGGGTTAGCGGTTTGATGATTCCAAAAGACCACTCGACAGAAGGACAACTTTAAATACTTCGGGGCATGTTTTGAATTAGATGAAACGCCTTAGGGGTTACCTCCAATAGATCACCTGGAAGGAACTTAAAACGCCTCAGGGTATATTTTTAAAAACATTCAAAAATCACCATTAAAAATATAAACATCAACAAAATAAGTCAATTTATAAATTTAAAGCACAATAAAAACAAAAACTAAATAAATACTTTAAAATTCCATGCTTCACTGTTCTCCCTTTCCTTAATTTTATTTTCATAAATTTCATTCAGCTTGTTTTGTTCCAATTGCAAAGTACGTTGATGCGAACGGAGTCGTGACAACAACGAAAGGAGAGCACCTTCTTCTTGCCTTAACATGTCCAATTTATTTCGAAGAACAGCGGTAGAAGACGAATCTGTTTGAAAATTGATATTAAAAAATTGCGGACAAATTTTGCGGACAAAAACACCTATCGTTTAAATTTGGGTAAAAACTGATTATTGGTTCCGACCCTGATATAAAAATAAGCGAGTACTCGAAAGACAAACAGTGGAAGTCAAAAAATGTTAACACGACAGTAGGACCCGAGTACCTGAGGGCAATTAAAATGTTCGTATACCTTCAACAATATTCCTATACACAAACCCCTCAAAACCCCCATTAAAAACCCCAAGAAAAAAATAAAGTTTAAAAACAAACTAGTTTCAACAGCCACAGCAGGTTGTCCATTTTCTCTGACTTCATCATGTTCATTATCCTCTTCTTGACGTTCTCGTTTAACGGCCAAATTTGATTTTTCCATAAGCTTTGGATTCTTTAAAATTTAAAGACTAAAATAGCTAAGATAAAAACAAAAAATAATTACTGATTTAAAAACAAAAAGAAGTTTCAAAATTGTAAAATAAATTTATTAAAAAAATACAAAGAAATGCACGATACACAACCCATAAAATTATTCTCCAGAGGATACAAACCCCACAAGTAACCTACAAAATACGGCTCAACCCGAGAGACTGTTTTCCCCTTTTATAAAGAACACTTTTCCCCGTTTTAAGACTCCTATCCGAAATTGCAAATCCACCATCAACAATAAGACGAACCATTGAGTAACGATGAGAAAATCTAACCGTTGAAACGACGATGAGTCCCCGTTGAATCGTTGAGGAAACAACCGAAGTTGTTTCGACACCAAAACAACTCTGAGACCCGACACCGAACAACGATGAGACTACTCACCGTTTAAACAACGACGCGCCCACCGCCCTCAACAATGAGACCCACCATTGAGTAACGATGAGAAAATCTAACCGTTGAAACGACGATGAGTCCCCGTTGAATCGTTGAGGAAACAACTGACGTCGTTTCGACACCAAAACAACTCTGAGACCCGCCACCGAACAACGATGAGACTACTCACCGTTTAAACAACGACGCGACTCACCGTTGAGTTACCCAAGACTTGCAAATCTCGGAGATAACCTTACCTAAACCCCCCTCCCCAAGTAGGAAGGAAAAGTGGGCCCTTAAGGTTAAAATCCTCCCAAAATTTTCAAAAAAACCTTAATTAAATCAGCTTCCGGCTTACTCCAAGTTTATCTTCCATTGTAGCCAAATCCAAATCATCTTTCTGCGTTCCATCTTTTACTGTCGGATTTGTGTCCAAATCAATTGTTCCATTAGTCACTCCACTTCTATTTTGTTTTTGAAAAGAACATTTGCTTTAATTTCTCCAATTGTTGTAAATCGTCTTCGCTGTCATCTTCATTTAAATAATCAAGTTGTCGTGGAGGTTCAGCATATCATTAGTATCTACTGAAAAAATAAACGGTAATATTGAACCTGACAAACCCCTCTTTGTCAGGTTCAATATTACAAAATAAACGTTAATCATCAGTAAAAGTAAAAAAAAAAACAAAAAAATCAACAGGAACAAAAAATAGAAAACAAGGAAAGTTCAGTAAAATAAACGTATCCCCTCAAAATCTCTATTCCTTAAAATCTCTACAGGCTAAAATGCCTTATAATCTCTACACAGCTAAAATGCATTAAAATCTCTACTCGGCTAAAAATTATTAAAATAACTATTCCTTAAAATCTCTATTCCTCATAATCTCTACACGGGTGAAACGCCTTAAAATCTCTACACGGCCAAAAATAGGATAAAATGTCTATTTTTTCATTCGGAAGCCTTTTGAGTGCCAACGTTCAGTGCGGAAACGTTGTTCTGATTTCTGGCTTATCTTTTGATATTATTTTGCTTGTATTGTTTTTGCCGCTGCGGATGAACCCAGGCATGTCCAGCGGAACGACAGCAGCCGCTTCGATACGATCACCGCAAGCAAAATGAACACGACCGCAGCGAAGCAGTCGTGTATTATATCTTCGATATTTACGGCGGATACAAGCAGATATCCGCAGCCATTTTTAAATCAATTGTACAGGTCTGGGTACAATTGATTACCAGGTCTGGGTTTTCCAATGAAAAGTTCATATTTTACACTTTTGTTGAGACTCTACCATCCATTTGCACGGTGTAGAGATTTTAATTATTTTTACCCCAGTAGAGATTTTAAGGAATAGTTATTTTAAGGAATAGAGATTTTAAGCATTTTTAGATTAGTAGAGATTTTAAGGAATAGCGATTTTAAGGAATAGAGATTTTGTATGGGAGCCAAAATAAAGCAATTTTTCTCTTTTTCTCTATTTACACTATTTTCTAAAAATGTACAGTAAAACTTTTCGTTTCGAAAAACAGGACACAAGAGTCTCAAACAATGTTAACGAATAAATCTAACAAAGTTGAGCCAGTCGGCAAAATCGCACTTTCAGGATCCCGAGTCGGGATTTTTTTTCTTAATAGATGCCGGGACCAGAGGGATAAATCCCGAAGAAATCCCGGATCTCGAAAATCAAAAAATTAGGGATTTCGGGATCCTGTCACGCCCAACCTCTAATAGAGAGAACGTTAAACCTAGAAAAAAAGTAAAAATCAATATTAAAACAAAAAGCCAAAAATAATGGCCGCCAAAACTTGAAAGGCGAAAATTTGAAAACATAAACTTTATTTCTCTGGAAACGTTCTCACACTATTTCGCGAGGGACTTCAAAATGTAAACTCAAAGTGTTTCAAAGTGTAAACTTAAAAAATGTAAACAATTTAAATTTCAAAATCTCTAACTAATCGACAGTTAAAAATGGTCAAATGAAACAAACTTTTTGACCATTCACGTTGTTTCGGGTTTTATGCCATTAAAAAGTGGTAAAAATAATTGTTTGAATTTTTACAAGTTGAAGTTTCGACCTTCTTTTTGTGTCAATTTTGAAAGATGGCCAAAAGTATATCGAAAAATTTGTCGAAAAATAGTAAATGAATATAAAAAATTTTTTTTAATCCGTCGAAGCAGAAAATCCTCCAATTTGTTTTTGCCGTAAAAATAAAAACACAATACTTCTTTGTTCACAACGAATAAAAAGATAATAATAATAATAACCACAAAATTCGGCGTCAGTTTGGTGTTGACTTGGTTTTGTTCTGTGCTTAATTTAAAAATATTTATTTGTAAAAATAAACAATGAAAAATGATAAATTATCCTATCTACATACTCTCCTTTATTTTTATTTCCTTTCTTCTTGTTTTAAATCTATGCGCAAATCAACGACATATGCAAGGATAGCATTGTAAACCCCATTTTACAAAAATATTAAAAAATATTATAATATATCAAAATCATCCAAAAACCTTTCTTCTCTTTTGAATCAAAACTAGGGCAAAAATTGATGGATTGTCATAACAATATTTTTGCCCCTCTGGCTGAAAAAATAGAGTATACTATCACCCAAAAAAGAAAAATAGATCAAAAGTTTGTAACAGCACAATATGCCGATTCAGCGGCCCCTTTTCCTCTCTCCCTTTCCCGGTAATAATAAAAATAATAAAGCGCGCTGACCAACTAAAACAGAAGAGTAGGAAATAAAAAAAAAGAATTTGAGCTGAAAAATGGCAGTAACAGCTGCTCAGACAACAACAACTAAAAAGGTGTGTAATGCGCAAAAGGAAGGCCACCATTGTAATATATCACACACAAAAGATGAAAGACAGACATGTGCTGTGTCTATCACCATATTTTTACCCGACCTCGACAAGTGACCAACCATTTTTGGGGAGTGTAATATACTTGCTACTATTTTTAATCATTTCGCACTATATCGGCATTTGGAGGAAAAAAGGAAGAAAAAAAAAGTGGGCGGGAAGTGGTTGATTTTCTTGTCGAGGCCGGCAATGGCGCGATGACCTCCTCCTCTCATAACACACACACAATAGTTACCCGCCTATATTTTTCGGGTTAACAAGAGGCACATTTAAGCAGCCCGTTAGTTGATACAGATCATCATTCAGTAAGCTCTCCTCTCAACAGCAAATAATAAGAAAAATAATAATAATATTTGCTCCAACTGGAGAAGGAAAAAATTATAATTTGCCTTTTTTACTCTCGATATTTTTTCTAGTTTTATCTTATACTTTTTTAGTATTTATTTGTACAGATTATTTACCTATTTCCCCCCAAAAGGGCCAAAAATAATAAACCAAAAAATAGTCAAAAAATATAAATATTTGACCAAAACATTATGAGACCTGTTAACCTTATGAGACCTGTAAAAACATTATGAGACCTGTTAAATTTCCCTCTAAAATTTTACAATCTAAAAATAATTTTTTAATCCGCCTTTTACCTAATTCAAAATTCTAATCCCTCCAAAATACAAACGGTCCCTCCCATCTTATTTTCCAAACATTTAAAACGATATGCGAAATTTTGGAAAAATCCAGTTTTTCCAAGTCTCCAGAAAAGTATAAAGTAATAAATAACTGATCCTAATCTCGCCAATCATATTACGCGCAGTTTACTTCTATAAAATATTTATTATTTTGGGAATTTCTTCACTCATCCAAAAATTTAAAAGAAAAAAGAAGGGGCGGATCCCAACTTATTTATCCTGAATAAATCCCTCGCGTTTGATCTCAACTATATATTTACGCGATATTAATAATTAAAATTAAATGCTTCCAATTTTTAGAGCATCAATTTTCAACTCTATTAAAATGCGAGCTTTCTTAATTTCCATTATTTCTCTTACTTTAATCATCTCCTTTGTGATTGCCAATACTGCTGATAAGACACAGGCATCGGTAAGAGTTTTTTTTAGAAATTCAAAAAAATATATCTCAATAATAATAGGACTCAGCAACAGGCAATATTGAGCATGGCAACAAAAAGGAAGAAACTGCTGCAGAGAAACGCGCAACTATTGGTGAAGAAAAGAAAATTGCCGCAGATGAAGCTTCCCTTCCTGCAGCTGGAATTTCAAAAGAAAATACTGGAAAATTAGAAAATAAGCGTGAAGAAAGCAAAATTGAAGGACAAGGACAACAACATCAAGCAAATGCTGAAGAAACTAATGAAAAGAAGACTGAGAAAAGAGATGAGCAACGTGCAAAGAATGCTGAAGAGAAACAAGAAGGTATTGAACGTCGATCTGATGAACGCCGTTCTGAAACTAAAAGAGGAGATGCTGAATTAGAAAAGGGCCAAAACAAAGAAAACATTGAAACAAGCAAAACTGAGAAGCATGAAAGCAAAAAGCGTGATACTGAAGTTCAAAAGAATGAAGGAAAGACTGAGGGAAAGCGTGAAGAAACAAACATTCATGGAGCAGCAACAAACACTGAAGAGAAGAGCAAAACTGTTGCAGCAGAAGAACAAAAACAACACAACAAAAGAGAAGAAATTGCTGGAGCAGAAATTAATAAAGATGAAGCAGCAGCAAAAACTGGATTGGCAGCTGCTACCAACAACAACAATGAAAAGCGTGAAGAGAAGCGTGAGGAAACTGGAAAGGCAACAGAACAGAGAAAAACTGCTGAAGAAGGAAAGGAAAAGAGAGAAGAATTAACTGGAAATAATGAAGAGAAGAAGATTACTGGACATGAAGAAATCACCAAAAAGACAGAAAAGCGTGATGAGGCTGCTGCTGCAGGAACAACTGAAGAAAGGAAGAATGTTGGAACTGAAGAAAAACGTGAAGATAAACGTGAGGAAGCTATTGCACCAGAAGAGAAGAAGGAAGAAATTGAAAAGGAAAAGAATGTTGAAACTCCTCGCAAACAACAGAAACGATGGGCTATCCGTGCTGTGCGAGCTTTGTTCTAAAAAGGGAAGAGGAAACGAAGAAGTGTTTTTGAGGATGGGTGAAGAATTAAAAAAAAGACAGAAATGAGGGGAAAATTAAAAAGGCAATTAATTAATTTTTAAAAAATTAAAAAAAAAGAGATGAATTCAAAAAAAATGATCACAACAAAAAATTAATTAATTGCCCCAATTCTTTTTATTATTATTAATTTAATAATTATTTGAGGCATTTACCTAATGGTTTTTTCTTAAAAAATACCCTTTTCTCCAAAAATTGTGTGTAATTTGCGCAATATATTATTTTTCTTATTATTATTAAAACTCATTAAAATTTGTTAACAAAAATAAAATTCAAGCTTTTTATATGTGCCTCTTGTTTTTTTAGAAAAAAATTTTTTAGGAAAAATATCGAAAAAATTCTTTAGGTCATATTAAATTTTGGTAATAAAAAATCTTCTTCAATTTGTGAACTGTTAGGAAAGAAAAACTGTTCTGGAGTATAAAATTTAAGTCCCAAATTCATTGCAAAAACGGTCAACACAAGAATGATCTGGTTTTGGGCGGTTCTGAAAAAAAAATTCTAATTTGAATAAATAGAAATATAATCACGTTGTTCTTTGTTCTTCCAGCAGCCTAAAATTTAAAATAAAATTTTAAGAAAATATTAAAGTTATAAAAGAATATTTTGTGATGTGAGTATAAAGTATAGAATAAAAAAGTAAAAGAAACTGTGCAGGATAGCCAAACCTAAGAACTAAAAGTCCAAAACAGAGAGCGAACCCACTTAACCACATTCAGAGCTAACGGACTACTTAGAATAGTATCCATAATCTAAAGAATAAACTAAAATCAAGATTGAACTTGAGTTATGATAAAATCTTAAGCTTAAACTAAAAAAAAGTTTGCCACCTCACAACGTTTCCTTTTAAAAATCTAAAAAAATAAAAATAACCAACATCTCCAACATAAAATGATTCACTTTTTTCTATTCCAATAGATCCATTTTCACTTTCCACAAGTTTATCCCACATTCCTTCAAAAATAAGAAAGATATAAAAACTAATTCAAACTAAAAAATAAACCTGTATACGGTTTTCGAAAATTTGTGGTTCCAATTGATACAAAAACCTAAAATTGAAATTTAAAATAGAACTTTAAATAAGAATAAACTTGAATAGGTACACCAACAGCTGTACAAATATTTTGAATTTTAATTTTGAATCCAGCAGCGTCAACATGTTTTTTCTAAATAAAAATTTTGTTTAAAAATCTAAATTTGATTCTAAAGAAGTGAGTATATTCTAATAACAGAATGGAAAATATACAAAGGAAAATTCTACGATTCTACTCAAACCAGGGAAACGTTTTGGCCCGCAGGTGAGGGCGCGGATCGTACTAGGACACTCCAATCATGACAAAAAAAGGATTGGTCTAATTGTAAGTAACAACAACATTAGTGGGGATCCTACCAATCAATTAAAACAACTCGTTCCCTTAACCAATCGACCAAACACACAACCGTTAGGCAGAAAAATATTTTTAATAAAACAGCATAACAATAACCCCTAACAACCTAAACCCCCGAATTATTTATTAAAAATCACAAACCTGGATTCCCATTTGATTTGTAAATATACACAATTTAAAACCATCTTCATGACATCTCCTCAATTTCCCAATAGTACCTCTTGACCAAAATTGCCAGTCATCATTATTTAAAGGGAAAACACGTCCTGATTTTGTTTTAATTAAAGTACCATCTTAAAATTTAAATAACAATTTTTATTCAAATTTCTAAAAATATACCCATATCAAAACCAGCAATTTTTGATCGATGCAAGATTCCTTGAGGTGTGTAAATCATTAATTGATCGGTCAAAACGCGCCATGTTCCATGAATTTTTTGAGCAGCAGCGTTCAAAAATATTGGCGCTAAAGGGTATAATCAAAATAAACCCAAATTAAAAAATCAAACCAATTTTTGCTGAAGGTTGTGATGAGGATTCTTCTTCTGCTTTTTGTAGTTCTGTATCGTCAGTGATTTTTCTCTTGGACATTAAAATAAATTTGAGATTAGAAGTCCTATCTAATAGTAAAAAATAAAAAAAATTTAAACAACAAAGTATACAAATCGTCTTAACAATTTTTAAAAATTTTAATTAAAATGAGTAAATACTCAAAATTTTTATTCATTATAAAAATTAAAAGAAAACACAAAACTTCTTATTCAAAAAAATTTTCTTTTCAAGAATACTGATAAAACATAGTTCCATCATTCATTTGATTACAACTTATTTTGAAAGATCCAAGTTGTATATTTTCATTAGAATTTATTTTTCCTCCATTAAGTTGAGGGGGAAGACAGGCAACCAATTTGGGAATAGCATCAGGCGAAGAACAAAGAAAAACAAAATTTTGGTGATCCAACTGTGTGTCTAAAAAATTTTTTTAATAAAAATTTATGAAATTTAAAAAAACCAATTTTCTTGTCAAAACACCAATTTTTCATCTCATTATTAGAATCTGAAATATTTGTACTGACTGAACTTGTTGTTGAATTTCTGCTTTGAGCAACATGCCATTCTCGTCTAACAATTCCATTTGGATCATTAGGATCAGCTCTTTTACAAGAAAGAATCATTCCAGGAGATTCCTCAACTTCAGAACCAACAGCTATCCGAGATTGATGATCCTCACGTAAACAAGCAACAACTTGAGCAATCATTATAGGAACTGGATTTGAAGGTATTTGATGACAAAGAAAGACAAAATAGTCCCCAACAATCTGAGAAGAAAAAAGATTTTAAAAAAATCTCAAAAATTAAAAAAAATATACCCATTCTTCTCCATCCTTTCTCGTTTTCCCTTCATTATCCAAACATGTTTTTACAACATTAGCAGGTTGTGGATTAACAACAATTCTCCATTCTCTTCTAACCATGATTGCAGGATCGTTTGGATCAACCTTACGACAAACCAAAAATTTTCCTGGAGATTCTTCAACTTCTGAACCAACAGGAATTCGAGTTATTTTATCATCCCGAAGACAAGCAATAACTTCTACTTGCATAGTAGGCAACGAATTTGAATTTAAAACTTGATGACAGGTTAATACAAAATAGTCAGACACAATCTAAAAAATTTTTAAGGTAAAAATTTTTAAAAATAAAAAGAAAACAAACCCATTCCTCTCCATTTTGTCTTCTTTTGCCTTCCTTATCCAAACAAGTCTTGTCAGTTTCAACAGGTTTTTTCGCTTCACCAATTCTCCATTCCCTCCAAACAATTCCAGTAGGGTCAGAATCAGCTCTTCTACAAACCAAAAATCTTCCAGGAGTTTCTTCAACTTCAGAACCAACAGGTATTCGAGTTTTTAAATCTTCACGAAGACAAGCAATTATTTCAACTTGCATTATTAACCAAGAGCTTTGATTTGATAAAACTTGGTGGCAAAGCATAACAAAATATGTCCCAACAATCTATAAAGATAAATGTCTGACAAAAATTTTTACTTTAAAAAATACCCATTCTTCACCATTTTGTCTTCGTTTTCCTTCATTATCAAAACAAGTATTTGCCTCTTCTAGAGATTTAGGTAAAGGCACATACCTCCATTCTCTATGTACAATTCCAGTCAAATCATTTGGATTATCTCTTCTACAAACTAAAAACTTTCCAGGATATTCTTCAACTTGAGAACCAATTGAAATTCGAGTCTTTTTATCTTCTCTAAGGCAAGCAACAACTTCAATTCGCATAATTGGCCAGCTGGATTCATTTGATATTTTGTGACAAAGCATTACAAAGTAATCGCTGGCAATCTAAAAATGAAAAAATTAATAATCATAGCTGGAAGAAATGTTGGGCAATGAGGGAAGAATGACAGACACGTCGAAAACTTCGAATATGAGACTTTAAGTTCTATAGTAAGAATGACGTATAGGAGAAGATAATCCTCAAATAGATATGGAAGACCCGCCAGCCCTACTTGAAGAACGGCAAACCCCCGAAGACTCCCCGAATAAATACGGAAGTTAGGCTTAATAGAACGACAGACTCCCTGGGACCCAACGAAAAATATGAAACCCCAACCAACCTATTTGCCAAACCATTTTATTAAAATAATTAAAAATAAACAAACCCATTCTTCTCCATTATTTCGTTTAATCCCCGATGTATCAGAACAAGTATTAAAGGAAGATAAATGGTCACCACTTTTGTGCTGGTGATTTGGCGTCTCTTTTTTAAGAAATTCAACATTGTTGCTTCCATGATTCTTAAAAATAGCAGCAAAACAAATATTAGAAAACAATAAAATAAAAAATATAATTTGCAATAAAAACATTTTTTATTGGAAAAACAACCAAAATATTTATTTTTATCTCAAAAAGTTGTTAAAGGCAAGCAAAATAGATTACAAGTTAATGAACAATTTTCTAGTATCCACCGATAGTTTTTCCCTATTTATTCAGTTTTTTTCTTAATTTTTTTATCCATTTTTTAATTCCAAAAAAAAGTTTCTTTTATTTATCAAGGTCAAATCGGTTATTTTTATTTTGATAATTTTGCAAAAAAGCAAAAATATGCAGACAGAAATGAGACAAGGACATTACTTAATTTATGATATTGCTGGTTAGAGCCAGGAACGAATATTAGAAAAATGTTCTTAAATAATTTTAAAAATGCAAAATAATTTAAAAGAAAGACTTCCAAAATTTACAAAAAAAAATAAAAGATTAAACAAAAATTGCAAAATTAAAAGATTTAAAACAATACTAATTAGTTTGACTCACTCATTTGGCTTTTTTCCAAAAAATGTACGTAGCGATTGCATTCCTGTAGTGGCTACTTGAGCAAATTTTGAAGGACGCTGAAGAATAAAAACTTAAAAATGACCCTATTTTGATTAATAAATTAACCTTTTTTGTTGGAACAATTTTCTTTGGTTGTTGCAAGGCTCTTTTTCGAGTTGAAGTATCAATTGAAGAATATTCCCTAATTTCATCTTCTTTGTTAAGTAAAAGGTGAGAACAAAGCAATTTATCAGTTGAAGGAGTTAAATAATCTGACAGAATACCCATTGAATAATGATTAAGAAAAACATCTGCTTGGATAAATTATTAAAATTAAATTTTAAAAATTCAAAAATAAAAGAAATTGATCCTAAGGGGAACAAAAATAAGCAGAAAAGTGATAATGAACTGACAAGGTATCGAACCCAGAACCGAAGTATCAAACCCAAACAACTAACCACTCAGCCACAAATGATCTTAAAGACATTACTCTATTAGCCATTAAGAATATAAGCATTTATTGAAAAATAAAACAAAGCAAAAAACTCTCACCTCCACGTCCTTCAGCTGACACGACATTCTTCTTTACAGCTTCTTTCAAAGAAGCAAATTTAATTTTCAGCCAGCTAACGAGTTGATCTTCATTTAGACGAAATTTTTTGGTTCCCTTGCTTTCTAGAAAATTTATTTGAATAAAAATTTATAAAAAGTAAACCTTCAGATTCAGTAACCAAAGGCAAAGCTTTCAACAATTTTTCACTGTTTGATAATAATTTAAGTGGAGATCCATCAAAAAGTTGATCAAGTGAAAGAAATGTTTCTTTTGACTCTTCCAAAAGTGGAAGAACCAGAAAAAGAGGATGAACAGGGAGAAACTAGAAAAAAATACTAAAAGTTATACTGAAGTAAAAAATACCAAAAGTATCGCTCCCGGGTCAGAAACAACCGAATCGCCAACAAAAATCGATCGCTTTTGGCCTTGTTCAATTTTTATTAATTCAAGTGGATTTCCTTCTTTATCAATCTATAAATATTTGATTTAAGCAAAATTACAAAGAAAAAATCAAACCATAAAAAGAACAGGCCTTCCAAATTTTGGATGTGGTAACCGATGGATTTCTCCTGTATTTGAGCCACTTTTCATAATAAAAATCTTTCGATGATAGCTGAGATCTGAGACTGGCAAAGTAAATGAATTTTCATCCTTGTCATCCATAAAATCATCGTCTTCGTCTTCATTGGTTCCAATAGAGGCTTTTGAACACACTGAAACTACATCAGAATCATCTTGCTTTGTTGCCTTGTTGTTAGTTCTGGATTTGCTGTTAGTTGAAGCTCTGGATGAGGATCGAGCTGGCATTAATACAAAAAAATTAGTAAATCCTTAAAAAGAGATTTTTTAATAAAAAAGAAGGTAAGCTAAGACAAATTGGTACCTAGGGTAAAATAGACTAATAGGTAATAGACAAAATGGTACTATGAGAAAATTGGACAAAATGGTACGCAAAAAATGGTATCAGCGACCATTTTGTCTGATACCATTTTGAGAAGTGCCACAAAGAAAAGAAGAGGCGAAATAGTGTGTGAACAGTGAAGCATACAAAAATTTTCCCGCTTAATTTAAATAAGTACAAAAGAGTCTCGTCACTTGAGTCTACCAAGGTTCAGGAAAGCAGGCAACAGCCTAGAGCAAAATTGAAATTTTTCAAAAAAATAATCGAATTTTCAACAACTTTGAAAAAAAAATAAAAAAATTTTTTAAAAATTTATTAAGCACTATTTAGAAAGAAATATTTATAAGTAGTGATGGATTTAGGAATTTAGTAAAAGATATAATGGATAAATGCAAAAATAAAAAAAGTGGCGGCTTGAAAGCCAGATCAATATAAAATTAAATTTTGAGGGGAAAAAGAAGAGCATTGTTATTCCCCCTATTTTTCATTGTTTCACTTCCTTTGCTTGTTCTGCTGGTTGATCTTCTGATTGTAATGCATGCCCAGCATTTTCTAAGCTTTTTCCTTCAAATTATTTTTATCAAAATTAAAAAAATAATTTCTTCTTTACCAACAACATTTCCCGTTTCTTTTGCTGCTTCAGAAATATCTTCACTTACAACTTCAGCTGTTCCCTTCACTTTTTGACCTGCCGCATTTGCTAGATTAACAGTAGCATCTTTAACGTTTGTTGCTGCGGTTGCTGTTAAAATACTTTAATTTTTTTTCTTGATTAATTACTTAACAGTGATTATTTTAGAGTTAAAACAAGCATTATAGCCTTACATCAGCGAAAAAGTCCGTAAAAAAATTCAGCAAGACATCCCCCCCCCCCCCCCCCCCACTTTTTAGAAGTCCCCAAAATTCCTTCTCATTTATGCTAATACAATTACTAGCAAACCTAATTATCTTTCCATTTATTCTTTAAAAAATTGTATACCCACCAACAGTTTCCCCAGCTACTTTCCCAGCATTTACAGCTGTTTCACCAACCACCTTTGCACCAGCAACGACTTTGTCTTTAGCACCAACAGCTGCATTAGCTAAAATAAAAAAAATTTTTTATAAAAAATTTCAAAAAAAAAACTAACCAACAGCTTGTCCAGCATTTGAAGCAGCACCAGCAATCGAATCGCGAACAGCGGCAGCTTTTTCAGCTAAATTCATTTTTTATTTTTTCTAAAAAAATTTTTTTTTGGCTTGTTATTTATCTTCAATTGAATGAACAGCAGTTAGAAAAATTGACTAAAAAATATTTTTAAGTGAAAGGGAAGAATGATAAAGAGACGAAAGGGGGGAAGGAAGGCTTTTTGGCTAGAAGAAAATAAAAAATAAGGCCAAAAGCAGTTGGAATGAAAACCGTAAGTAAAACCTTCCCCCCCCCCCCTTCCTTCTTCATTCCCTTTTTTCTTATGCGCCATTTTCTTGTTCCTCCTTTTTTCATTTAATTTATTCCCCCTTACAAAGGCATAAATAACACCCTAATGTAAGGGTTAATGAAGTGAAGGGATCGCGAAAAAAAAAATTTTTTTGAAAAATTTTTTTAAAGATTTTCAAATAATTATTGCTTTAAAATGCCTAAAAATGCCATTATCTTCCCAAAAATTTTGTCAAAAAATATTTTTTTCCGAAAAAGGACTGAAAATGACAACTTATAATTACAGCAAATAACAAGCCTTTTTTATGTTAAAAAAAGAAAGAAAAAAATTGTGGAGACCTAAACTATTTTACTTTTAAAAAATATTTTTTTTCTAGTTTTTTCCCATATTTTCTACTATATATTTATTCCCCTCTTAAAACTAACTGAATGAATCTCCTGCTTCTTTTGCCCGGAGTTTGGCGCTTTCTCTCACGTCTGCTGCTTTCTGGCCTGAAAATGACGGCAAAATTGAGAGAGGTTGAAACAAGAACAGAGTAATTTGGAAATCGATTTTGCGGTTTTAAGCAAAAAAGCCACTGGCACTGGGCAAAAAAGGGGCTTTTTTGAATGAGGGGAGAATGTGCGCCATAAAATTCAGCGCTAAATTTTAAGTTTAAAATTTTGAATGGCGCACAAAAAGGGGAAGAATGGAGAATTGAGATGAGTAAAAAATGAGGGAAAATGAGGGAAATGAGAGAAGGGAATAGGGCAAGTGGGGAGAAGGAGGAAAAAATTTGGGAACAAATGACAAATGGATGGATGTCATTTTTATAGAGGAATATTTGTTTATAAAAATAAGGGGGATATGTGTAGAAATATTTTTCACTCAAAATTGAGTTTTGTGGTAAAGGAAAGGAAGAATTTGGATGACCAAAAATCTTTATTTGAATTGTGGTGACATATCAAGGACAGGTCTTGGCAAAACTCACCAACGGATTTGAGTTTCGGTACCACTCGATAGTGTAGAAAATAAGCTAGAAAATAAAATATGAATAAAATTTTGAGAAAATGAAGGGCTTGAACCGAAAAAGGTTTTTCTAAACTCTTTGCCTTTTCTTACGCTATCGACTGATACACTACGTCTACTGACTTACTTAAAATCCTCAAAATTAAATTTTTAATTTACAAACCAAATTTTTCTGCTGCTCCAATCGCTGTGTCCCTTGCTCCATCTGCAATGTTCTCAATTCCTTTGCCTTAAAAATTAAAGAGAATAAAAAGGAAATTTCTTTTCAAAAAATAAACCGAGATTTTCCAATCCGTTTTTTGCCTTTTCCGAGCCGGATTTAATTAATTGATCCTCTTTAGTAGTGGGAGCTGTGTGGACTGTTGAAATTATTAAAATAAATTGAATTATGAAGGCGGCAGAAGGCACATTGGCATAATCTTTGAACATTTTTTGTTGGGCTGCGACAATTGGAAGAATTAAAAGAGCAGCCGAAATTTGAAGAGTTTAATGAAGAAATGATTGGGAGAAAAAATTATTTTGATGAAGAAAAATGTATCTAAAAGAAGAATATTTGTTAAAATAAATTTTAGAATAAAAATTCTAATTAAAAATAAAAGTTAGAACACCAGCGGGGTCGAACCCTCAACCCCTTGGAAGTATAGCCAGGAGCACTACCAACTACACCACCAACAGATATAATAAGAACGTTAATTTATTTGCATACACATTTAACAAATAAATATTCTTATTCACAAGGAAAGCAGCAACAGTTCTGTTGGTCTTTAACCATTTTTAAGAGAATTTTAATCTTCTTACTTATATATAAACATTTCTATAAAATCAAGTTTTTTGATAATTGCTAATTTGTTTAAGGAACTCCCTAAAATGGAAAAAAATCAAAAAAGATAAGAAAAAAAGTTTACGGAATTAAACAACCACAGAAAAATGACTGTTTTTAATAGAAAATTGCAATAATCAAAAATTTAATGGAACAATAAAAAAGGAAAAATCTGTCAACTAGAAGGAAATTACCTTTATTTTCAAATAAAAATAACTAAAAAATGGGGGCTAATTTACTAAAAAAGAATAAAAATTTTTTCCAAAAACGTCGAAAATGTTACTTAAATTGGAAAAATTTAATTAGAAAATTGCCTAAAATTTTTGATAAGGTTAAAGACCAAAAAAACATTTTCTTAATAAATTTTAGACCAAAAAACCCTCTTTTTCCTAATAAAATTCGAAAACAAAATTATTTTAAGGTGACAAATTTAAGCGTTTCAAACCTGAGATGATTATTTCTTCTCTCCCTTTTTGATTTCATTATCAAGTCAGGTGAACATCACAAGAAAAAGCTTTCTTCATTCAACGTCTTTTTAATCGTCTTTAATCGTCACATATCGAACAACAAAGAAAAAAGAAGCCTAAAGACCAACAGAAATTTTTAAAAATAAATTGGATCAATTGTCATCTTTTTTTATTTTGCTAAAAATTTCAAGAAAAAAATTTAAGGAGTTTAACCTTTCCAATATTTATTTAAAATTAAAAAATATATAATTTATTCTTTATGCATTTTCGAAAAATTACAGTTAGAAAAAAATTTTCCTTCATCAAAAATATTTGAAAAAAATAGAGAAAATAGGTAGGTAGACAAAAATAGTGAGCGAAAAAAGGAAAATACAAGAATTAAAAAAAATACAAGAATTAAAAGATAAGAATTTATTTAAAATCAGAAAAAATCAAGAAATATTATTCAAAATTTTTTTAAAAATTATTCTGACTTTCAAATTATTTTGAAAATATGTATAGAAAAAAAAATTCTAGAGAGGCCTTACATTAAAAATTAAAATAATACATAAATATCAATATTTAAAAAATATATAAATAGATGAAAGATAATCATTAGAATAATTTACAAGAGGAATGGTAGAAAAATTTAAAAAATTAATAAAAAAAACCTCTTATTAGAAATAAAAAAATTTTTTTAAGCAGTCACAACAGTAACAACTTCAAATTCTTGTCCAGGAATCTCTTCAGATGCATAAAATATTGCATGTGCAAGCATTAAAAATAATCCAGTTCCAATTACCCAATACATTACAGAGCCAGCATTTGCAAGGTAAAATAGTGGAATACAAACCATCAAAGCAAAGGTGTACAAAAGGCTTGGTGGGACCTGTTCGGAAAGGGGGAAAATTTAAAAAAATATAAGAAAAAATTTGGGAATTTGGATCTAATGTTATCGCTTTAAAAAATCTTTTTTTAAAGCGATAGGAAAATTTAAAAATCTTAGGGTTGGGATAAGATGTCATCTAATTTTTAAAAAAATAATCTTCTAAGAAAACCTCATAACTTCCAAAGAATATTGGTCCTTTCTGTGTTCGTTGATAAATTGTGTAACAAAGCCCAGCCAATGCCACTAATGTCAAAAGCATTAATAAGGATGTCAAAATACAATAAATTAGTAGAGCAACAAACAAGCACAAATAATTGCTTAGAAAATGTTCCAAATTATGCTTAACTCTCGGACCAATAGAGACGAGTCCTGGTGGGAATCCAAATTTGGAAGGACGGAAGAAATCGCCCCAAGGCTGAAGACGCGCTCGAAGTTCGCCAAGAAGGCGTAATGCTGAAGCTGAAGACGTTGGAGGTTGTTGCTGTTGTTGATCCTAAAGGAAAGAATAATTAAATTGGAAAGGAGGGGATATGAGGGGAAGAAAAGCCATACATTTGCTTTGGAATGGGAACAAAATTAAAAATTTTCCTAAAAAAATTGAGGTGCCAAACACAAAAATAGCAAAATCCCTCCTTTAAAATTCCCCGTAAAACCCCTGACCCTTAAACAAAAAATTAAACAAAAAAACTTCTCTTACTCCTTGTTGTTGTCCTCCTGCGCCTCCAAAAAATGAAGCAAAACCTCCAGGAGCTGGAGATGTACTCGAAGAGAACCACGAAGATTGTTTTTGTGTATATTGTGGAGGTGGATCCATTGGGGCTGTATTTGTCGAAGCTGTTGAAGTTTTTGTTAAATTTTGTTGTTCGAGTTTATGCCGTTCAGTTTGTGGACTTGAATTGTTTGAAGAACTTTTCTCTTCTTCTTCTTTAGTTATTACTTCCTCTTTACCAGTTGTTGGTTGCTCAGTTTGCCTTTTGGCTATTTGCTGTTGTTGTTGATGCTTAATTTTGTTGGATTTTTCGGCAAAACTTGGGGACTCTGGAAAAATAAAAAAAATTAGTTTTAATAAAAGTTTGGCATTTCGGCGTTTTTTGGTATTGATGCCTAGGCAAAAAATTAGATTAGAGATCGAAATGGGTCTCGACGAGGCGTGTGTTTTCTGTACCAAGACCTAAGCATCAGTAACGGCTCGGGTCAGTTTAAAAAATTCCCCCGAATTTTTTCTAAATTTCGCCCTTGGAATGTCGGATGAAAAACATTTTTTGAATTATGTAAATACTCAAATATAACAATTTAAGTAAAAAAAAAAAGACAAAATTTTGTGATGAAAGAAAAATGAATATCTTTAATAAGTCACACAATCAATGTTGACAAATAGAGGAGGAAAGGCGCAGAGTATATGTATGTGTGTTGATGAATGTAACGAAGCAAACGTTCATTCAAAAAATATCCTTTTTTCTCTCTTTCCTTTTCCTCTTTTTTTATTACCAATTTCCCGATATTACCAATTTTCCCGAAAATGCTAGTATTTAAAAACACGTGTCAACAACCAAAAAATAATAAAAAAAAACTTGATTTTATATCATTTTTATGTATCTAAAATCTGTTGGATTCAAAAATTTTAGCTTTAAAAAATTCCCTATTATTTTCTCTCAATATTTTCTGAGGGACTATAAATAGGCGCCTTTATTTTTTGGTTGTTGACATTCGAAATGTTGGTCCTCTGGGTTGTTTAAAAATTAATTTTCTCAGGTTACCTATTGGGAATAGAGAAATCGGACAGGGACGAGATCTTGGTCAAAAATCCTCCCAATCCGATCTCTCTTAGGAACCGAAATTTTATTTTAAAAATTATTTACCAATCACAACAACATCAGAAAATTCATCGCTGTCGTCCGAATCATTTTGCTGCATCTCTGACTTTTCCGTAATCTTTTTTTCTTCCTTAATTTCCGTGGTCGTTGTCTTCTCTTCAAAAACAAAAATAAAAAAAATTTATAAAAAAATTAAAAAAAACCTTTCGAATTCTCCAAAGTATTGCCAATTTTATTGTTGCTCATTTTTTAAAAATGGTTAGAACGTTGTAATAATACATAAAAAATGAAAAAGGAAATACTCTTCTTCTCGCACAATGTTGCTGAAAATCCTCTTATGTATATCTTAAATTAATAAATTAAATAAATACCGGTTTAAAAAAAGGAGAAAATTAAAGAAAAAAGAAAATTAAAAAAAGGAAGGAAAAATTGTTTTGTCTTTAATTTAAAAAAAAATTTTTTTTTAATTATTAATAGTAAAATAAAATAAAAATTATATATTATTCTAAAAGTGGTTGGAAATATTAAAAAAATATTCCTAAAAATTTTTTAAAAAAATAAAAAAAAAATAATAAAAAATGGTTGCAAAAATATTAAAAAATTATTCTTCCTTGGCTATTTTTAGTACTATATACGTTTAAAAATAAAAATTTTGCCATATGTCTTTTTTGCTTCTAAAAAAGTAAAAATAAAAATAAGATTAATTTACGACATGTCGGGACAAAAAGAAAGAGAAAACAAAAAAAGAAAAAGTTAAAAAATCCAGAAGATCGTCAAATCAAAAAATAAAAGGAAAAAGAATTGAGATGATTAAAGAGAAAAGAAAAGTGCAAACGATTCAATAGAGATAAAAAATAAAAATATTGAAAATTTATAGAAATACAAACATTTTAAAATTGTAAAGTAGGAACAAGAAAAATAATTTAAAAAAAAAAAACGTGGAAAAAAAAATAAAAAAACAAGCATAGGAAAAAGTGGTTGCTAAGGATTTCTAAAAAAAGCGCCTCAGAAAAATCTGTCCAGAAGAATAAAATAAAAATGAGGAGTAGGACAAGAAATATGGGAGGTTCAAAAACATTAGTGGGAGGAGGGTTAAGAAAAAATAATTTTTAAAAAGAATAACGCGCAGAAAATCCAAGAAAAAGTGGCATTTATGCCGTTAAAAAATAATAAAAAAGGCAGATGTGTGACCTTAAAAGAGTGGGTAAATGTATTTTGTTTGTATGTTTTTCAGTCAGCTGCTGTGTGCGCCGCGCTGGTGGGAGAATCAATACAAATGTATATTAAAAAGCTAGGCAAAATAAAAAGAAAAAAGGAAATAAAAAATTTTTACATTTTGAAATTAAAAAAACTTAAAGAGCAACCTAAAAATAAAAAAAAAATAAAAAAGAAAAACAAGCCGGGACTGGAAGGGAGTCGAACCCCCACCCCCATTACCTCAGCAAAACTAACAAAATCCCACTAAACCAAGAGAGACAAAACACATCAGATTGCCAGAAGCACATGAACAAATCCGGGTGTCTGAATAAGGAATTCTGGCAGACTTTCAGAAAATTTTAAAAACAGAAAAGTTGTTAAAATTTCCAAAAAATGATGTCAATAAAATGAAAGGAATAAACAATAAACAACAAGGAGACAAACAAACAAAAAATTATTTACTTCACTCCCACCCACGTGTTTACTTAAAGGAAAACAATAACAAAAACAGTCGAGAACATCAATAATTGTCTAAAATAGAGGGAAATTCACACATAATTTACATATAATTTTTGGCTAGACACAAAAAATAAGCAAAATTTTGTTCGCAAAAAATAGAAAAATAAGTGATAAGCCGACTAAAAAATTTTCATATTTAAAATCAAAAAATTTCAAAACCTGTGGATTATCAAAAGAATTAAAACCTCAAAAGATGCTAACAAAACTTGTGGAAAATTATTTAAAAAGGCAAAAAAAGCCAAAAAAGGACATAAAATTCCCCAGAGATTATGCCCACCTAAAAGTGTGAATTTTTAAATTATGTATAAAATGAGGAAGGAATAAATTAAAAAATAAAAAAAATATAATTAAATATGCGTAAATTAAATAAATAAAATTAGAGGTATATAAAAAGGAAGAAGCAACATAATGCTTAATTTATTGAGAATTACTTATGATAATAATTTTTTTCAAAAATAAAAAGCCGAAAAATAAAAGCCCCTTAATGCCTAATCCCCTCCTGAATGCCTATCGATCCTGAATACCTATACCAATTTGATCAACACAAGTTTCTACAAAAACCCTCCAAATCCACGTTAATCCTCAGATATCCCTCCTAATCCCCCGTTTTGTGTAGATCAGAACGGTGTAGGCATTCAGAGTCAATAGGTACTGGGATCAGTAGGCATCCATAAAAGCCCCCCTCTTAAAAATATTTTTTGCTAGAAAATCTACAAAAAAAATCTCACAATTTCAATAAAATTTCTTTTACCTATTTTTAATATTCCAAAAAATGTCATTTATAGAATTGCCCTATCATTAAAAAATCGGAAATGTCAACGCAATAATATTTCTTGAAAATACTTCAGAAATCATTAAAAATAAATGGGATAACAAAGTTGCCCTTTTTATTAAAAATATTTTTTAAACCAATTAAATAATATTAAAAATAC
Source organism: Meloidogyne luci (assembly GCA_902706615.1). Lineage (NCBI taxonomy): Eukaryota > Metazoa > Nematoda > Chromadorea > Rhabditida > Meloidogynidae > Meloidogyne > Meloidogyne luci. The sequence goes on along the minus strand of CACSLI010000091.1, from coordinate 3,584,366 downwards.
TACTTGACATTAATCGCTAATTATACAAAAATTTATTTTTGCTTCCTTCTAAATACCCATTTTAATAACTTTTACTTGATACTAAATATCAGTAGACACACTAAAATATTATCAGATTTTCAATAACACATTAAAAACAATAGAAAAAATAACCTCTTGGACTTCCTCCCTGAATGTCGAGGACGATGACTTTCCAGGAAGCCACCTACTTTAAAAACGGTTGAAAAAAGTAGGGGTGTTCCTTGTCCCCGAAAGTCGAGGAGGCTGAAACCTTTCGAATGCCAACTATAAAACCTTTTTTTAGACTTCCCTCATGTCTTCCATGGCTCAATTAACTTTCACTTCAACATTAGAGTTCACTATTTTTACATAATGGAAGTGACAATTTTTACAGGTGATTCTCAAACCAGTTAAAAACACATACAAAAAGTCAAACATTTTTAAGAAAGAAACAAAACATTTACAAAAAAACTTTAAAAACAATTTTTATTTATTTTCAAGTAAAAGGGGCATCTGAAAATATTTTCTCCACATCCGTCCAATCACTTTTTTCCTATTTCCGTCATCAAATAATAAACAAGAATTATTAACTACTACAGAAAAAACCCTTGACATTTACCTTTATTTTATTTTTGCTTTTTCTAAATACTTCCCTATTTTTTGATTATATAAATATATTCACATTTATGCGCTAATAAAGCATTTTTCTAAACACATGGCAAAATTAGAAAATAATTTTTTTGTAAAATTACTCCTTTAAAAGGCAACTGGTATTGAAGAGAACGGCTGCACACATTTTTATTAATGTTACTATATTAAATGGCCTATGACCTCTCTAGAATTAATTTTAATAGGAAGACAATCAAGTTGATTTTCCTTAAATCCAATGCTGGAAAAGGCTTCAGGAGCTAGCTCCGGTCCCGATGTAAGAGTTTAAAGTTCCGAAGCCGGAGCCAAAATTTAAAAAATAATCAGAGGCGAAGACAGAAAGTGACCATTACCAAGCACAGTTTGGAAGATTTTCAAACCGTCCAGATCTTCCTAGGCAATTTTTTAGAAGAAAACCCCCCACAAAAACAAAAATAGAAAAATACCAAAAATAGAATCCGGAAGGGCTTTTTTTAGATGCGCAACATCCTTTTTTCTCTCCCCAGGGAAACTTGTAAACACAATTTAAGGGGCAATATTCAATCCTTTACTAAATACGTGCTTGCATCTTAATTTGCTCCTAAATAATAATTTTTAGTTCCTTGCATGCTTGAAATATTAAAAACAAAAATAATTTGTAAAAAAAATTAGTTTCCAGAAAATTGAATTCCTCCTAATTTCAAAAAACAATGGAAGCGAAAAACAATAAATAATTTGTAAAAAATAAAATTTTCCACAAATTTAACTTTTCAGAATACATGTTTTCTTTCCTTGTTTTTTTTAATTTTTCGAAATTTAAATTTGTCATTTTTTAAAAATTCAAGGTATTATTTTTTGAATTTTTAGTAAATTCAGATAAAATTTTCAAAAGATCACCCAAGAAATTTCACAAAATTTCCTCAAAATTTACAAAAAATTCTCATAAAATCCCCCAAAAGTTCCACAGAAATTTCCGCCAACCTTAAAAATTTTCTTTAAAAATTTCAAAAATTATTTCCCCCCCTAATTCTCTATCAGAAAAAAGTCTTCTTTCCCTTCCGTGTCAACAAACCACCTTAAAAGGAAAACGAAACGTCTGTTAAAAGAATTTAGATATATGCAGTAAATCCTCAAAACTCCCCTTCCACTATTCGTAAATGCCCTTTAAAAAGATTTAATAATTATTTACTTATAAAAGTTTTTAAAATATTTTTTACAAAAATAATTCACTAGAAAATTATGTAAACAAAAAATATGTTAGCTAATTAATCCTCGAATTAGAATATTTTTTCCTGATTACGTGTTCTTACTTTAAAAAATAGAAAATTAAATGCCTTTCAAATTTCGTCGCTAGATCATTTAATTAAAAATTTTGACATAAAATCCGAAATTCAATGCTAACACACTTACATATGTATCTCTAAATTCAGATACCACAAAATTTTTTCCTTAAATTAACCATTCAATTCCTTCCCTTCTAGATCATATAATTAAAAATTTTATCCCAAAATCACCTCTTTCAAGTCTCTTAATTTAGATAAACTCCCATTAAAAATATTCGGCAGAATTATCTTAAAATTAGAAAAAATTTTTCTTCCTTAAATTACACACTTAAATTTGAGCAAAACACAAGAACAAAAAACAACACAAAAAATAATCACAGAAAATCATGACAAACACTAATAAAAGCAAAAACACTCGTCAAATGTTGTTTATTGCTTATAATACAATAAATTATCCAATTTATTATGCCTTTCAATTTTCTTCCCTTTTGCATAAAACAATTACATTTAACGACATAATTAACAATAAAACATTACTAAGCAAAAAACTTCCTAGTAAAAATGAAAAAAACATTCGAGGAATTCAACAAAAAAGAAAACATTGTTTTCGCTCTGTTTCACAGGTAAATTCCTTAATTTAACCCTTACGGAAACCCTTTCCCCAAATTATAAAAATAAAATCTGAGAAACCTGACTCTTGTTTTGTTTTTAAGGCATTAATCTCACCGTTGATTGTCCTTCTTCTGCCAGTGATGATTGCTGCTTCGACACAGTCAGCGTCTTCCTTCTTCGGCTCTCCAGGAGCACCTTTAATCTTTTTTAGCGGCCGACATCATTTCCAGTATCCATGGGGAGAACAAAAACTACAAAGGCATAATATGTAAATTATTCTTAAAAATTAGAAAATAAAACCTGAGAGAACCTGGCTCATGAAAGAAAACTCATTTAACTTTTAAAGGAAGACATTCTTCAAACGCTCAGAACCGCTACTGCCAATGAATGAATGCTTACAGAACACTGCTGTCCAAAGAGCTGCTACTGCACTTCTTGCAGATTTGCCTGCCACAAGCATTTCAGAAGACATGAAAAGGCAAAGAAGAGCAGAAACGGCATTAACTGAAACGGGCGTTGAATGCCCAAATGATGAAAATATTCGGGAGGGAGTGATGAATGAGGATGATATTAGGGAAATCAAACCGGTAATTTAAATTTCCAGGCAATTAAAAAATTTTTCTAGGGGATGCCAATGGAAATGAGATCAATCTGCCCCTTCGTCTACGTTGAAAATGTTAACGAAAGGGTCAGTAATTTTACAAATTAAAAAAATTAAAATATTTTAAACCTCTTTTTAGCGCTTGCCTCGCCGTATAACGGAAGTACGTTGCCTCTGTGAAAGACCACCAAGAAGGCAACGAACTCATCACACTGCAGGCATCCACTGCGAGCCTCTTCATTTCTCCATTCCTGTACTTTTATTTGATGGCGAACAATGTAGCGAACCAAAACGATCTCTTGAACAAGTAACTTTGGGTTGTGTTGCTGTCCATGGAGCTAGTAGTCGAAGCGGGTTTCTTTCAGCCATTGGACAGCCCAGACCGCTTATAGTAACTGAGCAACAATTTTGAAGTTGAAGAAATGTCTGAAAATTTTTAAAAAATTCGAGAATTTGATCTCTTTTTCGATCACAAGTGCTGCTTGATCTCCGACATTTTTAAGTTTAATAATGTTTAAAAAATTTAAAAAATAGTTTCAACCGTTTTCAAGCAGTATTACAATAAAATATTTAAAGGATTAATCTAATCTCTTTTATTTTTATTTGTTTATTGGAAGAAATGCTTATAAAAATAAGCCGAATAAATGTTAAAATAAATAAAAAAAAATTTTAAATTTTTTGCCACATCTTTTAACCTTCTAAAGTTTGTTTGGTTCAAAATTCTGCATTCCCCCAGTCGCCGAGTTATAGTTTGAACATGCAGAATTTGAGCGTTCTTCAACTGTGTTTGTTACCAAGCCGCTCCTGCGTCGATCCAAAGTGCGTAGGCTAAAATTATTTGTAAAATTAAACAAAATTTAAACGCAAACCCAAAAAGATAAGCAACGCCCTCCCTATATTTTGCACTAAAAACGGCATAATAAATCCAGGTGGTTGAACTAAAATAAGAAAAAAGGTTTGTAAAAAATGTTCAAAAAACCTGTTGAGAACCACCAAAAAATTAGCCAAGTCGTTTAAAATAAAAGCTGTTGCTGCCGTGCTTTCATTGACAAAAAGATCGCTTTGCACGCATTCCGCCAAATTTAAAAGAAAAGGAAGAACATTACACAAAGCAAATGAAAGGGTGACAAGTAGGAGCATTGCGGTAGTATTGTGCTCTCTCAATTGCTGAAAAATAAGGGGAATAGCTCATTTAATTTAAAATAAATTTTTACGGGAATTACTCATTGTCAGAAAATTAATTGTAAGGACAAGGACAAATAGGGGGAGATAACGGAAACGTACTAGAGGTCGGTATGGGACAGGATTTTGTACGGGATTTTCCGAGATTCCGTCCCTGAATTCTGAGTTTTAAGAAAGGGGGTTTATGATTAATCCAACGGATCCCGTGCTGTACGACATTTTGAAAAAACCCCGTTATTTTACCAACTTCTAAAAAGTATAATCAAAATTATTTAACCTTGTTAGTGAGTTGTTCACGAATTGAACGCAAATTTAGAATACGGTGTGCCAGCAATCCATTCAAAGAAATTATTGTGCCAAAAGGAAGCAAAAAATGAGAAAGTAGGAAAAGGAGGGAGTAATAGCCGAGCATATACCAAGGATGGTCATTTGGATTGCGCAAATTTCGTTGAAAAGACAGACTTCCATCAGAGGATTCTCTGAAGTTTTAAATCAAATTTAAATTAAAACAAATAAAAATAAACATTAAAGTGTATTCCCAAAAGCGCACAATATTGTAAGCTATAGAAAAGCCCAAAATAAAGAATAATGACCGCTTTGCTGTACGAGGAGTGCAAAGAGAGCGAACCTTAAAAGAATAAAAATATTTTCGAAAATGAAAATAATACATGAAGAGGTCTACAAATAGCCAGATAACGTTCAGCGGTAATCAAAACAATTGTGTATATACTGCAAGTCTGAAAATAAAAATAGAAGTGATGTGAGTCGCCAGGACCGGTTTTTCGGGCCTGGCAGCCTTGAAACCGGATATTTTGAAAAATCTGGAGTTTCCAAGGGTTCACCCCGGAAAACTCTGGCCCGGGTCAATTTGAAGTCAGAAAATCCCCATGACAATTTGGGAAGTCGAACACTAATTGTAACCCTAATTTTAAGAAAAAAATTTTTTAACCTGAAAAATAAGATTGACGGGATAAAGAAATTTGACAACAATCGCTTGAAATTGTTCAGAATAGAAAAGTTCCCTTAAAAATATTTTTTAAATTCAATTTGCATAAATTAATTCAAATAAAATTTACCCGCTTTGTAGGTTGGGCAGGACAAAAACTGGAATAGCAAATAAGAGAAGACCAAAATCTATCAAAGAGAGAGCAGTTAGCAAAATATTAATACTTGAAGTTCGCTAAAAATTAAAAATTTAATTTTAAGAAATAAAATACGTGACGAAATACAAGAGTCGAAAACCCTGTACGTGGAGTGCAAAGATTTTTTACCCAAATGAACTTGCCTATCCCCCTTAAGAACTTGGCACCCATCCATGTAACCTATAGTTTTTGATGTTTGGACCCCAGTAAATCGGAACAGATTTTCAATGGACTAATTCTGCTGTCAGCAGACTATCAGCTCAACGAGCTCTCCCTATCTTTGACTGACCATACATCCTAAAAAATAGACGGGGATGAGATGGGGAGAGGGAGGGAGGGGTCGACAGGAGTGCCTTAAATATTTAAATAAAAAATACCTGAAGAAATACAAGAGCCGATAAAATATTTCCAAAACATCCAAAAATAATTATTGCCAAAGTGCAAGATGCCAATAAATGTCGTTCAAGTTCCATTCAACTAAAAATGATATTTAAAATTTTTGAAGTTAAAAATTTTTTAAAAATATTTAACTAAAATTAAATCAAAGTTTAAAAGGGAATGGATAAAAGGATTCAATTGACGAGGACCAAAGCAAAGCAAGAAATTAGTAGGGGAAAAAAGCAGATGGGACAAAAAATCCCACTCAAAGTGCAACTTTTTTCGACTGGTTTTTGTCAAAGCAGCGTCAGTGGGGGCACTTGATACACAAAAAATGGCGTGCCAATAAACGAATATATTCAAAAAGAGGAAAATGGAAAAAATTTTTTCCAAAGGAATTTAAAAATAACAATGAAGTTAAACCAAAAAAAATGTGTAGAAAATGTAGAGGATAACTTAAATTGGTAAAGATAGGCCCCCGATTTGAAAATTCTCACAATCTTTTTTAAAAGAAAAATGACCAAGCAAACCTGAACATTAACTACAGGTAAGTAATCCAGTTGACCTGTCCACAAAGAGAATTAGGCACTTTTCCTTCCTCGCCTTAACTGCATATTCTGTTGAATTCTGCATCCAATTTTTGAGAAATTCGATTGAAAATTTAACCCATTTTGTAGCATCAAATTCGACAAGTCGAGTAGAACAAAATATAAAAAGCTGAGAGCATTAAAAACTAAAAATAAAAATAATTTGGTAGTTTCTTGCAATCTTCACCTTAAAAAATTAAAATTCTTGAAGAATTAAATCCTTACTGGAAATTTAACTTAAAAATAAATAAAAGACGCAAAATGGTCATTGTGGCAAAATGTTGCCAATTATGTTCAATTTACCGTACATTTTATTTACGCCTTTTTTCGATTCAAACTGGCGCAATATTGGCGCACCAAAATGGCCAGGATTAAAAAAATTCGGATGAGGACGATTCAGTATAGCCAATTCAGTATCGCCGATTCAGTATCCGCCGATTCAGTATATGACCATAACTTTTCTGATATTCGACCGATTTGAATAATTCTCATATCATTCGAAAGGTCTCGAGATTCGACATCTTTTTCGTAATAGGCCCGATCTGATCTGATGAACACAAAAAAAGTTACAGCGTGAAAACCGATTTTTATGCCTGTGACGTCGTTTATCAGTGATAACTTTTTGTAGAGTGATAAGATCAGATCAGTCCAATTATGAAAAAGATGCAGCACCCCAAGGCCTATCAAATCATATATAATAATTCCTACAATATTGATCAAGCAAAAAGTTATGGCCAAAAAGCCCAAATACTGAATCGGCCAATACTGAATCGGCGGTACTGAATCGTCCCCTACCCGTAATGACATATTATTCAAATTCTCTCCACCCTCTAAAATCTGCTTTCTCCTCGTTATGTGTTTTATTGCTTTTAATCTTTCTTCGTCATACAATGAATTTTAATTGATTATGTCTCTAGGCGATAGTAGTTACAACAAAATGTTTGGTTAAATTCCGTCATATACCCCAGAAACCGATTCGGACAAAGAATATGTCATTCGGAAGAGCTCGGCGAGATGAGTCGAAGGACACCAACATTAGTCAGTAAAAAAACTCTGAGCCGATATATAGGGCTCGAAATGGTCAAAAACCATAGGAGGGAGTTATTCGTAAACCAAGCACAGTTTACTAATTTTGATGTTGTTCGACTCAGCTCGCCGAGCTCTTTCGATTGCATTCTCTTTGTCCGATCGGTTTCCGGGATCTATGATGGAAATTTACCAAATGTTTTTCAAACATTATCACACGGATTATTATGTTAGGAAACACAATTGCACGATTCCCAACATAATCATACGGATCCGTAAAAGGATCTATTCGAGAAAATGGAATTGAAGATGGGGATAGGGTGTAATTGAACTTCATAATTTCCATTTTACTTTCATTTTAATCATCTAACAAATTTTAATCGCTCTTAAATTTTTGTTTTAGCCGTTTATTATTTAAAAAATAATTATTATTATGGACGCTAAAAAAACATTGGGTGACAAGGACAAAGAAGTTTCAGCTACTGGTGGTCAAGCGCCAATAACGGTTAAAATTTAAACTATTTTTGAAATTAATAAACAGGAACATTTTCCTACGAGTAATTATGAAGTCAATATTTCTGAAAATCCGTTTATCAGTAACGTTGACACTAACACTCAAATTTGTAACGCCATTTATGCGCATTTTCTTTCCGCATATCCTGTGAGAAGTCGTGGGAAATGAAGTAACCATCTTCCTCACCATGTCTTTGAAATATTTATTTAATTTTTATTATTCCAATTTCCGTACCATAAATTTTATTTATGCCTTTTTTCGATTCAAACTGGGTGGATAATTGTCGCACCAAAATGGTCAAATTTTTTGGAAATTTTTAATGGCACAAAATTCCTGTTCGATGGCCCCGGTTTCCTTAAGAATTTTTTAAAATGAAATTACGTTCATTTTCCTATGTTAATCAGCGGGAAAAATTTGCCAATCGAATTAACCCTTGAAATAATTACTTTCGTTCCGTTTCACCAAAAATGGGAAAATATTCGTGTTTCCGTTTTATTTGACATTTTGATAACCAAACTTCAAAAAAAATTTATAATTAACTTAAAATTTGTGAGTTGGTAACTCCCATCTTGATATTCAAATTTTTGATTTTAGATTAGTTTCCAAGCGTCAACTAAGATAAATAAAATTAAAAATTGTTTGGACGATTTGAATAGTTATATATTGCCAAATGAGGTGTTGCATAAACTCTCAATTATTTATGATGGTAGGTAACACTTTTATTTGCTTATATTTAGTTTTGGGTTCTACTTGACTTTATGAGTCCAATCAAAGAATTATTGGATTTTTCTTGGTGTTGCAAAGTTGGCTTATGGCTCCAAACATTTTTTCATGTTTAGAACTTACACTCGCTGTTGTTTCATATCCCTCGAAACTTTCCCTCGAAATTTTTGAAAGTTATAGCCAATTTTTAAAAATTTCAGAGAAACGATTTTAACTCAGAACTTTCGTGGTTTTCTTTTCTCCATTTTCCCTTACAGCAAACATCAAAAACCATCAACTATTAAGGAAAATGGTAATAGTGTCGTTTCCCAGCCCCATTTTTTCCTCCCAATTTTCTACCCTATGTTTGTACGGAATGGTCAAATTTTCCCCTTTCTTTCATCAAATTTGCCTTTCCATATTTTGCCTAAAAACAATCAAAAAGATTAATTTGTGATATTTAAAAAAGTATTAGAGTAATGAGAAGAATCATTTTCCCAATTAATAAAAATGGAAGAACTAAAGAATTTCAAACCTATTGATTTATATGAAAAATTACGTTTGAGTGATAATGATTTCGATGCATGGCTTGAGAAGCTTGGACTTCTTCATGGAAAGAGAACTTGCTACAAATGTGGGGAGTCTTTTTGATTGTTTTTAGGCAAAATATGGAAAGGCAAATTTGATGAAAGAAAGGGGAAAATTTGACCATTCCGTACAAACATAGGGTAGAAAATTGGGAGGAAAAAATGGGGCTGGGAAACGACACTATTACCAGGAAAATTGACCCTTTTTATAAAGTAATGAAAAAAAAACGATTCGACCCTTCTTTCGGGATAGGGCCGAAAAATCCAATATTTTTTGAATTGACTCATAAAGTCATGTAGAACATAGTTTTGTTTTAATTTTTATTAAGTAATATACTTCTATAATTTTAGTAAGTTTTCGAGGCTTTTCTGTTTTTGCTATGGATGATTTAAATTCGCCTTTATTGGCCGAGCTGCTTAAAGAAATTAAGGCAATTAAATGGTCTAAATTTCCTTTATACTTTCTTGTTGGTGAATCTGATGTATGTTTTTATTTAAATAAAATATATTGTGTTAGATTTTGAGTTATAGGAATTTAAAATTTTTAATTCTGGTCTTAAATTACTTTTTTAGTTGAATGTCGCCGCTACTCAGAAAATTGAAATTTTAAAGAATTTGTTTAACAAACTAAACGAAATCCAGGCTTTGCTTATGTTTGATGCGAAGTATAATAGCTTTTTTGATAGACTTCATACGTGGCTTTCAGGTTTAATTTTCGATTAAAAATAATTATGCAAAATCGCTGGAAATCGTTATAAATTTTCTGGAATCCTCAGTTATTTAGCCCCTATCTTCACTAAAATTTGAAAATTGATAAAAAAAAATTTAAAAGTCCATAAGATATAAAATACTCAAATTTTACTTGTATTTATCAATTTTTAGGACAATATGGACAATTCGAAATGATGTTGGAGGAAGTCGTTATATATGGCAATAAAACTGTTGCAACAGCAACACCTTCTGATGTACCAGCGGCAACTGCTGGTTCTACTGGGGTCAAACGTGCGAGAGGTCCTGATGAGCCGGGATCAAGTCAAGAACCTCCGGAGAAGAAATGAAATAATGAATGTTTTTCGTTTAAAATGTTAATTGTTGGAAACTTGTTAAATAAATATTTGTCATAATTTTTTACTTTTGGAAAATTTGTTTTGAACAATTCAATTCATTTAGTTTAATATTTTAGCCTCTTTAGATAGCTCAAGTCATTTCTGTTCGACAAAAATTACTTCCTATATCTGGCCAAAAATTTCTTGGTCATTATTTTAATATACTTTTTTAGACAGATTATTTAAATTCGATAAGACTTGATTATTTTAACTATGGCTATGTCTGTACCAAAGTCGGGTTATGCCCGTTTTATGAAGGAAGGAGCAATGGTTTTTAATGTTTTTGAAATTTTTAAATTTTTTTATCATTTAGCATTTCAAAGGAATGGAAGAAGCGGTTTCTCGAAATATTGAAGCCTGTATGGAATTAGCTTTGCAAACACGTTCTTCATATGGACCTAATGGTTTTTTAAAATATTTTTAAGGATTCTAGGCGGCTCTAAGGATTGACGTGATTCTCTTACGGAATTTTTTGCTGACTTTCCCCCTTTTCTCCTTTAGCAGTTCTATTTCCAGGGTTTCGAAATGAGTTCACATTTTTCGCAAAATCAGTTGATGATTCATTATCACAGGAAATCTAAAGCCCAACTAAAGTATTGAGCGAAAGGTTCCGCAAAAAAGTCCACAGGAATCGCACCGTCCGAAAATAAGTCCGCAAGAATTCCCACTCTTTAAAGCCGTTTAAATTTATCTTTCAAGGAATGAATAAAATGGTAATTAATCGTCTGGAGAAATTGTTTGTTACTAACGACGCTGCTTCCATCCTTAATGAATTAGAGATCCAACATCCTGCTGCTCGCATTATAGTCTTGGCCGCTCAAATGCAAGAAAAGCAAATTGGTGACTGCACAAACATGGTTGTTATTTTTGCTGCTTCTTTGTTAGAACAAGCTTCGCAGTTGCTCTCTATGGTTTGTTTTATTCTGATAAAATTCCTGAAGGAAGGGGATAGCTGGTCCGGTTTCTGTCCATGACTAAAATGAGGGTCCTTATAGTGGGGTTTCTGTCCATTTCTAATTTCTCAATTAAAAACAGGGAATTAAACCTATCGAAATTGCATCTGGATATGAACAAGCGTTGGTTAAAGCTGAAGAAGTTCTACCTAAATTGGTTATTGGGAAAGCAGAAGACTTATACAACGTGGATCTCGTTAAGACTTACCTACTCCCGTCAATTACTTCGAAACAGACTGGAAATCATGATTTTGTTGCTGGCTTGGCTGCTGATGCTTGCGGTACGATGTTACTTAAATTTTATAAAAATTTAATTTTTCAGTTAAAATTGCTCCCAAAAATGTGCACAATTTCAACGTTGACAACATTAGAATTTGCAAAATTCTTGGTGCTGGCGTTTCTTCAAGTTTTATTGCAAATGGAATGGTTTTCAAACGAGGAGCTGAAGGAGAGGTTAAGCAGGCAACAAACGCTAAAGTCGCAATCTTTGCGTGTCCGTTTGATTTAACACAAACTGAAACAAAGGTTTGGAAATTTTTAGAAATATTTGCAAAAAAATTGGGTAGCAAAGGGAAATAGGGAGGTAAATTGGGAGAATTCTTAAGTGTCCTCTTCAGCTGCCTACTTTTTTTGACATGACCTTTTTTTCAATTTCAGGGAACTATATTGATGAATACAGCAGATGATTTACTCAAATTTAGCAATACAGAGGAGGTTAGTTTTGAACAAAAAGTCAAGGAGATGGCGGCGGCGGGTGTTTCTGTGGTTGTTGCTGCTGGAAAATTTGGAGACCTCTACATACATTTTTTGAATAAATACAAAATTATGGGTGTTAGGTTAATTTGAAATTTTGTTTAATTTGAAAATTTACTTTTAAAAAATAGATTGACGTCAAAATTCGATTTACGCCGCCTTTGCCTTACTCTAGGCGCGCAAGCTCAGGCTGTTATTTGTGCTCCACCAGAGGATTCTTTGGGAAAATGTGACAATGTATTTATTAAGGAAATTGGAGATACTCAGGTTTTTTTTGTTTAAAATTGTGTTTTGATTAATCAATTTTGTATTTTAGACGGTCATTTTTGATAAACAATCAGCAACTTCCAAGGTGGTAACCGTCATTGTAAGAGGCTCTTCTCAATCTATTTTGGATGATGTTGAACGTGCAATAGATGATGGAGTGAATACTTTTAAGGCGTTGACTAAAGACAATCGGGTTTGAAAAAATTTTTCTTATTTTTTATAAGTAGTTTATTTTAATCTACTATGTAATACAGGTGGACCTCGCTATAGGATAACCCTTGGGGCTAAAACCTTATCTTTTAATAAGGTGTTCATAAATAGTAGAGATCGTTATGTAAGACTTCAGCCCCGTTTCTTTCTATGGCTAGCCAAATTTTAAAAACGTATCTTAAACTGACAATGAGTTGAATCTTATTCTGTGGTTATCCTATCTAATGAGGTCTGACTGATCTCAAAAAGTATTAACTTTTTTATTTGATAAGCAAAAAAAAATTTTTTAAGTTATTGGCCGGTGCTGGTGCAACAGAAATTGAATTGTCCCGTCAAATTCAACTTTTTGGAGAAACTCAATCTGGACTTGAACAATACTCAATTAGAAAATTTGCTGCAGCGTTGGATGTTTTACCTAAACAATTGGCTGAAAATTGTGGAATGAAAACTACAGAGGCTTTGGCTAATTTGTATGCTGCTCATCAAAATGGTTCAATTAATGAAGGCATTGATGTTTTAAATTCGAAATTGGTTGATGCGAAAGAAGCTGGAATTTATGATTTATTTAATGGAAAATTGTGGGCGTTGAAATTGGCAGCAAACGCTGCTTGTAATATTTTAAAGATTGATCAGGTTTTTTTGAATTTTTCTCTATAAAAATTTAAAAATTTTTTAAAGATAATTATGGCTAAACCATCTGGGGGACCTACTCCACGAGGACCTAAAGCACAAGATGAGGATGATGATGATGGTGCTGGAATGGCTTGAAATTTTTTGATAGATGAGACAATACATAATGTTGATCAAGGACAAAAATTTTTGGTTTTTTTTTATTTTTTGAATTTCTTTTAATTAAAAATTGTTTGCCATTTTTGTTATACACACATTTTTTTGGAATTATTTTTCGAGTAAATTTTGAAAATTATTTTCTGACAAAGTCTTTAGGCTGGGTTAAGTCGTCACTAAAAGACACGAAAAATTATAAACCTTAAGTATTCTATAAATAACATGGCCAATAAATCTTTTCTTTTTTACCAGGCGTCTCTTAATTTTACTAAAGTTAGCAGATGCAAAAACGATTATATTTTTAGTGTAATATTTGAGGCAATATAACCACACCCAATTAATTAGTTTAGGAAATGTGTTAATATAAAAATTAGGTGAGAAAAAATTTTTTTAATGAATAATCAAAAGTTTTGAACACATATCTCCTTTTGTTCTCTCTTTTTTTTCAGTAACCTTCTAATAAAATTTATCAGAATATTTTTTGGAAAATTTTCTTTTCAGAAATATTTTTCGGAAAATACTTAAGCTTACATTTTCTCTAAAAAATTTTGTCTAATTTGTAGCAATAATTAGTGCAGCGCGTAATTTTAATTTTTCTCTCAATTTTCTATAGGGATATTCATTCATCTTTTGACCTTTACATTTTTCTAAATCTACCCTCAATAAAAAGGCATTGTCGGCATTGACCTTCTATGTATAGAGAAACACTTGACATTAAACAATAATTTTATTTTTTTGGGAGTAGATCCAAAATCCCTCCTCTTTCCCCAGCTATTGTTTGGAGGTATTTGATGAGAGGAATTTTGTTTGTTTGTAAAATTATTTTGGAGAAAAAATGGAGAATTGTGGTCTCCTGGTCCCAATAGAAATTTTATTTTTTAATTAAAAATTTAATTTATTTTTTCCTTTCAATTTAAAAACATTTTTGGCAATAAATTTGTAAAAATAATTTATTCATTTTTCAGTCGGTTCTCTCCTTTTTTAAGCCTTTCTTCCACATTTTTTTCCTATTACTTTGTTCTTCCTCAAATTTCTTCCAATTTTTAAGATTTAGATAAGCCGAAAAAGGAGGAATTTATAAAGGAAGAAAGGGCTTAAAAACACTTAAATATATAAACAATCCCTCAACACTCATTCAGACCTTCAAATCGGAAAATTAAAAAAAAGGAGAGGCGATAGAAAGCAAAAAAACAAAGGGAGGGGAGGGGGAAAGAAATCCTCTCAAAAAGGAATTAATGGTCTGAGGAGAAGTGCCTTCACAATAGTACTAAAAAAGGGTGAAGAAAGAGGCTTAAAGCCACATAATAAGGGAGGACTTTACACACAAATTAGAGTTAATTATTCAAAATAATTTTTAAAGGGGGAAAATTTTTCAACAAAAAAATTGCCAAATTATCTCAATTTTTACTTCAAAATTCCTCTCATTCATTCACTTTTTATGCCCCAGAGACTCCCGATTTTAGTTTAAAAGGGCAAGAGTTGTTCACGAATAAAAGGGGAAAGAGACAGGCGTTCCGGTCGACGTCCTAAAGCGAAAACTAAGCAAATCCCTCAGCCCTCATTTTTTTATTTTTTTTTGTTGTTATTTGTGGCCTTTTCTTCCTGTTTTTCTTCAATTTTCTTTTATTCTTCTTTTCTTAAGCATCCTTTACCCTCCAATTTTATTTACTTTTTCAACGTGGAAATTTTTATAGTAAAAAAATAAAATTGAATTGGCTTTAGACTCGGCAAAAAACTTGGATTTTTTTGTTTTTTTAGTTGCCAATTTTATTTTTAGAAATTTCAAGGAAAAAAATTCCAAGGGAAAAAAAGTTCAAGGAGTCCAAGAGTGATTCTCAGAAAACTTTTTTAGGTTCTTTACTAAATTTGTTATTCTAACTTTAATTAAATATGTATATCCAAGCTAACATGCCAATTTAATTTTAGAAAATTTAGAAATAAATTAAATCATTTTTTGTTTTTCAATTTTTCAATGTTAGAGGTCTTAGGGTAATTCTTGGAAAAATTCTCTAGATTCTTGCCAAATTTATTTTATTTTAAGTTATTTCTGACTTTTTTTTAATTAAATATATCCCCCAACTTAACATTTCCGCCTTTTCAATTTTATGATATTGATGAAATTTTTTTCTTCCAAAAACTTTTTATTGCCCTTAACCTTCTTATTTCTGTCCCCCACTCATCCAGAAAGAGTTTTACCTCTTGAGAAGAAAAATTGCATTAGCGTTATTGGAAGGGGGATATGTATAGAGGAGAAAGATAGATTGCATTTTAAGGGTGGGGTAAGTGGTGCTTGTAGGTAAAAATATGAGGGGGAAATGCTGTCGCCTTATGGTATATTAAAAACATTTTTGAGGACAACAACAACATGTTAGGGAATAAGTTTGTAAAGTGTTCACAATATTTTATTTATACTTGGTTATATTCCTTTCTAGCAATCAGACTTTCCGGAAAAATATTTTAGCCTGTCTAACTTTCCGGAAAATACTTAGAAACCCTTTCCGGAAATTATCATTAACCTCTCTAACTTTCCGGAAAATTCTCTCATCCTTACTAACTTCCGAAAACTTCCAGAAAAATGTCTAAACTTGTCTAACTTCCGGAAAATCTCTCCACCTCTTTAGTTTCCGGAAATATCTCAAACCTTTCTGACTTCCGGAAAATATAAAAATATATTAATTCCTTTCCTTTTACAACCTTCCGGAAAGTACTTTTAAAATTGCATTTTCTTGCTGTTTCTTTTATTCATCTTCTTTTTTCTAATTTTAAAACTCATTTGAATTGCAATAAAATTGGAGCATCTTTATTGCTTATCTTAACATTCTTCCTCCCCCAAAGCTGTCATTGCCCATCCACTAAAAATTTTCAAAAGAGGAAACAGTGAGCGACTGCTTTTGGCACTTTGTCCAAGTGAACAAATGCCTGAGGCAAAATTTGTGACGTTTTAGTTCAGAAGGAATAAGGGGTGGTTTCTGATGTCCAAAAATTAATTAGATTGTTTCTAAACCTGAAAAATTATTTTTTAATTAAAAATCAGTTTGGCCTGATTTTTATTCTTTTTACTCTTTCATCGAGTATTTTCCAATCTTTTTATTATTTTGAAGCAATTCTAAATAAAATTTATGTTAATGAGCACAATTTATATTTATTTTTATTTGTTAGATTTGTAGTATTTTTCGCGCGCGGCACTCTCTCTTAGTTGGCTTCCGACTTAACTTGGCTGTTTAAAATTGAGAGGGTGTTTTAGTAAATAAATGAAGAGTTAAATAAATAATTTTTTATTTTTATTTTCCTAAAAAGGAAAAAAAATTTTTTTTCCAATTAATTTTTACCCCAAAATTTATTTTCTTATAAAAATCTGAAATTCCCCTTGCACATTAAAAATTCCCTAAAGGCTTGTAGTTCCTCCAGAGAGCCTTTCCGGATATTTTATATAAATTATTTATTTCGGTGAACACTTTTATTTAATCTAATTGCGCGAGAAAGAAAACAAGCTTTTTATAAAAAGCATTGGCAAATGAAGAAAGGCATGATTCGACATCTTGATGAGTCAATGGTACCCCTAATTCGACTTTCTTGGACATTCTTACCTTCTGTAAAAATTCTCTCTGGCCTACTTCCAATAATTAATATTTATTGAGTGGTCCTTCAATTTTTAAGGCCTAAAAAGCTTCTTCCTTTTCTTCTCACGTTTCAAAATTTTTCTATTTTTTCCTCTATTTTATTTTATTTAAATTCTCCCACGTCTAAAAAATAGCAGAGCTCTTCATTTATTTCCTTCCTTTTTTGAAATTTTTTAAAAATACGTCTCTCGGCCAGTTAACTCTGACCAAAACTGGATAAAAAATTTATTTTTATTTTTTGTTTGTGGTCAAATTTCTCTCGATATTAATTTTTATAAAATTAAATTTTGCTATAAAATTTATTAAAAATCCTCAAATTATAATCCGTTTTTTAAAAAAAATATTTAATTACTACCTAGAATTACCTCAAAAAGGATTGGCGCAAAAATGCGCGATAAAATCTGTCAGAGGGGTAAATACAAGCGTGTCAATATTAAATATACACAAATGGGATTTTTTACTTTTTTTTAATCCCTTTTATTTTTACATATTTTCTTTTTTGAGATTAAAATTAAATCTACTTAATATATAAAATTCTGTTTTTAATAGTGTTCCAATTAATTTAATTATTCCCCAACTTTATCTTCCCCCAAACATTTCTCACAACTTTTTTTTATTTTTGTTTTGTTTCCAACTTGTTGTGTTTATGTTTTTTCCAACTTTATTATTTTCTCTTCAACATCCTCTCCCAACATTTCTTTTCCAACGTGTTTCTTCAGTTTTTTCCTGTGTTTTGTTCATGTTTATCTAACTTGTTTATTTTTCTCCCAACATCTCTAGCAACTTCTTTTCTTTCATGTTTTCTCTCCAACATTCCTCTTCCAACTTGTTTCTGTCATGTTTCTGTCATGTTTTTCTTTGTTTTAATATTTTCTCTAATTTGTCCAAACATTCGGAAGCAGACTTTTTTCATGTTTTTAATTTTCTTTATCATCTTTTTCCTCCAGAACTTAAACAATATCATTTTTATTTTCTCTCCAAAATTTTTAAAAATATCCGGATGCAATCTGATCTTCCCTTCCTTTTTATCTTTCTTTTGATCAACTTTTTTTGTCGGCCTTTTACTTCAAAATAATTTTTGAAGAAAAACTGACAATCTTCTTTTAATTGACAAGCGGAAGATCATTCAACTAATTTTCTTGTTTCTTTACAAAAATTGTTGCAAATGTTGTAAATGAGGAAAACAACGATTTTTGCTTGAATATTCAGAATTTTGAAAGGAAATCAGAATTTCAGTAAAATCAGAATTTTAAAGAAATCAGAATTCCAAAAACCATAATTGTATAGAAAATCAGAATTTAAAAAATAGAAGAGAAAATCAGAATTTTAGAGAAAATAATTCATTTTGTCCATAAAAAACATTAGAAACAACAGATAAAAATTAACAACAAAAATGTTTTGTTGCAACAAAAACAACCCTAATAAAACAACAAAAAATACACGGCAATGGACAAAAGGATAAACTTAATTTCAATTTATTTAATGTCCAAAAAAATATTTTTATTATTATTTTCACTACTAATTTTGTTTATTGTTGTCAATTCTTTTGACTCCTTTCAAATCCCTCAAATACAAAGGCATAGTGAAATGCTAGTTCCTTTAAATTCAACGACGGCTTTGCTTTGTGAACTTGTTTTGGTAATAGTTCGGTTCGTACCCCCCCCTTTTTTTCTCTCTAAAAGTATTAAAAAATGGTCAGTCAGTCTTAGGTTATAGAACTCGTCGAGCTGTGTCGAATGACACCAAAATCAACCCCCGGTCTTAACACTTTGGGCCGAGATACAGACAAAAACCCCTGCGCATAGAGGTTTTGCAAAGGCGTCTCACGACTACAATAGGAATACTTTTGTCATAACTTTGTCAAATCTTGTTCAATTATGTTGATTTTGATGTCATTCGAATCAGCTCGACAAGCTCTTTCGAATGAGCTATTATTTGTTTAATCGAATTTTTAGCATAAAAAATGAGCTTGGTCCAACCTCTTATTTTTCAATTTTCGTGGGTCTGTATTTTGGCCCAAAGTTAAGACCTGGGTTTGATTTTGGTGTCATTCGACACAGCTCGACGAGTTCTATAACCTTTGACTAACTGACCATTTTTTAATACTTTTAGGAAGGAAAAGGGGGGGGGGGGTACGAACCGAACTATTACCCTTGTTTTTAACCAGGGAAGGGCTAATGAGGAGGCTAGATGGATTTTTGAAGGGAAGGAAGTGGCCAGAGTGAATGGGTAATTTTTAATAATTATCAAGGTTGTTCTTGTCAAGGGGGGTCTCAGGAATAATTTTCGGGGAATTCGAATCCTCTGAAAATTTTAAAATTAATTTTAACAATTTTTTAAAAATAGTCAGAGCAATGCTTTCCTCAATATGCATCTCAATAACCCTTTCAACGCTTCATCAAAAGCAGATCCAATCCCAGAAATTGGCTTCTTAATAATTCAGAGCACCCTCAGAGAACATGAAGGAGATTATTGGTGTGAAAGATTAAGTGATGGAATGTTAGGGGAAAGAACTCGTCTCAGAGTAGCCTTTCTCAAACAGTTTGCCCCTGGAAATGGGCCAGTAATTGTAGGTGAAGGATCATCTAGAGAAGAAGGACAACTTGTAGTATTGGACTGTCCTAAGACTTTTGGAGTTCCCCCGCCAATAATTAATTGGAAATTGGTAGGGTTTTTAAAAATTTCAAAAAAATTTTTTTTTCAAAGAACGGAGAGCGTTTAATAGACTTTCTCTCATTAAATATGGAAATTGCTCCAAACGGTTCTTTACTTCTCCACAACTTTTCTTCTTTACAAAGCGGCTTTTACACTTGCGAGGCTGTCAATTTTGTTGCCAAAACTCTTTCCGAACCCCTTTTTGTTGGGCCGCCGCAAAGACGACCTTTGAATTCTCAAATTGCCAATAATAATTTTGTTAATTGCCTTAGTGTTTATGTACGCAGTGGTGTGCTTTGGTTTTTAGTTGGTTGTTTGGCTACTAGGTAAATTCAGATAAAACCTCAAGATACCCCCTATAGTCAATTTAAGACTGGGCAGGAAAAGCTGTCCAAAATCCTCTATTCAACGTATCCTTCATTATAAGGTACACGGTTTTTTCAGACCCAAGGGGCGGAATCTTATATTTCACTATAACGGACACTACAAATACTCAACTTAAGTGAATCAGGAGCTGCCTAAGCGGCACTCTCTATTTAATATAGGTACCTCCAATTATAAGGCATGATTTTCCAGCCATGAGGGGGCATCTTATAACGGGGTTCGACTGTATTAAGCTAAAAAAGCTAAATTTTATTTTCAGTTGTATGGTTCTAGCCTATATCTTGGGGGCATTGTTCCTCTACCGCCTTTATTCTTCCAATGAACAAAACCACAGATTAAGAAGATGGCCATGTTGCCCGTTTCTAAGCACCTCTGGCTTTAGAAAGGTCATAGCGCCAATGGATACTGAAAGGATTTTTGTTCCTCCTCCGCCTTGTTATGAGGAATCTGTTTAAATGTTTTTTTGATTTTTTCTTTTAGAGCTTTTCTAAAATAAATATTTTTGTTTTTAATTAATTTTTTATCTAAAAAAATTGTTTTTATAAAAAATTTCAAAATTTATTTAATTTTCTTATCTATTATTTTTGCTAATAAGAGGACTATTTTCTTCACATTCCAATAAATATTGATAATTCCTTTTGTAAGACCGGCAAGAAAGAAATACAGAAAGTAGGGAAGCCATTAATAATACAACAAGTAAAAGTAGAGCAGCTAGTTGGGAAAAATCAGAATTAATTTTAAAATCAGAATTTTTAAAGAAATCAGAATTAATTTTAAAAACAGAAAAAATCAGAATTTCCAAAAAAATCAGAACAGAATTTTTAAATCAGAATTTTAGAGAAAATCAGAATTAAAAAATTCAGAATTTTCAAATCAGAATTTATAAGTAAACAAATTTACCCGCAACCGGCCCATACGTTCCACATTGATAATCCAAAAGTTCTGACCCCAAACATTGCAGCATCCACTGGGCGCTGGTCACACGTCTTCCGAGATTACGAAATTTTGAAAGAGGACAAGGATTGTGACAATTCTCAATTTTTAATGTTTCTGTTGTTGCATTTAATCCATTACGAAATTTTATCTTTAAAAAATTTTTTTTTGAAATTTTAAAAAAATTTCATAAACCTCCACAAAATATTCTTCCCCACCAAAACTTTTATTGCCGTGTAATTCAAAAACCAAAAAGCTGGCATAATCCGAAAGGATTGAGTTGATGTGTTCAATGCCTAGAAAGCGTCCAATTGTTAAAATGTTTGTGTCGTGCTGAAAAGAGAAAATTAAAGTTTTTTTTTAATTTTAATAGCCAGGCCTCATTATAAGGTACCCTCAACATTAGAGATTATAAGAAAAATATCGGTTTAAGCTACGCTTTTAAAAAAAATTGGTCGTCTCCCAGTCCTCTTTTTAAGATATACCTCATCATAGTCGATTTTTTCACCCTCACAAGGGATATCTTACAATGAGGCCAAACTAAACAAAAATCTGAATTTCCAAAACCAGAAGTTTAAGAATCAGAAATAAAAAAATTATCAACTAACCGCTGAGTACAACACCGATTTTTGATCATTCCTCTTCCCAACAGCATCATCCATCCTTCCCAAAATTTGATCAAAATGCCAACCTCCCATACTTTCCAAAAACAAATCGATTAGGCCAATATGAAGGGATAAATGTTTTTTCCTCCTTTCTTCCAAATATTTTGAAGAGTTGGCCCAAGCAGGCAAAGGAAGAAGTTGGGGTAGTTTCGACTAAAAATAAATTATTTAAAATTTTTTGGGGACAACCATGAAGATCTACACCTTAAAGACTTATTGACCCTGGAGACCTACAAATTTTGAAAGGGAACATCGAAGCATTTAGAGGGATTAAAGGGGCTAAATACCGAGCTCTATGGAGCGGTATTGTGTGTACCATCTCTAGGTGAGTAGAATTTCTATCCCCTTCAATCACCCCAAATCCTTCGATATTCCCTTTTAAAAGGTGAATGTCTTCAGGGTCAATAGGTCTTCAGGGGTGGACTCTTTTTTTAAATAAAAGTAAAAAAAAATAAACCCTTGTAACGATGCTATCCAACACTCGTTGAAGTATAAAAATTCCATCAATCTTCATTTGCGTGTCTTTCTCCATTTTTTCAATTTCCTCTTTAAATAACCCCTCCAACCTCTTATATCCTTCACCTTCTTTTAAATTCTTCTCTCCTTCAGGGCAATGGTCAAACATCCCAAATGATTGATGGTCCAAAATTTCAACAGTTTCGATTGGTATTGGCTGCCACAAAAGCTGGTTGTCCCAAATTTGTTCGTTTAAAGGAGGGAATAGGCCGGCGAGTAATAACTGGGCACTTGTTAATGTTCGGTTGTCACGACCACTTTTGATGTTTATCTAAAAAAATTTTTTTGGAAATTGTTAAGTTAGAATCCTAGCCCAGAGCAGGTATCGAGTCGGCGTCCTGGCAGTTATTATTATCCCAGCAATTATTATTATTTCCAAGCGCTTCCTGTCACCACGAACAGGTGCTTTACAAGGATGGGACGGGTTAAACGAAAAGAAATTTTCTTCGTATCGGGTCTAAAAAAGGTCGGGACTCGGGTAACCCGTCCCATCTCTGGCGCCTTACCAACTGGCTATCAGGACATACCTCTTTTTAATAAATCTTAGACCCACGACTAGTTAAATGCTAACCAGTTGGTCTTTCTCACTCTTACAATTGAAACTTTTATTTATTTCTAAAATTAAACCTCTCTAGGATGATACATTTCACCCAAAAAATCGCCATAAAATGTTCTCAAAAGCTTTCCAAGCTGATATTCTTGCCTCATCCCTTCAATAGTTAATTCGCCTCTCTCCAATTTTTGAACAATTCTGGGAGGTTTTCCTTCGCTGGGAAAAGTTAAAAAACTTGTGGGTAGGCGCTGTCCATGTCGAAAGATCTGTAAAAAATTTATAAAAATTAAAAAAATTTTTTTAAAGTAACCAATTGGATATGCTTTAAAATACAATTACAAAATGAAGGATTTACTAGAAGGATTATAAGGGGGTGAAAAGGAAAAAGAAAAAATTTCATTTTTACAATAAAAATTTTTTTTTGTTAAAAAAAATAATTTTGTGCAAGCAATTGAATACAAATAACGTTCAATATACCCAAAAAAAGATAAGAAACGGCAAAAAAGATAATATAAAAATCGATAAAGCAAATAAAATAAATATAGTCGGGCCCAACTTATAGAGGTTAGCTACGCTTGATGCAAAAAATTGCTTGGAAAATCAAAAAAAAACTAAAAAAAAACAACAACCTCTAGTACTTTACTGAAATTTCTCCAACCAATGGGTATTTCGAAGACCGCCATAAAAATGAACACCACTGTTTTGCCTCGCCTTCTTTTATTGCAGAAACAAGAAAATAACCTTCTGAGGTCCCAGCCAATTGCATTGCTCGAAACAAACTTTTCAAGGGTTTAAGCTCGCCTCCATCTCCACTGTCGTCGTCGCCGTTGGTGTTGCAAATATAAAATTTTTGTTTCTCCATAATTAGGTTCAATCCAATTTTTGAAATAATTATTCAAGTTGAAAAGCATTAGAAAATGTGAAATTAATGTTAAAAAATATTAAAAAATATTTTATATACATATTAAAAATTAGACGGGCTTCTTTTTCAACTACCCCCTCACCCTCAGATTTTAGATAACCCTCGTTTTCAAATACGATTTCTTCAGCATTAAGGGAGAACAAAAAAATCTTCATGCACAAAATTCGAAAAAAGAGAGAAAATTTCGATAAAGGGAGGAAAGGCTGATAAAAGGGTCAAGAAAAGTCCAAATACCAAAAAGGGTCAAACAAAACTGATTTCCAACATAAAAATTAAAAAAAGCAAACCAAAACAGCAGAAGCCAGAAAAAGTTGAAACTGAAATTCAGACAAATCAGCCATATCACCTGCAGCAACTATAGGAATACCCATCGCTTGAAATATTAAAAGTCCTCCCCCATTTGTACACTCAATTGATAATTCTTTAAATTAAAAAATTTAAATTAAAAAAATTAAAAAAAATAAACCTCAAAACTTTTAATTTCCACTCTCAAAAAAATATTAGTAACATCTTGAGCCCAATAAACAAAAGTTGCTGTGTTGTAGGCGGTACAAGTCAAATTTAGTATTAAACGATTCCTCTCATCGAGCTGAAGAGATTGGTACCAAAATTGATAAGGGCCAAAAATTTTCCAGCAAGTTATGGCTTTGCGCCATTGTGGCCGCGCGCCATTTTGGGAAAAATATTAATTATTATGGAAATGTAAATTGGGTAAAAATATTAATCAGGTTTTAACCTGTTAAAAGTAATGAAAAAAAAGTTGCAATAAAAGGAAATAAATTTTATAAAACAAAAAATAATTTAATTGAAAATAATTTTAAAAAACAAACATTATTTAAAAAAAACAATTAAAAAAAAATAAAAAACAGAAGTCCATGAAAAAAAAACAAAAGTCCATGAAAAAAGTCAACGAGCATAATTAGGTCCTCAGTATTTTCATTCAAATAAATTATTGATTCCAAGCCAAATTTGGGTAGCATTACCTTAAATTAGAGGTATAAATGTACTAACTCCAATTAATTTAGAATCAATATCCCAGGTAAGAAAACTCCCCCCCCCCCCCCCCCACCTGAATTCCATTTGAACGTATCTTCAGTTAACTTATTTTTTTAAAACTAATAAAAAATATTAACCGGATATTCGTAAAAAAATAAAAAATATTAACCGGATATTCGTTTCCTGGGTAATTAAATAAAAAACCTGATAAAGTTGATTAGGTTCAAGTTTCTCCAAAAGAATTTCACGCTCTAAACTATTGGAGTTAATAGCGTTCTCGTCTAGCTCTACTCTTCTAATTGGTCTCCAATACCGATCTAGGGCTGTTCGAACATCTAATTGATAAATTTTTTCTATTGGCTAAAATATGAATTTTATTAAGGAGAATAATATTTAACGAACCTTTTGTTTATAATGTCCATCTCGCCTTTTCATATTCGAAGTTTGTTGTTGTAATATTCTATAGAGTAATTTAACACTTCCATCGTGTACTTCCCCTACCGACAACTTTAAAGGAACAAAAATAAGCGAAGGTTCAACTTCCACTGTTGCTACTCCAAAAAGTGAATTACAAGCAAAACGGCCAACATTTTCTTGAAAGAAAAAATTTTTTTATTAAATTTTTAAAAATTTTAAACCTTTTGTAAATTTTGTAGGTAATTCCAATTGACTTTGTTGTTTAACTAATTTATTTATTCTTCCATTTTCAATTTGTTTAAAATAATTTTCTCTTTGGCCCATTCTAATTGTTTGGTGTTGTTCCTGTCCTCCATTACCAAATGTCAAACTTTCAATAGGTTTATCACTAAATTCCCAACTAAAAAGAGCTTCAGGACAATCTTAAATGCTGTGACAAGCAATTTCTACTTCACAAGTAAATTTGTTTGAAAATTGGTCTTCTTTGGATTCTTCAATTTGTATGGACATTTGTGGACGTGCTAAAAATCATAAAGAATTTTTTTTAATTTAACAAAAAACTTACGAATAACTTCCAAACGCATTATTGCTCTAGCTTTTCCTAATCTGTTAATTGCTGTACATTCATATAAACCAGAATCAAGTGCTTGAGCATTTTGAATAGTTAATAAAGCAATTTCTTGCGCAGGCACTGATTGATCAATAAAATTATTTAATTCTAAACCTTCTGCTTCTGAAGAGTCATCTAATTTTTTCCAGTAAGTTTTTGCTGAAGGATTGGACTGAACAAGGCAAGGAATAGATAAATGAGTTCCTTCTACAACAAAAATTTTTGAAGGAAAAACATTTGAATGAAAGCGTGGATCCAATTCAGTAACAAAAAGTAATGCTGAAGAAGAAACACTGCCAATATCATTGGAGACAATACATTGGAACATTCCAGAATCAGAAGGTGAAGCATTGACAATTGTAAGTCTAAATTAAAAATAACAACAGATCAAAATAAAAAAATATATACTCATTTCCAGCGATCAAAAAACGTTTCCTTTCTTGTTCAGTTAAAAGCAAAGGCGAGAGAGGAGATCCATTTCGAAACCACTCAACTTGTATTCCTCCAGAATCGGGTATTTGACAATGCAGGGAAGCTGTAGAATTTGGTGATGCTCATTGATCAATTAGAGGATGAAACAAAACTGGAGGTGCTGAAATATAAAAATTTTTTTGGAAATTTCAAAAATTTAATTTAACCTTGAATAATAAGCTTCAATTCAGCACTAGTTGTTCCTAGTTCATTTTGTGCAGTACACCGATATCTTCCCGAATCAGCTAACTCGGCTGCATCAATACGAAGAATTCGTCCAAAGCTAAGTAATTTATGGCGACCTACAGGAAGAAAGAGACCATCCACTGAGTCCAACGTTAAATGAGTGACTCAGAGCCTGGGATTCCTTTAAGTAAATAATTTTTATAGTAACGAGATAAAAGAAAATTTAAACCTTTAACATAATCAATTATTGAAATTACATGAGGATAATTCGTAGAAACACGTGCAACAGCCTCTTCAGAAGAACAGAGAATTAAAGGGCGGACACAAAATTCATTCCAATGATCATAAAGAAATTTAGAGCCAGAAATTAAGCATTGTTCTTGGCTGAAAGGGAAGAAAATTTTGGCACATATTTGTCCACTCTAGTCAATTTTTACTCAAAATAAAATTAAAAACAAACTAAAGTTCAGGAACACGGCTAAAGCTTGGATCAACAAAAGTTTGGCCAACAAATTCATTGAGAAAAACAAACATTCGATCATTATTTTCAGTAAAAAGTATGCTTAAACGTCTAAAAACTGCACCGCTCATTTTCTTTATGTAAACCAACACTTTGAAGAATAATCACATTTCTAAAAATGACAAAAATTTTTTTTAAAAAACTCGAAACAAACCGAAAAACACTAACATCATCCAAAACATCAATAAATTTCATTATGAAGGTCCATCAAGTAATAAAAAATGAAGGTTTGTTGTCCATTGAGAATCCATTAATGAAAATTAATCCTTAAAAATTTTTTTAGAAAAATTAAAAAAAAGAAAAATTTAACTTGTTCAAAAACATAACGATCAAATATTCCTCTAACTTCTTCATTATCCAAAAAATCTTTAGTTGTTTCAAATCCTCCTTTATCTGTATCTTTTAGTAAACGATCAAAAATGTTTTTAAAAATTTCTCGTTCTTTCAGTGTAAAACGTTTATCTTTGAATAATTTGTCATAAAGGTAATGTAGCCAATATTGATTTGTTTTGCGGCGGAAAGTTGACCAATCACCTCTAAAAATTGACAAATTAAAAAAATTTTTCTTGGAAAGATAAAATTTTTGTCTACAGTCAAAACCTCATTATAAGATACGCTCAATATTGGGCACATCTCTATTTTAGAGACGCTTTTAAAATTTTAAATGGGTATTGAATTGAGGAGCTGCAAAGCACAAGCCCCTCATTTAAGGTGATCTCAATATAACACAAAATCATAGTCAGGAGGTCGATTTCAAGAGGGCTAAAATAGGGTGTGCGCCAAAATTTTGGCTTTTACTTTGCGTTGCCCCTCCTAAAATTTTTTCAAAATTTTCTCATTTTCCCCATTTCATGGAAGTGGCTATAGCCCAGAAGCCCTACGCCCATGCTATAATATAAAAATTTTGAAGTCTTATTAGGGGGTGTATCTTACGCATAATAAGGTTCGACTCTAAAATTTATTATTTTTTTTATAAAAAATAAACAAACTTGTTTAGTTTTTCCATCATCGGGTAAATTTCATGCTGATAATCAGCTCCAGCTTCGACGGGATAAATAGGAACTTGAACATAAAAAGAAAACCCTGTAACATCATCTGTCATCCGAGAATAGGTGTAATCAATTAATGAAGCATGCACACCATGAGAAAGGACTTCAATTTTTTGACCATTGTAGTAAAAACTGAAAAATAAAATTTCAAAAAAATTTTCAAAAATTTCAAAAAAAACCTTATTTTTTCTTGACGTTCTCCTTCTCTACTTGTATACCCGTTGATTAGTATATTGCTGTAATGTAGATCCCGATGCTCAAAACTGTACGTCTCTTCAGCTATAGCAAGGGAAAGGGCGACTTGGAAAAAAATTGAGAAACGTTGTTTTTTGTTGGCCTAGAATTTAAAAAAATATTCGTGTTACTGAAAATCAAATCTTAATTTTATGTACTATTACATCCTTTTAGTGTTCATACGTACGAACATTATTTTAAAAATTGATTAAGGACTGGAAAAGTGGCTGGCAAAAAACAATTTTTCATGTACATTTTCTTAGGGTTTCACCCAGTTTATGTTTTTCAGTACAATAAAATAAATTTAAAAAATTAAACCTTTCCACGTGTTTTCAAAGATATTTCCAGATCGATTCCACCATCAGCCATAACAAGGACAACATAAGTATTGTCCTTGTGATCATTTTTAGCATAATGTTTATTTTGTGCAACCTTCTTCGGTTTTTTCTTCTTGTATTTATCCCACTCCTCTTTAAGAGTATCTGGATAGATACCTTTTAAAAGAAAAAAAAATTAGAAAAAAGAATTTTTTCTTAAAATTTAAACCTTTGACTACATTAGCACGGACAAGAGGAATAAATGAAGGCGTTGAAAAATCCCCGGCAGCGCTGAGTTCCGATAAATGCCGCGTGATAAAAACTTCAGGAAAAATGGATGGCATAGGATTTTCCGAAGTAACTTGAATGACCTAAAAAAATTTTTTTTACATTAAAATTTTCAAAAAAATCAGAAAGTTATGAATTTTTTTGACAAACTTAAAAAAAAGAAAAAATACCTTCATAGCATAAGTCTCTTTAGAATCTGACATTTCGTAAACTTCCCCATAATCCCCTTCTCCAAGTTTACGGAGGCATTCAAAATTAGTGAGATCAAGGAACTCATCCCAAGTCATAATATAGCCATTATCACATTGTCTCAAAACATGTGTAAATTCTTGTGGCTGCCCTGTAAAATTATAAAATAAATAAATTTTGGTATTTATGCATTATTTTCCGGAAAACACACAAAAAACGATTGAATAAAATTATAGAACTTTACGAAAAAAATGTTTTTAAAACAAATTTCGGAAAAAACAATGTCGTTAAATCTTCCGGAAAAAACCAAAAATCAGAAAAAATACATAACGGAAACATTTCATAAAACTCTTCCGGAAGAGCCAAAAATATTATTTTTTCCTGAAAAATATCTCCGGAATAGAAAAGATCAGAAAAAATGCATTCCGGAAAATACACCCTTAATAAAGGGTATAAAACATTTTAAATAAAATTTTAATTTTAAAAAATAAAATTTACTCCATGGTGATAAAGACAATCGTCGAGAATTTCGAATTGAAGCATTTCTATTTAAATTTGCTTCTTGTTGTAGTCGAGGTTGATGCTGCTGACTCGTTGATGGTGGTGGAGTATTTTCTAATTCTTCCACATTCCTTGTAGACAGATTCTTTGATTGAATTTTGCTTCTTGTAGAAATTTCTAGAAAAATAAAAAATTTTATTTGAAAAAAATAAAAAAAATTCCAAAATTAAAAATTTAAAAGAATCAGCTACACAATTAATCAAAATTAAATAGAATTTGAAATTCAAAAGAAATCCTTAGAAAAAATATGAAAAAAAAATAAGGAAGAAAAAATTCACAACTCGTAAGTTTAAACAATTTTTAAAATTAAACCAAGTATGAAACTTGTAGGAAAAAGGACCCAAGTATTCTAATACCCATATTATTTTATAAGAATAATTAAAAAACCTTTGGCTGTTGAGAATGATTTTTCAACAGATTTGGATGTTCCTTCAAAAATATCAACAGATTTCTGTGTTGGAGAAGCATCACCAATTGATTGAGACATTTGCAACGTTTCCGGAGAAAAAAGATAAGGCACTGTGGAAGAAGAAAGCTTGTTTGATGAACGTTGACCAAGAGATTTTGAAATTGCTTCTTTTTCAATAAGTTGAGAAGAAATGTTCTTGGCAGTGTTTAAGGAAGATTCTTGGTAAATTGAAGAAGCTTCTAAAATAAAAAAATGAAAATGAAAGAAATTTTAAAACGGAAATGCGTATAAGACGAGAAAGCATCACAAACTTTGGGCTTAATTTTGTTGTCACAAAAAAAATAAAAAATTTTCAAAAAACAAATTTGACTTTAAACAAATTTTTCAAAAAAAAGTTTTTCCAAAAAAAATTTATTTTTTCAAAAATTCATTAAAAAAATTCAAAAATTCATTAAAAAAAATTTTTTTGTGCAAACTTTTGGCTGTTGAAAGAGATCGCTGAATTCTTGAACAAGATTGCTGTTGAATATAAGAAGCACTATCCAACAAAATAATATCCTGTCCTTCAACCACTCCCTCACAAATTGAAGAAGAAATTCTTTTTGGTGGCAAATTGGAAGAAAGTTTTGAAGATTTTCGTGACAAATTTTGTGAAAATTCTTTAAAAAAATTTTTCATTTTACAAAAAGATTAATCAAAAAAACCTTTAGCTGTTGAGAATGATTTTTCAACATATTTGGATGTTCCTTCAAAAATATCAACAGATTTTTGTGTTTGAGAAGCACTATCAATCTGAACAAATTCGTCCTCCTCTTCAATTGAAATTTGTGTTGAAGCTTCTATAATAAATTTTTTAACAAAAAACTAAAAATATTTTTTTTAACCTTTAGCAGTTGATAGTGATAGAATCCGTCGAATAGATTTTGGTTGCTGAATACTCTTGGCCAACATCTCCAATTGATGAACATTTTCTTCCTCTTCCGATTCATCAAAAACCGAATCCGAAACATATTCTGAAGACATATTGAATACAGAAGAAACTTTTGAATGTTCATAAATTGAATTTTTTGTTGAGGAAGATTCTTTAAAAAATTTTGTTTCAAAAAAAAATTTAATTTTTAAAAAACCTTTAGCAGTTGATAGAGGTTGAATTCTTCTACTAACAGATTTTGATGGAGGTAATTGAATGGAAGAAACACTTTCTAATTGAACAACATCCTCTTCTAGCTCTTCAATCTCAACTTCTTGACATTCTACTTCTTTTTCTTCGTCTTCCACTTCCTCTTCATTCTCCTCCACTTCTTCTTCCTCTTCATCATTCACTTCATTTTCTCCCGCTTCCATTTCCTCTTCATTCTCTCCCATCTCCACCTCTTCATCTTCAATTTCTTCTTCTTCATCTTTCAATTCATCTTCTCCCTCCTCCCCCATTTCCTCTTCTTCTTCCTCCTTTTCCACTTCATTTTCTTCCTCATCCAAAACATATTCTTTAAAAAAATAAAATCTCCGCCCAAAAATTTTTTGATTTATTAAAAAACCTTTAGCAGTAGAAAACGACTGGACATCAACATTTTGTACAATTCCAACAGATTCAGTTGAGTCTAAAGTAACGACTTGTGGAGGAACAGTTTTTTGAGTAGTTTCTTCCAACAATGTAGGAGATTTTAAAGAAATTGAAGCAAATTGTTGTTGTTCTTGGATATCTTTGAAAATTGGTGAATTGCCTAAAATCGGAGATTCTGGCACAATTTCATTTTCATCAGAAATATTTGAAGACAAATTTTCTTCTTGTTGTGGTACATCCTCCTCTTCTTCCAATTCATCAGCAATCGAACCCAAAATATTTTCACACGGCAATTTGCGTTCTTTGGTGATTCTTTCGAAATTTTTGATGCTTGGACGTGCATTGAAAAGCTAAAAATTAAACTTAAAAAAAATTTTTTTAATTAAAAAAACCTTCTTAGCCAAAGTATTATAAATAGGAAGCAAATGGTAATTGAAAGACGTCCCATATTTTCTGAAAATATTCACTGTCTCATCCACGTGGTCTTTTGCAAGTAATTCTTTTGAATATTCAGCCAAATATTTGTCGAGAAGTGGTCGATGCTGAAAAAATAAAAATTGAAAAAAAGGAAAAAAATCACAAATATTCAGCAAAACAAGGAAAAACAAATAAAAAGTACCTTTTGTTGTTTAGCAGTATTTAGAGCCTTTTCCCAATTGCCAGCTTGAATAAGTTCATTTATTTGATTAATTACCAACTGGTTAACATCTGAAAAATCTATGAATATATAATTTGAATTTTTTAAAATTATTGTAAGAATGAAATAAATAGATAAAGAAAATTTTGAGAAAAATAAAGGCTGCTTAAAAATGACATTAGCTATATTAACGGAAAATCAAAATTAAAATAAAAATTTCAAAAATTTTTTTTATTAGATTAAAGATTTCTAAAAAAGAAAAAAGAATTCAGGGAGAGAAGAAAATATTCTTAGAGGAAAGAATTTTTAAGTTTCAGATTTATAAAAAAATATTACCACAATCATGATAATTATACATGCAAGGTTTTCCAATAAACTTGTAAGAACCTCCACATCCAATTGTTTGATTCTCAATACAACGAAAAGTATCATTGCTTCGCTTGTAATAGCGAAAACCTTCAAACAAATATTGACTTTTTTTTTCATCATCTTTTTTTGCACTTGCATAAACAAATTCACAAGTCACCTAGAAATTTTTAAAATTTCAATTATTATGAAAGTACAGCGATTTTAAGCTCATGTCAGTCAGCCCTCACTATGATAACCTAAAAATCAGATTCACCTCAACACAGATTCAGGCACGTAGCCAAAAAATGAGGGAATTTTTAAATAACAGGACCACCATCCCAGATCAGAAAGAATCAAGTTGGGTAATTTTAGCAACATTACAGAAATGTTTGGGGTGTCTAACAAAAAATATAGACCAAAAAGACGTGTAGAACTAAATTTCAAAGCCCCATTGGTAGTGAGCCCAACACAAAACTGAGTTTTATTTTGTAGCTATTTAAAGTTTAACCTTTGGCTCCAAATGTTAGATGCAATTTTACTTTCCCCGAACTTAACCGCCTAACATTTATAACTTATTATAGTGAAATATTTTCACAAAAATTTTAAAATAATTTAAAAAAATTTCAAAAAACCTGTAAATGCTCATCAGTATCTTCATCTCCAGCATCCATTGAACATCCAGAAAAAGACCCAGCAGGCGGGCGAATAGTCGGCATTAATTCAGCTTGTTGGTAAATCTTTGGCAAATTCTCCTCAATTGTTGCTGCCAATTTTGGTGCCGCTGCCACAGATATTGGCGGTGCCTGAGAAACAACGGTAGCGGGTACAGACTGTTGTTGTCCAACTACAGCAGTTGTCGTCTTTTTGTCTTTGTTCATATTGTAATCACCGGAGTCAAAGAATTATTGAAATTAAAGATTTTTAGAATATAAACTTTTTTAATTATCTAAAAAAGAATTGGGTTGAAATATCAAATATCAAGTCCTTTGGGTTGATTAAATCGTTTCCCAAGTATTTAATATGTATCTAAAAATCTATCCTTTCTCCCGAAAAAAGTTCGACAAAATGTGAGGACATGATCATTTTTCGTATTATAATTTTTAGACAAATAAATTTAGGTAATTTAATAAAAGGAAATGACGTCATCAAAAAAATAACAAAAAAAAGAAAAAAAGAGAAAATAGCATAGGGAAGAAAGAAAAAGATTTGTGTCTGCTCTTTCACATTTTCTTCTTGGACACAAAAAAGCCTTCTTTACAGTAGTTAAATTTTTCGAAGCGATTTCGAAAAATACTATACATTTTCTATTCACCTAAACACAAAACGTCACTAAGCGAAAAATAGGTGCCGTGTGATTTGGGCAGTGGTGAATTGGGCAGTGAGTGATATGGGCAGTGAGTGATTTGGGCAGTAAACGTTTTTTAAAAAATAATTTTACACGCAAAAACAATTTG
Source organism: Meloidogyne luci (assembly GCA_902706615.1). Classification (NCBI taxonomy): domain Eukaryota; kingdom Metazoa; phylum Nematoda; class Chromadorea; order Rhabditida; family Meloidogynidae; genus Meloidogyne; species Meloidogyne luci. The sequence continues at coordinate 3,550,552 of CACSLI010000091.1, read as the reverse complement.
AGTAACGTTAGAAGAATAATTTTGAGTGATTTGGGCAGTAACTTAGAATTTTTAAATTATTTAAAATTGATAAGAAAAATTCTGGAAATTTTTATTTAACTTAAAGTAAATCCAAAATTTGAACATATTTTTCCAAAACTATTTTGTTCTTTTTCAGATATTTTGGACCTATTTTGAGACCTAAAAACTTAAAATAGGAATTATTTCTCAATTTTTCATACCTTAAATCTACTTATCACTTAGGGAAACGTCAAAATTGAGACCAAGACAGTTTCAACAAAGAGTAATGTTGTAAAGGGGTGCGGTTCTTTGAATTTTTGTGTAAATAATTTAAAAATTCTAAGTTACTGCCCAAATCACTCAAAATTATTCTTCTAACGTTACTCAAATTGTTTTTGCGTGTAAAATTATTTTTTAAAAAACGTTTACTGCCCAAATCACTCACTGCCCAAATTACTCACTGCCCAATTCACCACTGCCGTTTTCACCAGACACGGAAAAATATGCCATTTTGCAGAAGAGAAATATTGTTTTGTATTTTTCATAATATCAACTTTTCATTAATGTCAAATGCTTACTTGCAAACAAATTTTCAGTTTTTCTCAAAAATTTTTCAATTTTAGACGTTTATTGTTAATATTTTATTAAAAATGAAGTTGATTGAATCAAGCGACACTGTCAAGTTTCCAGAAGGCATAAAGTTTTCTGTGAAGAGCAGACTTTTCAAAGTGTCGTGGAACGTTTACACGCGATTTTCGTCATCTCAATATTGAAAGGGGCTAATATACTTCGTGTTCGTAAATGGTTTGGAATTCGAAAGGAATTGGCTGCTATCCGAACAGTTTGTTCGCATATTGTGAATATGATAAAGGTTTGTTTTTTCTAATCCCTGAACAGTCAAATTTTTGTTATTTTAAGTGAGTAACTAAAGACTTCCGTTACAAAATGCGTTCAGTTTATGCTCACTTTTCTATCAACATTACGCTGCAGGAGAAAGGAGAAGTTATTGAGGTTTGGGTTTTTCTTGTTAAATTTTCGGTTGCTTGTCTCGAATTCCAGACGAGTTTCCGGGCTCACATACCCTCCCTCCTAAGACCGATGACGAATTTACATTTTCTCTCATATAGATTCGAAACTTCCTTGGCGAAAAGTTTGTTCGACGTGTCAAACTTCCAGAAGGTGTTTCTGCTGCAATTTCGACAAAATTGAAAGACGAGCTAATTATTGATGAAAATGATGTTCTGAAGGTTTCACAAGCTGGTATACCTCGTTATTCTTTTAAATTCTTTTAAAAATTATTTTTTAGCCGTTCGTATTCAACAATCAACGACTGTCAAAAACAAAGACATTCGTAAATTTTTGGATGGAATTTATGTGAGCCGAGAAGGTTACAGTTGCGGATGATTAGTTGATTGAGAGATTAAATATGGTTATATAAATGTTAAAGTTTTTTTGTTAAATTGAAAAGGAAAAATAAAAAGTTTGTTTGAATTTTATAGTTTATTTGTAAATACATAAAGTAGGAATCAGGCGAAAAATTTAGGGAGCGGGTATCGTACTTACAACTTCCCCTCGGCATTTAAGTGCATCTTTAGGCAGGGATCATTCCTGGGACTTCATCCTGGCATTTAATGCTGGATGTATGGCAGGGATCGATCTTGGGATGCTAGTTATTTTGCTCACCCCGTACAAGTGTTCCAGAGACAACGCAACAACAATTTCTTTATTCTCCTCCTCAAATTGAAAGTATAAGCAGAAGTCAAGGTTTAGCTTCAGGTTTTTAAATTTTAAAATCCAAAAAAATTTTTTTAATAGAATCATCAACTATTCCAACAACAACAAAAAAGGCCGCTTTCTCTTTTTTCACAAGTTCCACTTTGTTTTTCCACACCTCCGACGTTCTTTTATACCCGCAACAACAACAATGGTAACATCATTTACAGCTCCACCTCCTAGACTTCCACAACAAAACGCCAAAGATTACCACCATCACAACTACAACAACAATTTCTACATCCTCCTCCACGTCCTCCATTAACTTCTAAAGATGCTGAAAGTCCAAATTTAACTCCAGGTTTTTTTTAAATATTTTTTTTGCTTTTTTTTAATTCCAATCCTTTTTTTAAGATTCAATAATTATTCCTCAACATAAGCAAAAAAAGCTGCCTTCCCTCTTTTCTCAATGTCAGCAACAACAACTTCATTCTTCTAATTTATCTTCTAGAGATGCAACAGAAAATGAAGTAAAAAGTCGAATATTAAGTTAAGGTTATTTTTTTACATTTTTGAAAGGTTATAACCGAAATTTATTTTAGAAACGATTGCTCCCCAACAGCAAAGATTACCGCCACCTCTACCTTTCCCACAACAAGTTCCTCTTGTTTTTATTACACCACCACCACTTGTACCGCCTACAACAGCAACACTCGCGTAAATATGTTAATGTATGCCCTCCAACACTTGTTCAAACGCAGGAACTGGCAACGAGGCGTCATTTGGCTGAATACTCTCATGTTGAGGCAGAATGTCTATTTATTACTTTTGAAGGTTTTATTGAATTTTTAGAAAATTTCTTTGAATTTTTTACTTTTTTAGAATTAATGAATAAAATTGAGGATCTTGTTTCTGATGTGGTTGAGAGAGTTTTTATCGATCCTGAAATTTTCTGAATTAACATTACAACGATGTGAATAGCTCATTCGAACAAGCATAAAAAACTGTATCAGAACCCTCGGGCAATTTGGTTTACAATAAGTTATTCAAAAGTTATGAGTTGAAATATAAAATATATCGAATATTATTTGGTACTTATACACTTCAAAGTGTATTTAAATCACGAATTCGAATCCGATTTGGCTGATATATAGCTCATTCGAACAAGCATAAAAAACTGTATCAGAACTATATCAGCCAAATCGGATTCGAATTCGTGATTTAAATATACTTTGAAGTGTATAAGTACCAAATAATATTCGATATATTTTATATTTCAACTCATAACTTTTGAATAACTTAAGCATAAAAAACTGTATCAGAACCCTCGGGCAATTTGGTTTACAATAAGTTATTCAAAAGTTATGAGTTGAAATATAAAATATATCTAATATTATTTGGTACTTATACACTTCAAAGTATATTTAAATCACGAATTCGAATCCGATTTGGCTGATATATAGCTCATTCGAACAAGCATAAAAAACTGTATCAGAACCCTCGGGCAATTTGGTTTACAATAAGTTATTCAAAAGTTATGAGTTGAAATATAAAATATATCGAATATTATTTGGTACTTATACACTTCAAAGTATATTTAAATCACGAATTCGAATCCGATTTGGCTGATTATAGCTCATTCGAACAAGCATAAAAACTGTATCAGAACCCTCGGGCAATTTGGTTTACAATAAGTTATTCAAAAGTTATGAGTTGAAATATAAAATATATCTAATATTATTTGGTACTTATACACTTCAAAGTATATTTAAATCACGAATTCGAATCCGATTTGGCTGATATATAGCTCATTCGAACAAGCATAAAAAACTGTATCAGAACCCTCGGGCAATTTGGTTTACAATAAGTTATTCAAAAGTTATGAGTTGAAATATAAAATATATCGAATATTATTTGGTACTTATACACTTCAAAGTGTATTTAAATCACGAATTCGAATCCGATTTGGCTGATATATAGCTCATTCGAACAAGCATAAAAAACTGTATCAGAACCCTCGGGCAATTTGGTTTACAATAAGTTATTCAAAAGTTATGAGTTGAAATATAAAATATATCGAATATTATTTGGTACTTATACACTTCAAAGTATATTTAAATCACGAATTCGAATCCGATTTGGCTGATATATAGCTCATTCGAACAAGCATAAAAAACTGTATCAGAACCCTCGGGCAATTTGGTTTACAATAAGTTATTCAAAAGTTATGAGTTGAAATATAAAATATATCGAATATTATTTGGTACTTATACACTTCAAAGTGTATTTAAATCACGAATTCGAATCCGATTTGGCTGATATATAGCTCATTCGAACAAGCATAAAAAACTGTATCAGAACCCTCGGGCAATTTGGTTTACAATAAGTTATTCAAAAGTTATGAGTTGAAATATAAAATATATCGAATATTATTTGGTACTTATACACTTCAAAGTATATTTAAATCACGAATTCGAATCCGATTTGGCTGATATATAGCTCATTCGAACAAGCATAAAAAACTGTATCAGAACCCTCGGGCAATTTGGTTTACAATAAGTTATTCAAAAGTTATGAGTTGAAATATAAAATATATCGAATATTATTTGGTACTTATACACTTCAAAGTGTATTTAAATCACGAATTCGAATCCGATTTGGCTGATATATAGCTCATTCGAACAAGCATAAAAAACTGTATCAGAACCCTCGGGCAATTTGGTTTACAATAAGTTATTCAAAAGTTATGAGTTGAAATATAAAATATATCGAATATTATTTGGTACTTATACACTTCAAAGTGTATTTAAATCACGAATTCGAATCCGATTTGGCTGATATATAGCTCATTCGAACAAGCATAAAAAACTGTATCAGAACCCTCGGGCAATTTGGTTTACAATAAGTTATTCAAAAGTTATGAGTTGAAATATAAAATATATCGAATATTATTTGGTACTTATACACTTCAAAGTATATTTAAATCACGAATTCGAATCCGATTTGGCTGATATATAGCTCATTCGAACAAGCATAAAAAACTGTATCAGAACCCTCGGGCAATTTGGTTTACAATAAGTTATTCAAAAGTTATGAGTTGAAATATAAAATATATCGAATATTATTTGGTACTTATACACTTCAAAGTGTATTTAAATCACGAATTCGAATCCGATTTGGCTGATATATAGCTCATTCGAACAAGCATAAAAAACTGTATCAGAACCCTCGGGCAATTTGGTTTACAATAAGTTATTCAAAAGTTATGAGTTGAAATATAAAATATATCGAATATTATTTGGTACTTATACACTTCAAAGTGTATTTAAATCACGAATTCGAATCCGATTTGGCTGATATATAGCTCATTCGAACAAGCATAAAAAACTGTATCAGAACCCTCGGGCAATTTGGTTTACAATAAGTTATTCAAAAGTTATGAGCTGAAATATAAAATATATCGAATATTATTTGGTACTTATACACTTCAAAGTATATTTAAATCACGAATTCGAATCCGATTTGGCTGATATATAGCTCATTCGAACAAGCATAAAAAACTGTATCAGAACCCTCGGGCAATTTGGTTTACAATAAGTTATTCAAAAGTTATGAGTTGAAATATAAAATATATCGAATATTATTTGGTACTTATACACTTCAAAGTATATTTAAATCACGAATTCGAATCCGATTTGGCTGATATATAGCTCATTCGAACAAGCATAAAAAACTGTATCAGAACCCTCGGGCAATTTGGTTTACAATAAGTTATTCAAAAGTTATGAGTTGAAATATAAAATATATCGAATATTATTTGGTACTTATACACTTCAAAGTGTATTTAAATCACGAATTCGAATCCGATTTGGCTGATATATAGCTCATTCGAACAAGCATAAAAAACTGTATCAGAACCCTCGGGCAATTTGGTTTACAATAAGTTATTCAAAAGTTATGAGTTGAAATATAAAATATATCGAATATTATTTGGTACTTATACACTTCAAAGTATATTTAAATCACGAATTCGAATCCGATTTGGCTGATATATAGCTCATTCGAACAAGCATAAAAAACTGTATCAGAACCCTCGGGCAATTTGGTTTACAATAAGTTATTCAAAAGTTATGAGTTGAAATATAAAATATATCGAATATTATTTGGTACTTATACACTTCAAAGTGTATTTAAATCACGAATTCGAATCCGATTTGGCTGATATATAGCTCATTCGAACAAGCATAAAAAACTGTATCAGAACCCTCGGGCAATTTGGTTTACAATAAGTTATTCAAAAGTTATGAGTTGAAATATAAAATATATCGAATATTATTTGGTACTTATACACTTCAAAGTATATTTAAATCACGAATTCGAATCCGATTTGGCTGATATATAGCTCATTCGAACAAGCATAAAAAACTGTATCAGAACCCTCGGGCAATTTGGTTTACAATAAGTTATTCAAAAGTTATGAGTTGAAATATAAAATATATCGAATATTATTTGGTACTTATACACTTCAAAGTATATTTAAATCACGAATTCGAATCCGATTTGGCTGATATATAGCTCATTCGAACAAGCATAAAAAACTGTATCAGAACCCTCGGGCAATTTGGTTTACAATAAGTTATTCAAAAGTTATGAGTTGAAATATAAAATATATCGAATATTATTTGGTACTTATACACTTCAAAGTGTATTTAAATCACGAATTCGAATCCGATTTGGCTGATATATAGCTCATTCGAACAAGCATAAAAAACTGTATCAGAACCCTCGGGCAATTTGGTTTACAATAAGTTATTCAAAAGTTATGAGTTGAAATATAAAATATATCGAATATTATTTGGTACTTATACACTTCAAAGTATATTTAAATCACGAATTCGAATCCGATTTGGCTGATATATAGCTCATTCGAACAAGCATAAAAAACTGTATCAGAACCCTCGGGCAATTTGGTTTACAATAAGTTATTCAAAAGTTATGAGTTGAAATATAAAATATATCGAATATTATTTGGTACTTATACACTTCAAAGTATATTTAAATCACGAATTCGAATCCGATTTGGCTGATATATAGCTCATTCGAACAAGCATAAAAAACTGTATCAGAACCCTCGGGCAATTTGGTTTACAATAAGTTATTCAAAAGTTATGAGTTGAAATATAAAATATATCGAATATTATTTGGTACTTATACACTTCAAAGTGTATTTAAATCACGAATTCGAATCCGATTTGGCTGATATATAGCTCATTCGAACAAGCATAAAAAACTATCAGAACCCTCGGGCAATTTGGTTTACAATAAGTTATTCAAAAGTTATGAGTTGAAATATAAAATATATCGAATATTATTTGGTACTTATACACTTCAAAGTATATTTAAATCACGAATTCGAATCCGATTTGGCTGATATATAGCTCATTCGAACAAGCATAAAAAACTGTATCAGAACCCTCGGGCAATTTGGTTTACAATAAGTTATTCAAAAGTTATGAGTTGAAATATAAAATATATCGAATATTATTTGGTACTTATACACTTCAAAGTGTATTTAAATCACGAATTCGAATCCGATTTGGCTGATATATAGCTCATTCGAACAAGCATAAAAAACTGTATCAGAACCCTCGGGCAATTTGGTTTACAATAAGTTATTCAAAAGTTATGAGTTGAAATATAAAATATATCGAATATTATTTGGTACTTATACACTTCAAAGTATATTTAAATCACGAATTCGAATCCGATTTGGCTGATATATAGCTCATTCGAACAAGCATAAAAAACTGTATCAGAACCCTCGGGCAATTTGGTTTACAATAAGTTATTCAAAAGTTATGAGTTGAAATATAAAATATATCGAATATTATTTGGTACTTATACACTTCAAAGTGTATTTAAATCACGAATTCGAATCCGATTTGGCTGATATATAGCTCATTCGAACAAGCATAAAAAACTGTATCAGAACCCTCGGGCAATTTGGTTTACAATAAGTTATTCAAAAGTTATGAGTTGAAATATAAAATATATCGAATATTATTTGGTACTTATACACTTCAAAGTATATTTAAATCACGAATTCGAATCCGATTTGGCTGATATATAGCTCATTCGAACAAGCATAAAAAACTGTATCAGAACCCTCGGGCAATTTGGTTTACAATAAGTTATTCAAAAGTTATGAGTTGAAATATAAAATATATCGAATATTATTTGGTACTTATACACTTCAAAGTATATTTAAATCACGAATTCGAATCCGATTTGGCTGATATATAGCTCATTCGAACAAGCATAAAAAACTGTATCAGAACCCTCGGGCAATTTGGTTTACAATAAGTTATTCAAAAGTTATGAGTTGAAATATAAAATATATCGAATATTATTTGGTACTTATACACTTCAAAGTATATTTAAATCACGAATTCGAATCCGATTTGGCTGATATATAGCTCATTCGAACAAGCATAAAAAACTGTATCAGAACCCTCGGGCAATTTGGTTTACAATAAGTTATTCAAAAGTTATGAGTTGAAATATAAAATATATCGAATATTATTTGGTACTTATACACTTCAAAGTGTATTTAAATCACGAATTCGAATCCGATTTGGCTGATATATAGCTCATTCGAACAAGCATAAAAAACTGTATCAGAACCCTCGGGCAATTTGGTTTACAATAAGTTATTCAAAAGTTATGAGTTGAAATATAAAATATATCGAATATTATTTGGTACTTATACACTTCAAAGTATATTTAAATCACGAATTCGAATCCGATTTGGCTGATATATAGCTCATTCGAACAAGCATAAAAAACTGTATCAGAACCCTCGGGCAATTTGGTTTACAATAAGTTATTCAAAAGTTATGAGTTGAAATATAAAATATATCGAATATTATTTGGTACTTATACACTTCAAAGTATATTTAAATCACGAATTCGAATCCGATTTGGCTGATATATAGCTCATTCGAACAAGCATAAAAAACTGTATCAGAACCCTCGGGCAATTTGGTTTACAATAAGTTATTCAAAAGTTATGAGTTGAAATATAAAATATATCGAATATTATTTGGTACTTATACACTTCAAAGTGTATTTAAATCACGAATTCGAATCCGATTTGGCTGATATATAGCTCATTCGAACAAGCATAAAAAACTGTATCAGAACCCTCGGGCAATTTGGTTTACAATAAGTTATTCAAAAGTTATGAGTTGAAATATAAAATATATCGAATATTATTTGGTACTTATACACTTCAAAGTATATTTAAATCACGAATTCGAATCCGATTTGGCTGATATATAGCTCATTCGAACAAGCATAAAAAACTGTATCAGAACCCTCGGGCAATTTGGTTTACAATAAGTTATTCAAAAGTTATGAGTTGAAATATAAAATATATCGAATATTATTTGGTACTTATACACTTCAAAGTGTATTTAAATCACGAATTCGAATCCGATTTGGCTGATATATAGCTCATTCGAACAAGCATAAAAAACTGTATCAGAACCCTCGGGCAATTTGGTTTACAATAAGTTATTCAAAAGTTATGAGTTGAAATATAAAATATATCGAATATTATTTGGTACTTATACACTTCAAAGTGTATTTAAATCACGAATTCGAATCCGATTTGGCTGATATATAGCTCATTCGAACAAGCATAAAAAACTGTATCAGAACCCTCGGGCAATTTGGTTTACAATAAGTTATTCAAAAGTTATGAGTTGAAATATAAAATATATCGAATATTATTTGGTACTTATACACTTCAAAGTGTATTTAAATCACGAATTCGAATCCGATTTGGCTGATATATAGCTCATTCGAACAAGCATAAAAAACTGTATCAGAACCCTCGGGCAATTTGGTTTACAATAAGTTATTCAAAAGTTATGAGTTGAAATATAAAATATATCGAATATTATTTGGTACTTATACACTTCAAAGTATATTTAAATCACGAATTCGAATCCGATTTGGCTGATATATAGCTCATTCGAACAAGCATAAAAAACTGTATCAGAACCCTCGGGCAATTTGGTTTACAATAAGTTATTCAAAAGTTATGAGTTGAAATATAAAATATATCGAATATTATTTGGTACTTATACACTTCAAAGTGTATTTAAATCACGAATTCGAATCCGATTTGCCTGATATATAGCTCATTCGAACAAGCATAAAAAACTGTATCAGAACCCTCGGGCAATTTGGTTTACAATAAGTTATTCAAAAGTTATGAGTTGAAATATAAAATATATCGAATATTATTTGGTACTTATACACTTCAAAGTGTATTTAAATCACGAATTCGAATCCGATTTGGCTGATATATAGCTCATTCGAACAAGCATAAAAAACTGTATCAGAACCCTCGGGCAATTTGGTTTACAATAAGTTATTCAAAAGTTATGAGTTGAAATATAAAATATATCGAATATTATTTGGTACTTATACACTTCAAAGTATATTTAAATCACGAATTCGAATCCGATTTGGCTGATATATAGCTCATTCGAACAAGCATAAAAAACTGTATCAGAACCCTCGGGCAATTTGGTTTACAATAAGTTATTCAAAAGTTATGAGTTGAAATATAAAATATATCGAATATTATTTGGTACTTATACACTTCAAAGTATATTTAAATCACGAATTCGAATCCGATTTGGCTGATATATAGCTCATTCGAACAAGCATAAAAAACTGTATCAGAACCCTCGGGCAATTTGGTTTACAATAAGTTATTCAAAAGTTATGAGTTGAAATATAAAATATATCGAATATTATTTGGTACTTATACACTTCAAAGTGTATTTAAATCACGAATTCGAATCCGATTTGGCTGATATATAGCTCATTCGAACAAGCATAAAAAACTGTATCAGAACCCTCGGGCAATTTGGTTTACAATAAGTTATTCAAAAGTTATGAGTTGAAATATAAAATATATCGAATATTATTTGGTACTTATACACTTCAAAGTATATTTAAATCACGAATTCGAATCCGATTTGGCTGATATATAGCTCATTCGAACAAGCATAAAAAACTGTATCAGAACCCTCGGGCAATTTGGTTTACAATAAGTTATTCAAAAGTTATGAGTTGAAATATAAAATATATCGAATATTATTTGGTACTTATACACTTCAAAGTATATTTAAATCACGAATTCGAATCCGATTTGGCTGATATATAGCTCATTCGAACAAGCATAAAAAACTGTATCAGAACCCTCGGGCAATTTGGTTTACAATAAGTTATTCAAAAGTTATGAGTTGAAATATAAAATATATCGAATATTATTTGGTACTTATACACTTCAAAGTGTATTTAAATCACGAATTCGAATCCGATTTGGCTGATATATAGCTCATTCGAACAAGCATAAAAAACTGTATCAGAACCCTCGGGCAATTTGGTTTACAATAAGTTATTCAAAAGTTATGAGTTGAAATATAAAATATATCGAATATTATTTGGTACTTATACACTTCAAAGTATATTTAAATCACGAATTCGAATCCGATTTGGCTGATATATAGCTCATTCGAACAAGCATAAAAAACTGTATCAGAACCCTCGGGCAATTTGGTTTACAATAAGTTATTCAAAAGTTATGAGTTGAAATATAAAATATATCGAATATTATTTGGTACTTATACACTTCAAAGTATATTTAAATCACGAATTCGAATCCGATTTGGCTGATATATAGCTCATTCGAACAAGCATAAAAAACTGTATCAGAACCCTCGGGCAATTTGGTTTACAATAAGTTATTCAAAAGTTATGAGTTGAAATATAAAATATATCGAATATTATTTGGTACTTATACACTTCAAAGTGTATTTAAATCACGAATTCGAATCCGATTTGGCTGATATATAGCTCATTCGAACAAGCATAAAAAACTGTATCAGAACCCTCGGGCAATTTGGTTTACAATAAGTTATTCAAAAGTTATGAGTTGAAATATAAAATATATCGAATATTATTTGGTACTTATACACTTCAAAGTATATTTAAATCACGAATTCGAATCCGATTTGGCTGATATATAGCTCATTCGAACAAGCATAAAAAACTGTATCAGAACCCTCGGGCAATTTGGTTTACAATAAGTTATTCAAAAGTTATGAGTTGAAATATAAAATATATCGAATATTATTTGGTACTTATACACTTCAAAGTATATTTAAATCACGAATTCGAATCCGATTTGGCTGATATATAGCTCATTCGAACAAGCATAAAAAACTGTATCAGAACCCTCGGGCAATTTGGTTTACAATAAGTTATTCAAAAGTTATGAGTTGAAATATAAAATATATCGAATATTATTTGGTACTTATACACTTCAAAGTGTATTTAAATCACGAATTCGAATCCGATTTGGCTGATATATAGCTCATTCGAACAAGCATAAAAAACTGTATCAGAACCCTCGGGCAATTTGGTTTACAATAAGTTATTCAAAAGTTATGAGTTGAAATATAAAATATATCGAATATTATTTGGTACTTATACACTTCAAAGTGTATTTAAATCACGAATTCGAATCCGATTTGGCTGATATATAGCTCATTCGAACAAGCATAAAAAACTGTATCAGAACCCTCGGGCAATTTGGTTTACAATAAGTTATTCAAAAGTTATGAGTTGAAATATAAAATATATCGAATATTATTTGGTACTTATACACTTCAAAGTATATTTAAATCACGAATTCGAATCCGATTTGGCTGATATATAGCTCATTCGAACAAGCATAAAAAACTGTATCAGAACCCTCGGGCAATTTGGTTTACAATAAGTTATTCAAAAGTTATGAGTTGAAATATAAAATATATCGAATATTATTTGGTACTTATACACTTCAAAGTGTATTTAAATCACGAATTCGAATCCGATTTGGCTGATATATAGCTCATTCGAACAAGCATAAAAAACTGTATCAGAACCCTCGGGCAATTTGGTTTACAATAAGTTATTCAAAAGTTATGAGTTGAAATATAAAATATATCGAATATTATTTGGTACTTATACACTTCAAAGTGTATTTAAATCACGAATTCGAATCCGATTTGGCTGATATATAGCTCATTCGAACAAGCATAAAAAACTGTATCAGAACCCTCGGGCAATTTGGTTTACAATAAGTTATTCAAAAGTTATGAGTTGAAATATAAAATATATCGAATATTATTTGGTACTTATACACTTCAAAGTATATTTAAATCACGAATTCGAATCCGATTTGGCTGATATATAGCTCATTCGAACAAGCATAAAAAACTGTATCAGAACCCTCGGGCAATTTGGTTTACAATAAGTTATTCAAAAGTTATGAGTTGAAATATAAAATATATCGAATATTATTTGGTACTTATACACTTCAAAGTGTATTTAAATCACGAATTCGAATCCGATTTGGCTGATATATAGCTCATTCGAACAAGCATAAAAAACTGTATCAGAACCCTCGGGCAATTTGGTTTACAATAAGTTATTCAAAAGTTATGAGTTGAAATATAAAATATATCGAATATTATTTGGTACTTATACACTTCAAAGTATATTTAAATCACGAATTCGAATCCGATTTGGCTGATATATAGCTCATTCGAACAAGCATAAAAAACTGTATCAGAACCCTCGGGCAATTTGGTTTACAATAAGTTATTCAAAAGTTATGAGTTGAAATATAAAATATATCGAATATTATTTGGTACTTATACACTTCAAAGTATATTTAAATCACGAATTCGAATCCGATTTGGCTGATATATAGCTCATTCGAACGAGCGTAAAATACTGTATCAGAAACCATTGTTCGATTTTGTTTACAATAATTTATACAATATTAGCTATTGAAAATATAATATATATCAAAAATTATTTGGCACTTATACACTTAAAAGCATCGTGGCACCTCGAATTCAAATCGGATCTGGATTGTCCATCCATTATACTTATTGTCAGAACTTTTGTTTTAATGTATAAATTTTTTTAACTCAAAATTCTCTTCTTTTTTCTCATTTTTGTCTTTTACCCAATCTATATACAAATAAAGAATTCTCATAAAAATGCGCGAGATAATTAAAATAAAAGTAAAAAAGGAAATTAAATTTGCAAGGTCAAAAATTCTTCTAAAATGTTACTAGAAAGGAGAAGAGTAAATTAATAATAGACCAAAAAAGATTAGATCAGTGCCGTTACGAGAAAATTTATTTTTACTAAAAAGTAAGCCTCCAGTCAACGTTAAAATTAATTCTTATCTTTTTCCAAATTTTTTAATTAGTCAATAGCCTTGTTTTATTATTTAAAAAATTAAATTTTCAATTCAAAAAAAATTTTTTATCCATTGTATTTATTTAAATGGGCACGCTCAGGTAGGCGCGCGGCCATAACGTTGCAAAGCCAAATCTTTACCAAATCTTTAGCTCGATGAGAGGAATCGTTTAATTCTAAATTTGTTAGATTCGGAAATTTTGAAGAAGGTTATGGCTTTGCGCCGTTATGCGTCTCCTCGCTACAGCATAAAAAAGACTGTTGTTTTGTTTACCTTAAATTAATTTTATTAATTTTATTTCAAATCTTTCCCTTTAATTTATTTTAAATTGTTACTAGCCTTCTTTTATTATTTAAAAATTAAATTTAAATTAAAAAAGAATTTTTTTGCTCCCTTGAATTCATTTTTAAAGGGGTCATTTTCCTCCTTCTACCAGCCTTCTTGGGTCAGTCCCTCCCTCCTATTTTTTTAATTTTTTTCCAAAAATTGGTTTTATACTCTCAATATTTATAAAAATAAATCCTCTGGACAGAGGCTCTTTCCTTTTTTTATTTTTCTTAATTAAACCGCCACTCTCTCCAACACTGGGGGTATTATGTATGTGACAGCCGGAATGCCACAAACTAAAAAAAGGGGTTGGAAAAACTAAAAAATATTTTTATATGGGATTGTTGGATTAATTTTTGGAAGCAAACAAAAATAAAAATAAAATTGGGGGAAGAAAATTTTTTATTTTTTAGAGCCTTTGGACGTTTGAGCTTTTTACTACTCCACTAAATATTTATTTATTTTTTCCCTTAAATTTTCCTCAATTTTTTTTTAGGATTTTAACTTGGCCTTCATTCAAATAGTAAATTTAATTTTTTAATTAAGAAAAATTTATTTGTTAAAAATGTTACTCATTTCAAGAGTTATTAGCCTGGAAATGAACCGTCCAGCTTGACCCCTAAATGTATGGGGAGAATTTATTTTCTCTTCTGTCGGTTATGGCCATTTCGGCGCAGAAAATAAAAGGCGGTTCTGCCCTTTAGACTTTTACTTTTTCCCCTCAAAAAATTTCTTTCTGCTGCCACTTTTGAGAAGAAAAATAAAGAAAAAGTGTTTCCCCTTTATATGGCCTAAAACCAAAAAATTTTTTATCGATTCAATTATGCAGCAAACAAAACAACAACAACAATTCCCCCTTCTTATAGGGGAAAGAAATCTTTCTTTGGCATTTTTATTTTTAGTGGCCGCATTTTTGGGGTATTTTTGTGTGTTTTTAATTATGCAACCCTTCTCTCCTTTCAATTCTTTGTAAGCGAGGAAGGTCATTTTTGGCAAAATGTTTTATTTTTACATATTTCTTACGCCAATAAAAATTTGCCCCAAGGCGCTATTAGACTGACGTGGAATTTTCAATTAATATTTTTTGTATTTTTTCGGCAGTCCCTCATCTTTTTCAACGTATTTCCTTAATTTCGGATGTATTTCCACCAACATTTTTGTCAAAAATATTTTAATTTAATATTTTTGATTTTTTTATCATTTTTTGCGTTGCGCCGAAATGACCCCACACCCTTTCGGCGCAGACATTCACTAAATTAATTAAATTTTCTTTTCCAGATTTTAATTAATGACAACAACAGAAGGGGAATTAATTAATTATAATGGAATTGATAGTGGTGTGGGAGGAAGTGGAGAATCTTCTGGCGATCAAAAAACTTCCCCAACAACCAAAACCTTTTCAGAAATTAATCAAAATAATTTAAATAATTGGGCGTTTTCAACATCTGCAGCTTCCCCTTCCTCTTCTTTTTCTTCCCCTTCCACCGGAATGCTTGCCAATGTTTTGGGCTATGCCCGCTCTCGACTCTTTAAAAATGCCAACGATGGATTACTAATGCCTGGGGAAAAGGCGAGTTTTTTAGTTAAAAATGTGTTGGTCATTTTTGGCGTTGCGCCGAAATGACCCCTAAAAATATGGGGAAATGACCCCTAAAATGTTTATTTTCTCTTCTGTCAGCTATGGCCATTTCGGCGCAGGAAAAATAAAAAGACGGGCATTTTTCTTCAAAAAAAAAGTTTTCCCACTCTTGAGGACTTTTAAATGTTTATAGAGCCAAGGAGTGTTTTTGGCACTTTGTGTGGTCAATAAACTAATAGTTAGAGGTTATATTGACTTTATTCTCTTACAATTTTAACTACAACTTTTGTTTATTTTATCTATTTTTAAATCACTTAGTTAATGTAAACAAGCTAAAATCAATGTTTGTGCTAACATAAATAGCTTTACCACATTTTTTTCTTTTGTAGAGAGAGCAAAAGTTTTATTTTTCATTTTTGTACCGTCAACTAGCTTTATTTTTTTGTTGAAAAAAAATTTTTTTTTAATTTAAAACCCCTTTCAAGCACCCTCTTTAGGCTTGAAAAATCGTACCTTATAAGGAGGTGTATCCTATAAGGGGGTTATAGTTTGTGCGTATCTAAAATAGAGGGAGATTTAAGATAGTTTGATCTTGAAGGTCTACGCCGAAACGACCCAATAAAATTTATGGTAAATGTCTGCGCCGAAACGGTACCTGAAATATGGTGAGACTGTCGGCGCCGAAATGACCCCCTAAAACAAGGGAAAATTCGTTTTTTCTTCATACCTAATGGGAAAAAATTTTTTCTAAAGAAATTTTTAAAGCTTTATTTTTTCCCATTTTAAAGGACGAGCAGTCTTCTTCATTTCACCATTCTTCTTTCGCTTCTATTCCAACAAATTCAAAAGATTTAAATTTACAACAGCAAAATTTAGCCTTTGCGCAGCCTTTAAAAAGAGAGGGGTGTGAAGAAGAAAAAAATAAAAAAATTTTTTTAAATAATAAAAATAAAAGCTGTCCGGTACAAAGAAAACAATTATTTAGCTTAACTAATGAACAACAGTTTGAACAAAAAAATAAAAAATGTTTTTCTCAACCTTTTTGTAAAGGTAGGGGGAAGGGGATAGGGAGAGGATTTTTGTTTAATTTGTAACGATGTTTAGCTTTTTTAGAAAAAAATTTTTTCTTTAAATTTTGTATACCTTCTAATCTCTTAATTAAGTACACAAGACACTCTCTATTAAAGCTACAAATTTTTTAAAAATTCATTGGCCACTGGATAGGTGTACTTAATCGGCTGCGCCGAAACGACCCTTAAATATATGGGGAAATTTGTTTTAAAAAATTCTTTTGTAAAAATTTAAAAAAATTTTTTTAGTTTTTCTAGACTTATATACCCTATACTTTCAGTTTTACGTACACCTCTGATTTATATACGCTCTCTATTATACCTACCGTTTTTTCGAGACGATTGGTCACTAGGTTAGGAGAGGGTGTGGGGCGGTTTTGGAGGGGTGAGGGTGTCTGCTTAAGCAATAACCCCCAATTTTACATACCCCTCGGTTCTAGGCACACCTCTATTTTACGTACATTCTCTCTCGAGGCTTAAACTTTATTTAATTTTAAAAATATTTAATTTCCCCCTCTTTAGAACGCCTTTCCCCGTCCATCGGTTCTCGCGACAGTGTAATAATAGAAAATTCATTATCAAACAACAATTCAATATATTCATCTAAAACAAGTTTTTATAACGGAGATTATTGTAAATCCATAAACGAAAATAAAAAAGACGAAGAATATTGGCAATTATTTGCTGTGTCTTTGCATAAAGTGGGTTGTTCTTTAAAAAATGCTTGATTGAAGGGATTTGAGTGGCTGTAACTTTTGAAGGGGTAGATATATAATTTTGTTTTATATGTCGTTAGATAGAGGAGGCTTTAAGCTATAAAATAGATAAAAATTAGATTTTTATATAAAGTTTAAAAAAAGTTATGAATTTTTAAATAAATTTTGGTCAACGATTTTTGTAAGACCTTAGGATGGTTTTTGGCCAATAACTTTTTGACTTGTTCAGATTTATTTTTGGTTTATACATGGTTAGATAGAGGAGAGTTTAAGCTATAAAATAGCCAAAAATCAAATTTTTATCTCAACTTTTAGAAAAGTTATGAATTTTTGATTAAGTTTGGTATGTGTACTTGTTGACTTTTTTGCCCAATAATTTTTCTATATGTCAGAATTTAAATCTGAATTTTATATCATTAAATAGAGGAGAGTTTAAGCTATAAAACAGATAAAAATCAAATTTTTATTTAAAATTTAAAGAAAGTTAGGAATTTTTAAATTAAATAGCCTTATCTTTTTTATTTTTAATTTTATTTTTTAATTTTTCCCTTATTTTTACCCAAAAATCTTCAAAATTTAATCAAACAATAATATTATCAACCAATTTATTTATTTTTTTTTCTATTTTTATTCGAAAGCATTCCTTTCATTAAAATTTTTTGTCCTAACAGATCATTAATTATTTTTATAGCCTTCAAGATTTCTTCCTTTTAATTTCCATTTTCCTCCATTTTATCTTGACAATTGTTCTTTTTTAATTTAATGTCCAGATTTTTTAAATATTTTTAAATTAAAATTTCTTCAGCTTTTTAAATTAAAAATACAGTCGGGTTCCATCGCCTCTTAATTTTGGAGATAAAACGTTTTTTGTAAATTAATTAAAACTAGAGGTCGTTTCATCGCCAACCTTAAAGTTTGATAATAAGGCATACTGTAGTTCTGATAGTCTCAGAATATTTTTTAAATAATTTTTTTTTGTTATTAAAATTTAAAAATAAAATTTTTCATCAACTTTTCATTAAAAATTTTTATTTTTTTCTCTTATTTCTCCCTCTTTATACCCCCTATTAATGCCCTCCTCTCATCCTTGGACAATCTTTGAACAACTGCTTTATTTATTTCGTTTAAATTGACTTTAAAAACGACCAAAACATTTTCCGGAAGGACTAGGAGAAAAGAGAAAGATGATTTGGACTTCTTAGAGAGTTTGAGTTGAAATTATATAGATGGATTGGTCATTTACTTTGGGGGAGAGAACAACAACAAATCGATCTTTGCGATTTAAACGATTTTGGGGGCTATTTCGGCGTGAATTTTTAAAAATATGAGGAAATAATTCAACGACTTTTGGCTCTGGAGGGATAAGAATGACCAGGACAGAAGCTCTCCATTACCAAGAACTCAATACCGCGAATCAATGCCAAGAGTAAACCAAGAAACGACGACCAGAGAGAAACGACGACCATGTCTATGATCAGAATTTACTCGAGACCAAAAATCGATGATCAAGAGCGATCTAGACTTGGAAAAGCCTTAAGTCCAAACTGAGACCTGCCCCCCCTATCCCAAGAATGGATTCGATTCAAATCCAAGTCCTGGACTTATAGATATGCTTTACCTACCATTAATAAAATGAGAAAGGAATGACCAATAAAACCCCTCCAAAGATCTCTTACTCGCCTACTTTACCTCTATTCCCCCAGCTTTCTTGAACAATTGTTTAGTTGTTTTGCTTGTTGATCCTCCAGACTAAATTATTACCTTTTAGTTAGCTATATTATTATTGTTGTTTTTAGTATCTAGTCCCCATTCTAGCCTCTTTTGAGTCGACTGACCGTTAATTATTTCGATCACTTCAGATCACCCTACCTTCGAATCACTCGACCTTCGAGTCATGTCACTTGATCACATGACCTTCAGGTCACTCAATCACTCTACCTTTTGGTCATTCGGCCTTTGAGTTATGTCACTCTATCTTCAAATCAATGTCACTCTACCTTCAAATCACTCCGCCTTCGAATCACCCCTCAAACCCCCCTCTAAACCTGCCCCTATCACCCTAATCTTTTTTTATTTTTCAAGGCTAATCAAGGCTTCGGTATAGCCATATCTGGCTCTAACGACGAAAAAGAACAACCAGCTGGAATTTTTATAAGCGACGTTTTAAACAACGGCCCAGCTTCAGGGCTTTTACAAATTGGTGATAGAATAACTTCTTGTAACGGCTACCCTTTAGAACACGCTGATTATTCTAGTGCCATTAAAGTTATGAAAGAGGCACAACAATTAAATATGGTAATTTGATTAAAGTACAGTATGCTCTCTAATAGACCTCTCTCCAATTGAATGTCC
Source organism: Meloidogyne luci (assembly GCA_902706615.1). Classification (NCBI taxonomy): domain Eukaryota; kingdom Metazoa; phylum Nematoda; class Chromadorea; order Rhabditida; family Meloidogynidae; genus Meloidogyne; species Meloidogyne luci. The sequence continues at coordinate 3,530,455 of CACSLI010000091.1, read as the reverse complement.
CTTATGGATTGACTGATACCCTTTGAGGGTTCTTGAATGTTGAGAGGGAATGCCAGTCATTCTATTTAGTGAGGATACGGTATTAGAAACGGCATTTGGATGATCCAAAGGAGAGGGGGTGAGGGGCTAGAGATGCCTATGTTCGAAACTAGATCTCGGTCAATACTCTCAGCCATCAAGATCTAAGTCATACCCACACGTCATAGTAACCCTATTTTGACCCTCAAAATTTATTGATGGACTATTAAAATAAATTATAAAATTTATAGATTGTAAAGCGACGTGTTCCTGTCCCTTTTGTTGAATTTGAACAACGCACACTTAAATTCACCCTAAGCAAGTCTCGAAAAAAGGACGATTTTGGAATTGTTTTGGGCTGTAAATTTTATATTAAAGAAATTTTAAATCCAAAATTGGCTGAGAAAGAGCCTGGACTTAAAGTTTGTTTTGAAAAAATTTTGAAAAAATTAAAATTTTTTAAAGGAGGGAGACTCTGTCCTTCGAATTAACGGCCAGTCACTTGATGGAGTCTCTCTAGACGAAGCTACCAGACTTTTACAACGCTCACGCGAAAAACTTTCTTTGGTAGTTCAAAGAGATGTTCGGCGTGGGTCGAATGGGGGAGGGGGGAATGCGAGTAATCGTTGGCCTAGTCAGACTACGGTTTGGAGAAAAATTTTTGTTAAAATTTTAAAAATCCCCCTTAGGTCTACGAAAGACTAGGAAGCGTCCAGGCAACTCCCCGCCAGTCGCCAACACCAGCTCATTACGGCTTTGCACCCCCTAATGTTTCTGAAGGTCAATATATGAGCCAAAGTGGGATAGGAAGGAAAGGATCGACTACGAGCAGTGGGGCCGATTATTCCCCTGCTAGTGGATATAAACGGTATTTTTTTAAAAAATTTTGAAAAAATTAAATCGGTGGTTAAGTGGGAAAATGTTAGACTTTAATAGCATGGGGTGCCGGGTTCGACCCCTCTTCGGGTTAGATATATTTTTTAAACTAAAATTAATTTTGACAATTAAGATATTCTGATCCAATGAGTTGTTCACTCCGAACAGAATTTATTCAGAATAATCAGAACAATAATCAGAATTTTTATTCGTATCCGCCACCACAAGGAGGAGGTGTTTATCCCTCTTCTACCCCTCAAAAACAACAACAACAAACATTTATTCAAATGCAAAACAATGGTAAACCGATAAATACAACAATAACTGCATCAAATGTTGAGCAAACAGAACCAAATCAACAACAACAAATTGTATTTTTTGTGTTTTATGGAGGGGATTATTGAGGGCCTTATCAATCCCAAGACTCATTTTTGGACCATAACTATTTTTGTTTTCAACCGATTTGAATAATTCTTACACCTTTTGAAAGCCCTGGAAATGCTGATCATTTTTTCTAGCAGGAGTGAGCTGATCAGATTATTATCTGAAAAGTTATAGCGGGATAAGTGCTTGCAATCGTGATCTAGTAGTGGTCCAATATTGCCCTAGTGGTTTTAAAATCTTAAAAATCATTATTCAAGTCCTCCCCCTACTTACAACATAATCAACAACAACATTCAAAACAACACCCATCTCCACATCCACAACATCGTTATTTAAATAATAATTCTGTGCCTTCAATACAAACGCGTGCCCAGTCACTTACCCCATCTTCTGTTCAATCCCTTCCTGTTGGGGGTGGAGGGGCATGTTCAACAAATATTTTAATGAATCAACAACACAATTCCCTTCAAAGGCCTAATTTTACTCCCCCCATTGAACAGCATAACCAACAACAATTAATCGCCCATCAAATTGCTTGCCAGAGGCAATTATTTTTACTGTATTAAAACCTCGTTTTTAAATACCCTCTTGGGTCTAAAATATATTACCTTATAATGAAGTGTATTCTTAGACAGGATTAACTTTTAGGCAGCTCCTCTATCCGATATTAACCCTACACCCTAGTCTGCAAATTTCACACAAGGATGATGTTCCCTACGCACAGGATAATAGCCCTTACGGAAAGGATGTTCTTTACACAAGGAGAATGTTCCTTTCAGACAATGGAAATCAGAGGGGTGTTCCCTTCACATTGGCATTATGTTCCTTTATCACTTACAAATCCTTACCTCGGGTTAGCTAAAAACGAGGTCCACCTGTATTTTAAAATTAAGAAAAATATTTTTAATTAAAGATATGGCAATTCTCGCCCAATCAACAATTCAATTAACCTTCCAACCACTCCAAAACAACAACAACAACGTCCCCAAACCATCAGAACCGTTTCCTTCCAAAAAGGCCCTTCAGGCTTAGGAATTAGAGTGATTGGTGGAAACCAAGTTGGAATCTTTATAAGTGCTGTCCAGGAGCAATCACCTGCTGATCTACACGGAATTCGGGTTGGAGACAGGATTCATGCAGTTAATAGTGTTAGCATTGCTGGTTTAACCAGGGAAGAAGCTTTCGATATTCTCCTTTCTCTTGGGGAACAGTCAAGTTTGGCAGTTGAACACGCTCCGGAAGAGTTTGCCCAAGTTAAGGCTGGAAAGTTTGGAGACAGTTTTTATGTCAGAAGCCATTTTACATACAACCGCAGCACTTCAAGAGGAGCAGCTTCACAACAACCAGGCAATCAACAACCTATAGAACTTTCTATTAGGGCTGGTGATATTTTTCATGTGACGGATACGCTGTTTGGAGGATCTTTGGGGTACTGGCAGGCTACTAAGGTGAATTTTTGTTGAATGTCCCTACGAACTAGAAAAATGTTCCCTTCACATGGGATGTTCCCTTCACATTACTATTATGTTCCCTACGCACTAGAAAGATGTTTCCTTCACAAGGGATGTTCCGTACACACTGTAGAAATGTTCCCTTCACATGGGATGTTCCCTACACATTACTATTATGTTCCCTACGCACTAGAAAGATGTTCCTTTTATAGGGGATGTTCCCTACGCACTAGTTAAATGTCCCCTTCACACTATTCCATTTAACAACTTGTAGATCTACAGTGCCGAACAACAAAATTCTTCATCCTCCTCAGAATCTGCATCTTCATGCACACCAGCTACCACAAATACAGGCATTATCCCACATGCAAAGGCAGCCGAACAACTTTTTAAAGTTTATCGCCAAACTAATAATGCAACAAATAATGGAATTAATACAAATGATCAAACAAGTAATGGAGGAACATTGGGCCGTTCACTGTTTAGAAAAAAGGTAGTAAAGATGTCCTTTGGGGGAATGTTCCTTCCAGAGGGGGGAGGTGTTCTCTACACACTAGTAATATGTTCCCTTCACATAGAAGTGATATTCCTTTTCGAGGGGATATTCCCTTTACAATGGATGATGTTCCCTTCACATAGGGAAATGTTCCCTTCACATAGGGAAATGTTCCCTTCAAGCGGAAGGGAAATGTTCTCTTCAAGGGGAAGGTTCCCTTCACATAGGAAAATGTTCCCTTCACACTATAAATTATATTCATTCCTACAGCTTTCCTTCTCTTCACGCAAATTGTTTGGTGGTTCTAGCAACAATGGAGCAACTCCATCCGACAATTTAGACGAAGTGTTAAGCGGTGCTGGCAGTGCTACCAATAGTTTTACTGAGACAATCCCACCCGCTTACGAACGCGTTGCATTGAAACGACCAGCCTTTCACCGTCCAGTAGTACTTTATGGGCCTCTAGCTGATGTTGCGCGGCAACTATTACTGAGCCAGTCTTCTATGCGTTTTGGTACAGAAAGAAAAATACAAAAAATTCTCATTTAAAGGTGCTCCACTGCCTTCAACTTCCTCCATCACTTCAGGCACTGGAGGGGTTACTGATCCACTTGTTTCCTCCCTTTCTGTTTCCCCTACTCCAGAGCGTGGCTCCTCCAATATTTTGGGAGGTATTCGCCTCTCTGCCGTCGATACAGTAATGGCGTCCCAAAAACACTGTGTACTCTGTGTCAACCCTGCTTCTGTTGAACGTCTCCAACTTGCACAATATGCACCTATTGTTGTACTAATTGATGTTGAATCGAGATCTAGAGTGAGAGAATTAAGAGCCAAAGCGGGGGTAACAACCGTATCAGCTCGCAAATTGGTTGAACAGGCTCAGAAGCTTAAACGTCAATACTCCCACTTGTTAACAGCTACGCTTGATGCCACAAAAGAGGACCAGTGGTTTGAAGCCCTGAGGGCGCTTATATTTCATTTACAGGTGAATTGAGATATTTATGAATTAAATGAATACAAATCTTATAAGCTAGGACCTCTTTATAAGATACCCCCTTGGGGTTGAATAAATTGTAATAAGTTCTAATAGAAGCCAAGCCTTGTTAGACCCACTAAAAGAGAACCCATTGAAAAATGAAAGTCCAGGGCTTTTGTTTTACAGTAAATTGAGGTTTATCTAGTATTGGGGATATCTTAATGAGGTCCGACTATGAACCTGAAGCTTACGGACTATAGACTAAAAATAATATAAATTTAAAACTTAAAGGAACGCCGTGTTTGGATGCCAGAATTTCAACTAGACCAGCCTCTAGATGAAATGTTGCTCCTTCCAATGCAACCACCCGGGGACACGCCAACTAGTGATGGGGACAAAAGTGAATTTTAATTCTTTCAAATTTGCAAATTGGATAAAAAAAAATTCAGGCGATTATGGAACTTATGACCCCCAACAACAACAACAGCCACCATTAAATAATGGGTCGTTCTATAAAAATTCAGAAGCACCCTATGTGCTTCAAAATCCGGCTTATTCTCTTTCTGTTAAAGGCCAATTACAACAAAATCCGGCATTGTTAGAAAAACAATTGAAAGGGCAACAGCAACAGGTGGTCCATAGAGATTATTTAAAAATACCCACTATTAGATTAGCCTCCTTTTAAGATACGTTCTTCAAATTTTGATAGGTCACTGGGTGGGTAAGCTCCCTAAGCGTTGCCCTCTATTTAATAAACCCTCGATACAAGGTCCATTTACCCTCTATTTAATAAACCCTCGATATAAGGTGCATTTTTAAGTCCCAAAGGGTTTATAAAAGAGTCCTTGTTGCTGCTGTTTGGGGGACTGCTTAAACGGTGAACAGCCTCCGAATAGTCCGAGCTGCCCTCCTATTTAGTAACCCCTCATTATTAGGTCCATTTTTAAGCCCCAAAGTAGTATCTTTAACCGAGTTTTTTAATAGATGTCTTCATCTTGTATCTCATCTGCTCAATCAAACATGTTAGATTCTTCAATAACTTCAAATCACTCCAACCCACTCAACCCATCTAGAAACTCCCCCTTCCCCCAATCACAACCTTTAGCCCTCTACAATATTAATAACCAACAACAGACTAATGAAATGAATAATTCTATTAATTTGAGGCAATAAATTAATTAAACGTTTAAATAAATTGTTTAACAATATACCGTTTTTATAAATAAAGCATTAAATCACTTGATTTGTTTAGCTTTCTTGTTATTTAGTTAATGATCTATCTCCTTAGTGTAAAGGGAACACAATGGGAGAACTTATCCCAATTTGTAAGGGAGCACTGTATCTTTCTATCATCCCTAGTGTTAAGGGAACATCCTCCTAGTCTGAAGGGAACATCCTCCTAGTCTGAAGGGAACATCCTCCTAGTCTGAAGGGAACATCCTCCTAGTCTGAAGGGAACATCCTCCTAGTCTGAAGGGAACATATGTCTAATGTGAAGGGAACATCACCCTAATCTAAAGGGAGTCTCTCATGTAATGGTAAGGAAGGGGAGCTGAGAATAAATACTCAGATTAACCCTTGTAAAAAATTTTATCAGCCAAATGAAAGGAAAAATACAAATTGAGTCAAGAGATGGTTTATAAAAAAGAATTAAAATAAATTATATAAATTAATATTAATCTCAATGTTACTTTTGTAATTTAAATATCCCAATCTGTTAATCCCAAGATTGTTTTTGTTTTTAATTGAACCCATCACGTTAACTTTCCATTTTCTTTTATAAAGTCCAGTTTACAGTCGAACTATTTCTGATTCAGTTGTAGCTCCAGGTTGTTCTTCTGGTCCAGATGGATATAAATTTCGAGGAGGCTTTGTAGAAGGTTCAGGTCCAGATTGGTATAGATTTCGTGGAGGTTTTGATGATGGAGCTGCCGGTCCTGATGGTGGCTTATGGGAGGCTACTTGTCCTCCTGGCTGCTGTGTAGAGGGTTCTGGTCCAGATTGGTATGGGTTTCGTGGAGGCTTTGTTTCTGGTTCAGTCGGGTATCGGTTTCGTGGAGGTCTTGATGATGGAGCTGCCGGTCCTGATGGAGGTTTATGGGAGGCTACTTGTCCTCCTGGCTGCTGTGTAGAGGGTTCTGGTCCAGATTGGTATGGGTTTCGTGGAGGCTTTGTTTCTGGTTCAGTTGGGTATCGGTTTCGTGGAGGTCTTGATGATGGAGCTGCCGGTCCTGATGGAGGTTTATGGGAGGCTACTTGTCCTCCTGGCTGCTGTGTAGAGGGTTCTGGTCCAGATTGGTATGGGTTTCGTGGAGGCTTTGTAGAAGCTTCAGGTTCTGTTGGGTATCGGTTTCGTGGAGGTCTTGATGATGGAGCTGCCGGTCCTGATGGAGGTTTATGGGAGGCTACTTGTCCTCCTGGCTGCTGTGTAGAGGGTTCTGGTCCAGATTGGTATGGGTTTCGTGGAGGCTTTGTTTCTGGTTCAGTTGGGTATCGGTTTCGTGGAGGTCTTGATGATGGAGCTGCCGGTCCTGATGGAGGTTTATGGGAGGCTACTTGTCCTCCTGGCTGCTGTGTAGAGGGTTCTGGTCCAGATTGGTATGGGTTTCGTGGAGGCTTTGTTTCTGGTTCAGTCGGGTATCGGTTTCGTGGAGGTCTTGATGATGGAGCTGCCGGTCCTGATGGAGGTTTATGGGAGGCTACTTGTCCTCCTGGCTGCTGTGTAGAGGGTTCTGGTCCAGATTGGTATGGGTTTCGTGGAGGCTTTGTTTCTGGTTCAGTTGGGTATCGGTTTCGTGGAGGTCTTGATGATGGAGCTGCCGGTCCTGATGGAGGTTTATGGGAGGCTACTTGTCCTCCTGGCTGCTGTGTAGAGGGTTCTGGTCCAGATTGGTATGGGTTTCGTGGAGGCTTTGTTTCTGGTTCAGTCGGGTATCGGTTTCGTGGAGGTCTTGATGATGGAGCTGCCGGTCCTGATGGAGGTTTATGGGAGGCTACTTGTCCTCCTGGCTGCTGTGTAGAGGGTTCTGGTCCAGATTGGTATGGGTTTCGTGGAGGCTTTGTTTCTGGTTCAGTCGGGTATCGGTTTCGTGGAGGTCTTGATGATGGAGCTGCCGGTCCTGATGGAGGTTTATGGGAGGCTACTTGTCCTCCTGGCTGCTGTGTAGAGGGTTCTGGTCCAGATTGGTATGGGTTTCGTGGAGGCTTTGTTTCTGGTTCAGTCGGGTATCGGTTTCGTGGAGGTCTTGATGATGGAGCTGCCGGTCCTGATGGAGGTTTATGGGAGGCTACTTGTCCTCCTGGCTGCTGTGTAGAGGGTTCTGGTCCAGATTGGTATGGGTTTCGTGGAGGCTTTGTTTCTGGTTCAGTCGGGTATCGGTTTCGTGGAGGTCTTGATGATGGAGCTGCCGGTCCTGATGGAGGTTTATGGGAGGCTACTTGTCCTCCTGGCTGCTGTGTAGAGGGTTCTGGTCCAGATTGGTATGGGTTTCGTGGAGGCTTTGTTTCTGGTTCAGTCGGGTATCGGTTTCGTGGAGGTCTTGATGATGGAGCTGCCGGTCCTGATGGAGGTTTATGGGAGGCTACTTGTCCTCCTGGCTGCTGTGTAGAGGGTTCTGGTCCAGATTGGTATGGGTTTCGTGGAGGCGGTGTAGAAGCTTCAGGTTCAGATTGGCATGAGTGTTTTGGTTTTTTAGTTGTTTGTTTTTTCTGGCATTCACACCCTGGCTCCTCTGTCGTATTAGATTCTGGTCTTCTTTGGCTGAAATACCGATTGCAGACACGTCCACATTTACTCAAGCTACATTCATTAGGTACTGGGCCCACAGTGGTGTTATAAACTACAATCTTTGACTCTCTTATAATTGCATTGCAACAGTTTGCTACTTTTTCGTTCTTGTTAAGATTTACGTCACTACAGAAAGGAGGAAGAACTGGCAATAAGTCATCTATTGGTACTTCATCATATCCACTAGTCGAAACATCTTAAATTAGGGGAATACATATTACTGATAGATAACGTTAATATTTTTATTTATTTCAGAAATTGTAAAGTAATAATTCTGAAAAGTTTTACAAATTGTAAAAAGTTTTATAAAAGTTTGTTTTGTATTTTTTAATTTGTAAAATATCTTTTCTGATATTTACAATTGTAAAATGTTTTTATAAATTTTTCATAATATTTCAGAATTATTTTCAGAATTATTTTCAGAATTATTTTCAGAATTTTATCATAATATTTTTTCAGAATTATTTTTCAGAATATTTTTTCAGAATATTTCAGAATTATTTCTCAGAATTATTTTTCATAATATTTCAGAATTTTTTTCAGAATTTTATCAGGATTATTTTCAGAATTATTTTCAGAATTTTATCAGAATATTTTTTTCAGAATTATTTCTCAGAATTATTTTTCAGAATATTTCCAGAATTATTTCTCAGAATTCTCTCCCATATTTTTACAATTTGTAAAATATTTTTACAAATTCTGATAAACATTTTATTAATTTCCAACCTTCAGCCAGGCAAAATTCAAAAGCCACAAAGCCGATAAACACCGCTATTAAAAATTTCATTTAATTAAATTATAAATTAATTCGGAGAATATTGAGGGGAATATTTTATTTGTGAGTGGGAGATTGCTGTTATTCTGCTGCTTTTTGCTATGCCTTTTAAAGCCAAAATTTTTTTAAGCAAAAAAAATTTTTTTTATTTTTCTAAAAAATTTTCTAAAATTTATTTAAAAGCTGTTTAAATAATTTTTAATAATTTTTATAAAATTTTCTTTCTCTCTCTCATTTAATATTTAATTTAATATAAATTGGTATCTCCCATAATTTTCTATAAACGGCTTCCAAAAGGGGTATAGTTTGAAACAAATAATAAATCGGGAAGATATTCACGTGTAAAATTTTTCTAATTTTCATGCGTCAATGGCAAATTTTTGGCAAGAAAAATTTTTTTTTATTTTTATATTTTTATTTAATAAATTATTTTTTTAGAAAATTTATTTTTGGCAATTTTAAGCGTTGGAAATTTAATTTTATTTTTTTTTATTTTTGCCAACACATATCCCAGCTTAATTTTATTTTTTATTTTTTGTAATGAATTATTAAATAATTATTAGATTTTACTTTATGGTGAAACTATCGTTGAGTCTTTCTCTAAATGCTAATTAACACACACCTTCTCCAAAAAATAATTTCATATACCATAATTCCTTGAAATTACTCTAAGTAATATATTTACGACCTATCGCTGGAGGGGGTAATTAATAAGATTTGAGGATATTTGAGCGAATACAGGCCTCCTACATTTCCTTCTTACGTCGGCTCCTACGTCCCCTCCTCCCCCTCCATAGGTCCCTTCTTGCCCCCCACTATGTCCCTCCTACATATATGTCCTTCAGCCTGTGATACTGTATCGACATAATGGAGAGATCCAGCAATCACTTTGAATGATTCGAATTATTAATTTATTTTATTTTTAATATTTATTCCCAAATTAATTAAATATCCCAAAAATTATCCCTTAAATCCCTTAAAATCGCAGATTTCAATTTCTTAAATTCCTCCTCTTAATTTTAATTGACAATTTCAGGATTAAGAGGAACATAAATTGGTGCTTCCGTCGTTGCTTCAGTTGTTTCATTAACATTTTGCTTCAATTTCAGCATTTTAAGAGGTGAAGGCGTAGTGACAGCCTTTTCATCTTCCCCTTCACGGCCCTTCAAAGCATTTCTTTTCGCCCTTGTTTCAGTTCCCTGCTTCATTTTTGGCATTGTTTGGGGTGGATGAGTTGGAGGTGGTTGAGTGCCCCTTTGTTTCTCAGCTGGCAACGGCTTACCGGTCATATAATCAATGCCGTGTTGGCAGGTACGTCCACAATTAAGGCATTCATCCGGTAAATTATTGGAGGGACTCAGCTCTGCAAAATTTAGTTTAAAAATTAATTTAAACATTTTAAGAAACTTCCATTCTTCTCACGAACAAGTTTACGCGGATAACGAAAATTTCCACGAGACAGTGCATAACAACAACTAAAAACTTGTTTTAGTTTATAAAATGTTGTGCAAAATTGAGGAAGTTTTTCTAAAGGTAAAACAACAAGTATATTATGTTGTAAGGTTGTTGGTGTGTTTGTTGTGGTTGGAAGATGTTTGTTTGGTTGTTGATCTTTTGGGTTTTGATGTTGTTTATATGGAGCTGCATTTGTTGATGTTTTTGTTGGGGGGTTTGTTGTGTTTTGCAAATGTTTGTTTGGTTGTTGTTGTATTGGAACGAGGTTTTGTTCATTTGTTTGAATGGTACCTGTTTTGTTTTTATTTAAAACAAACAACTTGTTTTGTTTGTTATTTAGAACAAACATGTTTTGTTTGTTTGTCTTTTAAACAACTTGTTTTTGTGTTTTAAACAAACTTGTTTTGTTCTCTTATAAAACACAACTTGTTTTGTTTGTTACTTTAAAAACTTGTTTTATTTAAAACTAGTTTTTCTTCTCTTTTAAGCATGTTTGGAAACAATAAAACAAACCTTCAATTTTGCAAGTAAAACAACTAATTAATAAACAAAACATCAAAAAACTAATAAAATTCATTTTGGTGTTTTAATTTTGTTCTGGTTTGAGTTTTGGATTTTGGCTTCATTTTAAAGGGCAAACTTGATATTCAAAAGGTTGAGGATTTTAGGGTCTGTTTAAACAAAAACAATTTCTGAAAATAAAAATAATAAAAAGTTCAAAACATAAAAGTTTCGGCTTTCTTTAATGTTTAAAGGTGAATTCATGTGAATTCCCTCTATTTTTGCTTTAATTTTTATTTTTCCATAAATAAGGAGATAAATATGGAAATTTATTCGAGGGATTTTATTCGGTATTATTGAGTGTTTGGAAGCATTTTTATGCGTCATACAGTGTACTAGACGTCCCAGGCGACCTTTAATCCGTCACCAGGATTTTTAGTAAAATTATTTTTCTAAATATTTTTTTTTAATTTTTTGATTTTTTTCCTATTTTCTAATCAAAGATAAGAAACCAATCTTTTAAATAAAAGATAAAAAAATAAAAATGGTCCCATGACTATATTAATGATTTTTGACTGGAGGCGCCATTCACTCCTTCCACGCAACCAGCCGTGCAGCAACCATGAATAATAGCGTTTTTATTGATTCTTTGGGAATATGCATGAGAATAAAAATAGTTTTTTAGTCAGTTTAATTAAATATTTAATTTTTTAGTAAAATAATTAGAAAATTAATTTTTTGTGGGGTAGCGTGTTGCGCCTTGACAACACTTATTTAAAATTCAACAACTTTTTGGGGGTTTAAGTTAATTGATTAATTTTTTCACCATTTTGTAGCTAAAACTCTCCTCTATCTTTTAAGATAAAGTTTAGATCTATATCTTTATTTTTTAAAAAGTTATGGACCAAAAATCAGCAAAAATGCTCATTAATGCTTCTGACTCGACTCGTTTAAAAATTCCAAAACTTTTTGAGGAGTGGGTCTAAAATTCTGATTTTTTTATATTTTATAGCCAAGAATCTCCTCTATCAGATAATATAAAAATTAAATCTGTATCTTTACTTAATCAAAAGTTATAGATTAAAATCTCAAAATACTGCCTTTAAATTTTCTCTACAGCTTCACTTTTATTTTTACAGCTTGTTTTTCAACTTGTTTTACAATCAAGTTTTATTTTAAAAAATAAACTTTAAATTAAAATGAACAACAATTCAACAACCTTAAAGGAAGTAAACAACGCTGGGACCTCAAATAATCCACCAAAAATACGCGAGGATTTAGTTAACGCAGCCAAACAATTTATTAATAATCCTCGAGTTAGAAATACTCCAATAGAGGAACAAAAAGCTTTTTTAATTAAAAAGGGATTAACAGAGGCTGAAATTAATGAAGCGATGAGAGGGCGGAGTGGAGAACAGGTAAGGGGATTTTGAAAAAATTAAAAAATTATTTGAAAATTGTAAAATAAAAAATCGCTTAATAATTAAATAATTAAAATATTAATTAAACAAAAATTAAAATTATTCTCCAAAATTTCAGCAAATAATTCCACTTTATGGACAACCACCTCCAACGCTTGTTAAAAACAATAGCGCAGTGAGTTTTATTCTTATTTTAAAGAATTTTAATGTTCACAATTGTAAAATAAAATCAGAATTATTACTTCTTTTATTACAATTAGAAATTTACAATTGTAAAAAGTTTTTAATTTCTGAAAATACACATCAGAATTACAGCCTTTTTTAATTCTGATTTTATAAAATTCTGATTATAAATTCTGGTTTATAAATTCTGATTCTGGTTTTTAAAATCCGATTCTGGTTTTAAATTCTGATTTTCAATTTCTGATTTTTTAATTCTGATGCATTAATTCTGATATGATTTTTAATTTATATCTTACATTCTGATTTTAAATTCTGTTTTTATAAAATCCAGAATGTTTTACAATTCTAAAATTTGTTTTTACAAAAATACAAATCAGAATTACAACCTTTTTTAATTCTGATTTTTATTACAGGTTTTAGAATGGGCAAAGGCGATAATAATAATTGGCTCAACAAGTTTTATTTTTTATCGTTTTGTTCGTTCCTGGGTGCTTCCCAGATTATTGGGCATTCCCAACCCTGAAGATGAAAGATTACAAAGAGTTGAACAACAAATTGAATCTATTACAGAAACAAATAAAGCTATTGTGGAAAGTGTGAGACAAACAATTGGAACAATTTGTGAACAAAACGAACAAATAAACAGAACTTTGTTGATTATTCAGAGCCAGACAAGGAATAATAATGAAAATAAAGGTAATAAATTTTTTTAAGTTTCAAGTTTTTAATAAAGAAAAGATTCCGATTTTTAAATTATCGGAAAAAAGTTTATTTAATTCAGAGTTTTAAAAGGTTGGGAATTTTTGAGTGATTTACTCGCAATTTTGGACTGAACGTCTACGCGTAGATTTTTGCCCATAACTTTTTTTAGAATGAAAATTTTAATTAGATTTTTTCAGGATAGGTAGTGTAGATATTGAGCTATAAATTGGCTAAAAATAAAATTTTTAGGTCAATTTTTATTAAAGTTATGAATTTTTAAAGTTGTCATAGTCGGAATTTTGGACTGGTCGTCTACGCCTAGATTTTGGCCCATAACTCTTTTTAAAATGAAGATTTTAATTAGATTTTTTGAGGGTAGATAAAGGAAGCTTCAAGCTATAAATTGGCCAGAAATAAAATTTTTAACCCAATTTTTGTTTAAGTTATGATTTTTTAAAGTTGTCTAGTTCACACTTTGGGAGAGAAAAAGAGGCAAATTTCCTCCAAAAAAAATTTTTTTTTTAATTTTTTAAAATTTTCTCAATTTTATTTTTACACATTTTTCAGTTTCTTCAACAGATTCAAACCGTTTAATCTCAGAAATTGGAATTATCAAGTCTTTATTGCTCAGCCAAAACCAATTTCCACCGATTCCAGAACATTCCCTAATTGCTCCCAAAACAAAATTACCCCAACAAAATGGATTGGTGAATAATACAAAAAAATTGAAGGAAAATGGAGGAAATTTAGAAAATAATGAAGATGAACAAGAAGATGAAGAATATCAAGATTTAGATAAAAGTAGTGGTTCTCAAGTTTAAGACATTTTTTAAGAAGCATTCTGAAGCAGAAATGCTGCAGAAACATTTTGATGAAGCAGAAATGTTTCAGAAATATTTTAATGAAGCAAAATGCTTCAGAAAAATTCTAATGAAGCAGAAAGCTTCAGAAACATTCTGATGAAGCATAAATGCTTCAGAAACATTGTGACGAAGCAAGATACCCAAGAAGTATTTTTCCGTAGCAGAAATGTTTCAGAAACATTCTAGAAGCAAAATGTTGTTTCTGAAACAGAAATGTTTCAGAAACATGAAGTAAATGCTCTTTTGAAGCACAATGCTTCAGTTACGTTTTAGTGAAGCAGAATATTTAAGAACATCTTTTCTGAAGCAAAAACAAATTGCTTCACCTTTCTGTTTCAGAATTTTCCCCGTTTTTAAATATTTTTTAAATAATTTTTAAATTAATTTTTACTGTTTATTGACATCTAAATAACTAATAAATACATATTTATTTTTTAATCAACCCCCAAAAAATACAAATAACATCGTATTTTAATAACAACTACATTGCTTATCAGTTGGGTATTTTTATCAATAAAATTATTATCAATTAAAGAGTAGTTCCCTGGGTTCCCTCAATCATTTCCCCCTCAAACATTGCTTAAACAACTCCAATTTATTTTAAAATGGCTTTGTATTCAAATCAACTTTCTTTGTCATCAGAAAATTTAGTAGCCAAAAAGAAGCCTAAAAAGCGATCTTTGCTTCGTATTATTTGGACAATTGTTCGCATTGTTCTCTTAGCTATTGTAATAGCGGTGATTGCACAACTCACTTGGAGGTTAAAAAAGATTTTTATGTTGTTATAGTGCTTAATGCTTCAACTTTGTGTTATGAAGCAGAAATGCTTCAGAAAATTTTTTTGAAGCAGAAATGTTTCAGGAAGCAAAATTTTCGAAAATCATTTTTCAGAAGCAGAAATGCTTCAGAAACATGAAACAAATGTTTTTCTGAAACATGCTTCAGAAACATTTTAATGAAGCAAAAAAAAATTTTATGAAGCAAAACTGCTTCAACTTTTTGTTTCACAATTTTCCGTTGCTTCCAATTTTTTATTCCAAATGTTTTTTTTTAGTTTTATAATATTCTCTGGTGTTTTCAATACTACATTGTTCAAAATATATTCTGGCAATGGAGGATATTTCTATAAATTTGAAAAGAATTATAATCGTGTCTGGAAGAATGATCGAGAACGCTTAGAGCGCTTAAAGGTATTTGAAGAAAATTGTCGTAGAATTGAGGAATTAAATGAGGAAGCTGTTGAAAGGGGAAAGAATGTGACCTATGGAATTAATTCTATGACGGATATGACTGACCAGGAATTTAAAGAGGTAAGTGAAGCAAAGTGGGTTTTGAGAAGCAAACTGCTTCGAAGAAGCAAAAATGTTTCAAAAAAATTTTTTGAAGCATGCTTCAAGAATTTATGAAGCAATGCTTCATAGTTGGCTAAATGAAGCAGGAATGTTTCAAAATTAATTTCTGAAGCAAAATGCTAAGGTGAAGCATTTTTTGCTTCTGCTTCAAAAATAAAGCATTGCTTCAGAAAGTTGCTTCAGAAGCTTAGTTACATTATTTTTTAAGATGCTGCTTCCACTAGATGCAAATAAGCAGCTACATCGAGAAGGCAGTTTTATACGCAAGATGACCCCAATTGAACGGAACAATATTAAAACAGAACATCCAAGTCATTTTGACTGGCGTCCAAAAGGAGTAGTTACGCCTGTTAAAGCACAAGGTGAGAATTAAAGGAGAAAATTTAAAAAAAATTTCTTAGGAAAATGTGGCTCCTGTTGGGCATTTGCTTCTGTTGCTACAACGGAATCTGCCTATGCCATAGCACATGGAGTTTTAAGAAGTTTATCAGAGCAGGAACTATTGGACTGTAATTTGGAGAATTTTGCCTGTAATGGGGGGAACGTGGAAAGGGCATTTAGGTAAAAAAAAATTTCAAAATGTCAAAAAATCAAAAAAATTTCAAAATGTCGAAAAATCAAAAAATTTCAAAATGTCAACCAAAAAATTTCAAAATGTCAAAAAATCAAAAAATTTCAAAATGTCGAAAAATCAAAAAATTTCAAAATGTCGAAAAATCAAAAAATTTCAAAATGTCAACCAACAAATTTCAAAATGTCAAAAAATCAAAAAATTTCAAAATGTCAACTAATGAGAAAAATTTAAAATGTCAACTAATAATGCCCCATAATTTCCCCTAGTTTTATACACGATACGGGACTAGTCTCAGAAGGCGAATACCCTTATGTAGCACACCGACAGCCTGCCTGCCTAATGAATGAACACAGCAAAAATTTAACAAAAATAGAATCTGCAGTATTTATCAATCCGGATGAGGATTCTATAATTGATTGGCTTTTAAATTTTGGGCCAGTTAATGTTGGTAGGTGGAAAAAAATTTTTGGAAATTTTTTTAAAATTTTTGAAAAAATGTCGAAATGTCAAAAATCATGAAAAATGTCGAAATGTCAACTGAAAAATTTCTAAAAAAATTTTTTTTGAAAAAAAATTTTTTTTGATAATTTTAGAAAAATTTTTTAAAAATTTCAAAATGTCAACTAATAAAAAAATATTTTTTAAAGCCATTTCCGTGCCTCCAGACATGAAGCCTTACAGAAGCGGAATTTATGCTCCAACAGATTTTGACTGCAAATACAGGGTTTCCTTAAATTTTTTAAACCTCCAAAAATTTTTTTTAAACCCCAAAAGGTGGTTGGACTTCACTCGCTTTTGGTTGTCGGCTACGGAATTACTGACAACGGCCAAAAATATTGGATAGTAAAAAATAGTTGGGGGGATGATTGGGGGCAGGAAAACGGCTATGTTAATTTTATTAGAGGGGTAAATTCTTGTGGAATTGAGGATGAACCGATTGGATTGTTGGCTTGATTTTTAAATTAAAAATAAAATTTTCTTTATTTTGTGACCGAAAAAAATTTTTTTTAAATATTTAATAAAATTTAATTAAAAAACAATAAAACAAAAAATATTTTTTGGTAGGAAATTAAAGAAGGGGAAATTATTTCCCTTCCCAGGCTCAACAGAAAATTCCCAAAATTTCAAAATCTATTTTAACCTCGTTTTAAGCTACTCTCTCGATGTGTGGGTGGTAAACGTCAAAATTAGTGATACCCGTTTATAGCCCCCCCCCCCTCGAAATCCGACCCCTGGCTACGCCTTTGCCTTGAGGGTTGGAAATTGTAGCTTATGATGGATGTGCCTTATGACGAGGTGTACCTTAAATAGAGAGTACCGAGATAACCGGGTGGTCAACCAAATGAAGTCTCTAATATTGGAGGTGCCTTAAAGTGAGGGTATACCTAGTATCGGGGGTACCTAAAAACGAGGTTTGACTTGATTAAAAAAATTTAAGCAAATAAAGACTTGAATAACTCGTCCCTCCGTTCGTGTGACCAAGGAATCCGTTCAGGCACAGCAGGGAAAAAGTTGACCAATTTTTCAATCTCCACATAACGAATTCTGCGTCCCTTTGAAATTCGTCTTTCAATTTTGTTTTTGGTCTGCTTCCTCTGTTTTTGTTGTTGTACACTTAAAAAAAATTTTTTAGAGGTTTATAGAATCTGGAAAGCCTTGGAATGTGGAGAGAAGACAAGTTAAAAGGGAAATAAAAGTTTGGGCCCGGAGCGGCATCGAACCTGCGACCCCCCCCCCCCCCCCCCGTACAATAAAAGGGAAAATTTAAAAAAAACCTTTTAGACTCGTCCAAGTTGCTAGCATTCTTATAAAAATCCTCGTAGAAACAATTCAAAACGCTTTGCAAAATTAATTCATTTTCATTACAACTTCCAATAACATAAAAAAATAAATCGACATTTGAACGATAAACACAAATAAAGCCGTCGAAAAGAATTATTTCTGCTGAAAAAAAGAAGAAGAATTGAATATAAAAAATATATAACACCCTTAAAATTAATAATATAGGGGAAAATAAGCAAAGAAATGAAAATGGACGAAAATAAAAAATATTGACCCTCGAGCGGGGTCGAACCCACGACCCCCCAAATACCCTCTAAATCGTTGCCTACAATTTTCTAAAAAAATTTATTTTACTAAAATTTCTTCCCAAAAAATAATATTTAATAAAATACAAACCGTTAGCCTTGTGTGTTTTTTGAAAAAGATTTTTTTCAAATGCAGATTGCTCCTTTTCTGTGGCAAGTATTTGTTTGTCATAATATTTGCCCAAAATACGTTTTCCGTCTTGATCCAAAATTAATATAGCTTTTAAAACATCTTGATAAAGTTGTTGCATCCTTCACTAAAATATTTGAAGAAATAAAAAAAATTTTTAAGAAATTAATTTTTTTAATTTTAGTAAGAGAGAGCGTGGAAAATTGAGAGAGACAGAAGAGAAAAATTAAATTGGGATATTTTGTCATTTTTATTTAAATGTCATTTTGTCAACTTTTTTGCCACGTCTAAATATTTTTCTTTGTTTTTATTCCTTAGGGTTCTGTTCTTTAAAATTTTTTTTGAATTTTCATATTCTGTGTGGCTGTTTTTCAGTCTCCTACTTCAAGCTCCAACAAGGCGCGCGACATTTGCAAACAAACGACATTTGCGGAGCTAGGTAAAATTAATAGTTGAAATTTAAAATAAATTTATTTTTGATATTTTACGACACGTTGCCTTTAAAAACGTCATTTATAATTTTATTTAATACTTTTCCCTCTAAAATGCATTCTAATTGTAAGGCATACATCAAAGTTCGTCGCAAATGTCTTGTTGTCTAAATGTCGTGCCCCAAACTTTTTTTTATTTTCCTCGTCTTAATTTTATTTTTCTTTCAGATTTATTCCAAATTTAATTAAAATCAACAAAAAATGGCCAATTTAGACGCTGATTCACTTTACAGCATTAAAGCCATATTAATTTTGGATCAAGATGGAAAACGCATTTTGGGCAAATATTATGACAAACAAATACTTGCCACAGAAAAGGAGCAATCTGCTTTTGAAAAAAATCTTTTTCAAAAAACACACAAGGCTAACGGTTTCTATTTTATATTAAATATTATTTTTTGGAAAGAAATTTTAGGAAAAAATTATTTTAGAAAAATTTAGAAATCGATTTAGAGGGTATTTTGCGGGTCGTGGGTTCGACCCCGCTCACGGAATTTATTTTTTTATTTCCCTTATTTTCATTTCTATGCTTATTTTCCCCTATTTTATTAATTTTAAGGGTGTTATATATTTTTTATATTCAATTCTTCTTCATTTCTAGCAGAAATAATTCTTTTTGATGGCTTTATTTGTGTTTATCGTTCAAATGTCGATTTATTTTTTTATGTTATTGGAAGTTGTAATGAAAATGAATTAATTTTGCAAAGCGTTTTGAATTGTTTTTACGAGGCTTTCTCTATTGTTTTACGCAAAAATGTCGAGAAGAAGGTTCTTTTTGATCATATCGATTTGGCTTTTCTTGTCTTGGATGAAATTTGTGATGACGGGTTTGTTTGTTTTTTAAATTTATTTTAGAGGGGATTTTGACTAGAGGGATTTTGATATTTGTATTTTCCGATTCCTTTTTTGTTTGTTTATATTAATTTTTCTCCCTTTGGCTTTTTAAAGTTTTTAAACTCTTTAAAAATTTAATTTTTCTCCCAAATCTTGGGGGTCATGGGTTCGACCCCGCTCGAGGAACTTATTTTTTTATTTTATAGAGTTTTATTTATTTCCCTGCCCTCTTCATTACTTTATTGATTTTGAGAGTTTCATAAGTTGAACTTTACATTTTTGGACATTCTTGAGAATTTTAAAAATACAGGGTTAGGGGGTCACGGGTTCGAACCCGCTCAGGGAATTTATTTTTTATTTTCTACTATTTTTATTTATATGCTTATTTCTCTCTATTTTATTTATTTTGAGAGTGTTATAAGTAGAAATTTAATTTTTCTGGGTTTAAAAAGTCGAATGAGTTTTACTCGGATTTCCCTTGTAGTGGGCCATTTTTCCTAAAATTTCAATTAATTTAAAAAATTTTCAAAATTTTTTTTCAGAGTTATTCTAGAGACGGATGCTCAAGCTGTAGTTGCCCGTTGTGCTTTTAAACCTGATGAAATAGGTTTTGGAGAGCAAACAATTTCTCAAGTTGGAATGTCTCTTTTGGGTTCTGCAAAGGATCAATTTAAATGGTCATTACTTAAATGATGGGATGATTAGCGAAGAAATAAATTTTGTGTGTGTGTCAAATTCTGGGTTTGTGTAAAATTGTTGAAATATATTTAAAATATAAAGGTTTTTAATTTTTAAATTAATTTTTATTAAATTTATGATCAAAAATTAGGGTCGTGGGTTCGACCCCGCTCGGGGAACTTATTTTTTTGTTTTTGTCTATTTTCTTGGGTTTTGCTTAATTTCCATATTTTTAAAGTTATTTTATATTAATTTTTGGTTTTTTGGACGTTTTGAGGTCTTTTGCCTGTTGGGCATTTTGTCGTTTTTTGTCGTTTGGGCATTTTGTTGGTTTTTTCGAGTATTTTGAAAAAAATTTCCAGACCAAAAATAGAGTTCAGATTTCCCTGGGAATCCCGGATTGGCACTCGAGCTCGACAGAATCCGTTCGGTTTCGATTATCGATTAATTTTTAGTTTTAGAAGGGTGTCATGGGGGTCGTGGGTTCGACCCCGCTTGTGGTAAATATTTTTTGTTTTCGTCTATTTTTAATATATTCAATAAAAATGATTTATCAAATGAATTAAATTAAAGAATATTTTTTAAAAAATCAAAAAAAGCAAAGCAAAAACTGCCAAAATTCCACTAATCAAAATTTTATTAAATTCTTTTCCTCCTCCTTTTGCCCCATTGCAATTATCACCATAACAGCAACAATAACCTTTGGTATTATCTGTTGAATTGTAACACCCGCCTGTTGGGCTATACGTTCCGTTTGGGTACTAGAAAATTTTAAATTATTAGACTCTCCATTGTCCTCCCATGGGTTGAGAGATAAGTTGAAGTGAATAGCCGTTGTGATAAGTCCCCACACTGCCCCAATCCTATAGAGAACTTTACCGTGCAGTTACTAGCCGAACATCCTCTAAATTGATCTTGAATAGCATAATCCAAAAATTTTGTACATGAAAAGGATGGGTTAACAGAACAAGGTGTAGAACCCCCATTATAGTTAAAATTTAAAGGTGAATGCCCTTGAACACAAATTAGGTTAGCTTTTGTTGAGGGAAAAGTTGTTGATGAGAATAAAATTAGGAGGGGGAATAAAGAGAAAAAAAACATTTTTTTTGGTTAAGTGGGAAAATTTTTAAAATTAAAAAAATTTTTTGAGGGAGATTTAGAGAGGGGATTTTTTTAAAGAAAATTTAACTAATGACAACCACAAGAATGAGAAAATAAATAAAAAACTTTTTTTATTTTGTGAAAACTAATTAGGTGTTAATTAATGATAAACAAAAATAAAACTTAAATACGACGAGAAAGGGAAGCGCCTCTCCTAGGCAACAGAGGGATTATATTAAAGAGTGGAGTTGTCAGAATGGACCGAAGGATCGAGTTGGGCCGAAAGACCCGAAAAAGTCCGAAAGACCCGACAGACTCGGAAAGGCCCGAAAAAGACTCCGAAAGACCCGAAGGACCCGACCGACAAGGACCGAAAGACCCGAAAAAATGACTCGACCTGTCTGCCCGGCTCGAAAACGGCAACCCTAATAAAGAGTTATATAAATTAGAATGGAAAAATGAAATAAAAAAATATTTTTTAGATCAAAAAAAGCAAAGCAAAAACTGCCAAAATTCCACTAATCAAAATTTTATTTAATTCTTTCTCTCCTCTTATCGCCCAGTTGCAACTGTCAGCATAACAGCAACAATAGCTTTGGGTATTTGTAGTTGAATTGTAACACCCTCCTGCTGAGTTAACCGTTCCGTTTAAGAACTATAAAATAAATTATTAGGTACATTTTTAGGCCGTTGTCCAAATTACGTACCCAATCGCACCCTTATGCGTCCAATGGAAGGTCGTCCAAACAGATATGCGTTTATATACCGAAAGACCCGAAAAAGACTTGTATGGCCCGACTGACTCTGACCGAAAGACCCGAAAATGGGTCTTCCCCCCCCCCCCCCCCCCACTCACCCAGTGTTATGATACACCCGTACAGTATCTAACATCACTTATCAAAACTGTTATTTACCCTAGAATTGACACAAAATTCTCAAATCCACTTTGAAATAATAGCAAGGGCTAGGATAAGATGGAGAGATTGTTATTCTTTCTTACCACCATTTTCAAATTATCCCACCACCATTTTCTTCTCTTACTTATACCACAACCTTCCCAGATATCCCAATCCCTTGTTAATCCATCTAAGATTTATCCCAAGGGTTGGGATGAGATGGAGAGATTGACAGGGATAATTCAGAGTCAGGGCTGAGCGTCATGCCGTTGGCGTTCATTTTTGGCTGATTTTTGGCGTTCTGCGTTTGGCGTGTTTTTAAAATTTGAAAAATTGTCGCTTAGCGTTCCACGCGAAAATTTGGCGCACAGCCCTTTCATAGCCTCTGCCCCGTTTATATAGAGAACCTTACCGTGCAGTTGCTTGTCTGGCATCCCCTCATAACAATTTGATTAACATAATCAACCGATTTTGTGCAAGCAACGGTAGGGCTCATAGAACAAGCTGCAGAACTCCCTGACAACTGGGCATTCAAAGCAGTTTGTCCCTGATAACAATTTAGGGCAAAAAGTGTTGAGGGAGAAGTTGTGAGTAGAATTAGGAAGAATAAGGCGATAAACATTTTTTGGTTAAGTGGGAAAATTTTTAATTTCTGTGGGAGATATTCTAGAGAGAATTTTCCACAAGAGTGGGAATAATGGGAAAACTTTTTTATTTTTTATTTAAAGTTAAGAAAGGGACAATTAATAAATAAAAAAATAAAAAAAGGAAAAAAATAGGTTGGAAGGGGAAGCCTCTCCTAGGCAACAGAAAATGACAATAAAAAGATTTTCTAAATTGAGAATAGAGGGAAAAATAAAATTAAAAATAAGATTAGAGATATTTAAATGGATTATAGATTAAGAAAAGGGATTGTTAAGGATTTGATAAGAGATGGAACTGAGAGAGTTGTACGAGAATCGAGATTATTTCGAGTCTATCTTGACATCCTAGATATTTTGTTCAAAGATGATGCTCAGTCTGATCTTTAGTATTCTAACCCTTGGGATCACTTCTAGATGGATTAACAAGGGATTGGGATATTTGGGAAGGTTGTGGTATAGGTAAGAGATGTAAAAAGGTGGGGTAGAAGAGAAGGCTTTAGTTTTTCAGTAGCTCTGTCTTGGAATAAATTTTTTTGTTTTAATATTTAAACTCTAACACCAATTTTCTACAAGATAATCCTGTCGTTAACAGCCTTTCCCAAAAAATCCCCCAGGAGACAAAAAATGTTGATAGATCTTCGGATATCCAGAATTGTCTCGATATACAACCCATGGAGATGGCCGACATAGATTCCCGTTGTTCGGAAATTTGGAATTCATGATCCTAAAAACGTTGGTGAATTCCCAATTTTGTTAAATTTTGTTAAAATCCGCAAGTTCGTGGACTTGCGGATTTTCGGATTTTGACTTGCGGATTGCGGCTACCGAAAATTTTTTCATTTGCGGACAGCCCCCTCCCTGGGACGGCTGATCCCCGATCCGAACCTAGTGTTTTTTTCTGTCTTTGTCTACTTTTATTGTTTGATTTTTTTCCTTTTTTAATTCAAAAAAATAATTTTTTTACAAAAAACCGGAAACTTTTCTCCCCTTAATATTTCCCTCCCTATACACCAACAAAAATTCCCCAGGGCAACGTGTAATAATAATGTATTTAATAATTATGTGTCCATTATAATAATGGGGAGGATAAAGAAGATTTTTACGTTTGAAAAGAGGTAATTAGTTGGGAAAATTTATTTTTTTTTAAATTATTTGCCGTTAAATCCCCCCCCCCTTGGTAAATCACAAAAAAAAATTTTTATTTTAAAAAAATGTCAATTTTCCCCTTCCAATTTTTTATTTTTATTTCATTTGTGGTTAACCTAACAAATTTAATTAATCTTGGATTAATAGAATCCGACTTGGATTTGGTTAAAGTCTGCCAGACGGCGTTGAATGAAGCTAGGGGAGCGGGGAAATGTTCGAATGAGGAGATACAGTTGAGTGGAGGAATTTTTTAAATTTAAGGTATTGTAAGGGAAGACCCCCCCCCCATACATTGATTCAGATAAGGGACGGGCGAAATAAAAAAAATTTTTTGGATAGTCAACAAACTCCAATTTCTCGTAACCTTCTCTTGAAGAGCTATTTTTTGTAGAAAATGCCTCATTGAATAATCCAAAATTTGCTTAATATACAAAAATACATTTAATAAATTACTTGAAGAATACCCAATTTTTGATGTTAGATCTGTTTTCTTAGATAATTTTTGGAACGGGGGTTTCCCGGGAACCCCTACACACATTTTAGAACGATAAACTTCTTTACAGAATTGTCAACGTCTCTTCTGGTTGTGGCACTCTATCAACATTTAATTTCCTTAGCCAAAACCAAAATCTGAGCGCTTCTTTCGGCACGGCCAACGCTGCTTCACTATACTTTCAAAATTCGATTCAAGCAATAATTTCGAGTAGATGTGCTGAAGAAAGTAAAGAAATTGGGAGGCTGGGCTATTTTTGGAAATTGCCAGTAATTAATAGGGTTGGGAGCTACTTAGAATTGTTTAGAAGGGAATTGTTTCCGGTGGTGACACATTTTAGTGGTTTTAGTGTTGTTGCTATAGGCGAAACTGTTGCAAAGTTGATGCAGAGAATGAACCAAACACAGGTTTTTGGGCGTGTTCAGACATTTTGCCAAGACACATTTGGCCAATGAAGACAAAAACCTGCGTTTTGTCAACAAACCTATTGGCAAAACGTGGAATTTTAGCCTTGTTGGCAAAATGTGTTTTGGCAGAATGTGTAAGAGCCGTTTTTGGCGAGAAAAATTTTTTTTAAATTTTTTAAATTTAGTTAATGCTAGTCGGCCCAAAGGCCGTGGACATTGAAAAACCACCCCTTTGGCCTAGCATTTCCACAATTCTGAAAGCTTCGGGATTGTCAGTGCAGACGGTAGAGGTGGATGAGTCTAACGGGCAGAGTGTAGATAATGCACATACTACGTTACGGTCTCCGGTTAAAAGTTTGTGTATTTTTTGTGTTTTCCGGAAGGGAAATGGAAATTTATTTTCTAGTGATCGCCGTCGACACTTCATTCTCTCTACTTGACTCTATTCTAGACGATATAGGCGTAATTGACTTGGGCGGCTCCAATGCTTATATGGTTCTTCTAATTTGTGCGTACCCTTTGGAGGATTGTATAAAAGACCAGACGCTTCGAAATTCAATTGCGTCGGGTGGATTTGCTGTGATTACACCGTATTCGAGTGAATGGGCACAGATCAGACAAAATGTTTATCCGAAAATGATGACTGGTCAGCAGTCTACGGTAATTTGGAAAAATTATTTTCAAAGTGTAAACTTGTCAAGAATATTTCAAAATGTCTGGCCAAAATACTATCGACCAACTGTCATTCTGATCAAATGTCGTTTTGACTAAGTGTCATTTCGATCAAATGTCTTTTCGGCCAAATGTCAATTTGATCAAATGTCTTTTTGGCAAATTGTCCTTTTGATCAAATGTCGTTTTGGCCAATTGTCACTTTGTCAAAGATCATCTTCAAAATGTCAAATTTTCTTTTCAGGAATCGTTCCTAGCTACCTTGGCTATTTACAATGCTTGTTATGGTTTCTGCCTTGGCTCTTCCCTTATAAGCACCGGCTCGTTTGCTAGCGATCCAAACAACCCAGCTTTTGTAGCCAATTTACGTGGAAAATCATTTCAAGGTGTTTACCATTTTATTTTTACCAAAACGAAATTTTCAATTTAAAGGCTCTTTCGGCCAAGTTAACCTAACTTCCTGGCCCGCCCCTTTACAAAATTTGGCAATTTACACTTTGCCTTCCAGCGGAGGGCAATATTCCTTAATTTACACGGCAATTTCAACCCCCTCCTCTTCCTGTGGAACTTTTGAGTGTTTTGATATTCAACTGCAAACATCTCCAAATATTTCTGAGGATATTTTATGGCAGAAACAACGCTCAAGTAATATACCCTCATGTATTTATTCTGGTGGGTGTTCAAGTTTGGCACCTTATTTTTCTGCTGGGGCGGCTATTGTTTTGGTTGCGGCTGCCGCTGGAATTGTTTACACGATACAGAGAAAGTGAGTTTGGGGAAATTTTTTAAAAATGTCAAAATGTCGAAAAATATTTCGAAATGTCAAATTTCGAAATGTCAAGTCTTATAATGTCAATGTTTCAAAATGGTAAATTTCATAATGTCACATTTTAAAATGTCAAATTTCATAATGTCAAAATTCAAAATGCCAAACTTTCATAACGCCAATTTTCATAATGGTCAATTTTTTTAATTTAAAGAAAACGCCTCGATGTTTTTCGAATGCATTGGAGAATTGGCAGACAACAATTTAAAGTTATCGAAAATAAACAGGCAAAAGGAAAAGCTACAGGAATAGGCCAAGAAGGTGCTTGGAGCAAACGTCGTCAACTACACGCCTATGCTTTAATCGGTACAAACAAAGCAGAATTTATTGTACTACGGCAAATGAAGAAGGTGAGGATACTCTAAGACCTCTCTGCAAGCTACAGCTTTAATTATACCTCTGTTTAAGATACCCTCATTATAAGCGACTCTCTATTTAAGATACCCCTCATTAAAAGAGACTCTCTATTTAAGGTACCCACATTATAAGAGACTCTATTTAAAATACTCCCATTATAAGAGATACTCTCTATTTAAGATACCCCTCATTATTAGAGACTCTCTATTTAAGATACCCTCATTATAAGCGATTCATCCTAAAACCTCATTGCAAGATAGGGAGCTTGTATTTTTGTATTTTCTTTTTTGTATTTTTTGTGTTTTCTTTTTTGTATTTTTTGTGTTTCTTTTTTAATTTTATTTCCCCCAAAACAGATTTATTGGGACAAAATAGAACTACATTTTATTTTTGAACTCAAAAAATTAAATCATGATAATTTAACAACATTTATGGGTATTTGTTACAATGATGGAGACAAGTAAATGTTTTCAATTTTTTAAAATAATTTTTAAAGATTTTATGTGTGCCATTCACTTGTGGAGAGGGGAACACTTGAAGATTATATACACGGTAAACCTTGTGTTTGTTTGTGTTTTTGTTTGTTTGTGTGTGTTTTCTTTTTGTGTTTTTGTGTATGTTTTGTTCTGTTTTTGTGTTTTCTTTTTGTGTTTGTTTGTATTTTGTGTTTTTCTGAATTATTTGTTCTGATTTTTTTATTTGTTCTTATTCTGATTTGTGTGTTTCTGCTTTGTTTTTCTGATTTTTGTATTTTTCTGTTTTGTTTGTATTTTTGTTTTTCTGGTTATTTGTTTCTGATTTTTTATTTTTTTTTATTCTGATTTTTGTATTTTCTTTTAATATTCTGATTTATTTTATTTACTATTCATTGTTCTATATTTCTGATTTTCGTTATTTGTATTTTTCAATGTTTTTGTTTTATTCTTATTATGTCTGTGAAAACAGACATTTTATATTAAGCTTAAAATGACCCTAAACTCTCAATTTAATGAGGCAATATATTATAATATATTTATTTCTTCAATTACATTTATTAGGGTCAAGTGAGGCTCCGAAGAGCACTGAAAATGAGGGAAAAGTTACAAGTATATATAGGGACTAGGAAGGGCGGTAGATGATAAAAATATAAGGAAAATATACAAAGGAAAAGGTTTAGGAAATAAAGGTGAAGGTCAACAATTTAAATAAGATGAATGGGAAAATATTTGAAAGTTGGACTGGGGGAATTATTTAAATATACATTAAGAAATGGGGAAAATAGATAAAAAGGTTAAATTAATAAAAACATTAAAAATATTCAAATCACGGACATAACACTCCTTCCTCCTTCAAGAAATTCATCTCCAATAGTGAAATCCAATCGTCAGAAGAGAGTTGTCCAGATTTTTGGTGCCCTCCGCTTAGAAGCGGGAATTTTAAGTTTTCCTCCGATTTACGTTAAATGCTCTCACTTTTATCTAGTGGCTTTAAATTTATATCGGGATTTAATTCTCTATATTTTTTAACAATTTTATTTTGTTTTTTTCAAACTTTTTTTCAACTAATTTTCAATTTAACTTCAAATTATGCTACTCGCCTCAGGGCTGATTAATCTATCTTCCTTCGCTCACCCAACACAGAGCGGAATAATTATCAATACTTCATCTTCATTTCCAAATCAAAAAACTAATTTTCTCAGGTCTTCACATTTTTTGAAGTCTCCAAATAGTTAGACCTATCGGGTTGTATTCCTTCAATGTCTTCAAAGATATCACTGCTTTGAGATTCCACTAAGGCAGCTCTCAGCTATCATCCTTGTGGACGGCATATAGCTCTCTGGAGGTAAATACTGCGCAACATAGGCTTATACAGTTTACGAGGCTATGGCCGTCTTACGTTTAAACAGCTGCGCATTCCCGCGACTTACGCCAAATATCCGCTGCGCATACCCGCGTCTTACACTTTACTCGCCTATCATCAGGCTTTTCTATACGCCCATCACAACTCGGGCTTAAATTACAAAATTACTATGTCTCTCCTCGTCCCTCAACAGTGACGGCTCTTTAGACATTAAATTTGAAGGAATACTAAATATTAATCTCGTATAAAACGGCTTTTCAATCCTTTTAAATTTTTTCTCATCGGGTTTATCCCGGCATTTACAAATTTTCTTTTTCTCTTTCCCTTTTTTAAACTCGGACTATGTCCGGATGATTTTCCAATTCTTAAGAAAAATTTAAACCAAACTAAATTTAGCTCGGGTACATGCACCATTTTTATAACCGTGTACCCGGCTCTATATTTTATTAATGTTTGTCTCGGCTCTAGGCCGGCTTTTATATATTCTATTTATCTCGGTTCGTGTCCGGTTTATATATTTTATTTATCTCGGGCTCTACCCGGTTCGCTGTTCGACTGCGCCATTATTATGTCTGTGAAAACAGACATTTTATATTAAGCTTAAAATGACCCTAAACTCTCAATTTAATGAGGCAATATATTATAATATATTTATTTCTTCAATTACATTTATTAGGGTCAAGTGAGGCTCCGAAGAGCACTGAAAATGAGGGAAAAGTTACAAGTATATATAGGGACTAGGAAGGGCGGTAGATGATAAAAATATAAGGAAAATATACAAAGGAAAAGGTTTAGGAAATAAAGGTGAAGGTCAACAATTTAAATAAGATGAATGGGAAAATATTTGAAAGTTGGACTGGGGGAATTATTTAAATATACATTAAGAAATGGGGAAAATAGATAAAAAGGTTAAATTAATAAAAACATTAAAAATATTCAAATCACGGACATAACATTCTGATTTTATTTGTTTTTGTATTTTCTTTGTATTTTTTCAGATCTCGATTTCCAGCTAGACAACACTTTTCGTTCTGCCTTCCTTCGAGATATACTCAAGGGTGTCAAGTATTTACACAAATCTTCTATTGGATACCACGGAATGTTGAATTTACAAAATGTTTTGATTGATTCCAATTGGGTGTTGAAATTGACAAATTTTGGAATTGGAAATTTATTGAATAGGGCTATTCGGAGGGAACAATTACAATTAATTGAGTTGATCCCGTTAAATAGTAAGTTGGGAATTTTTTATTTCGTGTTTCGCAATAGGTTTCGGGAAGCAATTTCGGAATCTTGACGTTTTCAAATTTGGGCGTTTTGTAGTTTGGGCATTTTGAAACTGTGATTTTTAAAGGGGCATTTTTGATTGTGGCGTTTTGTCCTTTTACACTGAAATTTTTGCGATTTTTAATTTTTTGAATTTTTATTTCGAAATTTCGTATTATTTTTACGAAATTTCGTGTTTCAAATAAACGTTCCTGTAATCAGTTTCTTGGAACTTGGGGACATTTTACTGACATGATAATTCACTTAATAATTTTTCTTTTAAGCCTATTTAACTGTTGCACCAGAGAATCTGATAGATATATCCTACGGAAGAGAATACCCAAACGGAACAACAATAGGCGACATTTACAGTATGGGGATGGTTATGTACCACATTTTGTTTCGACTTGCCCCCTATGAAAGAACAACCCTAAGTCCAAAAGAAGTTATTGACCAAGTTAGG
Source organism: Meloidogyne luci (assembly GCA_902706615.1). Lineage (NCBI taxonomy): Eukaryota > Metazoa > Nematoda > Chromadorea > Rhabditida > Meloidogynidae > Meloidogyne > Meloidogyne luci. Next base: position 3,500,311 of record CACSLI010000091.1, on the reverse strand, counting down.
CAACACAATTTAAAGCCTATACTCGAAAATACTTTGCCTGAGGAAAAGCCTGTAAGGGGGATTTTTTGAATTTTTTCATTAAAAAATTTAAATAGTTGGTGGATGCAATGGAACAATGCTGGCAGAAAAATTTGGATTTGCGCCCGAGATTGAGACAGCTAGCTCAAGTTGTTTCTACGGTGTTTCAGGCGTCGTAAGAACCTTATTTTAATTTATTTTGAAAAATTCTTACGGTCGGACCTCACTATTAGAAGGCCCCCTTAAGGCTTAGATACCTTATAACGAGGTGTAACTTAAATAGAGGGTGTCTTATGAGTAAGGTATCTTGATTAGGAAGTATCGCCTGGACAGCTTCTCATATTGTGAAATTTGACGTTTTGCAAGTTGGGTATTTTGTAATTTTGACATTTTGAAATCTGGACGTTTTGTGACCTTTTTGAAATATTTTTTTGAATTTCTGTATTTCCCTCATGCCCAATGGCCAACCAAATTTTATAAAATTTTAAATTGAGGTCTGATTTATTTTTTAAAAATTCAGGCAAGGCAACTTAATCGACCAAATGCGAAGAATGAACGAAAAACACGCCTTAAATCTCGAAAAATTGGTTACCCAACGAAACGCCGAATTGGCCCAAGCTCGAGAACAAACGGAACGTTTACTCAACGAAATGTTGCCCCCAAGTATTGCTGCACAATTGAAGGAACATAAATCGGTTGAACCACGCTCTTACGATTCTGCTACAGTTTTGTTTTGCCAATTGGTCGATTTTTCTACTGTTTTGAGTAAATTCCCGCCGGATCAAGTTATTGATTTTCTTAATCAAGTTTTCTCTACCTTTGATACAATTATACGAAATCATGATGCTTATAAAGTTGAAACTACTGGGGAGGTATAGTCGAGTGATTTTTGACATTTTGAAATTTGGACGTTTTGAAATTCGAAATAACGCGAAATTTCGAAGTCATTACGAAATTTTCGAAATATTCACGAAATTTCGAAATCATTGCGAAATTTCGAGATCATCGCGAAATTTCGAAATCATCACGAAATTTCGTAAATATTTCGAATTAATTTCGACTTATTTTAGACATACATGGTCGCTTCTGGAGTCCCTAACGAAAATGAAAATAGACATGTATTTGAAATATCAGAAGTTGCTATGGAATTTAGAGAGGTTTTTTTTAATTTTTTTCAATTTATTGATTTTTCGAAGGTTTCCTACACTTATAAATCAATAAACTTTCCTGACTGGAAATTACAATTACGAATTGGTTATCATTGTGGGCCTATTGCTGCTGGGGTTATTGGAATTAAAGCACCTCGATATTGCCTTTTTGGAGATACTGTATGTCAAAATGGAAAAAATTTCAAAACGCCAAAATCTCAAAACGTCCATTTTTTATTTTTCAGGTCAATTTTGCTTCTCGAATGCAGAGCAATGCGGCACCCAACCAAATCCAAATGAGCGAATCCACTGCGCTTTTGTTAATGGGAGTGTCAAAGTATAAGTTGACGAAACGAGGCATTGTCAAAGTGAAGGGGAAAGGAGAGGTATTTTATTTGGTTTTTTGACGTTTTGAGGATTTTTCGGATATTTGACATTATAACATTTTTATGGTCGCTGCCATTATGACATTTTTGACATTTTGAAGATTTTTGGGTGATTGACCATTTTGTAATTTTTTCGTCGTTGACCTTTTTGTATTTTTGACATTTTGAAATTTGACCAATTTGAAAACTGACCCTTTTGAAAATTTTTCTTTTCAAGGTAAATACTTATTGGCTCAATGAATGGCGATCAAATGAAGGACAAAATCCTGGGGATGGAAGTGGAGGAGGCCGATTATTGCAAGAACCTTTAATCCCTCCAAGGACAAGTCAATTACGAAGTCCAATCCCGACCAGAGAAAGTAGTGCAATGCTTGGGTTGGAATTATTAAATGATGCTATAATTACAACAACAACACAGGCAGGTTTTTAGTTTAAAAATAAATTTTTTTTTAATTTGAAAAAAATTTTTAGAGCAACGGACTAAGGAACAGACAAGCATCAATGAGTAGTAGCAAAAATAGAGGAGGAGATGATGAAATCGGTGAAAAATTGTCGTAAATTGGAGAGGTGCTGGTAAAGGTTATTTTTTTGATAAGAAAAATTTTTTAAGTTGACAGTTTGAAAGTTACCATTTTGAAAAAAAATTTTTAGTTGACATTTTGAAAAAAAATTTTTTGAAAAATTTTTGAAACATTTTTTGGCATAATGTCACTTTAAAAATTAATTTTTTTTTAATTTTTTTAAACTTTATTTCTGACATTTCCTCCTTTTTTCCTCATGTTTTTATAATAACTTCAAAGTGGTTTCCTTTTAGTTGGTATATAAAATCAATTTAGTGACTCTATTAAATACATTTTTTTCTCTTTTCTGTGTTAAAAATAATTTTTTTTTCTTGGCTGATTTTTAATATAATTTATAGACTTATCTTTTTGTGTATTTTGTGATTAAATAATTAATTTTTCTTTTGATTCCTTTTAATTTATTTCTTATCAGTTTAACAATTTTTATCATTATTTGTTGATATTTTAATCATAAAAATATTTTTAAAGCAATAATAATGACGTTTTTAGAGGTTTTATTATTTAAATAACAAAATAGAGGTCTTAGGCCTCAGGTGGATTCGAACCCACGACCTAAAAGTGACCAAACCAAAAGCGATCCCACTTAACCAAAATATAAAAAAATTTTTTTAATTTGTTTTCAGCCTCAGAATGACTAACTATATTTTATTTTTATTTATTTTTATTTTCTCAATTTTTGATGAATCCTTTGGAGCAAATATATTAATATCTCCAAGCTGGTTGAGCCCTGTACACAGATTTACAATGAGGGAATTGGCAGCGGAATTGTTAAAACGTAATCATTCTGTTACTTGGTTAGAATATGGACTTAGACCTGTTAGTTTTATTTTTTTAAATAGTCCGCAACTTTCGCGGAAAATCCGCATATTTTTGTCCGCAAGTTTTTTTGCGGACAAAAATTTTTTTGCGGATTTTCTGATTTGCGGATAAAAAAGTTGCGGACTTTTCCGTTATAATTAAAGAATAGTTGACATTTTTTAGCACGACTCAATTTTACTGCCCAAAGGCGTTGAAGAAATTTTTCTGCGAATAGAAAATGCCCCAAGAGTCACAGCACTTTTGACTCCTAAAGGCAAAATTCAACTAACAAGTAATTCACAACTTTGGCAAGAAAATTTTTGGGAGCCGGTGGAGAAAACAAATGGTTGGTTGGCCTCTTTGGATCTATGCCGGGCTGTTCTGAAGGAACACAAAAATGCTTTTGATAAGCTTGTTCAAAAAGAGTTTGCTGCTGTTGTGGTATATTTATTTTTTTAATTGTTAAGGATTCTTGGTCAAGGTTTATGGCCACATCCCCACTGGATCAATCTTTAAGGGGTTTGCTAGTTTCGCCTTTTTTGAATTTTCGTTGAATTTCGTCTTTTGGCATTTCGTCTTTTTCTTTTTAAAATTAATTTCGGCACATCCCTGCACCCAATCCAGGGCCCAACCGACAACGCTCTATATGGTTGATCTTGTGGGTTGACTAAAATAAATTTTTAGATAGATGATTTGTACAATCCTTGTGCTCTTCTCCATGTCGGACTTCAAAAATCACTTTTCGTTTATTGGTCAATGACTGGATTGAGAACAGAGTCTGCCTGGGCAAATCAAAGCCCTAGCCCTCCATCTTACATTCCTGTGTCTGGAACTGGGTATATTACGTCTTTCTTTTTAATTATGTAGCCTAAAAGTCCGCAATTTTGTCTTGCGGATTTTTTTGAACTTGCGGACAAAACATGCGGACTTTCTTCTAACTTGCGGACAAAACTTACGGACTTTTGGTCGCATAATTAAAAGGAAACTTATGATTTGTATTTTTTGTTTTTTAAACAGATTAACAGATGAATTAGGCTTCTGGTCTAGAATTTACAATTTATTTGCCTATTTAAGAGAATTATATATCCATCAACATTTAATTCTTCGCCGGATGGATAAATTATTTGAGGTTTATTTTTTAATTAAGAAAATTTTAAATAAATTTTAGAAACACTATCCAAATAAAGTGCCAGAATCATTCGCTATTGAGAGAAATGCTAGCATTAATTTTGTGAATAATCCGCCGATTTTTGACTTTGCTAGGCCTTATAGTTTGTTTTTAATTATTTTTTTAAATGCCATTCTCGAAAGGTTAAGGGTTCGAAATGTCAAGTCAAAAATGTCAATTTTTTTAAATAAAAAAAAAATTTTTAAACGTCACAAGTTCAAAATGTCAAATTTTTAAAATGACAAGGTCTCGAAATGTCATTTTTCTGATAATCCAAGGGGCTTCAAAGCTCGAAATGTCACAATTTTTCAAAACGTCATTGACTTGAATTGTCAATTTTCGAATCATTTTTAGCCAATATTTCTGAACATTTAATCAAGTAAACCTTTAAATTTAGTGCCTCGAGTCAATTTTGTTGGAGGTCTTCATTGTCGAAATCAAAGTAAAAATAAATGGGCGGACACGGTTGACTTTTTTAAAAATTAATTCAAAAAATAATTTTTTTTTAGAAATTATCTCAATTTATAAACAATTCAAATGAAGAGCGTGGATTTATTTTAATTACTGGAGGATTCACTATTCAATGGGCAAATGCTCCAAAGGACGTTATTGTGAGTTTTTATTACTTGAAATTTTTAAGGAGAATTTTTAATTAAGGAAAATCTCCTTGTGGCAATTCGAGAAATGAACGATACGTAGGTTTTTGAAACTCCTAAAGGCAAAATTCAACTAACAAGTAATTCACAACTTTGGCAAGAAAATTTTTGGGAGCCGGTGGAGAAAACAAATGGTTGGTTGGCCTCTTTGGATCTATGCCGGGCTGTTCTGAAGGAACACAAAAATGCTTTTGATAAGCTTGTTCAAAAAGAGTTTGCTGCTGTTGTGGTATATTTATTTTTTTAATTGTTAAGGATTCTTGGTCAAGGTTTATGGCCACATCCCCACTGGATCAATCTTTAAGGGGTTTGCTAGTTTCGCCTTTTTTGAATTTTCGTTGAATTTCGTCTTTTGGCATTTCGTCTTTTTCTTTTTAAAATTAATTTCGGCACATCCCTGCACCCAATCCAGGGCCCAACCGACAACGCTCTATATGGTTGATCTTGTGGGTTGACTAAAATAAATTTTTAGATAGATGATTTGTACAATCCTTGTGCTCTTCTCCATGTCGGACTTCAAAAATCACTTTTCGTTTATTGGTCAATGACTGGATTGAGAACAGAGTCTGCCTGGGCAAATCAAAGCCCTAGCCCTCCATCTTACATTCCTGTGTCTGGAACTGGGTATATTACGTCTTTCTTTTTAATTATGTAGCCTAAAAGTCCGCAATTTTGTCTTGCGGATTTTTTTGAACTTGCGGACAAAACATGCGGACTTTCTTCTAACTTGCGGACAAAACTTACGGACTTTTGGTCGCATAATTAAAAGGAAACTTATGATTTGTATTTTTTGTTTTTTAAACAGATTAACAGATGAATTAGGCTTCTGGTCTAGAATTTACAATTTATTTGCCTATTTAAGAGAATTATATATCCATCAACATTTAATTCTTCGCCGGATGGATAAATTATTTGAGGTTTATTTTTTAATTAAGAAAATTTTAAATAAATTTTAGAAACACTATCCAAATAAAGTGCCAGAATCATTCGCTATTGAGAGAAATGCTAGCATTAATTTTGTGAATAATCCGCCGATTTTTGACTTTGCTAGGCCTTATAGTTTGTTTTTAATTATTTTTTTAAATGCCATTCTCGAAAGGTTAAGGGTTCGAAATGTCAAGTCAAAAATGTCAATTTTTTTAAATAAAAAAAAAATTTTTAAACGTCACAAGTTCAAAATGTCAAATTTTTAAAATGACAAGGTCTCGAAATGTCATTTTTCTGATAATCCAAGGGGCTTCAAAGCTCGAAATGTCACAATTTTTCAAAACGTCATTGACTTGAATTGTCAATTTTCGAATCATTTTTAGCCAATATTTCTGAACATTTAATCAAGTAAACCTTTAAATTTAGTGCCTCGAGTCAATTTTGTTGGAGGTCTTCATTGTCGAAATCAAAGTAAAAATAAATGGGCGGACACGGTTGACTTTTTTAAAAATTAATTCAAAAAATAATTTTTTTTTAGAAATTATCTCAATTTATAAACAATTCAAATGAAGAGCGTGGATTTATTTTAATTACTGGAGGATTCACTATTCAATGGGCAAATGCTCCAAAGGACGTTATTGTGAGTTTTTATTACTTGAAATTTTTAAGGAGAATTTTTAATTAAGGAAAATCTCCTTGTGGCAATTCGAGAAATGAACGATACGTAGGTTTTTGAAACTCCTAAAGGCAAAATTCAACTAACAAGTAATTCACAACTTTGGCAAGAAAATTTTTGGGAGCCGGTGGAGAAAACAAATGGTTGGTTGGCCTCTTTGGATCTATGCCGGGCTGTTCTGAAGGAACACAAAAATGCTTTTGATAAGCTTGTTCAAAAAGAGTTTGCTGCTGTTGTGGTATATTTATTTTTTTAATTGTTAAGGATTCTTGGTCAAGGTTTATGGCCACATCCCCACTGGATCAATCTTTAAGGGGTTTGCTAGTTTCGCCTTTTTTGAATTTTCGTTGAATTTCGTCTTTTGGCATTTCGTCTTTTTCTTTTTAAAATTAATTTCGGCACATCCCTGCACCCAATCCAGGGCCCAACCGACAACGCTCTATATGGTTGATCTTGTGGGTTGACTAAAATAAATTTTTAGATAGATGATTTGTACAATCCTTGTGCTCTTCTCCATGTCGGACTTCAAAAATCACTTTTCGTTTATTGGTCAATGACTGGATTGAGAACAGAGTCTGCCTGGGCAAATCAAAGCCCTAGCCCTCCATCTTACATTCCTGTGTCTGGAACTGGGTATATTACGTCTTTCTTTTTAATTATGTAGCCTAAAAGTCCGCAATTTTGTCTTGCGGATTTTTTTGAACTTGCGGACAAAACATGCGGACTTTCTTCTAACTTGCGGACAAAACTTACGGACTTTTGGTCGCATAATTAAAAGGAAACTTATGATTTGTATTTTTTGTTTTTTAAACAGATTAACAGATGAATTAGGCTTCTGGTCTAGAATTTACAATTTATTTGCCTATTTAAGAGAATTATATATCCATCAACATTTAATTCTTCGCCGGATGGATAAATTATTTGAGGTTTATTTTTTAATTAAGAAAATTTTAAATAAATTTTAGAAACACTATCCAAATAAAGTGCCAGAATCATTCGCTATTGAGAGAAATGCTAGCATTAATTTTGTGAATAATCCGCCGATTTTTGACTTTGCTAGGCCTTATAGTTTGTTTTTAATTATTTTTTTAAATGCCATTCTCGAAAGGTTAAGGGTTCGAAATGTCAAGTCAAAAATGTCAATTTTTTTAAATAAAAAAAAAATTTTTAAACGTCACAAGTTCAAAATGTCAAATTTTTAAAATGACAAGGTCTCGAAATGTCATTTTTCTGATAATCCAAGGGGCTTCAAAGCTCGAAATGTCACAATTTTTCAAAACGTCATTGACTTGAATTGTCAATTTTCGAATCATTTTTAGCCAATATTTCTGAACATTTAATCAAGTAAACCTTTAAATTTAGTGCCTCGAGTCAATTTTGTTGGAGGTCTTCATTGTCGAAATCAAAGTAAAAATAAATGGGCGGACACGGTTGACTTTTTTAAAAATTAATTCAAAAAATAATTTTTTTTTAGAAATTATCTCAATTTATAAACAATTCAAATGAAGAGCGTGGATTTATTTTAATTACTGGAGGATTCACTATTCAATGGGCAAATGCTCCAAAGGACGTTATTGTGAGTTTTTATTACTTGAAATTTTTAAGGAGAATTTTTAATTAAGGAAAATCTCCTTGTGGCAATTCGAGAAATGAACGATACGTAGGTTTTTGAAATTAATTTTTAAAAATAGGGCAAAATGTCAAAATGGAAAATTTACAAAATGTCAAGGACTCACAATGCCCAATTTTTCATTAATTTTCTTTTCTCTAATATACCATTTCTAACACTAATTTAGCCGATTTGTTTGGCAATACAATGGCCCAGCACTTCAAAACCCTCCCTCAAATCTTTTCACAGCGGAGTGGTTGCCACAACAACAATTACTTGGTTTTTGGAATTTTTTTTAATTTTATTTTTGTTTGTTTAAGCTCATCCAAAATGCAAAGGACATCTTTCACATGGAGGTTTGTTTGCACTTTTTTTTAGAAATCCTTAGATTTTTTCGGTATGTCCTTCAAGGGCGTATTCAGGGGGCTAGAGCCCCCCCCCCCCCCCGAAATGGGGAAAGAGAAAAACCCCCAAATCTTAGGATCGCCCTTATTTTTTATTTAAAGGCCTAAACAGCGTAATAGAAAGTGTCTGGCATGGAACCCCAATAATTGGCTGGCCATTAACAGCAACTGCCAAAGATAACCTCCTTCGGGTTACTGCACGTCAAGCCGGTTTAATGATTGAACAAAAACGTCCAACACAAAAACAATTTCTATCGGCATTTAAAAGAATTTATATAAAATTTTATAAAGAAGAAATGCTTGTATTTCAGGTTTTTTTTAAATTTTAAGAAAAATAAGTTGAGGGAGGGATAGGGTAAGATTTGCGGACAAAACTTGCGGGCAATTAATTTAAAAAAATTAATTTTTGAAGGATATGTTAATAGATGTTCCCTATACAGAATTAAACCACTCAGCATTTTGGGTAGAATTTATTGTTAGACATCAAGAAGTACCTCATGCACGTTCGGGTGCTGATGATTTGAATATATTTCAGGTTTTTTAATTGGATTAGGGGATAATCTTAGGGGAGAATTCTGAATTAGATAAGGGAAATAATTTTGATATCCATTTCAATGACGTTGGTGGCGTAATGGTTAGCATTGGGGACTACATGGGTTTTCGGTGTAGGTTCGATTCCTCTTGTCGGAATTATTTATTTTTGGTGGCTTTCTTGGTCTAAAAAATATTTTTTGTTTTTTTCGTTTAAAAAAATTTCTGAAAATTTTTTTAAAAATTTTGGGACATAGGGAGAAACCGAACCCCCATGAAAAATTTATTTTTTTTTATTTTTTAAAGTATTTCTTGGTTGATGTAACATTATTTTTAATTGGCTGTACTCTCTTATCAATTTGGTTGTTATTAAACTTGCTTAAATTAACTGTTCGTTTTCTCTGTTGGACAATCATGTATTTAAAATGTTGTGTAATTCCAAATAAAAACAAAAAATCTGTGATTGAAAAGAAGGATCCGATAGCTAAAAAGAAGGATTAAGGATGAATTTAGGTTTAAAAAGTTTAATTTTTTTCTTAATATTTTTTGAATATTTTGCTTATTTTTGATTTTAAAACTCAAAAATTTTTAAATTTTCAAAAAAATTTTTTTCAAAAAATTTTTTATTAGGGTATTTGTGGTGTAGTGGTTTAGTGTTGGCACCTACCCATATTTTCAATGAAAGTTCGATTCCTTTTAGAGTAAAATATTTTCCTATTTTATTTTTTCATTTTTGGGAGTTAAAAACAATATTTAGAGTCACCACAAATATCCCTAATAATAATTTCAATAAAAAATTTTTTTGAAAATTTTTGAGAAATTCTTTTCAAAATTTCTTTTTTCATCGAATAAAAGATTTTTAAAGTTATATAAAATTTTTTGTTTATTTTTTAGTTTAATATTCTAACATTATATCATTTAAAAAATGAACCTTGGATATTTGGAGGATGTTAGCTTTTAGGATGGATTAATATAGAGTGTGTAAAAGAAGGAGAGACGGCTAGAGAAAAAGACAAAGAATGGCTGTTAGCTTTTGTTCGCAAGTCAATGTGTGGAGATGGCTTTGTATGCTTTAAATAGAGAGATAAATTGGCTGGTTAATAGAGAGGATAGAAAAATGGTTAGGTTTGTGACCCCCTTCCCCCTCTATTTTTTTTTAAATTTTTTAAAAATTTTTAAAATTTTTTTTATTTTTCAGGAGCGATAATTAATATGAATTGTTAATTTATTATTAAATTTTTTGTGTTTATTTTATGGCCAAAATTCAAGAAATGTCATCAACATCTTCAAGCAACGAACCCCCCTCGCCTACAAACTCCAACGGATTAAATGGACAAAATGGACCCGTAACGTTTTTTGTGCCGGCAAATCAAAGAAACACTTCAAAAATATCGGCAGCTACACATGCTGCGAGTAAGTTGATTGAAAGAGGTTTTTTAAAAAATTTTTGAAATTTTCGTTTTTTGGGGTAGTGGGATCCCTGGTCCGAGTAATCTAATAATTTGTATGTGGTGGGATAGATTGTCGTGATTTTCTAAAACCATGGAAATTTTCGTGAGGAAGAAGGACAGATTCGCGTGGAAGTTTACTAAATAGGAGGTTTAAATTTAAAAAGGTAGGGGTACACCGTTCCGGCAACTCACAGTCAGTCGGTAAAGTTCTCTTCGTGGTGAGCGAGAGCCTTTTGGCAATTTCTGCTAGAAGGTCGCAGTTTGATGCCTGCCCGGGGCTGAACTTTTACCTCTCTTTTGGTTAACTGAATGGAGGGAGAACTATCGATTTTTAAGAAACAAAAAAATTTACGACAATTGCTCCCTCAAAATTCAAGACTCCAAAAAAAATGCCGGCAAGTCACGATTTTCTATTTCTGGTAAAAAGTGTCGAAAATTCACGAATCCTTGGTTCTGAGACTTCTGAAATTTTTTGAAAAATTTTTTTATTCTAGCAATGATGGTCAACAGTCTCCCAGCAGGCTTAGCAGCTCCTCAACAAATCCCCCAAACTTCAACACATGCAATTGTTGCCGCAGTTATTAACCCTGCTGGGCAAGGAATTCTTCCGCTTGGATCGGCTAGTTCTGAACTTTTATCAGCTTTTGAATGTCCAGTTTGTTTAGGTTTGTTTTTTAAATTTTTAAAGGTTTTAGGGTCCTCCTTCTCCCTCATTTAGGTTGAATTGAAAGATTAATCTTTTACTAAGGTTTTTGACTCCGGTCTAGTTTATGAGTCCATTGAACTTTTATGAGTTGTTTGTACTAGTTATGAGCCGGGATAAGGGAAAATGGCGGGTAATGGCAAACCACCAAAAGCTACCGAAATGGCAAACCGGGGAAAGGACGCCTAAATGGCAAACGGCTTCATATCGGATTTCGGATCGGGTTTTCGAAAAATTTCTCGGATAAGGTTTCGGATTTAGAGAGCCGCTACGCCTATAAAAAATCTCATGCGTCTTGCGACATAAGAGATAAAGGAAAGCGAGTAGAAAGATTTTGACGATAATGATATCAGATTGGTTTTGCACACGATTTTGGGGGTTTTAAATGAATTTTCTGTTGTTTTTTATGTCGTAAGAAGTAAAAATCGATTTTTATGGGTAGTATTAGGATCAGTTTTTAGGCTTTAAAAATTTATTTTTTTCTCCAAATTAAAATAAAAATAATCCAATTACAGATTATATGCTACCTCCATATTTACAATGCCAAGCAGGCCATTTAGTTTGTGGAAATTGTCGTCCAAAAGTTTCGGCGTGTCCAACTTGTAGAGGTTTTTTTGAGTTTTTAATTTTTAAAAAATGTTAAAATTTAAAGGCCCAGTCCCGCACATTAGAAATTTGGGAATGGAAAAAATTGCAACAAATCTTCAATTTCCCTGTAAATTTGCACATTCTGGTTGTAATCAATTCTTTTTTCATCAAGAAAAAGTTGAACATGAAGAAATTTGTGAATTTCGGTTAATTTAAATTTTTATTAAATTATTGGGTAGACTTTGTTGTAGGATACTCCTTTAGGGCTGGGAAAGGCTTACCAGTGTATTAAAAAATATTTTAAAAATAGAATAATAGATGATGACATTTGGTCCCAACAGTCAATTTTTTGGCGACACCAAACGGGTTAGAACCCACGGGGTAAATTTGACATTATGACTGTCCTACCATCTTTAGGTGTCAAAAAGTTCGGAAGTCCTATTTTGCTGATAAAACTTGCGGACTTATAATGAGATGTGTTTTAGAGAGAGGGGGCTCCTTTTGGATGGAGCAGCTCCTCACAATCAGTGGCTGACCACATTATAAATTTAGGAATGGAGCCAGACATATCGAGACGGACATATCGGGATATTTCAAGGTACGAACAGTGATCCTACAGATTTTGAGACCTACGGCCACTGGGATGTCCGTCTCGATATGTCTCCCTTCGGCTGACCAAATCTAGAGGGGGTTCTTAAATGGATCTTATCTATTGGGGTTATAAGGGTCTGATTAATTTGTGGTATTATCATGAAAATTTTTTGAACTAGAAATTTTTTTTCGTTTTATTCCAGTCCATATCAATGCCCTTGCCCTGGTGCTTCTTGTAAATGGCAGGGAGGATTGAACGATGTTATGGGACATTTAATGAAGTTGCATAAATCTATTACTACACTTCAGGGAGAGGATATTGTTTTTCTTGCAACTGATATTAATTTGCCTGGAGCTGTTGACTGGGTTTGTTATTTTTTATATTTTAATTAGAGGGATAACATTTGATTCCAAAATAAATTCCTTGCTGAATTTTGATTAAAGGCAAATTTATTTAATCTTTTCAATGGGTTGGGACTAAAAGGGATATTCCTTTGATATTTTCCTTGTGTTAGAAATTGTTTGACCCCCGAACGGGTTCGAAATTTGATCCCAAAATAAAATTTTTTTGGCTAGTTCGATAAAAAAAGATTTTATTTTTTCATTGGTTTGGGACTAAAAGAAACAGGTTTTTATGGTCCCCTTGAGTTAAAAAACATTTGTTCGCCAAACGGGCTCGACATCTCAAATTAGGTCGACATTAGTCAAAAACATCATTTATTTAAAAAAATTTTTTCAGGTTATGATGCAGTCTTGTTACAATGCCTATTTTATGCTAGTTTTGGAAAAGCAGGACAAACAAGAGTAAAAAAAATTTTTTTTTAATTTTAAAAAATATAATAAATTATTTATTTTTCTATAGACAAGGAGGGACAAGTTATCAAATGTTTTATGCTGTAGTACAATTAATTGGAACTAAAAAAGAAGCTGAAAATTTTGTTTACAAGTTTGTTAAAAAATTTTTTTGGGGGGTTAAAAAAATTTTATTTTTTAAAGGTTAGAACTTTCAAATAATAGAAGGCGTTTATTTTGGGAGGCCAGTCCAAGAAGTATTCATGAAGGTGTTGCAGCAGCTATTGCCCAATCAGATTGTTTAGCTTTTGATACAAGCCATGCAAATTTTTTTGCAGAAAATGGAAATTTGGGAATTAATGTTTGTTTTTTATTTTAACTTTTGATAGGGCGACCTCACAATTAGAGACCCCTGGGGCTGAAAATCAATCTTATAAGGTTTATCTTACAATTAGATAGAGGGTATCTTATAATAAGGTGTACTCTAAATAAAGGGTATCGCTTATAACGTCCCTCCGCCAAGTGGCTAGAACATAAAATTAAAGTTTTACCCTGAGCGGGTTCGAACCTGCGACCTCGCTATCCCAGAACACAAAGATTTCCCACTTAACCATATAGCAAAATTCTTTATAAAAAGGTTGAGGACGCCCTTACCCATTAGCCAACCAAATTAAAAAACTGCGCATTTTATAATTGGGTGTACCTTATATAGAGGGTATATTCTATAGAGGGTATCGCTTATAAGGAGGTGTATCTGACTCTGGGGGTATTTTAAAATTTTGAATTTTTTAAAGGTGACAATTCAACGAGTTGATGGTGGAATGAGCCTAAATCGTTGAAATTTATTTATATCTTTACATTTTCTTAGAAAAAAGGTAATTTTAAAAAAATTAAATGAGCAAAAATTTGGCAACTTTTTTGACAAAGTAAAAATTGTATAATTTAAATTTTATGTGCATATTCACCTCAATAAAAAATTTTTTAATCAAATTTTTAAATAGGTTAGTCACTAAAGGGAATTTTTTTATAATTTCCTTGAAGTAAAAAATGTTTGACCACCAAACGGGTTCGAACCCACGACCTTTCCCCTTACAAGTTTAAAAATTATCCACTTAACCAAGGATTTGTTTGATGGGTTTTTTTGCTTAAAAAATATAAGGGGAATGAATATAGGTATTTATTTAAAAAATCATTTTTAATTACTACAAATTTCTTTGAAATTGAGGCAAATCCAAGTTACGTTTTTTAATTAAAATTGTACAATGAAAGGGGGTGAGGTTTTTTTGGTTTTTTAAAAAGAAAACTTGAATGAGCCATCCATTTCAGACATTAATTTTTTAATTAAAAAAATTAAAAGTGAATACTAAATGTATTTATTATTCTTTTTATCTCTCTCCAAATTTTCCCTGTCATTTTTCTCTTTATTTAAGATCATCAGGGTTGATTAGACCACGTGCTCGATTTAGTATACTATCCTTTAAAAAAAATTTTTTTTAAAGAATTTAGAAAAATATTTTTTCAAAAAAACCTTAGAAGCATCATACGGCATTTCCTTCGATGGAATTTCCAAAACTGTAGGAATGCTAGCAATGTGTTGATCAACTTGGTAACGAATCATTTCGGCAATGTGTTGATTTATTAGAATAATTGCAATATCTAGAGGGAATTTTAAGAAAAATTGATAAAAAGAAAATTTTGGGATCCAATGTCTCATCGCTTTTTTACCCTAATTTAAATTTTTTTGGGAATAAAAAAGGTTTTCCCAGAGAGGGGTTCGAACCTTTGACCTTTGGGCAGTATAAATTAAAAATTTTCCAACTTAACCACGGGGCCCGTTAAATAGAAAAAGCATATTAAACACATACCATCACGAGAACAAAAACTTCGAAATGCTTCCTCAATTTCTGAAACATGTGTATTTTTATCCACAATAAGAAAATTTGATTTGCGTGCCTTATTTATCTGTCCAATTCCTCCTAGCAAAAAACCAACAACGGTGTCTTCATCCCCAATTACTGCCATTAATTTTCCTTTTTGTGCGAATGCCATTTTTCTGATTCTACAATAAAAATATTATATTTTAGTAAAATGTTTGGTAAAATATGTTAATATTTTTGTCATTTAATGACAATGGAAAGCCTTGATCTTCAGTCCGGATTTGTCGAAAAAATGTTGGGACATAGATTTGAATTTACGAGAAAGACTATATAAAGTTGAGAGAGTGGTTAGAGAGTAAAGGAAAATTTAGTTGAGACAAAAGTGTAAACAAGGACTGAAAATTTCAAAATATCAACTGTTCTCTTTTTGGAACAGACACAAATTTTCAATAAAGAGTATGTAAATATGAGAGATTGGTTAGAGAAATAAAGAAATAACGAGGAAAAATGTAAAATGACGTGTAGTTTCGAAACATCAACTTTCAATTCGTCCAGTTCCAATTTTTTGCCCATTTCTTCCTTTATTTCTTTTTTTCTTTAACTTCTCCTCGTTTTTACTTATCTCTCTCAAATTTTGCTTTTTTCAGAATTTCATTTTAATTTGTTGGGGGGTTTTTCTTTTGAAATTTTTTTTATTTTTTGCTTGCTTCTGCTTAAATAAACGTTTATTTTCTTAGATTATCTACATATTAATTTAACAAGCTTGAAGAAATCGTCAAGATGGGCAAGGGATTCCAAAATTTTATGTCAAAGAAGGATTTCCATCCTAGTGCATGGTGGAACCTTAAACGAGTAAGCAAATGATTTTTCCTAGATAATAGCTAAATTTTCTTCATTTTTTCTAGAAATGGGAAGCAGAACAAAAGGATGAAATGGAGAAAAAGCGTCAAGAAGAACTTCGTGTTCAATACCAAAAGGAGCAGGAAATATTCCAAAACAAGGCACTTTTGGGTGATGAAAAGGCAAAACTTGGACTTTCATTTATGTATGAAGCACCTGCTGGAATAAATAAAAAGAAGGAAGAAGGGCCTGAACCAAAATTTGAATGGCAAAGGAAATACAATGCTCCGAGGGAGGATTGGGCTAAAAATAATGAATTGATACAGGATCAACCTTTTGGAATTCAGGTTTACTTTGGAAACTTTTGGTGAGTAATATTTGCTAGTTTTTAGGTTCGTAATGTTCGCTGTGTCAAATGCAAAGCTTGGGGTCACTTGAACACTGACAGGGAATGCCCTCTTTATGGGATGAGTGGAAATGCTGAAGATCATGGATGTGGGTATTTTTTGAGGAAAAAATTTTTTAAAGAAAAATATGGGTCTTTGTATCGCAAAAATAGTTTATTTTGACTAAATAAATGTTTAACTACCAAAAGGGTTCGAACCTTCAACCCCTTTCCTGTGGACCTACAACTAACCCACTTAACCAAAAAAATTTTTCTGTTTTAAAATACCTTAAAAATTTTTAGATGCAAACAATCCATCAGATTTAATAAAAGAATTGCGTAGAGAAAAGATAGCAAATGGAGAAGGGCCTTCAACATCCTCAAGTTTTGTGGTTCCTAAAAATGAAGAAAAAGATGAAGAATTAAAATATAAAATTGACAAAGATAAAGAAGAAAAAATTCGTTCAAAAACTAGAAGTGAAAGAAAAGAAGAAAAAATGAAGAAAAGACAATCTGAAATTGAAGCGAAAATGGAAGAAGATGATGAAGTTGATGAAGAAGAGGAGAAGAAAAGGGAGCCTATTGCACAAGAAAAGTTGTTTGAAGATATGAAAGAGGAACACAATTTGAAATTTAAAAATGGAATTTTGAGCACTTTGAGAGCTGATGAAAATATAAAGGTTAGATTTTGTTTTTAGTTTTTTTGACTTCTCTGGATGTGATTGTCGGTGCAAACCAAACTGGGTGCTTTTTGGATATCCCGCCTTCCTCAAGTTTGAGTCACAGAGTTCTTTAATATGTACATAGTGGTCAGACTTCCTTGTACTTCCGAGACCAAACTTCGAACTGAAAAACTGGGGTCTATTTCTCGGTTTAGGTTAACCGAAGGTTTCGTTTAGTTTTTCGACTAGGTTTCGGTTACAGAAAAATTTGATGAAGCCGACAACTCTATATTCCAAAATATTTTTAGAAGCTAACAACATCAGTTGCTGGTGGTGGAGACAACAACGCGCAATTTCATTCATTTCTTATGGGATTAAGTGAAAAAAGGCGTAACAAAATTATGAGGTTTTTTAAAGATTATTTGAGTCTTTTTTAAAATTTAATCTTTCAGAAAAATTTTCAAATCCGAAAACTCCGATGATAAAGAGGATAAAAAGAAGAGCAAACACAAAGATAAAAAATCAAAGAAGAGAAAGGAGGAGAAGAAGCACAAAAGGCACAGATCAAAAGATAAATACAACAAGGATAGTCGACATAGTTCAAGACGATAATTATATAAGTGGTTTAATGCGGTCGAGCTTCGTTTTTGGATGCACCTAATGCGAGGGTTAAGTCATCCCAGGTTAAGATATTTGGAATTTTGTTGACGACTGGCTGGAGGATCTGACTAAGCGATACCTCTGGTTTAAGGGAACTCCTCATATAAAATACGATTTTCTAAATAAATTTTTGGCATCTTAGTTGAAGAGAGGAATGACTTATGTTAGCGATGGCCTTAATTTGAGGGATATCTCCTGTAGGGTACTACTTTCCAAGGCGTATTTATGCCCTCCCTCCGAAACCGACCCCTGGATACGTCCTTGCTACTTTCTCAACTTTAAAGTTGTATCTAAAAAACGATGTTCGACTTTATTTTGTCAGTCATCTAAATCTACACATTTCCTCTTTTTACAAATAAATAAAATTTTTGATTAATCAGTTTATTAACTCCTTTTTTTAAATGTTGCTTACATTCTTTATCTATATATTTTTTAAAGCTTATTTTAAATTTTTTTCAATTTTTAGAAAACAAAAAAATGAGTTTAAAAATTGTTGAGACATTGGAGAATTTAATTAAAACAATTCCTGAAGTTCATTCAATTTTAATTTTGGATTCTGATGGAGTTCCCATAGTTAGTGCTGGAGAAGAAATACGAAATAGAAGTCAATATTCTGCTTCATATAATACTTTGGTTGAGCAGTCAAGAAAGCTTGGAATGGGAACACAAAAATATTGGATTTTTCGTTATGAAATGAGCCAGGTTTTTTGTTTTTAATGTTTGATAATTAACTGATTAAGGATGGGGTTTTAAGTGAGGTTATTCTCTTTCATATTTACTATTGGAGCTAAAATATTCTCTTAACTGTTCTACTCTAACCCCTTTTTCAATAATCCTTAATTCCCACTAGACGGGTTAAAATGTCGCGAGTTCGAACCTGTTTGTGTAAGGAAAACCGAAGGATTTAATATAGGGTGAGGTTAGGAAGAATGGTCTCTTCCAGTTTTATCCAATGTCAGTCCGTTTCTCTTTGATTCAATTACTGACATTTTGTGTGTGGGGTTTTTTATTTTAAGATTAAATCCTTTAAGAAACTCTTGGGAACCTTTAAACTTTAATTTTCTTTTAAAGGTTGTTCTCTTAAGTATTGACCAATTTGCAGTTTTTGTTATGGCTTCTTCAAATGCAAATACTGGAATTTTATGTGCTTTACCTACACAATTAAAATCTGTCTTAGATGAATGTTCACAAATAGTAAAGGAAGTAGCAAATGGACAAATTGCACAAATTGTTGGACAAAGCCCTCGACGTTGAAAAAAGAAGAAGAAAAAGTTATTTATTTTTAAATATTTAAAGCCAAATTAACGGAGTTGATTAATAAACCGTTTTGGTGTAGTGGGAAAATCCTGAGTTTTCTCTTAAGATGTCTCAGTTTCGAATCCTATTGATGGTCAAACATTTTTATATTCCCTAAAATCGATCTATTTTCTGACCTTATTTATTTCAAAAAATTTTTAAGCTTTATTTAAATTTAAATTGGCTTCATTTTTATGTTTATCTTTTTGAATAAATTTATTTTAAAATCGTGAACGTGTATCTTGTTGTTTTTAAATCAATAATTACTTTTTTTTATTTTTCTTTTAATTAATCTTTTTTTATTGTTTAAAGAACCCAAAGCTTATGGAAGAATCAAATTTGCCCGTTAAACGAGAACGTCAAGAAGAGGATAATGAACATGATGAGGTTAGAGAAGATGCAGAACCTGCTGTGGCTGATACAACTAGTTTGTCCTTTAAATTTTTTCTGGGGTATTTTGAAGGGCTTTTTGGTTAGTTGACAATTTTAACGGTTAATTAGGTATTATAAGGGTATTGAGGTTGCACTTTGAAATACTGGGTTCACACTTTGAAATACTGGGTTGAGGTTGCACTTGAAATACTGGGTTCATTGAAATACTGGGTTGATTTTTTCTATGTAGCCTTTGTGGCTGTTGAAACCCTTCAAAATGTCCCAGAAAAAATTTATAATCTTTTGGTCAATTTCAATTTAGTTTCAAGTGTTTGCTCTACATTCTCTTCCACCAGTGACTTTGTTTGCATTGGCCCTGCTGGAGTGAGATAAAGATCTTTTGGAGTTGGGCGCTTTTGAGCCTTTGAGAATTTGATGGCAACAATGCGCGAAGGAGAAGGGTTTTTTAAATTTTGGGATTGGGTTAGGTCAATATCTGTTCCTTTCCTGCTTGTAGGGGGGTGTAGGTTGGACCTCTCCAAATTTGCAAGTCATGGTGAGTCGACGGTGGAGTTCCCATTGTTGATCGGCGGTGAGATTCATGGTTGATTAGGCGTTGAAGCAACTTATGTTGTTTCTTCGTGTTCTCGACGGTGAGCCTCGTCGTCGTTTCAACGGTGGGTCTCTCATCGTTGACCAACGGTGAGTCTCGTCGTTGTTTCGACGGTAAGATTTCTCATTGTTGACTCGGTGGTGGGTCTCCTCGTTGATTAGGCGTTGAAGCAACTTATGTTGTTTCTTCGTGTTCTCGACGGCGAGGCTCGTCGTCGTTTCAACGGTGAGATTCTTATTGTTGACTCAATGGTGATTCTCATCGTTGAGGTTGAATTTGCAATTTGGAGGGAGTCCTGAAGAAAATTAAGCTGTGGGCATCTTATTTAAGCGACTACCAGTCAGAGGGCATCCATATCCTTCCCTTAATATTTTTTGTCCGGGGAATTCTCCTTTCAAAGTAGGTCGGGGTTGTCTATGTTATCGTGCATTTTTCGTGTATTTTGAATAAATTTATTTTACAATTTTATAACTTCTCTTTTTGTTTTTAAAAATCAGTAATTACTTTTTGTTTTTTATCTTAATTGTTTTAGTCTTTAAATTTTAAAGAATCCAAAGTTTATGGAAGGATCAAATTTGCCCGTTAAACGAGAACGTCAAGAAGAGGATAATGAAAATGATGGAGTTAGAGAAGATGGAGAAACTGCTGTGGCTGTTGAAACAAGTTTGTTTTTAAACTTGATTTTTCCTTGGGATTTTAATGGGGGTTTGGAGGGGTTTGTGTATAGGAGTATTGTTGAAAGCAATATTTTAGGGGCTGGGTACTCGGGTCCTACTGACGTAACATTTTTTGACTTCAATTGTTTATCTTTCGAGTACTCGCTTAATTTTATATCAGGGTCGGAACCAAATGTCGGTTTTTACCCAAATTTCGACGATAGGTGTTTTTGTCCGCAAAACTTGTCCGCAATTTTTTAATCTCAATTCTCAAACAGATTCGTCTCCTACCGCTGTTCTTCAAAATAAATTGGACATGTTAAGGCAAGAAGAAGGTGCTCTCCTTTCGTTGTTGTCAAGACTTCGTTCGCATCAACGTACTTTGCAATTGGAGCAAAACAAATTGAATGAAATTTATGAGAACAAAATTAAGGAAAGGGAGAACAGTGAATCGTAGAATTTTAAAGTTTTTGTTCATAGTTTTGTTTCTATTGTGCTTTAGATTTATAAATAAACTTAGTATTTTGGTGATATTTTTGAAGTTTTTAAAAATATGCCCTGAGGCGTTTTAAGTTGTCCTTTTTATTGGTGATCTTTTGGGTAACATATAAGCCCATCATTTCAAGATATTTTTATAAATTGCCCTGAGGCGTTTTAAGTTGTCTCTCCTATCGGTGATCTTTTGGGGCAACCTAATATGCCCTAAGGCGTTTCGTTTAATTCAAAACCCTGCGGCACTTAAAGTTGTCCTTCTCTTAGGTGGTCTTTTGGAATCGTCAACTCGCAAACCCAAGAGATCACCTACAAAAAAATCAACAAAGCAGGCATCCCAAAAGATCACCTATAAAAATAACAAAAGACTCCTAAAATTTTATAAGACAAAAAACGAATATATTATTTACAAAATAAGAATTGCAAAACAAAAAATGATATTTTTATTTTCTTCCATCTTCAATCTGACAATCACAACCTTCGTTAGGCATTGCAACAGTTAGTAAAATTGGGAGAAAAACAATTCCATGAAGCAACGAAAAAATAATTACAAGGAAAACAGTTTTGAAGAAGATTAAAATAATCACAGCATCCACAAGTGTTAGGACCATAATTCCAACAACTGTGGAGAAGGCACCCTTTAAAGTGAAAAAAAAATTTTAAGAAAAATCAGAAAGGTAACAAACCAAAAAGACAGGCCAACCAAGTGTTTCCAACGCTGCAATAGCTCGTTCATTAGACGACAATCCTTCAGGGGCTTTAACAAAAGCATAGGTTATGTGCGCAGAAAGATCAACAGAAAAGCCGATGGACATTATCTGTGGTAAATTTTTAGATTTTGACGTTTTTAAATTTGAAACTTTGAAGGTTTTACTAGGGGAATACTCGGCGAACCCAGATTTTCTTACAGGATCAATATTTTAAGACTATCCCCTTAAAAGGTATAGACGAAAAACTCAAAAAATCACGATTGCCTGGGCTTAACAGCTCACAACTTTTTAGGGAATGAACTAATCTAAGCAGTCCCAATATAAAAAATAATAAGCACATTCTGAGCTATCGATTGGTATAAAAATTATTCGAAAAGATTGAAAAGTAAAGAAGTTATGAATTTTTAAAAATTGGAAAACTCACGATTGTAATCATTGAAACACCTTAAAAAGTGTTAAAAAATTATTTTTAAAAAAATTTAAAAAAATCCTCAGCTTACTTTCAAGATTTACTCCCCATAAAGACATATAACCAATAACACCAATATCAATAGAAACAATAGCTGCAATAATGAAAAAAGCTGCTGGCCAACTTGGAATCATTAATAAAGCAATAAAACCCATACACAAAACTGCTATTAAACAATTTCGATAGAGGGCAGGTTTGAGTTCAATATACTAAATTAAAAATGTTAAAAAATTAATGAAACATAATTTCAAAAATAAAAGGAAAATGTTTTTAGACATAATAAAAATTGTTTTCCAACATTGGGATTCGAACCCGGTACATATAGATAGAGGAAAACTCAGCCCTATCCAGTTACACCAAACTGTCAACTAGCATAGACTCTAGAAAACAATAAAAAGTACGCTAGAATACTATTGTGCAAAAAATA
Source organism: Meloidogyne luci (assembly GCA_902706615.1). Lineage (NCBI taxonomy): Eukaryota > Metazoa > Nematoda > Chromadorea > Rhabditida > Meloidogynidae > Meloidogyne > Meloidogyne luci. The sequence goes on along the minus strand of CACSLI010000091.1, from coordinate 3,477,825 downwards.
AAAATGATTTCCAAGGCTGGGATTCGAACTCTTAACCTGTATAGGAGAAGAATCTAGCCCTAACCAGCTAAACCAAATTATCACATAATGGGCCTCTCATAAAATGTATATAGAAGACATACAAATATCCCCTTAAAATCAGAAAACAATCCAAATTTTAATCAAAAATTTGAAAAAAAATCAAAAAACCTGATCAGAAAAAGGATAATATTCATGAAATGTTGTTACATTAAATTCAGGAAAAGAGTCAGCTATTGAACGCATTAAACGACATCCTTTTTTTAAAAATTTTTAATTTTCCCTTTAAAAAAATAAAAAAAAACCGTTTGTATGTTCTGTGGGTGTTCTATAATTTCTCAATCCAATTTGAAATCTAAAAGCAACTAGGAATCCATCAATCCAGTGCATATCCAATTCCCATAGACGACGACCTCCCGCTGACAGGAGCCATTCAAGACAGCGTTGATGCCATTCTTGGAGTCTTTAAAATAAGAGATTTTTTTGAGAGGAAGGGGAGGGTTAATGGATGGAATTTTAAAAACAAAAATTGATTTTTAAGACAAAAATTTTTTTTGTCAAAATTATAATTTCGAGAAATTTAAAGACAAAGACTGACAAAAAAATTTTTTAAATTTAAAGAAATTTAAAAAATTAAAAATTCTTCCCACGGGTATTTGACAAAAGAACAAAATGAAACCCGAAAATCGATTTCCAAAAAATTCAGAATAATCCAAAAACCAAGGAAACAACCTCAAGGAAAACCCTGGACCGTGGACCTACCCCCAAGTGTAAAAAATTTAATTTAAAAATAAAATAAACGTTTTTGGTTCAGAAATATTCCTCTCCATCAAATCCTCTTTTATTTTAGCATCAAAAGCATTTAACCAAAACATTGTAGCATTATGTTTCATTGTAAATTCTGTATCTTCAAATGATGACACTAATTGATTGAGCCTTTGACGTTGAGTAAAATTTACAAAATTTGGAGGATTGTTGACAACAACTTGTAATTGAAGGCCTGGAAAAAATTAAAGTTTTTTTAATTTAAAAATTAAAGAAAATTTTTAAATCAAAAAAATAAAAGTTAGAACAATTTTTATAAAAATAAAAATGATCTGCCGCCAAAGGGACTCGAACCCACCAACTAAAATAGGGAAAATTTAGCAATCTATTTGGCTACATCAACCTGACTAATAGGAAGCTTAAGGTAATTAAAAAGGAAATTTTTAAAAATAAAAAAAATATTAAAAAAACAATCAGCACTGGTACTCGAACCCAGACTAGAAAATAAGGGTACAGAGCACTCTCCAGCTAAACCGTTTGGTTTAAATAATCATAAAACCAAAGAAAAAAATTGCTTATTAAAGAGACCCCTCAAATAATTTATAAAAGAAATCTAAAAATTAGCCAAAAAATTAAACCATATTCCCCTAAAAAAATAAAGAAAAAAATTACAAAATTCCAAACCTTCTCTCCAAAAAGTTTCATCAATTAAAACATAAAAATCAGTCAAATAAAATGAAGATTTAACCAATTCTTTTGGATGAAGTCCTTCTTCCATATGTGAAACACCCAATAAAGCAAACAATAAATATAGAGAATAACACAAAAATATATACAATTTGGTTTTTTTGTTAAGTAGAAAGGGGCCATAAACTTCTCGGAAAAGTCGATTGACAAAAGTTTGTTTTGTTGTTGGTAAAGGATTATTTTTTGTTGTTAAATCCTTAAAAAGTTTATAAGGGGTTTTTAAATTTAAACAGAATAAAAAAAATTTTTTAAATGTCCGAGATAGAGAAAGGATTATAAGGTAGGAACTGGGAAGGTCATACGAGAATCAAAGAAGTGAGACGATATCTCGAAAAATTTCGATAACCTAAATTTATGGACTCTCGCCTCGGTCGTATTTCAAGTTTAGAATTTATTGGTCAACAAGAAGGGTTAATAACCGAGACGACAGCCCATAAATTTAGGTTATCGAAATTTTTCGAGATAACGTCTCAATTCTAAAATATAAATCCATGTCTTGATGACTTAGAGGAAGTTTTAATTTTTAAGAATTAAAAAAACCTTGTCTTCTTCTTCCCCCATCATATCAATTCCCCCCATTTTCTTCTCTTCATTCCAACATTTTTTAAATTCGACCAACCAACTATTATCAACTTGTTTTTCTTCTTTTTCACATTTACTACGTGGAGATGATCCAACAATTGTTAATTTTTCAAAATTAGTTTTAGCTTTATCCAATTCAATAGCTTTGTAAAAAGGAAAAATTGAATGTTGCCCAAATTCTTCCATTTTTCCAGCAAAAGCCATAGCAGCAGCAAAATAGGTAATTTGATAAATATAAGTAAAAGTAATTCCAGCAAATGTGTACATACAAAATAAACAAACGCCTGGTAAAGTTGTGAAGCAGCCAATACCAAAAGTTAACTAAAAATGATAAAGAGTTTAAGTATGAAAAAATAATTATTAACGGATTAAGAGATATAAAGATTAAAACAATTTAAAGGAAATGCTATCCATTTAACTCCAATTTAATTTCTATAGAGCCTCCTGATAACCCCAGTATCCTTTCAAAAACACAGATATCCCCAAATCTTCCTGTTATCACTTTAAAGCTCCCAATGCACCTTAAATCCAATATTATCCCCAATGTCCTCCAAATCTCCCAATATCACCCCCTATACCTTTTGTTGGAACTAAACTTAGGCAACTACTAGAAAGAATTAATGCAAATTGAAACAAACCATATCAGTAAAAGAAGTAATAGAAATAGCTACAGCAGCTTCTGCTAATGCCTCCGCCAGTCTTTTCGAAGTTTTTAATTCAGGACAAGTTCTATGCCAAGCTGCAGTCATTAAAAAAGCGTCATCAATTCCAATACCTTCAGAAAATAAATTTTAATATCAAAAAAATTAAAAAAAACAAACTTAGACAAATAAAAGGGCTAACATTAACAATAGCATTGTATAAACAACCAAACCAAAGCAATAAACCAAAAGCACTTAAAGTAGCAAGTAATGGACACAAAAGAGCAGCTAATCCAAGCAAAGGTTTACTTCGAGTCCAGTCAATACCAACAATTGTTTGTTTTCCAGAAGATGAAGTGTCGCTTAAAAAATAATTTTTTTGAAGAAAATTAATTGAAAAGGAAATGTTTTTATTTCAAAAAATGTTTAAAAAAAATTTTTTGAAGCAAAACTTGCTCAGAAACAAAATTTTGTTTCAGATTTTGCTTCAGAAACAAACTTTGCTTCTGATTTTTATGAAGAAAATGTTGGTTCAAAAACATTTTCTTGTATTTCAGAAATATTCAAAGCCTGTTTTAGTAACAAAATTTACTTCAGGAGCAAGTTTGCTAAAAAAATTTTTGAAACAAAATGCTTAAGAAGCAAACTTTTTGCTTCAAGTTTTTTGCAAACAAAATTTTCTACAAAAACTTTTTTGGAAAAATTTTTCTAAGGAAATAATTTAAATCAACAAACCTAAGCAAAACAATACTGCAACCCATACAAAATAAAAAAAGAACAAATATACAACCACCAAATTTAGGCATTAAAGTATCTGCTACATCCTTAAAAAATTTTTTTTTACAAAAATAAAAAAAAATAAACTTGAAGTCCTTCAGGTAAGCTCATATTGTGATAAAGACCGAATTCAAGCAAATCTTAAAATTAAAAAAATTTTTTTTAATAAATTATACCACTGGCAGGTTCCTTCTTGTCAGTCAAATACTTAAATTTAAAAAATTTCAAAAAAAAAATAATTTTCAATTTTTAAAATTTTTAAGGGTTATTTCTCAGTCATAAATTAACCAAACTTAACAAAATGTAAATTTATTTCATTTAAAAAATTCGGGGCCCGGAGCGGGTTCGAACCCACGACCCCCAAAAATTTTGTAAAAAAATTTCAAAAAAAACCTCAGACAATTTCTTCCTCCACCTTTCACTAATTTGTCCAATTAAATTTCCATCTCGAACATTATATGTTAAACGAATAGCACTAGCATAATTGAAATGTCCTTCAGAATCAGTTAAATGTACACCTCCAACAAGTGCTCCAAAATATAAAGGTTCGGTACCTCTCCAACCTATTGGGTATGTTATTTTGACCTTTAAAAAAGAGAAAATGAAGAAAAAAATTTTAGAAAAAAATCTTTTCTTGAAAATAATTTTTTGTCTAACACAATACTCACAGCCTGACAATCGTGGCTAAGCCATGTTGAAGAAAAAAATTTTTTTTAATTAATTAAAGTCTTTAGCAAGCTCAAATTAGCGAGGAAAAATTTTTGTTTTGTTTCCAAATGTCTCATATACAAAAATATTTTTATAATTTTTAAAATAAAAGCAAACCTCTTTTTCAATAATATCTTTAGCCAATTCAACAATTTCAGCTTTTAAAAATCCCTCCCTTCCAGTCCAATGCCCTTTAGGTTGTAACATTGTAATATGCTCATTTTCATAACATTTCCAAGCATAAGTCATACATAAATCAGTAAAAGAAATTTGTAAAGTTTGATTATTGTTGGGCAATTGTAATGGAACCGTTAAATTGTGAAGAATATACTAAAAAAGAAAAATATTAACGAAATGTTTTTCTGAGGATATTTTGCAAGCAAAAATGTTTTGGGAATTTTTTTGAATTATGACAGTACAGGGCAAAAAATATTTAAAAAAAAAACTTTCTGAAACTTTTATCGAACACCCTTACTTGAGTATAGGGCCGAAAAATCCCTCAAAATTAAAATTTAAAAACCTCATTAATCCTTTCCAATTCATTCAAATATCCACTCAACAAAATATTTGGTCTAGCCAACCCTTCCGGATCAAAATTCGATTTTCTTCTTCTTCCAGCAGCAATAACATCCACATAACCATTATAATCATAAGATTTTCCAGGCCAAAAATGTTGTTCATCCAAAGGCCAATGTTGAGTTAAGACAGCTCTTTCATACCTCCAACGGGCATTTTCTGGTGAAAAAACAAAAAGTGGGTCCCTTGTAGTCTAAAAAAGACTTTTATTTTTTGAGTAAAAAGTGGAAAAGCAAATGGTCAGGACAGGAACTCTGGTACACCAGGAAAAACTTTTGTAAAGGAAGATAGGGCTCCCCTGGCTACGTGCCCAACTAAACTGAATCCTATCGGGGAGTTAATACTAGGCAATTCGTTCACCAACATTATAGCCGGGATTTCATCCTAACTCGCAGGTGATCTACCAAATGAGTTACCGAGGTCGAATGACTTCTATTCTCTTAAAGACCTAAACCCCCTCCTTCCATAAAATTGATCTACACCTCCTTGCAAATAAAAATTAATAAAAAAAACCTGTTCTTCAATCCAAACAAATCCAATACTTAAAATTCCAGTCAACAAAAAAGGTAAAAGCAATAACGGCCATCTTAAGCAATAAACCAACAATCCCCAACGCCAAAAAGCTTTAATAAAGTATTCATCAAAAGCAAAAATATTTGGTTTTGGCAGGGGAGATTTAAAAAGTTGAAGCATTTTTCATTTAGAAAATATTCTCCTTCTTTTGGTCATCCACTCCTTTCTTTTTTTCCCTTTAAAAATCTGACCGGCTGGTCTTTACACGCAACAAATCAATAAATGGTTGAAGAAAGGGGGAAGATGTTTCCCGCTAAAAAAATAAAAAATATCAAAATGGGGGATTAAAACAAACTTGTTTTCCGCAGAGATCTTCTTAATCATTTCCTGGTTGATTTTTAAGTGATTATTCCTTCATTGATTTTTGATATTGAAGGAGCTAGAAATAGAAAAAATAACTTAAAAAATAAAGTTGCTAACCTTGTTTTGCTTTGTAGCGAATAAACAACGAATCTTCTCCGAACGTGTTGGACTTTGAAACATGGTGGTGGATTAAAGCATTTGCCGTCATGTCAAGAACGAAAAAGTCGAAGGCTCTTCACGACATTTTTTCTTTGCGCTCTCATTTTTCAAAAACATCTCTAAAAAATAAGACAATGGCAAATTCTGCCAAAACCATATTTTGCCAATAAGGGTAAAATCCCACATTTTGTCAACACATTTATTGACAAAACGTGTAATTTTAGACTTATTGGCTAAATGTATTTTTGGCAAAATGTCGCTCAACATTAATAATTAGAAAATAGTATTATGACTAGAGAAAGATAGTCTTTTTTGCAGACGGACGTTTTGGTGCTGGCTAATTTTGCGTGCCCAGTTGAACGCGACCATTATTGCTCGCGCCAGTTAGTTCCTTTACCCGCCTAGTACAATGCAAAAATGGTGCCTTTAAATTATTCTTCAGGCCGTCTTTTTTGTAAATTTTCGATTCTCCTTTTGTCAATATTTCTTCTTTTTTGGATATTTCTGGAAAAGCAACAATTATCGGTTAAAACAGAAGATCTGCAAGTTCAGCTACGTTTTGCTAATGAACATATTAGTTCGTTAAGTGCTCAAATCAACGGTTTTTTTTTTAATTTTTTTAAACTTTTAAGAGGGGAAAGTGAAGGGGATATCATTAGAGATATCTCAGAGTTACCCAAAACCCGGTTCGAATGCCTGGACTTCTTTCTTGACCATAAGCCCGGCTTGCTTTTTTCTCAGTCCGAGACCTCCCTGGCTAGCACCTAAAAAGCTTATGTTAGGCGTGGGTTTCTTTTTCTTAAGAAAGTCCAGTTTGACACCTGTACCTTACAAAAATTATTAGGGGTCCCAGGTTCGATCCCTTCCCGGGTGTTGAATTTTTTAGAACCAAAATTTCAGAGTAAAACTCTTCAAAAAAAAATTTTCTCAATTTTCTAGTAATCTCTAAACACAAGGACAGAATTGAAGCTTTGTTTGCTAAAGAAAAGGAACGTTGTAATGAATCTATAAATCAACAGTCTAAACGTATTAGTCTCTTGCAAATTGAAAATGTTAGATTAAACGATCTTATGGAGAATATTAGACAACAAAAGGTTTGCTTTTTTTACTTTTATTTTACTGACCCGACCTCATTGTCATTTAGAGAAATTTTCCAGGCCTCCCCCTCAGGCCCGTAGCCAGGATTTTTTTTCGGGGGGGGGGGGGGGGAATTTTTGCGCCAAATTTTTGGCGCCGAAGGCGCCAAAAATTTTTATTTTCAGCGCCGCAGGCGAAAATTTTGAGAATTTTAGAAGGCCGTAGGCCAAAAAAATTCACTTTTTCGGCGCCGCAGGCGCCAAAATTTTGATTTTCAGCGCCGCAGGCGAAAATTTTTTGAATTTTGGACCTCAAGAAGCCAGATTTCTTCCTTTTTTAGCGCCGCAGGCGAAAATTTTTTAAATTTCAGAGGCCTTAGGCCAAAAAAATTCACTTTTTTGCCCCAGCCCTTCCCCAAATTTTTTCCTTTTTCCCATTTCGGGGGGGGGGGGGAATTCCCCACCCCCCCCCTGGCTACGGGCCTGCTCCCCCTCCAAACTTACAACCCACCCTCCTCTCTAAAAATTTTTCTTGTCTCCTGGCTTCGATGCTAGGTACACTAGCTAAAGATACTCGGTTGACCACTGGATGGTAGATGGTTAAAAAACGACCCTTAACGTATGAAGTGTCACTTACCCTGGATCCTGGGAAAAAACTCAGGCCCAGAAAACCCCAGGAAGGTCAAAAAATGCCTGGGCCTGGACTCTGGGTGCAGGAAAATCCATACTTATAAATAGAGGTCCGACCGTCTTTTAACCATCATTTTTTAAAAGTTTTCCCCCAAATTTAAGTTACTCGAAAAACAACCTTCTTCAAACAACACCTCTTTTCTCCTTCCAAAAATGGATTCTACACCTTTGGAAACCAAAAACAATTTAGTAGAAGATCCATTTGACAAAAAAGAGGAGGAAGAAAATATTCCCGCTATTCCAGCACAAATTAAAAAACCTCCAAATATCAACAATTTGGAAGAAAATCAATTAAAATTAAATAATAAAAAATTTTCTCTTTCGCGTATAACAAAAAAAGAGCAACAGCCTAATGGAGGTGAAAAACATTTTGAAGAAGATTATAATATTTTTAGAAGAAAAAATAAACTAAGAGAAGATTTGGTTTTTAAAAGAGGCGAGGAAGGAGAAGAAAATAAACAAAAATTATATCCTGAAGAAAATAAAAATGTGAAGGAAGAAGAAAAAGAGGAGGAAGAATATGTTGGAAAATAATAAAAAAAGGTTTTTAATTTAATTTTTTAACAAGCCCAAATTCTTGTCTAAAATTTTTAACACTTCACCTATATATAACCTTTATATATGTACAGGCCAGGGATGGGTTGGGTCACCCAAAACTCGGTTTTTTTCGATTAGAGAAACTCGATCCAAAAAAACTTTAAGAATCCGATTTGAAGACCCGACCAATGCTGTGGGTATTGGGGACATTTGTTGACTTCGGCTCCGAGTCACTTGACTTGAGTCACAGTCACACACAGTCAACTCCGTGACCTTTTTCAAACTGGCCCGGCTCCGGGGTTTTCAACTCTTCAATCAAACTTTAGCTTTGGCTCCATACCCAGTACTAAGCCCGACCCAACTTTTTTTTCTCAACCTGACCCATCCCCGGCTTATAGTCACAAGTCTTTTTTTGAGGGAAAAGCAATCCCTCGTCATGCATGGTGCTTCTTAAAATTTTTATTTAATAGGTAGCTAAAAAACATTCCCTCCTTAAAAATATGTTTGTGTGACCATAATTTTTTTTCTACTCAATATTATTTAACAACCAAACGCATTTTATATAATCTCTTTAATTATTTAAATCTCTTTCTTCAATAATTTTTTTGCCATTTAATATTTAATTAATAATAAAAATTTTTCTTTTGATTTTAAAAATAATTTAAGGCCAAAGAAATAATCGAAATTTTTTTGGTTATTTTGAGAGCTGAAAAAATTTTTAAATTTTGAAAGGGAGGGGGTGTAAGGTTGATCCCAGACCTTGACTCCTCGCTCGCCTGACAACGATTTTAGGACATTCCCCGACCCCATTTCCAACATGTTATTTCTCCTTATCTTTCACAATCAGTTCGCAAAAGAAGTTCTCCTCAACGGGTCGGGGAGACCAAACCTTAGATGTAAGAGATTCCTAGGTCTCTTCCCCCCTACAATCCTCCAAGGTATAAAGGGGAATTTTTCAAACCCATTAGATTTTTTTTCTCAAAAATATTTTCCAAATTAATTTCAATATAACTGTTTTTATTAACTTCGTTAATTAAGAAAATATATTTTTTGTAGAAAAAAATATCTGTTTCGTTTTTGTTAAAAGTGATAGAATTCTTTACCTCTATTTTTTGAACTATAAAAAATATGGCACAGAGGCAGTTTTTGTTGACAACACACATTTTTTGTAAAAAAGAATTTCAGCTTAAAGAGCAAGTGAGTTACGTTTCTTTCCAAGTTCAAAAACTTCTTCAACACCCTAAAATTAAAAAAAAAGAATTTTTTGTTAAAAAATTTGAGATTTTCGAGGTTACTAGGGCATCTAGAATTTGTAAAAAAAATTTAAACCTCAAGTTATAAGGCCCGCAACGAGTGGAAAACTCAAGGTGAACTCTGGTATTGTTCCCTTATACCCAAGAATTTTCAAAAAAAAATTTTAAGGTATCCGGCACAGTGATGATTTGGCTGATTCACGACAGACTTATCTGTTCCCCCATGCCTTAGAATTTTCTTTAACAAAATTTCTTAGAATCCCAAGTCTCTCACCCCCCCCTCCAAAAAAATAAAAACTAAACCTGTCTAAAAACATTAAAATTAAAATCAATCAATCCTTGTTTTTCAAAATTATCTTCTTTAATTACAGCAACCAAAGCCAAATAAACATTAATTTGTCTCAAAAAAATAACTTGTCTAGTTCGTAACATAATCATTGCTGAGGTATCTTGATCAAAACCAATTGGACGATTTTGGTGTTGTATTTGTTGTTTATTATTTTGTTGATCAACTTTGTGTCCATAAATTGAAGATATGTCTATTGTAACGTCTATCATATCACAACAAAGTTCATAAGTGGCCTGTGGAAAAAAGAAAAAAATTTTTGTTTCAGTCGAGGGTGTATCCAGGGAGTAGGGGGGTATCCAGAGGAAATCCTACCCCTGGTTACGTCCTTGAGAAACATACCCAATACTAGATGCACCTCAAGATACGCTTTGAAAATTTGGTAGAAGCCACGTGACCAAACAAAAGTTAGGAAGAAGACGCGACTCGTTTCTGGTTAAGTGGGAAAAATCCAAAGGTTCACATTGTGAGGGACCAGGTTCGAACCCGGTCGGGGGTTTTGACCTTGATTGAGTAGAGGAGGGGAGCTGCCTAAACGTTTACCCACCCATTTAGATACACCCTTTATAAGGTACGATTTTTTAACCCCTAGGGGTATCTTATAGTGAAGGTTGCCCTATTAGAATTTCAAAAAAAATTTTAAATTAACCATGTCAACAAGTGAAGAATCAGTAGCAATATATATTTTACTTGCAACATCAAATAAAAATGATTTTTCAACATTTGAACCCTTAAAAAATAAATTTAAAAAATTAAAAAAATTTTTTATTAAAAGAAACCTGATTAAAAATATCTAATAAAGATTCCAAAACTGACAATTGTTTAATTAATTTTTGAATAACTTTAGAAAATGCTTCGAATATTGAATGATCATAAATTCTGAAAAGAAAAGTTTTTTAAATTTTAGCGGACATTTTTTAATTTGTCCGCAAAAAATTTTGCGGACAAATTTTTTCTTAATAGCTAAAAAGCAAAAAATTTAATTAAATTCTTACGATGTCATGTGATAATTAATTCGAATATGATCCATTCCTTGATCAGCAAGATCATCCTGGACAGTTTGAAATATTTTTCGATGTGTTTCCATTTTGGTTTCATCACTTAAACCGTCAACTTTATGAACAAACACCTTTATAGAAAATAATATTTTTTTTAATTTTATTGGAAAGTGCCCCGAAAAGAGACCCCAAATTTTGCTTAAAACTTAAGGAGCAAACAAGATTATCCATTATTGGGTCTTAAGCAGTCCTGCCACCACACGTAGCAACCAAATTAAAAATGAAACCAAATTGAGGTGTGCCTCAGGGATAGGCCAGGATTGCTTAATCCGATACACATCCGAAACAGCACCAGATCCGAAACCTGCCCCTGTTTTTCTACCAACCCGGCTTATCCCTTGTGGCCACTAGTTGGGAGCAGACGAAATGAAAGGTCCATTACTGAATTTGTTCTTAAAAACTAACCTCAAATTTAATATTTTTGTTGATCGAATATGATCTAATTATTGCTGGAACCATCTTCTTTAAAGCATCATCATAATCCGCTTGGGCATCTATTACAAAAAGAAGAGCTCCGCAACGAGAGAATATTGAATTTGGGTCAAATGACGCTTCAAAAGGATCGACCTGTCCAGGAAATTCAATTGTTTCAAAATTTATGAAGGAATCACTGACATCTGTAAAAAAGTAGAGAATATTTAGGAGATTCGTTGGGAAGGTGGAATTAATGGCAGTAATCACAAGTTTTCAAAAGCCAAAAAAGACTACTTGTTTTTGGTTAAGTGGGAAAAATTCAAATTTTTACTTTGTGGAGGCACGGGTTCGAACCCGTTTGAGGTAAAATATTTTTTAATTTTCCCCAAAATTCTTTAAAAAAACTCCCAACCCTCAAAAGCCGAAAAAAACAACGCTACTCATTTTTGGTTAAGTGGGAAAAATTCAAAAATCACTTCGCGAGGGTTAAAGGTTCGAACCCGTTCGGGGTAAAATAATTTTTAATTTTTCCCAAAATACTTAAAAAATTCCCAAAACCCAAAATCTACCTAATCAAGCTTCAAAACAACTCACATTCATTAGTAACTCTCGCTGTGCTTTCAACAAAAAGCGTCTCGTTCGGGCTCATCTTTTGGAACACCACTTTTCTTATTGACGTCTTTCCGCTTCTTTTCAGTCCCATTATGACCCAAAAAATTTTTATAGAAAAAAAATTATAATTAAAAAAATACTATTGTAGGTCTATAGCCAACAGAGTAGACCGAATCTGTTTCATCGTCCTTTAAACCATATTCGTATTCCTCGTCTTGACGACAAAAGGCTCTGTTTGCCATAAGAATTAATCAAAAAATAAGAAAATCTATTAAAAATAAGATTATTAGACTTAAATAAAATTAAAGAAATATTTAATTGAAAGACAGAAAAATTCTGCTTCAACAATAAAATCAAAGAAGAAAAATAAAAACACAAGTTTTTATTTCAGCAAAATAATATCAGCACAAAAAATACAGAAATACGTTAAACTCCTAAAAATTGATCCATTCAAAAAATTTCGGAATTTTATAATTTGTAACGTCCACCAGTTGCTACTTGTCTTGTTAACCCTTGTGCGGCCTAAGAAAAATAAGAATTAAAAAAAACTTTCTTTAATAAGCTGGACCTCAATATAAGCTTATTGGTGAGAAGAGATTCCTTAGATCCACAAAAACCCATCATTATAGCTCCCTAAACTAAAGCCTCTATTTAATAAACCCCTCCATTATAAGAACCCAATTTTTGCAACCCCACGGGAGTATCCTATAGCAAGTTCCAAACGCAAAAATATTTTCAAAAAAATTTCCAAACCATCATTCTAAGCGTTTCCCTCATAATTCTAACAACTTCTTCTTTTGCTCTTCTTAATGATAATTCATCTCTAGCTTCAATAAATAAATAAAGTTTTCTGTCTTGTCCAGGTTTTGGCTCTTTTCCTAATGGATAATGAGTGCCTTTAACTGATATTCCAACGTCAACAAATTCTTGTATTTGGGCAATAACTTCCTTTAAAATTTTAAAAATTATTTAAAAAATAATTTTCCCCAAAAGGGTTCGAACCCATGACCCCCAAAAAGAGATTTATACCACTTAACCAAAAACACAAAAATTTTTAAAAATCAATAAAAAATTTTTTCTTACTCTTGAACAAACTCTAAAACGCAACATTTGTGGAAAATCATTAATTTCCAATTCTTCTTCAAAATATTGAATTTGCTGTTCAGCCTCTTTTTCTTTAAAATCAGAAGGTAAATAATCAAGTTTTTCGTTCAATTCCATTGCTTTTTGTTTAGCAAGCGAAATTCCCTTTAAAAATTTAAAAATAGCAAATTTTAGAAAATAAAAATATTTTTCCCGAAAAGGGTTCGAACCCATGACCCCCCAAAAATGGATGTAAACCACTTAACCAAAAATACATTTTTGACTAACGGATTTTTAATGACATGGGTTGAAACCAATCCCGGAGAAGGTATTTTCATCTTTTAAAATTTGCTATATATTATTATAATAAAAGAAAAAAAACGTCTGCAAACCGTCAAATTCACTGGTTGTGCTTCTGTTCCCTTCATTATAGCTTCAGCTGTTAAATGTGTCGCATCTTTTTCCATGGAAGCTTGTCCTAATTTTGCAGCAATTTGTTCAGCCATTGCTCTTGCTGCTTCAACTTTCTTTTCTGTTGAAGGATCAGGTTTTCCTCTCCAACCAGCACCTGCTCGGCGAGTTGTAACTCTTTTACTGCTTTTCATCATTCCAATCTTTAAAAATTATATGGAAATTAATTATTAAAAAAAATTGTAGACAATTCCTTAAGTGGGAAAGTCTATCAAAAATACTTTTTATAAAAAATAAAAAATATTTTTCCAAAAGGGGGTTCGAACCCATGACCCCAAAAAACAGGGATAAACCACTTAACCAAATGTGAGAATAAACAAATAATGGTTAAAAAGATGAGCTAAAGTCTATTAGAGATATTAAAGCTCTCCTAAATTTCGAAAAATGGAGAAAGACAACCCATCAATCTACCCCAATCCCCAAATAACTCAAACCCTATACCACTTACCAAAGAAATCATAAAATACAAACCAATTGATCATCAATATTTTCAGATTCATCATCCATTCCACTTTCTATTCCATGCATTAATTTAGTTAATTTTCTTTTATTCATTTCACTTTCATCCTCAATTTCATCATAACGAAAACCTGAACCAGAATATCCTCCACCGCCCATATGTATCTCTTTCCCTTCTTCAGCCATTTTTGTTTTATATTCTTCCCATAATTTCTTCAAATCTTCGGGGGGTTCAATCCCAGCAGTTTCAAAAGCTCGAACAACTTCTCCAGCAATTTTTTCTTGTCCTGTTGCCAAAACAAATGTATAAGCATAACCTTTATTTCCTGCACGCCCAGTTCTTCCAACTCTATGAACATAATCTTCATAATGATTAGGGGCATCATAATTTACTACCAAAATTAATTTTTTGACATCGAGACCACGAGCAGCGACAGATGTTGCGACCTGGAATTTTTTATAAATTAAAAGAAATAAAAAATAAACATCCACATATTCGTTGAATTTTTTGGTTAAGTGGTTTAAATTAATTTTTGGGGTCATGGGTTCGAACCCATTCAGGGAAAAATATTTTTTATTTTTAAGTAGAGACATCAAAAATAAATACCCCCCATTTGTTGAATTTTTTGGTTAAGTGGTTTACATTAATTTTTGGGGGTCGTGGGTTCGAACCCTTTCAGGGAAAAATATTTTTCATTTTTTAAAATTTGAGTGAAAAGAGTTTCCAAAGCCATACCCTCCATCTAAAACACCCCAATTATAAAATACACCCTTTTTCCGTCCCAAGGGGTCCCCTCAAACTGTATAAATTAAAATTAAGCATACCATTAATTTCAATCTTCCAGTTTTAAAATCAAAAATGGTAAAATCTCTATCATCTTGATCTATTCCTCCATGCAGTGGAGCACAATTGTAACCAGCAAGCATTAATTGTGAAACCAAATCATCAGCCTTTTCTTGTTTTTCAACAAAAACTAAAACATTTCCATGCTCCCAATATTGTCCAAGTAATTCTAGCAATTTTAAAAATTTTTGGTGTTCTTCCAAAACTAAAGCGTGTTGCTCAACATCTTTACAAACAACACTGCGACCACCAACCTTTAAAAAATTTTGAAAAAATTAATTACAAGTTAAGGAAATATAGTCGAACCTCCTTTATAAACACACCCTCGATTCTGAAAAATTGTACCTTATAATGAGGTGTTTCTTAAATAGAGGGTATCTACTATTGAACGCTTCCCCACCCAGTGGCTAATCAAATTCAGAAAAAACATTCTAAATAGAGCTGTATCTTATATTAGGGGTATCTTATAGAGAGATCTGCAGGTACTTTATCTTATAATGAGTGTATATTAAATTGAGGTGTATCACTAGTAAAGGTCCTCGACTATTAATCAAAGTATACTTACAACAATTTCCACAGGTCTTTCCAAAACCTTCCTTGCCAAAGCCTCCATTGTTTTAGGAAAAGTAGCTGAGAAAAGAACTGTTTGTCTATCAGGACGTACATTATTTACCATTTTCATTACTTGTGGTTCAAATCCCATGTCAAACATACGATCAGCTTCGTCCATAACTAAATAAGTAACACGACGAAGGTTGGTGACTTTACCTAGAAAATTTATTTTGTAGAAATTTAAAGGAATAAAATGGTCAAAATTAATTAACTTGGTCTCTCGGACATTACTTTTCTCGAAATCAATTATTTTTAAAAAAATTGTGAAATTTGGTTAAGTGGGAAAACTTTGAGTTCATGAAGTAAGAGGTCGCAGGTTCGAACCCGCTTAGGGAAAAAATTTAATTTTATAGATAAAGGTGTAACAGTCTTCAGAATCAATTATTTTTAAATAACTAAACAATTTGGTTGAGTGGGAAAGCTTTGTGTCTATGAAGGAAAAGGTCGCAGGTTCGAACCCGCTCAGGGTAAAACTTTAATTTTATGAAGTTTAATCGATTTATGGGGATTTAATTGAAAAATTCCTTTAAAAATAAAAAAAAACCATTATTAGCAGCAAGCATATCAATCATCCTTCCAGGTGTACACACCACCACTTCAGCTCCCTTTTTTAATTCCGCAATTTGTTCAGATATTGCAACACCTCCATAAACACAAACAACACGTATACCCAAATTTCTAGCAAATTTATTTGCTTCTTTCCATGTTTGTAAAGCAAGTTCTCGTGTTGGGGACATGATTAAAGCTTCAAAAAAGAGATTTATTTAATCAAAAAATTCAAAAAAAACCGATAGGTCCATCCATATCTTCCAAAGGTGGTTGATCCAAAATATGTCTAAACATCGGAATAAGAAATGCCAAAGTTTTTCCACTTCCAGTTTTTGCAATTCCAATAACATCTCTTCCACTCATTATTGCTGGAATTGCTTGGGCTTGGATTGGTGTAGGTTTTTGATAATTGTGACTGAAAAAAAATTTTAAATAAATTATGTTGAGGGTGATGTTATGAATGGGGAGGTCATGGGCCCGAATCCTCTAATAGGTAAAACATCCCAATTTTATTAATAAAATTAAAAAATATTTCACCATTCGGAGTGACTTTCGTCTTCCCATTATTCCGTTAAAAAACCTCATAAAATTTGGTTAAGTGGGAAAACTTTATGTTTATGGGGGTAAGGTCAAAGGTTCGAACCCGCTTGGAGAAATTTTTTAAAAAAAATCAAAAATTCAATTAAAAACAAAAAAATATTAGAAACTTACACTTTTAAAACATTCATAACTTTAATATCAACTCCACATTGTGACCAATTTTTTATTGGTTTAGGAACATTCTTTCCTCTAACGTGAATTTCATCCAATTCTTCACGATAATCTTCAACCTCCTTTTTTGTCATTTTAGCAATTTCCGGAACTTCGATATAAAACTGAAAAATGAATATTATTTATTGAAATGCTTGATTAAAATATTATTTTAGAAATAAATTATGGAATTTGGTAAATCCTTCTGTTAATAAAAATGAGGTCAAGGGTTCGAACCCGCTCGGGGTTAACCTTTATTTTAAAGTGAAATTAGAATATTATTAGATTCTAAGGGATATTTAAAAATAGAAAACGCCTAAATCATTTTTTCGTGATTCAAAAGACATAAAAATTTAAAGGAAACCCAAGATCATTGCGTTTAAGATGAGGTCGTGGGTTCGAACCCGCTCCTGGTAAAACTTTATTTTTATAACAAATTTTTTTATATTAATAGATTCCTACTATTATTCAAAAATCTAACTTGTTAAAAAAATTTTTCATCACCCAAAAAGCTAAAAATTTAGGGGAAGCCCAAGCCCTATACATCCTAGCCCAAAAAATAAAAATAAAACCTCTTTCCTAAATGGCCTATAATACACTTTTGTATGATCCGTTTGCGCCAACATTCTTCCTTTTACCAATAGACTTGAAGCAGTTTGTTCAACATCGAGTTCATCTTGTGCTTGTTCCTTTTCATCTTCAGGTTCAACAATATCTCCCTTATTTGGGGCACTTTTAGAGACAGCTCCAATCACAACAACACGAGCTTTTTTGTTCTAAAAGAGCAAAAAAGCTTAGAAAATACTCCAAAAATTAGTAAGAAACCTCTGCTCCAGCTCTAGCTTTTTGGGAAATTTCTGCCATGTAAGCGTCCAAAGGGTCTTCATCTACTGATTCTGTGCTGGGAGTATTAGTTGAGGTTGTGTCCATTCTATATTTAAAAAAAAGTCGAATATAAGGGTGTTATGAGTGATTTTGAAGGGAAAGATTGAAGGAATGGGATTAGACGGGAGATGAAAATATCGGAAAGCCGTGTTTTTCGGCAAGACGGACACAATACTAACAATAAGTCCGCAAAACAGTCAAAATTTTGGACTCGTTCAATAATCTAGAACCGTCAAAACCCCGAAACCACGTTATGTTGAAAACGGAACAGCAATGGTTAATATAGTTATCGGTTCTTGGAAGACTCATGATATCAGGAATCGAACCGAAGAACCGAGCCGAAAACCCCTACTTATTTCCACAAAAATATTTTTCCCCCAAAAAACTTTTTTTAAATTTAAAGGACCACAAACCTTTCATCACTCAAACTAGCTCCATTTGTTGTTTCATTCTGTTCATTCACCACTCCATTACCCACCATTTCCCCCATATTTTCATCTTTAACTGTTCCATTCCCATTTTCAATTACATTATCTTCATCATCATCTTCTCCTTCCAAAGTCCACGAAGAGGAAGGTTTGGCTTCTTCAGGTAATGGAGGAGGTAGAGTTCCTTCTGCAGTCTTTTTTTCTTGAAGTTTTTTCTGTTGTTCTCTCCATTTTTCAACTTTTTCTCGTCTTTTTTGAATTTCTTGGTCTAGTTTTTCTGTTATTTTGTCCTATAAAGAGAGGGTTTATTTTATTAACGTTTAGATTTTTATTTTTGAGGGAAGCCTCAACCAGTGTTTGGAATTTTGAAAATTGTTAGGGCTCAAGGTAATGCTTTGTTTTACTTCATCCTTTTTTCTCTGACCATTTTGAGCTTTTTTTGACCATTTCGAGCCTTCACCCTTGCCAATTATTTCTCTCATACTAGTACACAGTACGAATACACCGGCTCCAAACACAGTTTAAAGCCCACGAGAAATTCAATCGGGGGAGGAAACAAAGCCGAAGAGCAACACCACCAAAAATCTTCCTTTTTAAAAATTTAAAAATATTTAAAATAGAAACCTTGTCAGCAGAATTAACAATTTCCCCAATATCAATTTCTCCTTTTTTCTTTTTTGAACTACTTGTCGAAGATTCCTTTTCTTTTTCATTTCGTTCTCGAATTTTTCTACTCCCAACATTTTCATCTCTTTCTCGTGGAGATCTAGAACGACTTCTACTTCTTTTAGAGCCTCTTTCCCTTCTTTTTTCTTCTTTTTTTGAACGTGATTCTTCTCTTTCCCTGTCAGAATCTCGCGAATAAAATTTTGAAATTGTTGGCATTTTTTAAAAAATATTTTTCTAAAAATTAATTTAAAAATAAAAAAATATAAAATATGTATACAGAAATTAAACTCGAAAGAAATAAAAAAAATCGAAAGAAAAATAAAAACTCAACTTTTATCAAGTAAAAGTCAAATTAAAGCAAAAAAATTTTTAAGGAAAATGCAAAAAATAAATTAAACCTCATACATAGCAATTAAGTCCATAAATAAATTTATCTCACTCAATTAAATTCTTTCAATTTCAGCATCAATTATCACGCGATCACTTTCCTCATCTTCGTCTTCTTCAATATAAACAAAAAATTTAATTTTTGGATTGTGTTTATTGACAAGTTCGAAATATTGTTCTTTGTAAAGTACGATGATATTTTGTGGTCTTCCATTTAAAATTCGTAGTTCAAACATATTTTCAAATTTAATTTCTTTGACTGTTTTAGTAATATCTTTTGATGTTTCAAGGTGCTAAAATAAAATGTTTTTTTAAATAAAAAATTTTCTTGCTTAATTTTCAACAATTCATTTCCGATTAATTGAAAAATATTCCCGAAAAACGTGGTCACAACTAAATTGACCATTTTGAGCCCTGATAATTTTTATTGAAAACAAAAAATTTTTCCCAGCCAAATAAGCGACATGTCCCTATTCCTATTTTACGAGGAAACCTCCCGAGCTATTATCGAAAAAATTTTCAGATAGAAATTACACGTATTGCCAATTTTTGGTTTTCTTCCCCTAACCCCTAGTTCGAAAAATTAAAAAAATGTACAAACCTTTATAATCAAATTGTAGAGGTTAGTATGAACTTTATCAAAAGTAAGGCTTAAAAATTTATTTCCTCCTTGTGTCAAAATTTTCAACAAAACAGCCATATTTTCTTTCCCACAGCAAGCAAACCTATCAAATTTTAATTGATTAGAAAACAAATGTTTCCAAATAAAGTTTGAGGAATCAGTATTCCAAATATATTCTAGTTCTGTCTTTTGAGAATGAATTTGTAAAGGAAAATTTGTTGTTGCTTCATCAAACAATAAGTCAATCATTTGTGGATTAATTAAAAACATATCAATTTCAAAATGTTCAAAAGCACAATTAAAAAGTAGTTTGAATAAATAACGAGCAATAGCCATTAACTCAAGATTTTTTGGAAGATTTGGCAATTTTATATGATATAATGCTGGAAATAAAAAATTATTTTAATGATTAAAAAAATTATTTTTATAGTTAAGGCCTGAAGTAGCGACAGGACTAAGAGAGTGTCGTACGAAGAAACGTACAAGATAACTCGAAAAAATTTTCAAGATCCTTAAAATACCGTCTCAAAACTTTCTTTTGGACAAAATTGAGATTTCTATTTTTCAAACAGCTTTATTTTGAAATTTCTATAAATGGAAAAAAACCCAAAAATTTCAAATAAAAAAAACCGATTATAATCCACAAAAAATAGTTAACCTTTTTTCCCTCTATAATTTTGCTGCAATTCACAAACAATCGCGTTTGTGTTTCCATACTGAATCGTTGTTAAAAACGTTGGAATTTGCTCTTCTATTCCACGTATCCACTAAAATTTTTTGAGGTTATTTTAAAAAAACGTCAATTTAAAAAAACCTTTTGTTCAAGTTGCTTACTCAATTCAAAATCATAAAGATGAGGCTGTATTTCAACGAATTTATGTTTACCCAAATCAAAGCCATAAATTGGACGCTAAAAATGGTAGTAATTAGTGTTAATGATTTATACTAGATTTCTTCATCATTGGACCCAAGGGCGTATCCAGGAAGGCTGGGGGACCTCCAGATCCAAGTCAGTCCAGAAACACCCCCCCCCTCCATCCACCACAGAATCAATTAAAATAAATTAATAAAAAATACAAATTTAAGTTTAGCAAATTTCTTCCTCGCCAATTCTTTCTCATATTTATCAATAATACTTTTGAAATAGAAACTTGAGTATTGAAAGGATAATAATTGATTGAATTCGAGAAACTTGAACACATCCAGCAGATTTTCTTGCGGAAGGTATATTTTTACACACTTTTTGGCTCTTTTGATGTCAGCAGGCAACTCGCCATTTTGAAGTGAAGTCATCTTCTGATGCCACTGACTTTCCTAAAATACATAAGTAACTACTTTTTAATTTAAAAATAAACCTTTTTATAATATTTTACTCCGTCGTATTCAATAATTTTTCGATCCTCGCTCATTCTTATAAAATAATTTGAAAATTTGGCCGGTAAATTTAAGAGATATTGGCTGAAAATAATTTTTAAAAATTAAAATAAATCATTAAATATCTATAAAGAAATTATAACTTTAATTAAATCAATAAAAATTTTTTTATTTAATTTTATAATGAAAATGAAAAATAAAAATTATTTTTTTTTCATAAAAATTTGTTTAAAGCTTAAGAGTAAAATGCTTTAAAATTGTAATCTAAACTTAAAATATACAAGAAAACTAGCATATAAAAATTTGAATTTAAAGAGATCAGAACGACAAATTTCGGAAGAGGTATTCCTGCTTTATTGTGTATAATTAAAGTTTACCCCAGTTCAATAAGTGAGATTAAGATCTTATATTTAATAACTTATACAGTCAAACAAAAATTGTCTTTCCCATGAACTCAATGGCACAGGCTCTCCAACAACACTAATCATGGATTCGAAGTAACCCCTAAAAACAGTAAATCCTAAAAACACTAGGTAGGACCTAAAACGTTCTGATCTATTTTTCCTTATATAAAACATAAAAATACCTATAATCATAAAATTCGTTTTAAAAATGAGATTTTCGTCCAGCAAAAACAGGAATTAAGTAAAAAAATCATCCTTCTTACAAGCAATTAAGCCCAAATCTAAAAAATAATTTGAGCACAAAAATTTCTAAACTCAAAAAAACCTTAAGGAAAGAATCCCAAGAAGCAGTGCATATAGCTGTTCCATCCGGAGATGTTCTCAAACAAGAAATACGATTTTCATGTCCATACAAAACATGGGCTCGAACACATTTGAGTGTATCCCAAACAGAAATTCGATAATCACCATAGCCAGCAAATAGAAGGCGACCTTTATTTTTTAAATTTTTTAATAATTAAAAAATTATTTAAAAAAAAATTACCGCTAACAGAAAAGTCAACACCATTTACCTGAAAATTTAAAAATTAATAAAAAAATTTTTTTAGAAAAAAAACCGGAAAGAAAATTGATTCCTTTTGGTAAACAGCAACTTGACGATCAGCGCGAATGTCGTAGAGACGGCACTAAAAAGTTTGTGGAATAGCAACTTTTTAATAAAATTTTAAAAAATTAGCCTAGGCATAAGAAGTAATCCTCGTATAAAAAATATCAAAAAACCATGAAGTTTGGTTAAGTGGGAAATTTTTATGTTTGAGCGGGTGAAGGGTCGTGGGTTCGAACCCGCTCAGCTAAAAACAATTTTTTAAAAATTCTTCTGACATGTGAAGTGACTCTTCATTGCCAATATTACTGCCAAAGAACCATGAAATTTAGTTAAGTGGGAAAAGTTTATGTTTGTGGAGGATGATAGGTCATGGGTTCGAACACGCACAGGGAAAACCCGTAATTCTTTTAAAAATATTCTTAAAAAAATTTTTTTATACCGAAGCATCATCAGATCCAGTAGCAAAAGCATCTCCATTTGGATGAAATCGAATAGTGTTAATATCTTCTTCGTGACCATCAAAGCTTTGAACACACTGTCCAGAGCGGATATCCCATACAAGTGCGTGTTTGTCAGCGCCCTTAATTAAATTTTTAAAATTAAAAAAATAAAAATTAAAAAAATACCCCAGAAATAAAAATATTTCCCATATCAGATTTGGCAATATCAACGGCAAAAACTTGAAAAAAAAATTTTTTTTAATCGAAATTGAATTGAAAAAATACCATCGCCTAAATGCCCATGAAAATTTTGAATCATTTGACCACTTTCAACGTCCCACTAAAAAAATAAATTTTAAGAGAAAAAAATATTTTTTTAAATTAACCATAGCACAAGTTGAGTCACCACTACCAGTTAATAACTTAAAAAAAAGAATTTTTAATTATTTAAAGGAGAATCAAGATGGGTTGTCTAGTGTTAGTTAAACAGATACAAGTCAAATTCCCCCATACAAGTCAAATTCTCCTCGGTGAGTACCTATACGCAATAAGCGTCGCTATTAGCAATAACTGAGAGGAGGTTGGAGTCTTCAAATAAAATTTTAAAAAAATTTAAAAATGTGGTTAAGTGGGAAACCTTCAGGTTTGAGGAGGCTGAGGTCAAGGGTTCGAACCCGCTTCGGGTAAAACCTCAATTTTTTTAAAAAAATATTCTCAAGAACCCAAAAGAAATTAAAAATTGCAAGAAAGGACTAAGAAAAAAATTAAAAAACCCTAACCAAATTATCCGATCGAATAAAAGTACAGCAACTCATATAAGAAGTATGAGTAGCCACAGATCTCTTCTTTTGGATTATATCCTCGTCAAAGTTGAGAGGTATGACAGAACATTTATTGTCCAAACCACCACAGGCAATCATTTGCATACTTGGGGCAAAAGCGCAAGCCATGACCTTTTTAAAAAATTATTGTTATGGGGCAAAACACCGTCCGACCAAAATACCGTCCGAACAACAGAGGAAAACACTGTTCATTTTAACAAATATTAAATTTGACTTATGTCAACATTATGTTGTCCTAATATTTTTTTGACTTACTGGCTAATAGCTCTTGGTTGCTAATCTACTCCTATGCCTAAAAAATTTT
The DNA here is from genome assembly GCA_902706615.1 of Meloidogyne luci. Lineage (NCBI taxonomy): Eukaryota > Metazoa > Nematoda > Chromadorea > Rhabditida > Meloidogynidae > Meloidogyne > Meloidogyne luci. The sequence goes on along the minus strand of CACSLI010000091.1, from coordinate 3,454,260 downwards.
ATTTTAAAAACTATCTACTTTAAACGAACTGAAAGTTATTTTGATCGGACGGTGTCTTGTCCCGATATAATTAAAAATACGAAAATTCATACCCATGTAGTAGGCATAGTGATGGCATGTTCTTTATTCGTCGTAAATCCATCCCATACCTTTTTAATGTGAAATGAAAAAATCCTTGGAAAATCAAAAGCTTACAATGACTTTCCCATCCTGCGAAGAACTAACAATGTGTCTTTTATCCTGTGCCCAATCCATACACAAAACTTTGCTAGCATGTCCACGGAGTACACGTCGACATCGCATTCCACCAAGTTCCAATTTTGCCAATTTTGCGGCTGCTGTTTGGATTGAAAAAGTGAAGGGAATAAATAAGTAGAGTCCAGAAAATCTCAAAATTGCTCCTGGCCCGCAGGACAGCCCAGGCCCAGCTCGACCTCAAATAACTCTGAACTTGAGTTATGACCCGGCCCTAAGTTCAAGAATACCGAAAGACCAAGCAGGACAAATTAGCTCGTACGCAGCTGAACCCAAACCCCCTCAAATAACAAAAAATAAAAACAAACTTGGAACATCATTCAATTTTTGCCTTTCCTGGTCCAGTTTTTGCCGAAGGTCTTCTGCTTCACGGACAAGCACTTCAATTTGATCACCACTTCTATCAAAATTTTGATTAAGTAAAAAATTAAAAAAAATACCTTGAAGAGACATCATCAACCATAATTTCCTTTATAATAAATCTAAATAAATCTGTTAAAGCTTCTTAGAAATCTAAACAAAATTAAAGGTAAATTAGTACGAAATAGTGAAGAAAAAACAAAAACAACACAATACAATTCCAAAATAAGCCCAAGAATTATTGAAAAAAGATTAACAGCTCCTTCATATTATGCCAATTCCACATTTTGCCAATAAGGGTAAAAATACACATTTTGCCAATAAGACTGTTTGGCAAAACGTACGATTTTAGTCACATTGGCAGAATGTGAGATTGGCAGAATATCGACAAAAGATTAATAAACGCTAAATTAAAACAAAATTTGGGCTGCGCCCCAAAATGTCCTACCCCCAAAATGTCCTCCCCTAAAATGTCCTCCCCCAAAATGTCCTAAGGAATAAAACCCCAAAATGTCCTAATGAACAAAAACCCCCAAAATGTCCTCCCCTAAAATGTCCTACCCAGAAAATGTCCTGCCCCATTCCTTCTTTGGAATTCGGGTAATTTTAATTTAAAATCCGGAAAAAAGGTTTCCGGAAAACCCAGAAAATGTTTTCCGGAAAATCCGGAAAGTTTTCCGGAAAATGGTTTCCGGAAAGTTTTCCGGAAAATGGTTTCCGGAAAATCCGGAAAATGGTTTCCGAAAATCTGTACTATTCTGGAAGCCATTTTCCGGAATTTTCCGTAAGTTATTCTTCGAGAATTTCCGGAAATCATTTTCCGGAAAAATTTTTCCACCTGTTTTCTGTTCAACTTCATGTTCAGAAAAACGTCCCCAATTTGTTTTTAATTTATAGTTCGACGAATTGAGTATTTTACTCTGTTTGACATTTTGAGACTGGGACATTTTTGAGGGAGGACATTTTAGGGATTTTTGTTTATTAGGACATTTTGGGGGTTTTTATTCATTAGGACATTTTGGGGGTAGGACATTTTAGGGGAGGACATTTTGGGGGTTTTTGTTCATTAGGACATTTTGGGGGTTTTATTCGTTAGGACATTTTGGGGGTAGGACATTTTGGGGGCGCGCCAAAATTTGCCTTCCTGGCAAAATTAAATTTTGGTCAAATGAATTTTTTACACTTTGAAAAACACTTCGCCAAAAATTAATTTTAACTGCCAAACTAAATAAAATTTAAACTTGTTTTAAATAAACTTCCTTTTAAGCATTCTAACGAATTTACTAACACTCCGGCAATGTCTAAAACCGAACCCAAAAATGTCGAACGAGTAACTACATTAAAGAAAATACTTTGTGCTGGGAAAGGTTTTTTAAATTTCTCTTAAATTAAAAAAAAATTTTTTTCAGGTGAATTACCCAATTATTGTAAGGATACTAAAGCAATTTTTCATTATGAAGTCTTTTTGCCTCCCAAAACGAATAAATTGGATAATGATGAGATTGAAGATGCTGAACAGGCCAGGCTTGCCATATTTCCTCAGGACAGGTTTGAAATTAAAAATTCGATTTTTCGACATTTCGACATCTTTTCGATTTTTTTTACTTTTTTCAGATAATTTGACATTTTAAAAATTTTTTAATTAGTTGACATTTTGAAATCTTGCCATTTTGGCATTTTTTTGATTTTTTGACATTTTGACATAACCCTATTAAAAAATTCAAAAATTTTTAGATCCCTTTATGAATGTATTGATAGCACAAAGAAAGACTGGCCGAATGGGTACGGAAAACCTTTAGAGCTTATTTTTGGGAAGAAATTTCAACTGCCTTTGTTTGAAAAATGTTTGAGGACAATGCTGGTTGATGAGGTTTTCAATTTCTTTATTTAAAAAAAATTTTTTTAGATAAGCCAATTCGATGTTTACGATCCAAACGAACTTATCACCTTTCCAATGGTTTCAAAAAAGTTGAGAGATATTGGGCATGCTGAAAAGGTTTTTTGTATTTTTAAGGGTTAATTATGGCATTTTTGCGGACGATTTGAGGGTTTTTTCCTTTTTTCTTTAATTTTTTCAAACCGAAAAAATTTTTCGAGTCTATTAAATCCACAAAAATCGTCCGCAAATAAATTTTTTTTTCTAGGACCCCATATTCGCCAAAAAATACGAACATTCCCAAAAACATCAATGTGCTGCAACTGTTACAGAATTGGGTTATCCAGAATTGGACAAACTTTTGAAGGAAGGGCCTAGGCCTACTCGAGTTATTTTGCATTTACTTCAAGTTATGAAGCCTGACCAGTATGATTTTTTTAAATTTTTATCTTTGCGGGTTTATTCCTTTTATTTTAGATATAAAGCAGATAATTGGCAGTTGGATGAAGTTCAACGTTCTAAACAAATTGATAAACTTAGAGTTGAAGGGAATCAACTATTTTCTGAGGTTTTTTAAAAAATTTTTATTCAATTTTTTAAGCCCCAAAAATTCTGCAAATTTTATCCGCAAGAAAAAAAAGAAATCTTTGGGTAAATAGGTTATCGGTTTCACACCAGTTTTTCCGGTTAATCGAACATGGGCCTGGAACAGGGCTGAGGTTTTCCTGGACTTTGGGTCAATTCAATAACACAAAACTTTAGATTTTGGTACGTTGTTGCAAAAAAAATTTTCGGAGGCATAAAATCAGTATATTCTTTCTAGATTTAAATTTGCGGACAAAATTTGCGGACTTTTTTGACATAAGGAAAAAGAACCCTAAGAATTTCTTCAAAAAAATTTTCCCCTTTCAGAAAGACTACCAAAACGCCTCATTAAAATACCGAGAAGCAATAACTTTACTAGACCAACTTTTGCTTAATGAAAAGCCTGGAGATCCAGAATGGTTGGAATTGGACCAAAGAAATATTTTTTTGTTTTTAAATCTCGCTCAATGTTTTTTGAATTTGGGGCAGTTTTATGAGGCTATAAATTGTGCAAATGAAGTGTTGAATAGGGATCCAAAGAACGTTAAAGCTTTGTTTAGAAGAGCTAAAGCAAAGATGCAAATTTGGGATTTGGAGGAGGTTTGTTGAGTGTTTTAATTTTTTTATTTTATAATTTGGAGTAGGAGTGGATCCCGGACCACAGTTTAACCCAGACCCTGACCCGCTAAAATCTAACTCAGACTCCGTTTAACCCGGACCTCAACCCCAAACCCCTGTCAATTTCTTAAGTCTGCTGCCTTCGCTTACAAGGGAACATCGTTTACTGTCAGTGCCATTTACTTGGGGATGTCGCCATTGACTTTGGGGGTGGAATAAAGTTAAGGTGATTCTTTTTTTATAATTGGGCTCTTTTTTCAGTTTATGAGTTCAATTAACTTTTTGAGGTCGTTTAAAAAAATTTTCCCGACTGTCGGCATTGCTGCAGTTTTCCTGTCGGACAGTCGACTTTGCCTCCTCTTAATTTTTTATTTTTCAAGGCAGAATCAGATTTACACCTTCTAAAGTCTCTGGGAGCAGATGGCTCTTTAATTAATTCTAACCTGAAACATTTGGAACAAAAACGAAAAGAAAAAGAATGTGAACAATCAAAAGCTTATAAGGCTATGTTTAAAGGAGTCTTAAATGTGGAAGAAGAAAAATGAGAAAAAACAATGTGAGGTTAATTTTTTGTAAAAAATTTTGGGAAGAGTTTGAGGGGGAGCTTTAAAAAATTTTTTTTTCTGAAAATTTTTACCTACCCTTCAAAAAAATTTTTTTGAAAATTTCACAAAAATTTTGAAATTTTTAATAAATTTTTGGGGTTTAAAAAAATTTTTTACATTAAAAACTTTTTTTTTCGGGGGTTCGAAATTTTTTCGACTAACCAACATAAATATTTAAATATATAAACTGTTCCTAAATTTTTTTAAAAATAATTTTTTTCTAACATTTTTTATATACTCCCCTACTCCTCTCTGCAAATAACTAAAACTGTAATAATTTTTTTTATTTTTTAACTGTAATATTGTGATCTCTTTTATCTTTAAATAATTTTTAGAAAATAAATTTAATTAATTAAAGTTTATTCCACTAAAAAAATTTTTTTCCTTTCCAATTTTCAATTACGTCAGCTGTCCCTTATCTTTTCTTTTTTAAAATAATTTTTCTGATCAATTAATTTTCCATTAAACTAATTTTTGCAAAAATAAAAAATAAAATTTTATTTTCCCCTAATTTTTGTTTGTATTTATGCAATCAACAAACAATACACTCGAAATTAAAAACAACAATAATAATTGTCTAGATAATGAACAAATATTTGTTAATAATGAAATAGGTTAGTGGGAAAGTGACGATAAAAACGGTCCTAAAAATTTACCCAAGTGAAACCTTGACATTTTGAAATTTTCTAGCTTAGTTGACATTTTGAAATATTTTCTGTTGAAAAATATTTACCCAAGTGAATTTTGGCATTTTACCCAAATGAATGTTGACATTTTGAAATTTTACCATTATGAGTTTTGACATTTTGAAAAAATTTTTTTTTGACATTTTGAAATGCTTTCATTTTTAGGTACTTTTCTGTTTTGTGACCACACTTTAAAAATGTTTAAAAAGGGTCAAGAATATGCACAAACTATATGTCTTTCGAAAGAGCTCTTCGAGCTGAGTCGAATGACACCAAAATAATGTGGGGTTCGAAATGGTACGGGCTCGAAATGGTCAAAACATCTCGAATAGTTAAAATGGTCAAAATCATGAATATGACCAAAATGTATGTCATTTGAAAGAGCTCGACGAGCTGAGTCGATTGGCACAAAAATCAGCGTGATCGAACAAGATTGGACAAAGTTACGATACAAAATAAACCAAGTAAACCTGTGTGGCCCCATGTTCTATTATATTATTGACCATTTCGAGCCCGTACCATTTCGAACCCCACATGATTTTGGTGTCATTCGACTCAGCTCGAAGAGCTCTTTCGAATGACATATAGTTTGTGCATGTTCATGACCCTTTTTAAACATTTTTAAAGTGTGGTCACAAAACAGAAAAGTACCCATTTTTAATTAAGAGCTAAGGTTATCTAAGTGAAACCTGACATTTTGTCATTTTACCCAAAAGAACGTTGACATTTTGAAAATTTTTATATCAGTTGACATTTTGAAATATCCCCAATTTTTCTAATTTTAAAAATACTAATTTAAAGAAAAAATTATTTTTTTAATTGTTTGATAAAAGAATTGAGACAATCAAAAAATAAAATTAAAGACAAAAACAAAAAGCTAACAAAATAACTAGTAGCTAGCTAATTTTTTCCTTTTCAAGTGTTTATCTTCGGCCACAATAAAAACAATTGTGTATTTTTAATTAAATCGCGCAAATCTTTTTTCTTAAAAATAAATCTAATAAATATATAAATGTATTTGTTTGTATATTTTATTTTATTTTTTAATTTTTGATTAAAAAAATTTTGGAAAAATTGGCCAACTAAATTAATTTATTAGTAAAAGCTTCCGGTGAATATTTCTTTTTCCGTTGAAAATTTATTTAAAAGCAAAAATATAATTTTTTAAATCCACTAATTGTTCCTTATATTTTTGCTATTTTATTGTTTTTAATTTTACTTGGGACAATTTCAAAATGTCAAAAATTCAAAATGTCAGAATTTCGAAATGTCAAGTGCAGAAATGCCAATTTTGAAAGTGCCATGATTTCGAAATGCCAATAAAACCCAAAAATTAAAAATCCTTAATTATTTTCAAAATGTCACTCTCAAAATGTCAATTTGGGAAAAATTTACAAAATGCCAGATTGATAAAATGCCCAATGAATACCCAATGACTTAGTTGCCCATAATTTAATTTTAAAAAATTTCAAAAACAGGTCTATCAACAAATTTAATACCCTCTAATAATATGGCAATCTCAATCCACCCAAAAAAGAATTCCAACGAGGATATTCCCCCCTCAACATTAACATATCGCTGGTTTCTCTCCTACCGTATGATGACTGCAAGCATGTTATGCCTCTGTTTTGCTAGGCAAATTAATTTTAAAAATTGGAAAAAAATATTTTTTTAGTGTTCATATGATGAATGCAAATTTAGGAATGGCTATGTAAATAAAAAAATTTTTTTTTCAAATTTATAAAAATTGAAAGGGTTTGTATGGTAGACGAGGATTACTCCCCCTCAATTAAAAATGAGAGTAATAACGCCTTGGAATACGATTTGAAAAATTTTACAAGTGTATTTGGTGCTGCTCCGAGAGTTCATTGGTCATCTGAAGTAAGTTTCAAACGCCCAAAGCCAAAAAAATTCAAAACGTCCAAAAGGCAAAATATCTCAAAACGTCCAAACCCCAAAAATATTTCAAAACGTCCAACCCCCAAAAATCTTTCATAATGTCCAACCCTCAAAATGTTCCAAAACGTCCAAAACTCCAAAAATCTTTCAAAATGTCCGACAACTAAAAATATCTCAAAATGCCCTTACAGGACCAAGGCTGGATCTTTGCAGCTTTCAATGCCGGCCTTCTCTGTATGTTATTTACCGGATTCTTAGCAGACAAGTTCAACGCAAAATGTTCGTAATATACTTAATTTTGCAAAAAATCTTCAAAAAATTTAAGATATGATTATTGTTAGTGTATTGCTTGCATCTATGGCTAATATTGCTATTCCTTTAACTGCTACATTTAAGTTGGTTTTCCCCTTATTTACCCCTTTAAAATCCCCTCTCCCTTCCCTTAAAATCCTTTTTTCCCCTTCAAGTGTTGGCTACGCAATAGCTGCTCGTTTTATGGTTGGCCTAGCTGAAGCACTCTTACAACCAGCTATTAACTCGCTCGTTACAAGATGGTTCCCAGCATCTGAACGGTCATATGCTTTGGGGCTAGCTACTGGAGGGAGGCAATTTGGTTGGAAATTGTTCCCTCTTTATTTAAAATGGCCAAAAATTCAAATTAAGGCACTCTACTAATTATCCCTACGGCAGGCGCATTATGCGCTCAAAACATTTTTCTTGGCGGATGGCCGTCAATATTTTACGTTTCTGCTTTTTCGGGGCTTCTATTTGTTTTAATTTATATTTTGGTCGGGGCTGACAAGCCTAGCAAACAAAATTGTATTTCTAAAGGAGAATTGACGTGAGTTACAAATTAAATTAAAGCCTTTTACAAATTGTAAAAAATTAAATTAAACATTTTTACAAATTGTAAATATAAATAAAACCTTTTTACAATTTGTAAAAATAGAAAAAAAACTTTGTACAAATTGTAAAATGTTTTCATGTTTATTTTACAATTTGTAAAAATAATTAAAACCTTTTTACAATTTGTAAAAAAAGTTTTAGTGTATTTTACAAATTGTAAAAATAATTAAAAACATTTTACAATTTGTAAAAATAATTAAAATTATTTTACAAATTGTAAAACTAAATTAAATCATCCCCCTCTATTCCCCCACAGATTTATAACAATTGCAAATTCCTTGGAACATATGGGGCAGAAACGTATTAATCGCAAAGTTCCCTGGAAGTGTATATTAAAATCCCCACCAGTATGGGCTGCGCTAGTTTCTGTTGTTTGTCACGAATTTCCTTTAATGACAATGATAATGTTTTTGCCTGCTTATCTACACGATGTTCACCATTATGATTCTACTCAAAATGGAATTTATAGTGTAAAAATATTTTTTATCTGAGAAAAAAAATTTCCCAAAATTTTTCTAGGCTCTCCCAACTTTAGCTCTTTGGATAAGCAAAATTACTTCAAGTTGGCTTAACACGTGGCTACAGGAAAATACAAAATGGGGCGTATCTTATATTTCTAGGGTTCTTAATGCAATCGGTAATTAAATTTAAAAATTTCAAAATGGTAAAAACTCAAAATGCCAAAATATCAAAACACCCAAATTTCAAAATACCCAACCACAAAACGCCAAAAACGCTTTTTAAGGCTCGATCGGATTGTCACTCTTCATGCTAGGAGCAACCTTCCTAGACTCATCTAGAGCATCACTAGCAGTTGTTCTCCTATGCTTTTCAATGTTTTTTACAGGATTGCATACGCCAGGATGTCAAGCAGCATTAGTCGCTGTTGCCCCCGCATTTTCTGGTTACCAAAAAAATTAAATAAAATAATTTCTGCCCATTTTTAGGCGCTATAACTGGACTAACTTTCTTTTTTGTTGCAATTAGCGGTAAAATACAAAAAAATTTTCCTTTAAAATTTTTTTTCATTAAAGGCATAATAAACCCAGGAATGACAAAATTAATAGTTAGAAATGGTTCTGCTTCAGAATGGAATATTGTTTTTTACATTTCGACATTTATTGGATTAATTCCTGTGGTTGTTTTTAGTTGGTGAGATATTCTGAATTTTTCGAAATTGGACCCCTTGAAATCTGATCATTTTGAAAATTGGCCATTCTGAGAATTTGACATTTTGAAAAATAAAAAAATTTTTTAAAGGTGGGGATCTGCTGACATTCAAAACTGGGCTAAAGGACCATCTTCAACCCCTTCAACAACTTCATGCCCAACATTGGCAACGATTGAGTCAATTAGTGAGGAAAAGAATGAGGTAAAGCAGAAAGAATATCCCCAAAAAATAGAAGAAAAATACTAGAAAGGAAACTTTTAAGTGGAAGATCTCAAATTTGTGTAATAAATGTTTTTATATGGATTGTAAAAATATATAAAAATAAATTACAAATTGTAAAATTTAAATAAAAAAATTTTCACAAATTGTAAAAAAGTTTTATTTAAATTTTACAATTTGTAATAAGATTTAAAATTATTTTTGCAATTTGTAAAAATTAATTAAACATTTTCTACAATTTTAAAATAAATTAAAACTTTTTTTACAAATTGTAAAAATTAAGTAAACAATAAATTAAACCTTTTACATATTGTAAAATAAACAAGCCTAACTCGTTCATCCAATTAATAATAAATTGACCGACATTTGTGGAACGGAATGCTTTCTTCAATTTTTTGAGCATTTGTCCTTCTACATATTTAAAAACAATTTTAATTAAATTCAATTTAAAAATAAACCTCCACAACCACAACCAAACGTCAACATCCACACAAGTAAAATTATTTAATTTTTCGAATGTTTCCGGATTTATTGAATTTTTTCTAGTTTCACAAATATTTTTGATTTCGTTGAGAATAAGCTGAAAAAAATTTTTGAGTAAAACAAAAAAAATTTTTAAGTACTAGATAGGACTAGGGAAGGGTCAAGATGAGGAATAAAATTTGGCCGGTTTTAGGGCCGAAAAAAATTTTTTCGAATAAAATATTTTTTCAAGTACTTAATAGAAAGGGACAGGGAAGGGTCTTCTTAAGGAAAAAAATTTGGTCGGAATTCGGGCCGAAAAAAATATTCATAAAATGGGTTCGGGTAACCCAATCCATCCCTCCTATAGGCAGCATCCAATGGACCCTTCCCCAAGTAAAAAAAATAAATAAAAAAAATTGAAACCTCACAAGCCTCAATAGAAAATCCCCTAATTTGTATTTCCTCTTCCTCTCCACATTTCAACAATTTATTATTTTTTAAATTTTCCAAAAGGCCATTTCCATATTCCAAAACATTTAAATAGGCAAGTGCTTGGGGTACTCTATAATCCGCAAACATTGTCAATTTATTTAAATCAGTAAAATTTGCATTAGAATCCTTCCCTTGTAGACAAGAATAAACATCAGCAACCAAGATTTGAGCTCGTTTAAGGAAGGAAACTGAAATAGAAATGAATGAAAAATGGATATTATGACAATTTTTTTTGAAAATTGGACTTATAAAAGTAAAAAAAATAAGTTTTCTGAAAGTTTTGGGAAAACTGTACAGACCTGTAGCCAGGGGGTAGGGAGGAAAATTTTTCCCCCAAAAAAATAGATACGGGCCTGACTGTACGTTTCGAAATTTTTATAAAATTTGACATTATGAAGCTTTGAAATTTTTACGAGAACTGGACATTTTTAACTTCCTTAGGTTGGAAGGTTATTTTTAATTGGAAGGTTATTTTCTTGGTAACCTTTACGTCCACGATATTCAGCAAAATCTCGAAAATTAGGAAAATTTTCAATTATTAATTGAAGTAAATTTAAAGCACTATTTGAACATTTTAAAAGACAATTGTAAAAAGAGCCTCCAAATTTCTAAAATAAAAAAAATATTTTTTTTGATAATTATTTTAATTTACCTCAACAAGTATTTTCCCGTTCTCTCGAATCATTTCCATTCTTTTATTTAAAATAGGAATTGAAATATCTTAAAATTAAAGATGATTAAAAAGTGATATTTTAAAAGATTGAAATTTTAAAATATTTTGGGAACTGGACATTATGAGAATTTTTAATTCTGGAAAATTGGGCAGTTCGAAATTGGTCATTTTTTTATGGGAAGGCGGACATTATGGTAAACTGAAATTCTCAAATTTTTTAACTTCTTAAAAAATTTCTTAAAAATTTTTTCAAAATTTTACATTTTGAAATATTTTATAAAAAACACAAAAAACCTCTATCTCCTCGAAAAATTTCCTTGACAATTTCCTCATCAATATTAGCCATATAATCTGCAGAAGTGAGCGGAATTCCATTCTCAAGGGCACGGTTAATTGCCACACAAACACCAAAATAGCCACTAAAATTTTTTTAATTTGTTTTTTTATAAAATTAAAAAAAAACCTTTGAGTTGTTCCATGGTGGGTAATCTTTAGAAAAAAAAATAATTTGAAAAAAAATTAAATAAAAAAACCTCCCAATAATTAATCTCTTCATCAGGCCAAAACGAAAAATTAATTGTGTCCATAAAGAAAATCCTAGAGAAAAAATTAGAATATAGTCAGACTTCATATAGGACACCCAAAAACCTCGATAATTTTTTAGAATTAAGGGAGTTAACTAAATTCATTAAAAAGTTCCAGCATATATTTTCAAGGCCAAACTACCGTGAATCCAACCTACCGCCGAGACTATAAATTTCTTCAAAATGTCGAATCCGGACCACACTGGTATAGCTCGATGCACCTCAACAAGCTGAATCTAACTATACCAGGGCGTTCCGGATTCAAAATTTTGAACGAAGTTATAGCCTCGGAGATAGGTTAAAAGGTCTAACTAAAAATTTTTAAAATTTAAAAAATTCCAAACCAATCAATGGCAGCTTTATCAGCACGTTTCGGATGAAATTCACACTCATCAAAATTTAATTGCCCAATTTCTGTTAAAGTCGAATTACAAATAATTTCTGCAACCTTGACAACTCCCTCATTATTTATTTTAATTAAATTTGTTTCTGTGTTGTTTACAATAAATTTGGCTGAATCTCTAGGATTATAAACATCTGAAAATTAAAAAAATTTTTAATAAAAATTTAAATCGATTTCGAACCTTCAAACACAAAATTAGTAAAATTGGAAGTCATGACACTAAAATGAAAGAGAAAATATTTTTCTATTTACAAAATACAAAAGCAATTTACAAAATACAAAATGCCAAAAAATTATTTTTTGTCAAAAATTAAATTTTTAAAAGCATGACACTAGAGTCTCAGTGTATTTAATAGAGACGTCCGAGACCGAAAATTTTCCGAGACTCAAGACCAAGACCGAAAAAAAACCCAAGAAAAGTCTTGGAATCAAGATCAAGTCTTGAACGTCTCTAGTATTTAATGTAAATCCTAGGCCCCTAGCCATATTCCGGATTCAATTTTTTATTTTTAAAATTTTTATACTGTAGTACGAATTGAATGATATACCTATTTATGAATCTACTGATTTTTTGATGGGTCCTTGAAAAACTATAATCTTAATTGGAAGTGAATTTTGGTAATGAATTAATTGGAGAAGAATGCTTTAAGCAATTTTACTTAATTTTTGAGATTTACTTTCTTCCATCCAACGGTAAATCTAATTTTAGAATATTTCTTGCGTACGAACATATTCAAAAAAATCTAAATTTTAGAGATGAAAATCAAATGAATTCCACGTTTGTAGCCAACTACAAAGCCGGAATCCACACGGATTGGTAAGTTGGCTCTTCTCCACGTTTTAAAAAACTACCAGAGTAATTAATTGACGCAAATAAAAAATTTTTTTAAATTTTATTTAGTATTATATGCTTAACTTCCAAGAATAGCAACAAATTTATTTAAAGCCATTGAGAATGCCCCTTTGCGTAAAATTTATTTGAACAGCCTTAACAGAATATTATAACGCGATAGAATCTTCATTCTTCTTACAAGCCTTTATAAGCCGCTTCAACGAGTGGGAGAATATCAGTAATCCCATATTACTTGTTAAATCTTCCTCTCTACCAATTACTGTTAATACCTTCCCCTCTTTACCAAGAAAAACTTTTTTTTTAAATGAAATTATTAATTTCTGTTTTCATCGGCTTTTTGGCCATCTCTATATCTCAACAAGGTGGGCGTTTAAAATATATCGTAACTTAAACTCAGAATTTCTGAAAATACGAGACTAATATTTTTCTAATTTCAGATGACGTAGCAACACCAGCTGCGGATTTTCCTGATTTCTGTAGCAATCCAGATCTTAACAAGAACGCAAAAGTAAAAGCTTGCTGTGATGCAGTTACAAAGGCAGCAAATGCTGGAATATATAAGGGTGCTGATGGCCCAGTACCGGATAAATGTACTCTAAGGAGTTGTGGACGTGTTTGCAATCGCTTTTTCAACCAAAAAGGAAATGATGATGTGACAGAGATGCCGGGAAGTACAACTCGAGATTTTCCCGATTTCTGTAGCAATCCAGATCTTAACAAGAACGCAAAGGTAAAAGCTTGCTGTGATGCAGTTACAAAGGCAGCAAATGCTGGATCATATGGCGGACGTGATGGCCCAGTACCGGAAGAATGTACTCTAAAAAGTTGTGGACGTGTTTGCAATCGCTTTTTCAACCAAAAAGGAGGAAATGATGTGACAGAGATGCCGGAAAGTACAACAACTCAAAGTGAGTCTTCAGAAGAATGTGAATGTGGAGATTCAGAAGAAGAAACTACCACAGAAGCTCCACCAACTCCACGAAACCTTTATCCATCTGGACCAGAACCTACTCCAAAACAACCTGGATATCCCCAAGCACCAGCATCACCAACTCCACGAAACCTTTACCCATCTGGACCAGAACCATCTACACCAGGAGGACAAGTAGCATCGCATAAGCCTCCAGCAGCACCTTCTACTCCACAGCCTGGATATCCTCAACCACCAGCAGCTCCATCAACCAAACCTCCACGAAACCTTTACCCATCTGGACCAGAACCTACTCCAAAACAACCTGGATATCCTCAAGCACCAGCATCTACTCCAAAACAACCTGGATATCCCCAAGCACCAGCATCACCAACTCCACGAAACGTTTACCCATCTGGACCAGAACCATCTACACCAGGAGGACAAGTAGCATCGCATAAGCCTCCAGCAGCACCTTCTACTCCACAGCCTGGATATCCTCAACCACCAGCAGCTCCATCAACCAAACCTCCACGAAACCTTTATCCATCTGGACCAGAACCTACTCCAAAACAACCTGGATATCCTCAAGGACCAGCATCTACTCCAAAACAACCTGGATATCCCCAAGCACCAGCATCACCAACTCCACGAAACGTTTACCCATCTGGACCAGAACCATCTACACCAGGAGGACAAGTAGCATCGCATAAGCCTCCAGCAGCACCTTCTACTCCACAGCCTGGATATCCTCAACCACCAGCAGCTCCATCAACCAAACCTCCACGAAACCTTTATCCATCTGGACCAGAACCTACTCCAAAACAACCTGGATATCCTCAAGGACCAGCATCTACTCCAAAACAACCTGGATATCCCCAAGCACCAGCATCACCAACTCCACGAAACGTTTACCCATCTGGACCAGAACCATTTACACCAGGAGGACAAGTAGCATCGCATAAGCCTCCAGCAGCACCTTCTACTCCACAGCCTGGATATCCTCAACCACCAGCAGCTCCATCAACCAAACCTCCACGAAACCTTTATCCATCTGGACCAGAACCTACTCCAAAACAACCTGGATATCCTCAAGGACCAGCATCTACTCCAAAACAACCTGGATATCCCCAAGCACCAGCATCACCAACTCCACGAAACGTTTACCCATCTGGACCAGAACCATCTACACCAGGAGGACAAGTAGCATCGCATAAGCCTCCATCAGCACCTTCTACTCCACAGCCTGGATATCCTCAACCACCAGCAGCTCCATCAACCAAACCCCCACGAAACCCTTACCCATCTGGACCAGAACCTACTCCAAAACAACCTGGATATCCTCAAGGACCAGCATCTACTCCAAAACAACCTGGATATCCCCAAGCACCAGCATCACCAACTCCACGAAACGTTTACCCATCTGGACCAGAACCATCTACACCAGGAGGACAAGTAGCATCGCATAAGCCTCCAGCAGCACCTTCTACTCCACAGCCTGGATATCCTCAACCACCAGCAGCTCCATCAACCAAACCTCCACGAAACCTTTATCCATCTGGACCAGAAGATCTCCCCACCACAAAGAAGCCAGTCAATATAACAACAACTTTGACTCCAAGACGTAATCGATATCCAGTTGGGCCACCGGAATAAGATGGATGAATATGGGGGAAGTTTAAGAAGACAAAAGAATGAAGTTAAAAAAATGAAACTACGGGATGAAAATTTTTTGGGATAATTCATATGATAATTAAATTGACTAATTTAAATAATTCAATTCACAAAATTTGCATTTCAAATTTTAATAAACATTTTGGGTTTATTATTATTTTTTTACCTCTCTTCCCCATTATTCTCCCTTTCCCTGTTAATTTCACGTATCATTTCCCCCTCAGCTTTAAGCTCGGCCATTGCTTGGCGTTTGCGTTGACTTGACTTTTTCGTTTTTTCTTCAAGTTGGGATATTATACGGTTAAATTGAACAGAATAACTACTCTCCCCATTCAAGTGTTTATCTACTTCCATCTATTAATTAAAAAAATTTTTTTTTTGGTAAAGTAGGGATAGGGCACCTTTAAGCGTTCATAAGCAATTTTAATATTTTCTCTCAATATTCTGGATTGGTGTACCTTAAATTTATTAAATTAAAGTATTTTTCCCTTTTAAAAATCCCGGGAAAAACCTCTGATGTCTCTCTTAATCCACTTATATCCCTTTTAATCCTCACAAATCCCCGGTATCATTCTTAACCTTCCCACAACTCCAAATATCTCGACATCTCCTCAAAATAATCCTAATCCCTCTATTGCCAAGCCTCACAAATTTTCTGATATCCCTCCTAATTTTCCAAATCCCCTCTTCATCACTTCCAGTCATTCTATGTCCCTTTACTGAGACTGAACCGGTGTTAGGAGGGACTGCCCCGTGTCGGGACTGAAACGAGCCAGGACTGAAATGAACTTTTCCGTTTTGGACATTAAATCCCCATAAATTAATTTAAAAGGTCGATAGAATCTGAGACCCCAAGATTTGTCAAAACTGAGACTTTTAAAACTTGATTTTATTATAGTTTACCTTAACAAAGCATCCAGTCGGTTTATGTTTTAACAAAACAGCATTACTAGAAGAATTGACACAAGAACCGCCTGGACCCCATCCTCTAATATATTGTTCTTCACAGTCTTTGGGCAATATTTCTGGAAATTTGTAGTTTTTTAATAATCTTTTGGCTGTAGAATGTGATGAAAAACGAATAGAAGTGAAAGAGAGGGCATGAATATAAAAATTATTTAATTGAAGCATTATTCACTAAAAAAACTAATAAATATAAACCGGCACGGAAAATAACCCATAGGCTGGGGCGAGACTGAAATGTCCCCTACAAATTAAAAAATAAAAAAACAAAACGCCAATTAATAAAAAAAATATAAAATGGACAAATTGTCACACACTCAAACTCGACGACAAAACGCCAAGAAACCTAAAAAGACAAAACGCCAAGAAACCCAAAAAAGACAAAACACCGATTTTAAATTTGCAGCCTTCAAATAAATATTTATTTTTTGTTGCCTAGACAACTGAAAATGCTGTTTAAAAACTTATTTATTTTTACTCAAAATAAAATTTAAAAAATATTTAATTAATTAAACACATCCATCAACAATGAAAGTAAATAAAAATTAAATTAAAAAATAATTTAAAAAAATTTTTAAGTTACTCTTTCGTATCCACAATCCTCAATTATACGGTAATGGACCTTTAATTTCTGAATGGCGTCCGGGTGGGAATAACATTGCTGTAGCTGGACCTAGCGGTGTTGTGCGTGTGTTTAATCGTTACAATGAAGTTACTGAAGAGTTTAATATAAACGAGTAGGTTTGAAAAAAATATAGGCTTTCCGGAAAGAATGTATACCTATATATTTTCCGGAAAGTTTTATATTCATCAGTATTTTATTCAATGTTTTATATTTTCCGGAAGTCAATACATAATATTTCTATATATTTTCCGGAAAGTGAATGAATATACTATAATTGAAGTACTATATTCCGGAAAATTATTGTGGGAGTATATTTTCCGGAAAGTCAATACAATATTTATATCTTTCCGGAAAGTGTATATATAATTGATGTTTATTCCGGAAAATTATCATTGGAGTATATTTTCCGGAAAATATTATGTTCCGGAATGTTTTATATTCTACTGAAAGTGTATTGGAAAATTCCGGAAAGGTTTATATTTTACAATTTCCGGAAGTTCTATTTACTTTTCCGGTTTATTTATAAATTCTGATTTTATAGCGAAGTAAGCGCTCTATGTTGGGATTCTCAAGGCGACTTGCTCGCTATTATAAATGCACGAACTCCAGCTTTGGTAGTCTATGAAAGCTCCAGTGGACAAATTCTTACAGTGGACATTTCTACCGGGGCTAAGGCTGTGCCCACCGTACTCAGGCATTAAAATAATTTTTTTTTTTTGATTTAAAAAAAATTTTTTTCTAGTTGGAACCCACATAGAGCACTTTTACTAATTTGTGATAATCGTGGAAATTTTGTTTTATTTGATTATTTGCTTTCTAGGTGAAGACGTTTTTTGGCGTTTTTTTAATTTTTAAAATTTTATTTGAACACAGAAAAGTCCCAATTATGGGAAAACATCAACGTTCCATTCGCACCTGTGCTTGGAACAAACAAGGAACACTGTTCGCCTTAGGCTCTGATGATACTCAAATAACCATTAATAATACTGAAGGGGAAACAACGGGTACATTTGCTTGCAATGGGGAGATTATTGAAATTAAATTTGCTCATTTTCGGAATATCGGCTCGGAGCGTTCTGAGGACTATGTAAGGAGGATTTATGCGAAGAAAAAAATTTAAAAATTTTTAAAAAATTAAAAAAAAATTCTCCAGATCAGCGCCATAATAGCCCACAAAAATTTAATGATTGTTCGCCTATCAGAACCAGAACACCCCACAAATCTCCAATTTCAAGAGAGATATGGTAATCTAGTTGGCACTGTCTGGTTCGGAAATGGAAATTTATTGGTTGGATTTGATGCTGGTTTTATTGTTTGTCTTTCGGCAGAACGTTCAAGTGATTCAATTTCTCAAGAATTATTTTCTATGCAAGAATACAAAAATGGACTTTCGCATTTATGCGTTAATGAGACAATGTTCAGACTTTTTTCGATAGGCGATAATTTGTCTGTTCAATTTTTAGTATTTTTAATTCTGATTTTTATTTAGAATGAAGACTAGAGACTTGGGAAACTTGTAGGTATTTTAGTAATAATTCTGATTTTTATTTAATTCTGATTTGTTATTTGTGTTTTAGTTGTGTTTTTCTTTTAATTCTGATATTATGTTTGTGTTTTGTTTCCAAATTCTGATTTTCTTTATTCTGGCCTTGTATTTTTCTAAAATTCTGATTTTTCGTTAATTCTGGTTTATATTTTTGTGTTTTATTTATATTGTAATTCTGATTTTGTATTTTCTTCTACAAATTTAATTTTTTTTAATTCTGATTTTGTGTTTTTGCAAATTCTGTTTTATTAATTCTGATTTTAATTATGTGTTTCATTTACAAATTCTGATTTCTTTTAATTTTAATATTTAAAGAGGAGAAATAATAGACATTGTTGACGTTGATTCTGACGGCAGTGGGCTGTTACGAGTTTGTTGTTCCGAAGACGGGTCAATGACAGCAGTAACTTCACGTTCTGGCGCACTTTGTGTTTATTGTTTGTAAATTGTATTTTTTACATTTTACAATTTTTGTTTTTATAGTAACCCGTCTTCCAATGGTGGCTTCAGCATCTCCCAGTTTTATAGCTGTATTAGCCTCCCTTTCAGAAATTTCTATTTATCATGACGGAAATATTGTATTTTTTTGTGTTTTTGATGTATTTATTTTTGTATTTTACCAGTCACCTTCGCAAAGTTTAAATATTAAAGTTGAACCTTCTCTTATTGCTGTCGGGGTAAGTTTACAAAACTTTTTTTACAATTTGTAAAATTTTTTACAAATTGCAAAACTTTTTACAATTTGTAAAATTTCTACAATTTGTAAAAACTTTTTTACAATTTGTAAAATTTTTACAATTTGTAAAATTTTTACAATTTGTAAAATTTTTACAATTTGTAAAAAAATTTTTTTTCAATTTGTAAAATTTTTACAAATTGTAAACTTTTTACAATTTGTAAAAACCCTTTTTAAGTCAAAACACATTGCAATTGTACTCAACAACAAAGCCTGGTTTTATGAAATACGCCGGAACACAAACATTTTTCTTTATGAACATGACTATATTACTGTAATTTGAGAGATTAACTAATTTTCTATTATCAATTTTAGACCATTGTCAAAATGAAATTGAGCCGAGATTTTGTTATGGCAAGGCTGGATAAACGTGTGCACTTACACAAGGCAAATAAAGATTAAAGGGAGAGTCGGATCTCGATATAAGATACCCCTCTATTTAACAAACACCTTATTATAAGGGACGCCTCTATTTAGCATACTCTCTATTCAAGGTACACCCCATTATAAGAGACTACTTAAAAATTACACCTAGCTCTAAGATACACCTCTATCTAACATACACATCACTATAAGAGACACCTCTATTTAACATACAACTCATTATAAGGATTATATCTTATAACCAAGTGTGTATCCAAGGGTGTACCTTACAATAAAATCCAAAAAATACTCAAAAATCTCTTAGATTCTTCGTGGAGGAGCAACAACAACAACCCCTTCCAATGTCAATACCTCCTCGTCCACTACCACAACCACAATTTTAAATGATATATTTTTCCCTGATTGTAATGAAAATTCTGCTCCAGACGATTCTATTTTGGATTCTGACTTGGCAGAAAAATTTTTTATTTATTCGACTAGACGCCACTTTATTTATTATTATTCTTTGGCATATGGACGTTTTGTTTCTGATTTTAGACATTCTGCGGCTATATGTTCCTTGTTTTGTGAACCTGATGGAATTAGATGTCTTTTTCTAGGTACTTTTGACATTAGGGCATATTTTTGATTTTTGACATTTTGAAATTGACATTTTGACATTTTTATGATTTTTCGACATTTTTATGGGTTTTCGACATTTTGAAATTGACATTTTGACATGTTTTTAATTTTTTGACATATTTATGATTTTTCGACATTTTGACATATTTATGACTTTTTGACATTTTGAAACATTTTTGTTGACATTTTGAAATTTTATTATTTTTAAAATTTAAAATCAGATGAACTACACGATATCTACATTTACTCCCCATCCGATGGCAGATTGTGCAAAATATTGCTTCAAGGGCCCTTTGAAGGAGGGCACCAAGTTTGCATCTAAAAAAATATTCAAAAATTGAAAACAATTTTAAGCACATTGGCTGCCTTTGGGAGACCTTCACAGTCGACAAAGACACCTTTCTGGTCCACGGAAAACACCACATTTATGTTTTTATGTTGGCCAAGGATGTCCATCAAGGCTTCTTTTCCATTAGAATTTGATAAAAAAATTAAAATTTTTACAGAGTTAACGGCCAACTTTATTAGTCAAGTAAACATACCTCAGGGGAATGTTCCTTTACTGCTTTCTAAAGGAATTGTTTATTGCCATACTTTTAATGGGAGGTTAAACACGGTTTTGTTGAGGTCGCATAAGACGGAGACTGTGGTAGATTTTATTTTTAAAAATTAAAAAAATAAAATTCCCCTCTTTTTTGAGTTCACTGGGAAAGCTCCACAAGAGGTAGGTTAATGAAGGGATGTGTGTTTGAGGGTTTTTTGATTTAAAAATAATTATAGCTTAGAGAAATGTTGAAACAATCTCTTCTACTTAAACGGTGGCGAAATGCTTGGAAGATATGCGAAAGTAAAAAATACCTATTGAGGTCAGGGTTGTGCGCCATTGTGTTTGGCGCACCACGCAAAAATTTTGGCGCACAGCCTTGATAGGGGACAGCTAAAAACTTGTAATTTAAGGCTTAAAAGAGCCCAACAGTTGGAAAGAATTTGCAAATGCTACAATGAAGGATTGTAATATTGAATTATGTAAATAAATCTACTGTAGCTACAGTAACCCAAAAATTTTTTTAAATTCTAGCAGTTCGTATTTTTCGCCATTTGGGCGACGTCGCAATGGTTTGGGCATTAGAGGAGCTTTTGATTATTGGTGGGAACTTATTAAAAATTTTCCCTCAAAAAATCCCCCCTTTTAAAATTAAAGAAGACCAACAAGTCCTTAGCGGACACATAGCTTCTTTACTTGGAGATTTTGATTTGGCGGATAAACTTTTTTGTGATTCGAGTGAGCCTAAGCTTGCGTTGGAGGCATATTTGGCTTGAATAAATTTTTTATTTTTTATTAGATGCGCCGTGATATTCAACATTGGGAACGCGCTCTGGAATTGGCTGCACAAATTGCGCCGGATGAGTTACCGTATATTGCTAAGGAGGTGAATTTTAAATATTTCATAATGTCAAAAGTTAAAAATGTCAAAATGAAATGTCAAAATGCCAAAAAATTAAAAAGTTTCAAAATGTCACACGGTCAAAATGCCAGAAAAATAAAAAAATTCAAAATGTCAAAAAAGAAAAATGTCGAAAGTTCTAAATATTAAAATTTCAAAATGCCAAAAATAAAAATTTCAAAATGTCAACATTTCGAAATGTCGAAAAAATTAAAAATAATTTTACTAAAAATACAGTATGCCATACAACTCGAATTTATGGGTCAACATGAACAATCTATCCGTTACTATGAACAAGCAATAATCCCAATAAGAGAAGAGGATTATGAAATTAATGAAGAATTGGATGAACACAATTGGGTGTGTAAATCTGGGTAATTCTTTAGATTTAAATAATTTTAAATTATTTAATAAAGGCTGGCAAGAATGGCTTTGCACACGGGTGACCTTAAAAGGGGTGTTGAAATTGCTCTACAATTGCCTAGTAGATTGGCTAAACGAGATTGTGGGATAGTGTTAGAGCAGCTTAGGGTGAGTTGGTGTTTTGGTAATGGACATTATGAAGATTTACCATTATGAAATTTCGCTGAGTTACCATTTTGAAGTCTGATACGCCGAAAAAAAAACTCGGACGTTTGGCCACGAAAGCTAAAATCGGACATTTGGCCACAAGAAGTAAAATAGGACATTTGGTCACAAAAGCTAAAACGGACATTTGGACACGAAAGCGAAAATCGGACATTTGGTCATTTAGGTTAATATAGGACAATTGATCACATAGAGTAAATAACACATTACCATTATGAACTTTTACCATTTCGAAACATTTAAAAATTATTTTTTTAGCAATATGATGAGGCCGGAGCGGTTTACGAAGCTGGTCAATTCTATGATAGAGCAG
Source organism: Meloidogyne luci (assembly GCA_902706615.1). NCBI lineage: Eukaryota > Metazoa > Nematoda > Chromadorea > Rhabditida > Meloidogynidae > Meloidogyne > Meloidogyne luci. Next base: position 3,431,805 of record CACSLI010000091.1, on the reverse strand, counting down.
CTGCTGCCTATTTAAAGGGCAGAAATTTGTAAACTTGGAATTAAAAAATTGGAAAATATTTTTAAAAAATCCACTAGATTAAAAGTCCATAAATTAATGGAGCAAGTACGCTCTCCAAAATTATTGTTCCAATATGGAAAAATGTTGGAAAAGGAAAAAAATTTTGAAAGGGCGTATAAGGTGAATAAATAAATTAATTATTGAATTATTAAATTTAAAAGGCCTATGAAAGGGCTCAAGACGCAGAAAATCAAATAAGAGTGCTCTTACGTCATTTAAATAAATCGGAGGACGTAATAATTTAATTTAAAAATTTACCTCTTAAAATAAAAATTAAAAAGGCCGTTAGACTGGCAAGAGAAAGCAAAAGCATTGAAGGCTCTAAATTAGTGGCAAAGTATGGGAGAAAGGAATTATTTTAATTTTTAAAAATTTTAAAGTTATTTCTCTGATTTGGGCCAATTCGACACTGCAATTCAATTCTTAGTTATTTCTCTTTGTTATCAGGTTGATAAAAAATCTTAAAAAATTTCCTTGATAAAAATCTTACTCACTTGGGCATTTGGCCACAAAAAGCAAAATAGGACATTTGGCCACAAAAAGAAGAATAGGACATTTGGCCACTTTGAGTAAATTTTGACATTTTGCCACAAAAAGAAGAATAGGACATTTGGCCACTTTGAGTAAATTTTGACATTTGGTCACATTAGCCAAAACCGGACATTTGGCCACATAGACAAAATAACACATGAAATATTTCAGTAAATTAATTATTATATTTTAAAGGAAGCTTTTGATTTGGCAAAAAGTTCTGGAAATATTCAAATATATTCTGCTGCATTAGAGGCTTCTATTGACTCTCAAGACCACAATAAAATTAATTTAAATAATGACAATTCTCAACAACAAAAGGAGGCAGCTTTTACTCAATTAGCTGAATATTTTAGAAATGAGGGAAATGTTTTGGAGGCTGGGAAATTTTCTGGATTTTCTAAACATTATAGAACGGTAGACTTTAAGTGCTTACATAAGTATGATCTCGTTTGGGCCACATAGGCGAAGACCATTTGGTCTCAGTGACGTAATTAGTCACATAGGCTAAAAATGGTCGTCACACAGGCTAAAAATGGTCATTTCGCCTCATAGTCGAATATTGACCATTTCGTCACATATGCGAAGAATGGCCATTTCGTCACATAGGCTAAAAATGGTCATTTCGTCACATAGGCAAAAATCTACCAGTTCGTCACCTAGGCGGAACAAATACATTTCGCCACCTAATAAAAATTAAGGCACTTTCTCTCCTAACAAGCGAGCTCATCAGTCCAACAGTAGAAGAAACAGCACTTCAACTAGTTGTAGAATTTATAGCAGAATCAAAAGACAAAGAATTAATAAATGAATTAATATCTTATTTAATGGGGGAAAGAGAGGGAGGAGATGGAATCCCCAAAGACCCAAAATATTTATTCCAATTATACGTCAAATTGTCGATGCATGAGGAAGGGGCTAAAACAGCTTTAATTATAGCACAAGAACAACAATTTAAAGGGTTTTATAAGACTGCACATGACCTCTTGTTTGGTAAGTGGACTAGTTGACATTTTGAAATCTTTGGGCTAGTTGACATTTTGAAATTTTTTTGACTAGTTGACATTTTGAAATTTTTTGACTAGTTGACATTTTGAAATTTTTTTGACTAGTTGACATTTTGAAATTTTTTTGACTAGTTGACATTTTGAAATTTTTTTGACTAGTTGACATTTTGAAATTTTTGGGGGTAGTTGACATTTTGAAATTTTTTGCCTAGTTGACATTTTGTAATTTTCAAATATTTTTTTTTCAATTTTAAAGAAATGTACCAGACTCTTAAACGTGAAAAAATTAAAATTCCTTCTGAAATGGAAAATGCTTTAATGCTTCTACATAGCTACAATATTGTTAAGGGCCTTTTGAAACGTGGAGATAATTACACTGCGGCTAAATTGCTATGCCGGGTTTCTGAAAATATTGGGCAGTTTCCAGCTCGTATGTTTATGGGTTCAAAAGAGTAGTTGACATTTTGAAATTTTTTGAACTAGTTGACATTTTGAAATTTTTTGGTTTTTTGACATTTTGAAATTTTTTGGACTAGTTGACATTTTGAAATTTTTTGGACTAGTTGACATTTTGAAATTTTTTGGTTTTTTGACATTTTGAAATTTTTTGGACTAGTTGACATTTTGAAATTTTTTGGTTTTTTGACATTTTGAAATTTTTTGGACTAGTTGACATTTTGAAATTTTTTGGACTAGTTGACATTTTGAAATTCTCAATTTTAGATGCAGCACAAATACTCACTTCATGCGTGATTACCTGCACAAAGGGTAGAAACGAAATTTTTAATTCTATAAAATTTAAATTAAGCCGGTCTAAAAGCCTCCGCCTTCAAAACAGCCTCTCAATTATTCCAACCAATCTATAGACAAAAAATTGACGAAAAATATAAAAAGAAAATTGAATTGGTTGTTAGGTTATTAAGAATATTTTTTATTGAAAAAATATTTTTTAAAGAAAATTTGGGCAAAATGCTGAAGACCCAAACGAACGTCTCCAGCCGTGCCCTTACTGTGGAACGCCTGTAAATGAATTTAATTTGAGTTGTAGTAACTGTCAGGCGAATATTCCTTATTGTATTTTGACGGTGAGAAGTTGTGATGTTGTGAATAATCAGAATTTTGATTCAAAAATTGAATTTTAAAAATCAGAATTAAATCAGAATTTTTTCCATTAAAATCAGAAGTTCTGATAAAATCAGAATTTCTGATAAAAATCAGAATTTCAGATTTTCTGATCAGAATTTCTGATTTTTAATAAAAACCAGAAATTCTGATTTTCTGATTAAAACCAGAATTTTTGATTAAATCAGAATTTCTAATTTTCTGATAAAAACCAGAATTTCTGATAAAAACCAGAATTTCTGATTTAAAATTGTCGTTATTTAAATTCATTTTAGGGAAAACATATTATCCGTGAGGACTTTGCTCGTTGTCCAAAGTGTCATTTCCCTGGGCATTTATCAGAATTTTACAAGTATTTAGTTAATTCACTAATTTTCTCTATTTTAATACTTTTTAGATTAACTGATTTTCACTGTCCAATGTGTTATGAACAAATTAATAGAGATCAAATCCAACCAGAAAATTTTGCTGATTTTATTTTGGAAAATTCTCAATTTTAAAATTAAAATAAAAGCTTTGTTAATGTTATAAGTAGGGAGCACCCCGTCCCCCGAAACCTTGACCTAAACCCCGAAGGCTCTACTGGACTATTTGGAATAAATCAGGGGATAGGTTGCCGTAATAGGCTAGTTTTAGTAGGCGAAAAGTCCATTGACGAAAAGTCCATTGACGAAAAGTCCATTGACGAAAATTCCTCTGACGAAAAGTCCGATGACGAAATGTCGGGGAGCCTTTGTGTCATATACCGAAATTATACCTGTGAAAAATTTTCATTTTGGCGACTAATATAAGACTCAATTGTCCCCCTGTAAAATGCCTTACTGTCCAATTGGTCCCTTTCCAATTGTCTGATGGTCTTCTATCCACTTTTTTTTATTTTCCAATTATCACCCCGGTTAGCTTTCTGCCATCTACCCAATTATTCCTGTCTAATTGTACCACTGTTCAATTGTCCTAATTTGTAATTGACCCAAGTGTCCACTGTCCAACTGTCGTTTTCGAATTGTCGCGTTTATTTTTTGCATTTTAGATAAATAAAAGAGAGAGTATGTTGCAGAGAGAAAATTTTCTTTTTTCGTTAATGATTGCGTGGCATTGATTTTCTTTCTTTTTAAAGATTTTTTAGCTTCTTTCTTTTTTAGATTTTATTCTTTATTTATTTAAATTTTTTTATAATTAGTAGAGGATATTTTGCTCTTTAATTAAAAACAATGGTATTTTTTAATAAATTGGGGGCACTCTTGCCGATTGGGGGGCCAAGTTTTCTTGCTATTATATCTTTTTGTGAACCAGATTTTTTTGACATAGGTCCTGGTTGTATAAAGGTCCTCATTGTTGAAGCTTGGGACCGGGTAAAATCGATTCTTCCGGACCCGCATCCGGATTTGCAAAACTTGAGCCGAACCGGCTCCGGCCCATTTGTTCCGGATTAATCCGGTCCGGTTTTAATCCGGAAATTGCGTTTAACCCTGGATTTGGACCCAGACTCTGGGAAAATCCGGCTGGATCCGGTCCAGCCCCAGTCACTAGTGTAAGCTAATTAAATCTGGTGGCTCCCGACATAGAACCCCCCTCCCCCCAAACGGCAGGAGTGCCTTAAATTGATTTGTAATTGAAATTTATTTTTAAAGTACACCACATATGGTTATGGAACTTACGGCTATGGGGAAGACTACTCTGTGGGCGCTTACAATCCTCGTTACCACTATGCAGCGGCACAAAGTGCAGGATTCGATTTACGAACTGATGATGGACTTCCGAAGACTATGTTTGTTTATTTAGGATTTTAGATTGTTATTAGAGAAGAGGGATTGGAGGGGATTGGGAAAGAATTTGCTCAGGTTTCGAGTAGGATTTGGTTTGGGTTTAAGATATACGACTCGCGATTCTGATCGGGATTCCAAAGTTCGGTATTTCCGGTCACCCCCCCCCTTCCTTTTTCCTTCCCTAAGGTCAGATTTTCTCCTTCCTTTAGATCAGGTCTCGGGTTTTGAAATGTGCTTATGGTTTTGGGTAACCCGCCTCATCCTTATAGTTAGTATAGGGATGTTAGATGCTGTCTGGAAACATTACGCTGGGTTAAGATGAGTAATCAGAGTTGGTGACCGCGAGTAAACTAGGTATTACCGTTGAATCACTTCACTTGACCTGTGCGTTGTTTTCCTCCTTACGTCTCCAAAAATTAATTTTCTCCCGTTTTTCCAGATATGTTGGAAATCTTGATCTTTCGGTGACAGAAGAATTCATCGCCACATTGTTTGGACAAATTGGCCCTGTAACCAAAACAAAAGTTATATTTGATGTAAGTTGGTTGGCAAAGGCTTTGGAAGGCTCAAAATAAAATCTCTTCATTTTAGTGCAGGGTTTTCTAAGTTTATTTTTTTTTGCTTATTTTCTTTTCTTTTTTTAACTTTAAAATTAATTCCTTCGGCTTGGTGAGGTCGAAAAAAAAATTTTTTTTAATTTTATTTTTTTCTCTTATTCTTTTCTTTTATTAAATTATATTTGAAAAAAATTCATTGATAAAATCCAGGAACTGCTCCAAGGCAGAGACTGCTCTCCAAGGCTCTCCAAGGCACCTGAGAAAATCAAAAAAGAACTCTAAGTACCATTTGAAAATTTATTTTTTTTTCTTTTTTTCTTTATTCTTTTCTTATTATTAAATCCCCGTTAAGTAATCTAAGGAAATTTTGATATAAAAATGAGTGTGTTGCCCTGGGGGGAATTCGTTAAATTTTTAAATTTAATTTTTTATCGTTTAAAGACAACTTCGGATCCCTATGCTTTTGTGGAGTTTACTGATCATACTACAGCCGCTCAGGCTTTGCAGGCAATGAATAAGCGTATGTTGTTGGATAAGGTTTGATTTTTTGACAATTTTGGGACAAAATTGCTTTTTGGGTTCATTTTTCCAAAAGGAAAAATTCCGGGCCCGGAGCGGGTTCGAACCCGCGACCCCTACTTCAATGAAAGCAGAATAAGCGTTTTTGTCGGATAAGTTTCGTTTTTAGACGGTTCTGGGACCGAATGACTGCAGAAGAGTAAAATTGATTTTCAGAATTCATTTTCCCTATAGAAAAAAATTAATTTACCCGGAGCGGGTTCGAACCTACGACCTCCTTATAAACTTTAATGGCAACTTAAATAGCTTTGGGTTCTAAATTAAAAACTTTATTTTTATAGGAAATGAAGGTTAATTGGGCTATTCAACCAGGCACTCAACAAAAAGTGGACACGAGCAGTTAATTTTTATTTTTTATATTTAATGCCCCTCATTTTTAGAACATTTTCACATTTTTGTTGGCGATCTTTCGCCAGAAATTGACAATAAAGCTTTGAAAGATGCTTTTGCGCCGTTTGGGGAAGTTTCGTGAGTTTTTTATACTTTTTGTTCTATTATAAAAATTCGGGACCCGAGCGGGTTCGAACCCACGACCCCCTACAGACCTTACTTTTTAATATTTAAGTGATGCAAAGGTTATTCGCGATCCAGCGACTCTTATGTCTAAAGGTTATGGCTTTTGTTCGTTTCCAAAACGTGATGAGGCTGAACGTGCTATCGAACAAATGAATGGGCAGTGGCTTGGACGGAGAACAATTCGGACTAATTGGGTTTGAATTGATTTTTTTTAATTTCTAAATTTCTTTTAAAAGGCAACTCGTAAACCTGGAATGCCAGGGATGCCTGGTGGCGTTCCTTTTGAATATAACAAGCCAACCGTTGACGAAATTATGGCTCAAACTAGCCCCGACAACACTTCGGTTTACATTGGTGGTGTACCTCCGGGAGCTACAGGTTTTATTTTGTTGTTATTTTTGGTCTTTTTGTTCCTAAAAATTATTTTAGTAGTATTTCTTTTTTGTTTTTTCAACGCTGTGCTTGTTTTTATTTTTACGAAAAATATAGCTTTTGGTTAAGTGGGTTAGTTTTGTATATAGGGTGCATGGTTCGAACCCTCTTGGGACCAATCACATTTTGCTACAAAATTTAGAATTTTTATTGTTCTAGAACTTTGATTTGAAACATTTTCTTTAAAAAAATTTTTTCTATTTGCAGAAACCGAGATTCGAGACGCCTTCAAACGTTTTGGCAATATTGTTGACATTCGTCACTTTAAACCGCAAGGATATGCTTTTGTATTTATTTTTTAAAATATATTTTTTAAATTTTATTTTAAAGGTTAAATTTGATACAAAAATTGCTGCTGGTAAAGCTATTGCCGAAATGAATAATGGAGAATTTTTGGGACAAACTATTCGTATGAATTGGGGGAAAGTTGAGGTTTGTTTTTTGCTTGTTTTTTTAATTAAAAAATAATTTTGGGGTTCTAAATATTTTATCTAATTAAGGGAGAGCTTTAATGCTTTTTGGCAGAAAATAAAAATGTTTTACCCCAAGCGGGTTCGAACCAGCGTCCTATCCCCATATTAGGTTTAGACGTATACCACTTAACCAAACCAAAATTTTTTCTAATTTTTTTTATTTTAGGGAGCTGCTCCAAAAGGTTTGCTTTTCGTTTTTAAAATATATTTTACTACAATAAAATTTTTAAAATTTGCAGAAGTCCCAGGCATTTTCAATCCAGCGACTGCAGGAGTTAATCCATCAACTGTTGCTGCGGTTAATTCTGCACAGATGCAGCAATATTGGCAATACTATCAGGTTTATTTTGAAAATAATTTTTTGTATGAATTTTTGTTTTTTCAAGCAATGTCAACAAAATCCACAATGGGCAAGTTACTTTCAAGGACAGCAAAAATAATTGAGGAAAAATTGGGAAGAAATAAAGTTGGAGAAGAAAGGGAAAATGAGGTTGTCGTCCCTATAATTTTGCTTTTTCTTTTATTATTATTTTTAATTAAAAAAAGTTGGTTGAAATTATTATTATTTTTGGGTTTTATTAAAGTAAATATTTTCTAAAAATTAATTTTGAATATTTAAAAAAATTTTTTTTCGTATGGTGTAGTGGGAAAGTGTTTGGTTTTTACGTTAAGGGTGTCCATGGTTCGAGTCCCATGCAGGGTAAATTATTTTTACTAGGTCAGAAAAATGTTCTAAAAAATATTTTATTTATAAAATTAAAATATTCAATGAAAATACAAAAAAATGAGTGAAGAAAATGCACAAAAATAATTAAAAATTCGAAAAATTTTTTTGGAATGTAATTTTGTCAAAAAATTACAAAATGGTCAAAAATACAGAATGTCAAGTATTTTACATCATCCCAGCCTTTTGTAAATTTTTCTGAATTATTGTGTCAATTACCGAACTAATTACAAGTTGTACTTGATTTGTGTCTGTTGCACATGTTTCGTGCATATAAATTGTTTTTCTGAAATTTTAAAATTATTTTGAAATTTATTTTAAAATTATTGTGGACTTGTCTGGGTGTTGATTTAATTCTGCAAATTTCATTTTAATAAAATTGACTGCTTCTTCGTAGTTTTGGGAGCCTGAAGAAATTAAATAGAAAAATCAGATTTTTTTTCAGAATTTTTTGAGATTCTGATTTCCAAAAAAAATTCTGATTTTGAAATTCTGATTTTTAAAAATTCTGATAAAAATTCTGAAAATTTTCAGAATTTTTTTGGAAATCAGAATTTTTATCAGAATTCCAAAATCAGATTTTTTATCAGAATTTTTTTTTAAAAATCAGAATTTTTCTGAAAATCAGAATTTCCAAAAACCACACAATTAATTTATTTCTCACCTTCATAATCCGGAAAACAAGTTGTAATATTAACTCTTTGTATTTTCTCCAGAAAAAGATCCTTTTTGTTTAAAAACAGAATCATTGCAGTATTTAAAAACCACGAACTATTACAAATTGAGGAAAATAATTGCATTGATTCAATCATTCGATTCTGGAAAAATCAGAATTTTTTTTATCAGGATTTTAAAAATTTACCGTAGTCTCGTCTTCAAAAAGTACTTGATCGTATTCGCTTATTGCAGTAATAAAAATAATTGCTTCAACATTGTCTTTAAAAATAAAAAATAATCTTTGGTGTAGTGGGAAAATGTCCGGTTCTTACGTTCAAAGGGTCCATGGTTCGAACCCCATTGAGAGTAATTTATTTTTATTTTGACAGAAAAATGTTTAAAAAATATTTTAACTAAAATCCTTGGTGTAGTGGGAAAGTGCTTGGTTTTTACATCCGGAGGGTCCATGGTTCGAACCCCACTCAGGGCAAATAATTTTTTTTCTATCAAAAAAATGTTTTAAAAATATTTACCAAAACAATGAATCCATTTTCTACGTTCCGAACGTTGTCCACCCACATCAAAAACTCTAAATTCCATATTGCCTTTAATAATAAATTTGACTTCCACAACGCCTGTAGTAGCAACCCTGGAGTAGAGTATATCTTGTTCTGTGGGTCTATAGCCGGGTTCGTGGATACGAGAGACTGAGTCGAGAAAACTGGAAAAATATTAAGAATTTAAAAAATATTTAAAGCTTCAACTATTTAGCAGAATCGTTGAGCTGATATTCACTGCGCATTTCATAAGCCTTTTTAACAGCTTTATCTCCCCATAAATTTTGTAAGGCCTTTGCAATTGGGTCGGTAAAAGGAAGATTCTCTTCTCCATTTTCTATAGCTCTAAAAATTAAATTTCTATCTCTTTCTTTTGAAGCGTCATCCATTGGCATGTGTAGAACATTATCCATTGCCTTTAAAATTAAAGTTAAAAAATATTCTTGTTTGGTGTAGTGGGAAAGTGCTTGGTTCACACGTTAAAGGGGTCCATGGTTCGAATCCCGTTGGTGGTAAATTATTTTTATTTTGTCAGAAAAGATGTTGTAAGCTTTTTGATAGAAGATTTTAGGATTTAAAAAAATAATTCTGTGTATATTTATTAAATTATGAACATAAAAATGCTAAAAAAACCAAAAAATACAGGCTAACCCAACAACTTTAAAAATTCATAACTTAACAGAAACTAAGGCTACAGAATTGATTTCTAGGCCATTTTATAGCCCAGAATCTCCTCTATCAGATAAATTTTAAAGTAACATTAAAGCTTAATCTGTTAAAAAGTTATAAGTCAAAAACTAGCCTTACCTTTAAAATAGCAGCCATTGAAGTCACTGTATTTGAATAAACGACGGCTTTGCGCTCATTAATTTCTTCTTCTGTAAAGCCATTACTGTGTAGAATTCTAAAAAAATTGGAAAGTTTTATTTTAAATCTAGAATATTTTATTTTGAAAAAATTTTAAATTTGTCCGCAAAAAATTTGCGGACAAAAATTTGTCAGCAAATTCTTTAAAAAATTTTTCTTGTTCGAATCGGCATAAAAACAAAATACGTATCAGAATTAATAATTAACTAATTATATTTTAATTTTTAAAGTAGAAAACTTACTGCATTTGTTTGAGCACAGTCGATTTTCCACACTCTCCTGCCCCCAACAATAAAAGTCTAAAAAATAAAATAAAGTTTCAATTAAAAAAAATTTTTTTACTTGATAATAGAAGAAGCAGCACGTCTATCACTTGTCAATTGTTTTTCTATAGCCTTGTTTTTACTAAGTTGCTCGCGAACTTCTTCGCTTTGGCAACTGGTCAAAAGACCGCCCATTTTAGTAGTATTTTCTGGCGAAAAAATGTGAAATCTGGAATTTTTAAATTAAAAAAATTTTTTAAAAATTAGTCTAAATCGAAAAACACATAAAAAACACAAAATTCCCGCATAATAGGCAAAATTTTCAAAAAATTTAATCTTTGGTGTAGTGGGATAGTGTTTGGTTTTTACGTCAGGGGTCCATGGTTCGAATCCTCTGCGGGGTAATTTATTTAATTAGGTCAGAAAAATGTTTTTAAAAATATTTTTGATTAAAAAACAGACAGAAAAATATTTTTTTATTTTTTTGAAGCAATAATTAAAGGCGTAAATTAAATAAAATGGCTTTTACATTAATGTTTTTTCAAATTAAATTAAATTTTACCTTATTAAATTAAAAAATTAAAAATGAAGTCAATAAAAATTGTTGTAAAATTTAATTATTTAAAATCAGAAAATAATAAAGAAATTAGTTGAAATGGTAAAAATATTTTTTAGTTTTTAATAGAAAAATAGGCATTTAATGCCTAAATAAATAAATAAAAATTGTTTGTTGTTGAAGAATGGAATGTGTAAATTTAAATTGATATTAGTTAATAGAGTAGTTAGTGTTTTTTGTGGTGTATAGCTGTTGAAAAAAAAATTGAGAAAAAATTAAGAGAAAAAAGGAAATTAAAATTAGTTTTGAGGAAATTGGTTGGAAAAAATAAAAAAAATAAGGGGTGGAGAGGGCATGACCGGGCATATTTAAAGCAGTGTAACTCCCCCAAAAATTAATATTTTTAGATTAATTTGATATCATTCGATAGAGAATTAAATTCTCTATAAAATAAAATTTAAATCAGAATTTTAAGTTAATTGGCAGAAAAGTTGAGGTCAGAAAACCAACAAAAATCACGTTCAAAGGTTAGTTTTTGGGGCATAACTTTTTCAACTGAAAACCTAAAATTTTGATTTAAGGCTTGTTTTGTAGCTAATTTAATTCTCTATCGAATGGTACTAAAATTAGATTAATAAGTTTATTCAGTCAAAAGTTATGAAGGCTAGAAGTTTGACGGACAGCGCCCACAGTCAGCCGGTTCCGGTTTTTTATTGGAAATGAAAAAATTAAAAAAATGGAAAAATTTAGAAAATTTTTTTAAAAAAATTTTAGCAAAAAGTAGAGCAGACATTTTAGCTTTAAACTGGATTAAAAATGAATTTTCTACCTCCCAAAAAAATTTTAAATTTAAATTTTTGTAGTCTTTTTAGTTATAGTCTGTATTCAGTTAGCACATAAATAATTAATTTTAATTAAAATAATGAAACTTTTTCTTAATATTTCTACCTATTTACACCTGTGACGCAAAAAGAAAACTTTGCGTGATGAAAAAAATTTTAAAAAATAAATTTTGGAATTTTTTCAGGTTTAAGGTCCAGACTCAAGTGACCCTCCAAGAGAAAAAAATTTTTTTTCATTTAAAAATTTTTAATTTTTTTAAAAAATTAAATTTAACAAGGAGAAAAATACAAAAATTTAATTTTATAATTAAAAAGGAAGTAAAAATCACCAGATTTAAATTAATTAGAATATTAAACTTGAAAAGAAAAAAAATTTAGACACGCAAATAATTACTAAAAATGGTAAAAAATGACAATGAAAAATTTAAAAATAATTTTATTTTATCAAAAATAGAGGTTGATAGTTGCTTAATTTTAAAGAAACGAGAAAAAAATTTTTTTAATTTATTTATAGCCAAAAATGTGTTTTTTGTACAGGCAGGTTTAGGCGCAGCAACAATTGCGCGGATGTCCATAAAACAGTCAAAAGAAAACGTAAAATTCTGAAATTTTATATTTATATACCTAATACTCTTAGCTAATAATTCTGAAAATTTCAGAATTTTATCAGAAATATTTCAGAAGTTATGGCCAAAAAAGGACCAAAATTTGGACTAAAATTCTGATTTTTTCTGGTTTTTTGGCCATAACTTCTGAAATATTTAAAATAAAATTCTGAAATTTTCAGAATTATTAGCTAAGAGTATTAAGAATATAAATACGAAATTTCATGATTATAGGTGCTTTTTGGGTTGATTTATAAGCATTCGCGTAAGCGTTGTTGCGCCCAAACCGTCTAAGGGGTTTAGCTAAAAATATTGACTGATCCCTATTAAATAAAAAATATTTACAAAAAAGGCAACAATTTTTAAAAAGAATATTTTTTAAACAGGTGTTAGTTAAAAAAATAAATAAGCAAAAATTCAAAAAAAAATAGAACAGAATTTTCAAAAAAAATTTTTTTTAATGCCTCAAGGCTCAAAAACAAAACAGCAAAAATAAACAAATAAATAATTAAATAAAATTAAAGAAAAATAATTAATTTTTATTTTATTTTTAGCCTTTTGTGAGAATAAAAAATAAAAATTAATAATTAAACTGTAAAAATCGAAAATAAAGAAAATTTATTGAAGGGCATTTGCGTGCCAATTTTTGCAAAAAACATTCCAATTTGGGGAACAAAAGGTAAATTTGTATTTTTAACGGAAATTGTGGGAAATACCAAGAAAGGCGTAGGTAAGAAATTTTTAAAAAATTAAAAAGGGGACACTTGAGTCTGAGAAAATAGAAAAGGTTGGGGCTGCCAACCAAAAGGCGACTGGGACGTCTTGGCGCGAGGGCGTTTTGGCGCGAGCTTATAAAACAGTGAGTTGCTTATCAAAAAATATAAAATTTTGCAATAATAACTCACGTGCCTTTATCTATGTTCTCCAAAAATTTCAGAATTTTTGATCAGAAATTGTGGCCAAAAATGATGATTTTTTGAAAAATGCCTAATTTTTCGAGGTTTATCGACTATAACTTCATAAATTTTTGATGAAAAATTATGAAATTTCTGGGGGAGGTAGTCAAGGATGTTAGAGAAATTTGAGAAAATTTTCACGAATTTAAGGTTTCGCCCAAGTGTAAATTCTGAGTCTCGCGCCAAAACGGCACGGCGCCAAAACGCCCTCAACCCAACTAAAAGGTGTTCAAAGGCTTATAACTTTTGGTAAAATAAAGATATAAATTTAATTTAAACGTCTAAAAATAGAACAGAGTTGAGGCTATAAAATGGCAAAAAATTGAATTAATAGATTAAAAATGGAAAAAGTTGTGATTATTTTAAGACTAATTTAATTAAATTTTTGTTTAAATTCTTCCGGTTTTTTGACGAATAATTTCTGGGAAGGTTAAGGTTAAAAATTGAATTTGAAGTTAATAGAAAGGGAAGGGTTTCAGAGTGTAAACTAAAAGAAAATTAAAAAAATTTAATTGGTTTTTTCGGCGCAAACAATTTTTGGCGTAGCCAATATTCCCCAGAAACAGGCTGCGCCAACGATTCGGCGCCGAAATGTTTTATTATTTTTAAATTATTTTTCCGGAAAATAAATTATTCCGGCGCAAAGATTTGGCGTCAGGCAATAAATACTCGTCTTAAGACTGCGTCGAAATAATCCTGCGCCGAAACTTTTAATAATTTTTAAATAATTTTTAAATAAAATTAGGTCTTAAATTATTAGTTTTGTGTCAATTCTCATGGTTAAACAAAGGCAAAAAATGAAATTAAAACAAAAAAATAAAGCCAAAAAATAGTAAAAAAGAGAGAGGGTATATTTACCTTTTCTAATAATTTTTTTTTTAATTTTTAAATCTACCGGAAACACACACAACAAGTCTTGTGTGCCTCAAAACTAGCAATTGTCTCTCTCTCTTTGGGGAATTATAATTAATATAAGAGAGGATTTTTAAATAAATACAAAATATATAAAATGATTGCCTGCGCGAAAGGAAAAAAAATAAAAAAAATTTTTTTATCTCACCCTCATTAAGTAACCCATTGTTTCCGTTCTATTGCCCAGGTAAATAATAAATAAAAAAATATTTTTCCCGTTGGTTTTAAACAAAAAATGTGTAAAAAATAGAGGAAATTAGCTTTTTATTAAATCTGTAGGTTTTTTCGGCGCGGACATTTTTTGGCGTGGAAAATGCCCCAGAAATAGGCAGCACCAACAATTCTGCGCCAAAATGTTATATTATTTTTAAATTAGGTATATTTTTCCGGAAAAGAAATTATTTCGGCGCAAAAATGTTGGCGCCAAGTAATAAATGTAGGGACGTCAAAAAGACGGCGCCGAAATAATTAAATAATTTATTTGTTTTGGTAATGAGGGCAGCTTTTTTTAATAGGGGATTTACATAATCAATGAGGTAAAATTTAAAAAAGTGCAGATTTGTAGTGGATTTAAAAAGGAATAATTTTTATTGTTTTTTGAAATATTTTTAAGGGTATAAAGAAAATAAAGGAAATTTTTGAAATTTTTAGTTAAAAAATTGTTAAAATAGGGAAGTAATTTTTGCGGACATTATTTGCGGATTTCAATAAATTTTGGGTATTGTCCGCAAATATTTGCCCATAAATTAAAAATTGGAGAAAAATTATTTTAATGTTTTTATTAAAAAATAAAATTAAAAAATTTAACAACGTCAAATGATTGAATTAAATTTTAAAAAATTATTTGAACCCCCTTCCCTAAAAAAAATTAAGAAAAAATTTTTCTAACCTAAAAAATAAATTACTAAGTTATTTTTTTTTGATAATTCTTATTGCTTGGCAACGGCATTAAATGAACAAATTTAATAATAAAAATAAAATATAATAAAATTTGTGATCATTTTTTAAAATAACAATAAATAGAAAAAAATTATTTTTTTCTATTTTTTTAAAATTCTTTAAAGGGAAAACTAAAAATGTAAATTTTTATTTAGAAATTTCAGTCTCCCCCTTTTTAATATTTTAGAATTTAAAAAAATATTTGGAGATTTACGGAAAGTCCTTAATCCTGCTAATAATTTTCCCTTTTGGGTAAATTTGCATATAAGTAAGCAAAATATCTGTAAAATAAATATATAGAGCAAAAAAATTAAATCGAAATAATTTAAATAAATTTAAGTAAAATCAATGCCACGTAATCAAAAAGGAATGCAAATTTCTCCTCAATAATTTATTAAATAAATAATACCAAAAAAATAATTTTTGTTTTACTTGGAAAAAAACCGAAAAAAATTTTACTGAAGAACTGTCTTCTCGTTTTTACGATAATAAAATAATCCTAATTAATTCAAAAAAAAAGTTTGAACAATTAAATAATCAATGAAGACGGTTCTACATAAATAACAGAAAGGGGGTGAATTTTTCAGGGATACCAGAGATGCGCGAAAATAAAATTTTGATTTCAACGAAACGAAAAAATAAAATAATTTTTGAGAAATAAAACAAAAAAATAAAATTTATTTTTACGAAATAGAAAAAAACCGAAAATTTTCGCGCAGCTCCAGAGAAATGTTAAGGGGGTGAGGGGGGGTTAGGTATATACATATATATAAAACTAGTTTTTGAAAGGTTGTTATTTATAGATAATTTCTGCAGTAGAGGTAACGATACGTACTGAGAAGGCAAAAATGTGTTAAATCAGAAAAATATATGCAGAAATATTATCAGTAATTGTTTCGTGTCCGAACAACGTGGCAATGGTATACTTCGTATTCTGGCTCTTCATTGGAGTAAATATGACGCCAGGTATTGACTTGTGCGGGTAGAGCCATCCACCTGTTGTAATCCTCACGTGAATTATGGAGGTCGGATACACGAAACATGTTCATATTGGGTTAATTTTAGTGAGGTCTAAAATAATAGAAAAAAGGAGGGAATTATATGAAAACCCGAACGGCAAGCAAAAATCGAGAAAAAATTGCTTGCCGTTCGGGTTTTCATATAATTCCCTCCTTTTTTCTATTATTTTAGAGAAATTTACTCCAACGCTAGGTTTGTATTCCGTCCCTCTCTAAGTCACCGCCTCCCCAAAAATCTTCCCAAACACCCACCCTCCTCCCCCCTCAGTCAGAGAATATGTAATCCTAATCTCAACCCCTCTTAATCAAAGGGTGTTTAAAAAATAGAATTAAATTTTAAAGACAATATTAAAAATAAAAAAATCTTTAAAAATTTTTTAAACCATCCTTCATCCAAAAAGCATATCCTTGAGGTTTAAAGTGGCGAATGTTGACAATATTTCCAAAGCGTTTGAAGGCGTCACGATTTTGTTTCTGAAAAAGGAAAAAAATTTTTTTTAAAGAAAATATTATTAAGTAAAAAACGAATGATTTTGGGAACAGAATGTGTTTAGCCCCAAAAGGATTCGAACCAAACAAAGGCATATCAATTTATGTATCTCGTTTTCTAGTTAGGGACTTCCCATTTAGTGACGAAACAGTTTTTAATTTGCTTCGTTTCGTCAACGAAATACCATCTTAAGCAACTCATAAAAATTAAACTTCCTATGAGAAGTTCGAACAACTAACGTAGGAACCCTTGACTCTTAACGGTCAAAACCAGGACCGAAACCAGTTAAGAAAAAATATAAAAACCTCAAGCTATTCCATAACAGGAACAGGATTGAAAAAATGAAGACCACCAAAAAGTTCCTTGTGTTTTAAATTTGCAGCAATATCCGTCAATTTTAAAGAAGAAGTGTTTGTTGCCAAAATGGTTCCACTGAAAATTGTTAAGAGAATTTTTGAAAAATTAAAAACATTTTAGACGTTAGTAGATGTTATTTAATTCCCCTCATTTTCCTCCTATTTTGTCTCTGAAAGGTTTAATCAGGATTGCAATTGAAACCGACAAGACTACCAAAAGATTTTAATCTTGGTTAGCTGATTCCGGTTTTACCTTATTATGACAGAGGGTTCGAATCTTTTTGGTGTCCTATTGTTTTTATGAAGAAGTCATAGTCCAAATCCAAAAGGTTCCCGTCCAATTTTGAGATATTATGGACGAGGGTTCGAGCCCTATCTGTGCCGAATTATTTTTTCGTTTATCATGAGAGAGTCCAAGTCTTACAAGTCCTAACCCGAGTCAATTATGAACAAATGAAAAAAGGAAATAAACGATAAAAGGATACTCTAACGTTCAAAATTACCCTAAATTTCGTTTAAAAATTCAAAAAACCTCTTAACAGCATTCTCAACTCTATCAAGCAAATTTTGTTTAACCTCCACATTTTCCACAATAGCTTCAATAACCAAATCAGCCTTAGAAACAGCTTCGGCAACATTTGTCGACAACGCAATATTTTTCAAAACTTTGTCAATCAAATTTTTTTGTTGCTAAAATAAATGGGCTCTAGTTTAGTTTATGAGTCCATGCAGGTCTGAGCCCAAGCCAAGTCCGTCCGCAATTGAAAATAAATTTTCGCAGTCATAATTTTAATTTTAAACCTTCCGAGCCAAAAAAAAAGTGCAATGCAATTGCGGACAGCCCTGGCCCAAACAAGAGATTAGAAGTCCGAGGAGGCTTCAAGAGTCCAATGTTTATTGTTATACTTATAATTTATCAAAGTTTATTGGACTCATAAACTAAAAGAGAGCCAATTAATTTTTAAGGTAAAACCGAGGCTTAGGACCCTTCGTCTTGTCCTCCCTAGTTTTTTCCTTAATATGTTCAGAAAGGTCAGACTTTCTCCTTCCCTCACTTCACTTTTTTCCAATCTCCCAAAAATCTGCACCATTACCGGTGAACTTATTGCAAATATGAGTGGTGGTACACCCACCCAACGTTAGTCTAGGTCCCATATGCGGAAGCTGGTGACTCGTGGGATAGACATTTAAGAGAAAGGATGACTGACCACTGAGCATATTTAGGCAAAATAGAAGGCAGATTACCTGGGGGAGGACCCAAATAAGTACTGATTAATTTAAAAAACCTTTTTCTGTTCCTGCCTCCTCCACAAGTCCATTTAATGAAGAAAGTCTGACCATTCTGTACATACTCTCTTTGCTGTTGTTGTTGAAAAGGTTGGAGAGACTATTAAAGAAAATTTTTAGAAAAAAGAATTAAATCAGAAAACCTGTTTGTTTTTGAAAATTATCCCACTACACCAAAGCGGCAAATTAAATTAGGGGTGGTTGCATTGAAGGGGGAGGCAAGGCAAAAGAGTGTGCAAATTAAAAGAGACTAAAAGTTTGCTTTTATAGTAAAGTTTTCTTTCAAAACAACGCCCCGCGAAATTAAGCATTTAAAATAACACACTATTTCTTTTCTATATTTCTCTAACTTTTTCGTCGTAAAACATTTCGTTGTAAAACAAAAAAGATTGAGTCTCTGTCAGTTGAGTCTCTGTTATTTTTAGGTGTAATTCTTTTGTGTTTCCAACTTTTTTGAACAAATTTGGTATCATTCGAAAGCTCTCGATCTGCTGATTTTGTTTCTTTAAAGAATAGATCAGTACGATCGTTCAACAAAAAGTTAGAGCCGAAAGAAGGCCGAAAATCGCGATTTTTTCGGACTTAATAATTTTAACTTTTTAGGAAATATTCGAGAAAATTTTTGACTTTTCTTTAGTTTAATAAATGTCACAAAATCACCAAAAGCATCAAAATATTCCTTCCAACATTCCTTTTCAATTAAATATTGTCAATTCTACAAATACTTCAATTCCTTCCTTTAATTATTTAACTGAACAACAATCCAATGATGTCTACGAATTCAATGATAGTCCAGAAGAGGACAAAATGGCTGCTCCAATGACTTCAAATTATTTTCAAAATGTATCTCCAAATATTTCAACGTCGTTTAATCAGTACAAGAGTCCAATTACAGGTTTTTAATTAAATTGGGGGAGCGGGTGGGGGTCTTGGGTTCGAACCCGCTCAGGGATCCGAATTTTTTAAATAATTTCTTCTTCGTTGAATGGTTTATATGTTACCTGTATTCTCCTAAACATGAAATTATATGTTTCGGATCAATTTTGGACCGGTACATTTTATTTTAAAAATTTGGGGCCCTGAGCGGGGTCGAACCCACGACCCCCTTTAGAATTCTTACAAATTTCAGAAAAATTTTACTAAAAATTTTTTTCAATTTCTATAGCCTCTCCAAGCTTTTCAACAACTCCAAAACGAATAAAAACGGCAATGCTTGCAAAAAAATTGGTTGCTGCTGCTGCGGTGGAATCCTCTTCAAGCGTTAACAAGTTAAATCTGGTGGAGAGTTTACCCGAAGCCAAACCTGAAACTTTGGAATTTTGTCAAAAAATTGAAAATCAAGTCAAAAAAGAAGATTATCACGAAAAGGAAGGGACTGAATTAAAAATTAGAAATGAATTAAAAATGGAAGGATCTGATGAAATCAAACAACAACCTTTACAACAGCCACATAGAGCCTATTCTTTTACTTGTGGAGGAGTGCAAGAACAAAAAAAGGTTTTTCTAAATTGATTTTTTGGTTGTTTAAAGCAGGGAAATTTTTTCCGTGGAGTGACCCTAGCTTCTAAAAGGCAATCGTTTTGCATTTCTTGAGCCAGTATTTTATTTTAAAAAATTCCCGGCCTCGAGCGGATTCGAACCCGCGACCCCCTACAAATCCCTGTCGGAGGATTTTAAATCAAAAAAATTTCTTTTAAGGTCCCTCCTCTAAGAATTTCTTTAATAAAAACGCCTAGTGAAGATGGGGAGACACAACCAGTATTGTATTCACCAGTCAGTTCTGTTCGAAAAACTAAGAGGTCAACTAGTGGACGTTCAAATACTACTAGTTCAAAGAAGGAAGAAATGAGAAGAGTGACAAGGTTGTAAAAATTAATTTTTATTTATTAAACTGCTAGAAATGCTTAAAATTAAGTAAAAATGAGAGATTTGATCATTTAAAAAATTCAGGCGCCGAGCGGGGTCGAACCCACGACCCCCCACCCTATCCCTTATACTTGGGTTTTTGGGGTTGTATTTGTTTAGAATTTTTCAGAAAGCATTTCTAATCTTTCCAGAATATAAAAAAGATTCATTTATTACTTTTAAAGAAGTAGAGTTCGTCAAACAAATAATTTAAATGATGGAGATGATAACCACCAACAACCCCAACCTTATAGAAAACGTCCAAAGCGAACATTAGAAAATTATAATTCTTCAAATATTGGATTTTTGGAAGAAGAAGATGCTAGTAGTGCTGCTGAGGGTGCTTGTGAAGATAATTTAATGATAGATGAGGATGAAAATGATGAACAAAAAAATGAAGAGAATTCACAACATAGCAGTTCTAATAAAAGTGTTTCTGAAGTTGTAAGTTTTGAGGAAATTTTTTTTGGGAATTTTTGTTTAAAAAATTTTTTAGAGGTCGATTTTGGGTCAGAAATTAACGAAAATTAATATTTCGTGGTTTTACGGAATTTAAAAAATTCGGGGCCCTGAGCGGGTTCGAACCCACGACCCCCACCCCTATTTTATAATTTTTCCCTAAAATTTTTTTCCAGCACAGCGCTAGCCGTTCTACAAGTATTTCTGCATTAGCAAGCGGAAAAGAACAACAACAAAATTTGGAAAATGAAAAGATTAATAATAATGGAGGGAATGATGCAAGTAATACTACAACAGCAACAACAACAACCCCTTCTGTTGCTGCTACTCTTTTTGCTAAAAATAGTTTTGAACAAAGTATTTGTTATGAGACAATGGTTCGTTTTTTTAATTATTTTTGGCAATTTATTTGTCTTAAAAAATTAATTTTTAAGAAAGTTTTGTGAAAAAATATTTTTAAAAAATTCTGGGCGTCGAGCGGTTTCGAACCCACGACCCCTCCTTGCTAGTTTTAAGTTTGGAATTTTAATAGTTTGTTCTTTTTAAATTTTATTTTTGAGTTTTTGTGTCAAAAAATTTATTTTTTTGAACAATTTTATGAAAATATATTTTAAAAAAAATTCGGGGCCTTGAGCGGGTTCGAACCCACGACCCCCTAACTTCTACCCAAACCTCTAGGTTTTTTATTTTTTTTTTTGAATTTTTTGATATTTTAATTTCAAATTTGAATAATAAAACTACTTTTTTTATATTAGATGCACAATAAATGGAAACAGAATTATGTTGAAAATTTAACTTTTCTTGTAGAAACAATGCAAAGTACAGATGAGTTTCAAGCAACGAGGTTTACAAAGACAAAAAATTTTTCTTCAAGTGGACATGAAAAACAAAATAATGAGGTTACTTTTTAATTATTTTTCAAGTTATAAGAATTTATTTTTTTGAAAAGATTTGTAAGGATTTGCCAGAAGTACTCAAAAAACTTTTTTTGGAACAAGAGAAGCGAAGGCATGAATTAGCAGAAGAACACAATTTAGATAAAGAAAGAATAACTCAAATGGCAGAGAGGGAGATGTGTAGAATTGGGGCTGATAGAAAAAAACAACTTTTTCCTGTTGGTTAGTTTTTTTGAAAATTTTTTGAATTTTTTTAATTTTTAGCAGCTAAAATAGGTCGTGGGTTCGAACCCGCTCCGGCTCCGTGTCTAAAATTTTTTAAATGAAATATATCTGACTAAAATAAATTAAAAATATATAATTTCACATTTTGGCTCAATATTAGTCGTTTTTAACATTTTAATCGATGGAAAAAATTTTTTTGAAGGGGGAGCCAAAGCTTTGAATGTCCTAAAGGTTTGAACCTACGACCTATGAAAAGTAAAAAAATTTTTTCTTTAAATTTCTAGTTTCTTGTCTCCGCGATTTTGTTTGCCATGACCCAACATTATTATCCCAATCAATGCAAAATTTAGAAGAAAGAAGGCCTCGAATGTGCACAACACCTTCAATTAATCAATTTAAACAACGCTTCAGTAAACTCGTAAATACAACAAAAAATAGGCATTTGTTGGAAGCGCAGTCGTTAATGGAAGTTCAGGTTTATTTAAAAAAATTTTAGTTTAATTATGTGGTAAAGAATTTTTTATTTTTAATTAGTTAGACTAGAATGTATTTTTTAAATTTCGGGCCCCGAGCGGGTTCGAACCCATGACCCCCCCCCCCCCAAACCAAATTTATTTTTTTCTTTTTTTTGAAAAAATAGGAGGGTATCTTGAGAATATTTTTAAGAATTCAAAATTAATTTTTACTAAAAATTTTGTATTTTTAATTATGTAGACTTGGATGTATTTTTTAAAATTTCGGGCCCTGAGCGGGTTCGAACCCACGACCCCCTCAACCTATACCCCTTTTTTTTAAGTCTTTAAAAAATAGAAGGGCATTTTTGAAATGTTTTTAAGAATTCTAAAATTAATTTTTCTTACATTAATAAAAATTTTTTCAAAAAAAAATTTTTTTCTTAGAAAGCAGATTGGCACAGAACAGCACTCAAATTACAAAAAGAACAAGAACAACAACAACAATTATTGCTAAAAGGTTTAATTAATACTTCAAAAAAACAACAATCCATTCAACCACAAATATTATTCCCTCCTGATTTGTGGGTAGAAAAAGCTGTAAAAATGGTAGAAATTACAAATGCTCAATTACCCCAATTTAAGTAGTGTATATATAAAGGTTTTTAATTTTAATTAATTTTTTAAAAATATTTTTCGGAAGGAAGGCTCTTTCTTAGTTTCCGGAAAATGAATAGAATTTTCCGGAAAATATAAAATTTCCGGAACGAGAATATAATTTTCCTGAAAAGTTAAAATAAATTTAATTAGGAGTTTCCGGTTAATATTCTAGAACATTTTCCGGAAAGAATGCAAACTTTCAAGGGAATACAACCGGAAAGGGTTAAAATATAACTTTTCCGGAAAGTCTCGGTTCTTTTCATTTTTACTTTTTTCTGTTTTCTGGAAAGCTTCTGTTTTTTTTAATAATTTCCCGTAAAAACAATGTATAGACAATTTATTATTTAAGGTTTCCGGAAAATTAATTTTCTTTAAATATTTGCTTTTATTTTCAAAATTTTTTAAATTATATTATTTATTTAATTGTTTTAAATTTTTTCTATAAATAAATTTCTCCAAAAAAATTTTTTTTTGAATTTATTAAAATTTATTTTTTAAATAAATTATTTTCTAAAATTTTTCCTTCTCGTCTATTTTTTAAATTTATTTTTTTTTTGAAAAATTAAAATTAAATGTTTGGACGTAGTCGGCTTGTTCGTCTACTCATTGAAAAAGAAGAATCTGATCAAATTTTATTGGCAACCTCAGAAAGTTTTTTTAATTTAAAATTTTAAAAAAATTTTATTTTTAAGGGGATCATTGGTACTCTATAAATTTACAATTATTAAATGATTCAAATTTGAAAAAATGTTTTACTCCTTCTAATTATGATGAAGAGACAGAACAATACCTGAATAATTCATTTGAAATTAGCAACAATGTTTGTTTACAGGTTTAGAATTTTTTAATATAAGGTTTCGGAAGGGGGTCATTTTTTGTATTATTTTTCCGGAAAATATAAATGTTTCCGGAATAATTTATATTTTATTTTCCGGAAGGATATATTTCGGACAGTACTATATATTTTCTTGAAAAATTGTGTTTTCGGATAGGTGTTTCCTTCTTTGATATTTTTCCGGAGGATATAATCTTTTAAATAAATAGAACTTTCCGGAAAACATAAAAATAAATCTTTCTGGAAAATAAAATACAAATGTTTCCGGAATAATTATATTCTATTTTCCGGAAATATTTTTATGCTTTCCGGAAAGTATTCTATTCATTCAGAAGACTCATAAAAATATAAGAAAATTCCGAAATGTTTATATTATTTTTCTGAATCTATACTACGTTCCGATTAGGTATACCTTTATAATATTTTTCCGCAATATTTATTACTATTTTATTTTCCGGCAATATATTTTTATGCTTTCCGGAAAAATTTTTTTCTTTCCCCTATTTCATTAAGACCTTATAGTTTGTATTTTCCGGAAACCTTCTAGACCTTTTTCCGGAAATTTAAAAGAAAAATTTAGATTTATTATTCATTTATGGCTTCAATTCTCTCCCTTTTCTTCACAAAGACTAATATTAATGGAATTCTTGGAAGGTTTTTTTTTAATTTAAAATTTTTTTATTTCCCCTATTTTTTAGAGGCAACATGTTCCTTTTCTCCCACAATTTTTTACTAAAATTTTTAAATTTTCCTTCTGACTGGAATTCAACAGACAAGAGATTAATTGATATTGGGGCTGGAGATGGAACAATTACATTGGTTTTGCAACGGTTTTTAAAGCATGTTACAGCTGTTGAAGCTTCCAAAGTAGGGTGAGATGAATATTAAGTGGATGATTAAAAATTTTCTAAAAATTTTAAATTTTTTATTTGAAATTTTTGAAATTTTTTTTTGAAAGTTTTTTAAAAAAATTTTTCAAAAAATTTTTCAAAAAAATTTTTTTTGAAAAATTTTCGAAAATTTTTTTTGAAAATTTTTGAAAAAATTTTTTGAAATTTTTTTTCCTCCAGGTAATGGAATGGCGCTTAGCCCAACACCATTTTAAAATTCTCAATGTTGATAAATGGCCACAGAGTGGACCCTATGACCTCATTTGTGCTCTAAATTTGCTCGATCGTCACTATGCCCCAACACAATTATTAAAAAATTTGCATTCCTTGGCCTTGTCAAATGGTTGTTTTTTACTACTTTCTGTTGTTCTTCCATTAAATTTTTATGTGGAATTTAATTTAAATGGAAAGGGAACTCAACAAGATTTGCTGTTATTGCCCTTTTCAAGAAACAACAAAAATTCGTTTGAAGAACACGCTGAAATTCTTGTGAATCAAGTACTGATACCTGCAGGATTTGAAATTGTTAGATGGACTAAACTTCCTTATTTTTCTGAGGGCGATTTGGCTAGGGTATTTTTAAAAAAAATTTTTATGGTCATTAAAGTTGTTAGCTGACATTTCTAACTGTTTGGTATTTTGAAAAATTTTAGTTTGTCTGAAATTTTGAAAAAAATTTTCGTTGTTGGGTGTTTTTAAACATTTTCCGTTATTGGACTTTTTGAAAATTTTCCCCCATTATTGGACCTTTCAAAAAGTTTTTCATTAAATGAAAGAAAATTCTTACTTAGTAGTGAACATCTCGAAATGCTTTCCTTTTCCGCTCATTTTATAGATTTAAAAATTTTTTTTATTTTTTAAAAGGTTTATTACAAATTGGATGATGCCGTTTTTCTTCTTAAAGCAACAAAACCCGACAAAATTTAGAAGAAATTAATTTGTTTCTGATAAATACCAAAACACATATCTATGCCTCTGTGGTTTTTTTCACTTTTTTAATATTTTAATTTAATAAATTAAAAACAAAAAAATTTTTGAAAACAAACTTTCTGAAAGAATTTTTGAATTTATATCAACTTTCGTCGTCATCCTCCTCAGGCTCATATTCGTCATCGCTAGTTTCTTCATCACTTATATCCAAATCATCCTATAAGATTTTTTAAAGATTTTTAGAGAATTTTGGCAGTGTTTAGATATTTGCTTATGTTGACTGACGTTTCGAAATTTTGCTCAAAAAAAATTTTTCCCAAGATTTTGAGTCATTCCCTCCTTTCCCCTTTTTCGGAGTAATGCCTCAAAACGTAAAACCAAAAAAATTTTCATTCTGACAATGAGTAGGATTTTTCGGTTAGGAACCTAAGGAAAGGTTCTAATCAACCGAACCGAAGGACCAATAATTTTTTGGGATTGGCCCCGGACATTCTAAGGTTTTCTAGAACCAAGCACCTCTAATTTTGAGGCATTCCCCGGAGAAAAATTTTTTAATTTAAAAAAAAGAACCTCAAAAAGAGACTGGTCAATAGCAGCAACTCCTCCTCCCCTTTCCTCACTATCCTCTTTTACATCTTCCTGTTCAGGCATATTCAAAAATTGTAAATCTGATATTCCCAAAGATTTGTCAGCCAAAAATTGTTGTTTCCCCGTTAAACGATTTCCTGACTGAATTTCCTAAAAAATTTTGAAATTTTTTTAGAAATTTTTATAAAAATAAACCTTGGTTTCCTGCCCCTTTTTCACTCTCATTTCTTCCAAAAATGCTTCTTGCCATTTATTAAAGGATTCGACAGTTACACGGGTTCCTTAAAAATTTTTAAAAATTAAAAAAAAAATTTTAAAAACCATCAAATTTAGCCAAAGCTTCAGTCTCTGCTTTTTCTTGCTCTTCCCTTGCAATATTTGCTAATTCTTCTGAATGGGTCGTACACGCGTTAATTAATAAATCCTGTAAATTAAAGAAAATTAATTAGAAAATTTTTTCTAGACTAGCAGGGGTTCGACCCCATACCCCTCCCAAAAATTTTTTTATTTTTAAAAATTAATTGTAAGGGTAGAAAATTTTTTTAGAATTGATTTAAAAATTTTGACCACTAACAGGGTTCGAACCTCATACCTACCCCCCTCCTAAAAAATAAATAAAAATAATAATTAACCTGAAATACATTAATTAACGTAAACAGCATTGGCTCCCCCAAATTTTCTTCAATAATTTTTTCCAAATCTCTTCCAACTTTTGTTATTAATAACTTAATTTTTTCATCTTCCTCAATTTCATTTTCATCCTCATCTGTTGTTAATTCTGTCAAATCAATTTTGGGACCTTTTTGTATTGGATATAATTCTGGAAGGGAGGCAGTAAATGTGACCAATTCACGTCCAAATAAGTCGATAAATTCTGACTAGAAAAAGGTAAAATTTTAGAAAAAAAAAGAAATTTTTTGAGCAGTTTTTAGCCCAAAAAAATTTTTTTAATTAAAAAAATTTTTTTAAAAATCAAAGGGGGTTTTATCTGAAGCCGAAATCCAACAAAAAATAAAAATTAATCAAGAAAAAACTTTCCTACCCCAACAGGACTCGAACCTCACACCCCTAAAAAGTACGGACTTAACATCAACCGACTACACACAAATACACAAAGAAATTATAAAAAAATCAAAAACTAAAAAAATATAAAAAAACCATACAGAATCAATGCAAAGTTCCACATGAATTTTAATATTGGGATAATCACGGCATAGAATTTGAATTTCTGTTGGATACATTGACTGTAAAGTGAAAAAATTTTTAATTAAAAATTCAGTTCGAAAATTATCTTTAAAAAATTCCCAAAAAAATCTAAAAAATTTTCTTTAAGATTCCCAACCCTCCTAAATTTACAAAATATTTTTCTTTTCAAAATTAAATATTAAAAAAATTTTTTAAATTTAACCTCTAATGCTTCCAATTCCTGTAATTGAATTTCTTCGTATTCGCCCATATTCTTAAAGATATTTATGGAATATTTAACCAATTGTTTTTCTAAATCTAAAAGAAAAGAATATTTTTAAAGTAAAATTTAACCAAAAAATATTTAAATTAAATATATTTAATAATTTAAAGAATAAAATTTAAATTTTTTTAAACAATTTTTAACCTTTTCTAAAAAATATAAATATTTGAAAATTTTTGGCTCTGGTCTATTTTGAGTCATTTGGAGTTTTTGAGAGTCCTTTGGGGCTTCTGAATCACGTGAAGAATTTTAGACTAGAACCAAAAAATACCCTTTAAAAAATTCATTTTTTTTATTTTTTCAATTTCTCAACAACAAAACGAAAATTATTTTCAAAATCTTTAGCAGCAAATTGTTGTTGTTGTTTTCCTCCCGTTTTTCCATCCTTTTTTAATATTATATTACTCCTTTTTTCTTTTATTTTTTCATTATAAGGCGATTTTCTAATTATAGCAGCAGCTGATTTTTTAGAAGACTCTTTTAGTATCATAAGTTGAATACTTTTATTAATTAAATCACCACATTCTACTTGTAATTCACGAACTAAATCTCGATTGGGAAAATAATCCTTTGAAAAAAATTAAATTTAAGTTAATTTAAAGTTAAAAATTTTTTTGGTTAAGTGGTTAAAATTTTGGATTAAAAAAGGAATGGGGTTGTGGGTTCGAACCCTTTCGGTGGTAACTTTTTTTATTTGACTTTAAAAATATTTTTAAAAATTCTGTTAATTTTTTAAAATTAATTTTGTACCGTTAAAAATGTTTTGTGGTCTAGTGGTTAAAGTTTTGGATTTTACAAAGTAGAGGGCTGTGGGTTCGAACCCGTTTGGTGGTAACCTTTTTTTTATTTTACCTTAAAAATATTTTCCAAAAATTTAGACTGATTAAAAAATTCTTTCAAATCTCAAATAAATTTTAAATCCGTTAAAAAAGGGTGAGAATTAAAAATTGTAATTTTTGGTCCAGTGGTTAAGGTCTTGAATTTTATAAAGTAGAGGGGTGTGGGTTCGAACCCTTTCGTTAGCAACTTTTTATATTCGAGCCAAAAATATGTTTACTTGATTTTGAAAGCGATAAAAAATTATTTTATCGTTGGAATAATTTTTTAAAAAAATTTTTAAAAATAAAAAAATTTAAAAAAACCTCAAATCTATAGCTTAACCACAAATAAGCATAAAGAATATCATATACATCACCAAGTATTCGTAGCCTATCCAGATTGTCTGCAAGCCTCATTTCTCCCATTACCAAATGTTTAATAAATTGTATTGTTATAGCATTTCCTTCAGAATATTTTTTAACAATCATTATATATGCAGTACTTAAGAAAGAAGTTCCATTATTATTAACTGGGCAAAGACAGAAAGTATAACGATCCTGAAAAAAAAATCAAAAAATTGTGACAAAATAAAAATATTTCAACGACTGACCATTTTGAAATATTCTCAAAAAATTGCCAAAATGAAAAATTTTTAACTAGTTACCATTTTGACATTTTTAAAAAGTTAAAAATAATTTTAAACAAACCCTCAATGACAAAGGTATATGCTCTATTAAAATTGCCATCTCTCTTATTCTAGCATGCGAACACGAAAAATAATCTTCGCTGACACTAGAAATTGAAGCAAAAATATCCAATAATTGAGACAACGAACAATGAGGTAAATGAAGTGAAAATAACTGTGAAAAAAAATTTTTTTATATTAGAAAAAATTTTCAAAAAAAACCTCAATAGCCTCAAATGATGGTGATATACCCGCCTGTGCAATAGGTTGAATTGGCTCATTCATTAAACGTCCCAAAAGACGGGAGTCCTCGTCCAAGAGTGTCATTACCTTTAAAAAAATGGAGAAATTATAATTAAATGGGTTAGAAAATTTATAAAAAAAATTTTTAGAAATCTTTTTTCTTAAAAAATTTTTTTAAAAAATTTTTAAATAAAACGAAAAAATTTATATTTTTGGTTAAGTGGTTTGTGTCGTTGTTTGGGTCGTTTAGTATATGAAGGTTCGAACCCTTTTGTGGTCGAAAATTTTTTTAAATTTTAAATGAACAAAATTCGATTTTAAAATTTTCAAATTTCTGTGGTTAAGTGGTTTATGTTATTAACTGGGTTGCTTACCACATAAAAGTTCGAACCCCCTTACGGCCCTATGAGTGTGACTTTGATAATAAATTTTCCAAAATAACTGGGAAGCATCTCTCTAAAAATTAAAAAAAATAAATTTAAAAACAAACCTCTCCTTTACAATATCTAGAAGCAAAACGTCCAGCCCTACCAGCTATTTGTTTAACAAAAAAAGTTGGAAAAATTTGCCCGTCTTTCATTAATGTTGTAAAAATAACTCTTAAAAAATTAAATAAAAAATATAATTAAAATTTAATAAAAAAACCTTTTAATATTTAAATTAATTCCCATTCCAATAGCATCTGTTGCCAACAAAATTTTACATGGATTCTTTAAAAAAATTTTTTTTGAAAAATATTTGGCACAGTTTGGACTAGGGGTTTTACTTGGAGGTCAATAATAAGGTTTTTTCCAAAAAAATTCGCAAGAAAAATTTTTTTTGGGAATCTTTCAGTTATCTTCTTCCCCTCCATTTTCGTTCTATTTTTCCTCCAATTTTCCCTTCCCCGTAATTTTAATACATATCAAAAACAAATTCAAAATTAGAGACCGAACTGAGAGGGCTAAACGAGAATCGTACAAGATATCTCGATAATCAAGATTTTCCTTTAAAATCTCGTCTTAGTCCGGTCTCTAATTCTAATGATTTATTTCTAAAAATAAGCTGTAATTAATTAAGGAAAATTCCACAAAAAACCCTCCAATCTTCACTTTACTAGTGCCTAAAATCATACTTAAATACATATGCTCAAATTCCAAGGACCCGGAAACCAAAATAAGAGAAATCACCTATTTTCCCCCCAAAATTAAAATAAAAAGAAACCTCAGGATCATTAAACTTTTCAATTTGTTCCCTTTTTGTTTCAGGCGGCAAATCACCAAAAATAATAGCTGATTCTTTTCCATATTCATGTAGAAGAGTTCTAGCAGTTTTTAAAATTGATTGTTTGTTAAAATGGATAATGCAATCCCCATCCTTTAAAAAATTTTTTTTATTTCAAAAAAAAATTAAAAGAAAACCTCAACAGCACTTAAATCTCTTAATCCATGTGTATCTATTACAACCAATTCACCTTTCCTTTCATATTTTCTGACATCAACATGTTCACCAATTGGATCTAATAATTTTAATACGAGGTCTATTGCTGCCTCTTCCCCACACAGATGAACCTAAAAAAAATTTTTTGAGAAAAAATCCGCAAATTTTTTGCGGATTAAAATTTGTCCGCAAATTTTTTTTGCGGACAAAAATTTTTGTCCGCAAATTTTGAAAAAATAATTTTAACCTCGTCAGCAGCAACTCCAAGCAGAGCCCTAGTCCAAGCTGTTCCACGATCTATATCCCTCAACATTTGTATTTCATCTATCACACAAATATCCCTTCTATCATCTATTGGTACCATCTCTGCCGTGTAGGTACAATGGGCAGCTGGAGTTTCTGAATCATGAGCAAATAGGCGTTGTTCTCCAGTGACCATATCGCAAGGAATGCCTTTTATGAAAGAAATTTTTTAAGATTTTTTTTATGTCCGCAACATTTTTTGCGGACTTTCCTTTGTCCGCAAAAAATTTTACGGACTTTCTTTTATCCGCAAATAATTTTTGCGGACATTTTTTATCCGCAAACATTTTGCAGATAAAATTAACGAACTTTTTAGGGGAAGGAGCAAAAAATAAAAAGAATAACCCAAAAGAAGGAAAGACAATTAATTAGAAATTCCAAATAATTGATATCAAAAAATAAAAATTTTCTTACCATCTTTATTAATTCGTTCATAAATTTCAAAGGCTAATAACCGCAAAGGACCACAATACATTCCAGATTTCGCCTTTTTAAACTCTTCCAAAGCTTCGTAAGTTTTGCCGCTATTTGTGGGGCCTGAAAAAAATTTTTGAAAATTGAAAAAAATTTTTGTCCGCAAATATTTTGCGGACAAACTTTGCGGACTTTTTTTGAAAAATTTTCAAAAACCACAAACCTGCATGAAAAATAATTTTTCGATGAATTTCACGAGCCAGAGGGTACCAATTGTGTGGATGAGTTAAATCAGAAATTATTCGAAGTTCATTAATTCGTTCCAAATGTGGAAAGACTTTGTGAGCATGTCGAAGAAAATAAGGGTAAATTTGGTCGACACTGTGATCTAAAAAAGTAATTATGAGAGGGAATTTTGATGGATTTACGAGTTTTTTCTACTAATTTTAGACCTAAACAATAAGAACTCTCTAAATATAGTTTGTCAGCAAATTTTCTGCGGACAAACTTTGCGGATGTCCGCAAAACTCTCTGATTGTGTCCGCTCTCTATTTTGGCCCCATCATTCCTTTGTAAATCAGGCCAATTTGGTCTCGATAGGCGCGTTTCAGGGGAAGGGGGTTACCCGAAACAAGAGACAAACCACTTTTTGATACCAAATCCGCAATACAATCTAACCCGTCCCTTCACCGTTCCTAAAAATTATTTAAAAAAATAAACAAACCATATTTAATAATATCGCTAAAAATCACTTGAAGACGAGGATCCAAACTTGTTTGACCCAAACAGCAACTCATTCTTAAATTTTCAAAAAAAGTTTTTTCTTATAAAAATTAAAAATAAACCTAAAGCTCTGAAAAGCCTTTTGAAAAATATTTTTGGTTATATTTTGTGTTGCAGCCAAATCCCTAATGTTGACATCTCTTGCAAATCGATCAAGAATTGAGGATATAACTTGACGAGAAAGGCTAGATTGGACACCTTCTAACTTTAAAGAAAGAAGAGGTTATGCAAAATGAAGAATTTTGCGGACAAATTTTTTGCGGATTTTTATTTTCTGCGGGCATTTCTCGCTCAGACTTTTTCTTCACAATAAATAGAGAAAAATATGAAAGCTCTCCTTTAAGAATCCGCAAAGAGTAATCGCAAGAATTGAAGCTCTTCTCATTGTCTGAATTATAAAGTGGAGATAGCCTTTGGTGTCTAAAGTTTATTTAGAAAAGCTTGCATAATTTCGCTACCCTTATAAATTGATTATAGGAGAAAGAAGGGAAAATGGGAAGCAAAAATCAGAAAAGCAAAAATTCTCAAAAAGAAAAATCCGCAAAAAAGTGTCCGCAAAAAAATTTGTCCGCAAATTTTATAAATATTTAAATAAAAACCTCAATATTAACGTGTTTTTCAAGTGGAACCTTTTGAGGTTGTACGACTTCATCTAGCGCCAAAACATCAATTTTAGCAAATCTGTTGGCAAATCCTGAGCGTTTTTTAGCCTAAAATAATTTTTTTGAAAATAGTTTTTAAAGAAAACCAAACAAATCTGTTTTGTCGTAGCCGTGTAGATAATCTTCTGAAGAAAACATTTTGAATTTGAACTGAATTTTGAAGAAAAATTTGGGCAAGATGGAGATTTTGAATGATCGGCGACATCTAAATTATGTTAAAAATGATTAATTTTTGAAGGAAACAATGTTAAAAGAGAGGCAATCGTTTAAATAATTTTAAAAAATCGAGGGAATCATTTATGATTGCTTAAAAAAATGAAAAAATACTAGGAAATTAACAAGAATATTTCTAAGGATTTTTATGAACGAAAATCTAGGAGTTGAAAGACCTCTTAGATCTGATAAATAAAAATTTAAAAACCTTTAAAAAGTTCAAGCAATCGTCGTTCCAAATCTGGTCCTTGATTTAAAAAATAAAAGAGAATATCCAACAAAAAGTAGTTGAAAAGCGTCTTTTAATTATCCCAAAATGTAAGCTTAAACAAGTTTTAAAAAAAAGTTAAAAAAATATAAAAAATGTTTCGTTAAAACAAAATTTCTATAAAAACAAATTTTGATTAACAATTTATTTAAAAAACCTCAAAATCAACAATTTTAAATCTCAAAATTAACAAATTATTTTTCAATCAACAACTTTTATCCAAAATTTATGCTTCGACATCCCAAGTAACGGTGCGCGTGTTTCTGGGAAAGCATTCTTTGTAGTAGTCCACATAGTCGTCTAATAAACTCGATATGCCTTAAATTGAAAGTTTAAGTCATGAAACAAAAATTTAATAAATTAAACCTTTAAGAAAAGTCCGCAGTGCAGTAAGAATTTCCACACTCTTTTCAAAACCAGGCAATATCGCAAAATCATCATAAAAAGCCTCGAAATCATCATAAAAAGTTTCTTTTAAAAAGACACTGACAACTTTGAATTGTTTCTTAGTAAAGTCTCGCCACTAAAATTAACAATATTTACCACTTTTTTTGAAAATTATTAAATAAAATACCTCTTTAATTTCAATCAAGCGATGTAGATTACGCTGAGGAAGAGAAGGCAATTTCTAAAAACAAAAATTTGGATTGAATAATTATTTTAATTACCTTTTCAAGATCTTTAAAAATAACAAAATCCTTAAGGAAATCACGAGTCTGACGATAAACACCTAAAAATTATTTAGAGAATTCAAGGGCATAGCCAAAGGGTGGGCTTCTGGGGCTATTGCCCCCCTGAAACGGGAAAAATGAAAAAATTTTAGGAGGGAAATGATCAGAAGTGAATTTTTTTGACCTACGGCGATTCTCAAAATTTTCGCCTGCGGCGCTGAAAAAATAAAAATATATGTAAAAAGGATTTGCGTACGGAACGCCAAAGTAAACGACAAAAGTTTGACGCACCCCATATTTTAGCCCCCTGAAATCGACCTCCTGGCTACGCCATTGAGAGAATTATTGAAGAATTAAAAGTTTAATTTAAAACGATCTGAATAAATTTATACACTCATAAGAAGAGGAAAGTTTGTTGACATAATCCTTGCCAATACCATCTTCTATATCCTTCAGAAATGTAAATTGCTCGCGAATTTTTGTCCAGATATCACCTATTTGCTTTCGCAACTGGAAATGGAAATTTATTAAAAATTAAAGACGTAAAAAATGAACTCAAAAACTCACAATATTCAACAAAATTATGAATTTTTTTTGTATTTTAATGACAAAAATGTCAAATATTTTCGATACTCGACATTTTCCCCATTTTCGATGTAAACGGATAAAAGTCGTTATTTCACATATTAATTCTGCTGGTAAATTTACGTTTCTAATTTCCATTATTTATAGTTTTGGAGGGGGTTAGGGGCTAATTATTCAGAAAGAAGGTAGGTTCCCAACTTTTTACCCGTTGTCCAAAAAGCAAGTGGTCCGTCTATTGTAGTATGTCGCGACTAAATGGACACTCTGCTACTGAAACTAAGACCCATTTAACCACAATTCTCTGTAAAATTGTCATAACGTTGTATTCACCTCCAAAACTTTAAATAATGGAAATTAAAGAAATTAATCTACCAACAGAATTAAAGGTGAAACAGCCATTTTTGTTTACATCAAAAATGCCGCTGATTCCAAATCTAAAACAGATTCTGAACAACTTGCTTAGTTCTCAAAATATGGGGAGCAGGCTCAAAATGACGCTCAGCAGAAGGAGCTCATTTTCGGAAAATTTTGGACAGGTATATCGATTATTTGCTGTTAGTCAAGATGGTGATCTCACAATCAGCCCGTGATGATTATAGGCATCAATCTTTTCAATTTAAGGGGACCCCTAAAACTAAATAAGTTACTCAAAATCTGCTTTCGAAATCAGCGAGTTTTGTTACCTAAAGGAGCTATTTTTAGCAAAAAATCTGCACTACGTTCCCTAGAAGTGTGCAGGACCATCAGTAAAAAAGAAGAGTCAAAATCCCTGAGAAAACTGGCATCTCTTCGAAGCGACTTTATTAATGATCCACAGTGTTAAGGAGATTAAGAAGTCAACGTATAACTGACAATAAGTCAACGTATAGCCCAGGAACTTTAGGAGAACACCGAGAGATCCTAAGGGATTTCCCTGGGAAACGAAGAAGTGCTTTAGGATCTGAAAATCATTTTTTTATCCCCCAGGCAGAAAAGAATATCTCGAAGAGAAAAATATCTTCAGATACATAAGATATAGACGCTGGAAGATAACCTTCTCCTATACGTCTTTAAAGGTACACCCCGATGACCGCGAGCCCAAAGTACCGCCGAGCCATAACTTTGTTCAAAATTGTCGAATCCGTGGCGCCCTGGTATGTTTAGATGCGGCTCGACCAGCCTAATCGAACCATACCAGGGCGCCACAGATTCGCCAATTTTGAACAAAGTTATAGCTCGGCGATACATTGGGCTCGCGGTACACTGGCCTTCTCCTATACAACAGAGTCTTTAACAGGTTGGGCTCTGAAGGGATGTCAATCTTCTAAAGGAGGCATTTTCCCTATGGCACTAACTAACCCCACTTAAATAATTGTAAAGTTAAAACCTCTTCCTCAGCAGTTAATTCAACTTCTCCCTCATTAGTGGCATGAGCTTCAGGTGATTGTTCATTTATTTGTTCCATTATTTTTAATTTTATTTTTGTTTGAATTTGAGACAGCTGAAATAATTATTTTATAGTTTACATAAATCGCGTATGAATATAAAAAAGAAGGTAAAGTTTATAGCTGGGGAGAAAAACTTCAAGAAAAACAAAGACAGTTTAAATTTCTAGGGTTTCGAAAAGTTTTTTGTTGGAATTTTGTTGGAACGACGCTAAGAAATGCATAGAAATACCCTCGAACAGAAAGAAAATCGATAAAATCAATCAACAAAACAGTTGAGGGAAAACCCAAAATTCAAGAAAAAAGAAAATGTTAAATAGAAATTTAAATTAACTTCTTTAAAATCGTTAATTTTTAATAGTTTGGCATAATGTCTTTTTTTTTAAACACGCCCAAATAGGCGCGCGCCCATACCGGCGCAGAGCCATAACTTGCTGGAAAATTTCTGGCCCTTATCAATTTTTGGTACCAATCTCTTTAGATCGATGAGAGGAATCGTTTAATACAAATTTGATAAGATTCGGAAATTTTGAAGCAAGTTATGGCCTTGCGCCGGTATGGGCGCGCGCCTAATTTGACCTTACTCTATTACATTTAGTCTAACGATAGTTTTGGTAAGTCGGGCGATCTTGAAGGTTTTTTCTTTGGATTGGGCTTGGATTTTGGGTTGGCCAATGTTCTGATTTGTCAAAGGTTGGATAATTGGCTTCTTCCGAGAAACTAGAAAGTCGCCTTCTTCCCAAGAAAAACACAGAAACATGACTTGGAAGTTTGTCTTTAGGAGAGGAAGGCCTGTCAAATTTTTTACACAGACCCATCTCAAGCTCTTCTTTCACTTTTTTGTCGTAGACCTGGGCCGGATCCTGGGTCTGTAGTCCAGGAAAACCCAGGCCCAGGAAAACCCCAGGAAGGTCAAAAAATGCCTGGACTCTGGGTACAGGAAAAACCCAGGCCAGTGGCCAACCCAAAAATCCAAGCTCAGCTCGATCTCTACAGTTTAACAGATTCTAGATCGCTTGACATCTCATTTCCTTCTTCTATTTTGTTCTAATCAATCTAAAATTTTCTCTTATTTTTTAGCTTTGCTCCAACAAATTTCTTTTGATTTTTTTAAAATTTAATTAGTTCTCAATTGTAATTGATGGCACTCAGAGGAACTAACGTATAAACTTTGAATTTCAACTTTATTAATTTTTATTTTAAAGGATTTTGTCATTGCCGATTGCTACAAAATCAAAAGAAAAATTGGGAGTGGATCTTTTGGGGAGATCTTTTCGGCAATTAATTTACAAACTGGAGAGGAAGTTGCTGTAAAAATGGAGCATATTCATGTATTTTTTAAAAAAATTTTTTGATGAGAGGTTTGTTGGGAATTTTTATTGGGGTAGTCGTTAATAGGGGAAGTAGCCTTACTCTGTTATTTAGAAGAAGAGGAGGACGTGAACAGCTAGAGGAGGACGTCCTTTGTTGTCCCTACCCTCCGTTAACTTTTTGTGAGCACCCCTACTCGTTCCCGCAGGCATCCTCTCCTCTCACTATCCTCCTGACTTCCTGAGCCCCTTTCTGTGAACACCCCCTACCCTACCGTTAACACTCCATGCGTTCCTATAGGCATTCCTCCCCTCTCACAATCTGTCCTGAGGCCCAGCAAACCATTCCTAAACTTATACCCTTGACACAGCTCGATGGGATACGGGTTAGTCGTTAATAGAGGGAAATACCCTTCCTTTCTGATATTTAAAAGACAATGTTCGGGTGAACAGCTAGAGGAGGACGTCCTTTTCTGTGCCCCTCCCCCTACCCACCGTGAACACTCCACTCGTTCCTGCAGGCATTCCTCCCCAATAACTCTTTGCTTTTCCCTCCTGAGCCCAGCAAAACCATGCCTAACGTCAAATCATACCGAATTTGATTAAACCTGGGGCCCAATTAGACCTTCAATAATTTGGTAACTTATCAAGCTCGTTCAAAAACTTCTTTATGGCTTTTAGGGCGGAGCACGAGGGGAGAGGGGGATGACATTTTAACCAATAACTCTTTGCTTTTCCCCATTCTAAAATAAAGGTGGTTAGTGTTCATGCTGTGGAAAAATTCATTGGATGGGACACGCCAGGTTTATTCCTAAGTTTCCTCTCCCAAGCAGGGGCAATCTTTTACCCCTTTTGATTAAAAAAATTAATTATTTATTTTCACAGGCAAGACACCAACAACTTGTATATGAAAGCAAGGTTTATTCCCTTCTTTCTGCTGGTGTTGGAATTCCTCGCGTACAGTATTCGGGGGTTGAAAATAATTATAATTGCATTGTGATGGATTTGTTGGGTCATTCTTTGGAGGATTTGTTCAACATTTGTCAGCGGCGTTTTTCTTTGAAGGTTTTATTTTTTTAAAAAAACAATTAATTGGGGGGGGGATTAATCTTTTCGTGATGATTTTTAGCCTAGGTGACATTATATCCCACTTGGATCATTTTAATGAAGCAATGCTTCCAGGGAGGGGTTTTGGGGCAATTACTCGTTCAAATGAGAATTTGTTGTCGACACGACATCTTATCCCATTTGGATTATTTTAATGAAGAAATGCTTTCAGGGATACCCCGGGTTATCCAAAATTGGAAACCCGAACTTCTTTCGAACCGAATCACGAAACCCGGCTTTTACTCTTCCCTGAAAGCCCCCAATTATTTGTTTATACATTATTCTAATAAAAAAAAATTTTAATTTTAGACAGTTCTTATGCTTGCCGAACAGATGATTACGCGTATTGAATTTATGCACAATAATTTTTTTATTCATCGGGTATTTTTTAAATTATTCACGGGAGGGAGATTTCTCAAATTTCCCGACTTTAGGGGACGGACACAACCCTAATAGTTACCCAAAACTTGGACGTTGTGACTTTTATTACCCGAAATCTTATCCGAGGAAATTTTGGAAACCATTTTTTGTTTTCTTTCTCAACCCGTCTATCCCTTTTTTAAGCCAGGAAAAATGCCCAGATTTTTCGAAAATTCTTTTTGGGTTCAGAAAAAAAATATTTTCCCAGATCCGTCAACATTTTTAGGATCCGTCACCATCTCTTTCTCTCTCCTCTCAACAATTTTTAAAATTATTTTAAAAAGGATATAAAACCAGACAATTTTCTTATGGGTCTCGGAATGTATTCAACAACTGTATTTATGATTGATTTTGGATTAGCCAAGCGTTTCAAAAATCCTCGAACAAAAGTACACATTCCCTATAGAGATAAAAAATCGTTGACTGGAACAGCTCGTTATGCTTCTATAAATGCACATAAAGGCATTGAATTGTCTCGTCGTGATGATTTGGAATCTTTGGGTTATGTTTTGATGTATTTTAATCGAGGAAGTTTGCCGTTTAGTTTTTTTTAATTTTTTTAAAAATTTTTTTGAGAGGGGGGGGGTTTCTAATTGATTTTGGAGAATTTTTAGGCATTTTTTTTATTTTTTGAAGGGAAGTTTGGGTGATTTTTAAATTTATTTTTGTGGGGGTTTTGGAGGAGTTTTGTGGTTGATTTTAGAGAATTTTAGGCATTATTTTCTATTTTTAGGGGTTTTTGAAGGGGTTATATTACCTAAAGATCGTTTTTTTTGATAATTCTTTTCTATACTTTCTGTTTCTTTTTTTATTGTGTTGAGGGGAGATATTTAAATTCTTCTCGCTCCGCCTTTATTTTTCGGAAGGAAGTTTGGAGGATTTTTAAAATTATTTTTGGGGGTTTTTCGGAGGGGTTTACTACCTAAAGAGTGTTTTTTTTGGTAATTCTTTCCCTCTTTCCTTATTTTTATTATTTTTTCTGTTGTGTAAAGGAGAATTATAATTTAAATTTCTCTCATTCCGCCTGTATTTTTTTTAATATTTTATTTATTTTTTAAAGTTGGCAAGGTTTGGTAGCTAACAATACAAAACAAAAATATGAGAGAATTAGTGAAAAGGTTCTTTTTAAATTTTTTAAATTTATTTTCTCCTTTATGCCCTCAAAAGTCCGCTAATTTTGTCTGCAAAAACCAGCAATAAAACTCTTAAAAAAGTTGTTTCATTGGTCAAGTGGGTTACGTAACAAAAATGGAGGGGTCCCGGGTTCGAATCCGTTTGTCGATAACTGATTTATTTTTGCTTTAAATATTTAAATTTGTAAAATAAACAAATATAATGAATTTCTGAGCTTCTAGAATTTTTTCATTCGGACAAAAAAAATTTTGTCCGCAAAAATTTTGCGGACAAAAAATTTTTTTGCGGACAAAATTTTTGCGGATTTTTGTGGGTTCCAAAAAATTTCTTTTTTTTTTTAAATTTTTTCTTTTTTTAGAAAATGTCAACTTCAATTGAAAATTTGTGTCGTGGATATCCCGAAGAATTCAAAATGTATTTAACTTATTGCCGTCAATTAGGTTTTGAACAAGATCCAGACTATAATCACTTGCGTAAGCCGTTTCAAAGGCTCTGTTTTTCTTGTAAATATGAGGTTTATTTTTATTTATTTTTTTTTTAATTTTTAAAATTTTTTGTTCTTCGTTTCTGGGGGTTTGAATTGAAATTTTTCGTAAAATTATAAAAAAAATTTTCGAAATACCAAAATGTCAAAATGTGAAAAAAATTTTTTTGTCAGTGTATATTTAAATTTTTCGAAATGTCAAAAGTTTTTTTTTGTAAATTTTTAAAAAAAATTCTTTAAAATTTTTTTAGGGGGTTCGAAAATTTTTTTTCAAAATTTTTCAAAAAATTTTGGAGGGGGGGGGGGGTTCGAAAATTTTTTTTATAAATTTTCAAAAAATTTTTTCAAGTATGACTGGATGTTCGATTGGATAGTTCAAAAACAACAACGTCAATGTGTAAATTCTATTGGATCAATGACAAATGTTGGGCCTAGTAACTCACAGCCAAAGCTTGTTTCGCGTGTTTATCATCGCTGAATTTTAAATTAAAAATTAAAAAATTTTTTTCTCGTTTGGGTTTGTTCTATAAATAATTTAAAAATATTATTTTTTTTCTGTTTACTCTCATTGATTTTAATTTCGTGCTTCTACCTACTAAGGTTGGCGGATCCGAAAAAAGGCCGGATATCCGAAGATTTCCAACTATCCGCCAACCTTACTACCTACCTCTCTCTCATGCCTTGTTTTTCTTTAAAAAAATTTTTTGGGGGTTCGAATTTGAAAATTTTTTTGAAATTATTTTTTAAAATTTTTCGAAAAATTTTTTAGAAATTTTCTGAAATTTTTTTTTGAAATCCTAAAAATGTCAAAATGTTAAAAAAGTCAAAAATTCGAACTTCTCTAACCTCTAGATTTAGATATCCTCCTTCCCCCTCTATTCCCTCACTCACCCCTCCCTTCCCCATTTTTCTCTCTCATTTCTCACTTAATCTTGTCATAAAAATAAAAAATGATATTATAAAAGCATATATTAAAAAAAATATTCTAATATATATAAATAATAATAATAAATTTAATTAATTTCCTTCACATTATTTATTTTTCTCTTGAAGAAAATAAATTTTTTGTTAATTAAAAAAATATTATTTTTCTGCTACAAAAATTCTATTAAAAAAAAGAAAATCCGGGGCCACGCCGGCGCGCGCCCATAACGGCGCAGAATCATAACTTGCTGAAAAATGTCTGGCATTTAGCAATTTTGGTACCAATCTCTTCAGCTCGATGAGAGGAATCGTTTAATACCAAATTTGGTAAGATTCGGAAAATCTTGAAGCAAGTTATGGCTAGGCGCCGTTATTGCCGCGCGCCTAGATGGTACCCGGAAAATGCTCCTCAAAAAAATAATTTTTTTTTGTTTCTCTCTCAAAAAAATTCACCAAGGAGGTCTACCCCCAGCAGCAGTATGCC
Organism: Meloidogyne luci; assembly: GCA_902706615.1. Taxonomy (NCBI): domain Eukaryota; kingdom Metazoa; phylum Nematoda; class Chromadorea; order Rhabditida; family Meloidogynidae; genus Meloidogyne; species Meloidogyne luci. The sequence goes on along the minus strand of CACSLI010000091.1, from coordinate 3,390,072 downwards.
AATAACGATTAGAAGGTATAGGCCCTACTCCGCCCCAATATCCACCTCCAATAAATTTATTTGGTCCAATCCAACTTCCTCTAATAAACATGGGAAATGGCCAGATGTTGGTGGTTGTTACTGGTGTTTTTAGTTTGCCGGAAGGGAGAGGCTTTGTTTTCTGTTAGGATAAAGTTTAAAAATTAAATTATTTAATTTATTTAAAAACGCCAATATTTCTATGAAAATTTCAAAATGTCAAAAATCCTTAAAAATTAAAAAATGGTCAGAAGGCCAAAAAACGTCAAAATGCCTACTATCTAGAAAAATGTCAAAATGGTCAGAAAGCCAAAAAATGTCAAAATGTCAACTTTCTAGAAAAATTTCAAAATGGTCAGAACGCCAAAAAATGTCAAAATGTCAACTATCTAGAAAAATTTAAAAATGGTCAGAAGGCCAAAAAACGTCAAAATGTCAACTAATGGAAAATATTCAAAGATTTCCAGGGTTGCTTACATGTTTAGTATCAATTTCCTTCTCCTGAACGTCTCTGTCCCCTGCCATACTTCCTTCAAAAAAATCAGAAGCCGCTAAATGGCTAGGAGTCGTGCCTGTTAGAGTTGTATGTATTCGAAGCCGGTTACCTCTCTGGGCGAGGATTGAACGCAATTGGTTGTCGTTATTCAGAAAAATCTTTTAAAAATTCAAAAATAAAAATAGCTCGAAATCATAAGGGTTTGGAGTAAATGAGAGAGCGGATCGAAAGAGCTCGAGAAGGAGAGCCCGTTCAAAAATCTTTCTCTAAGGGATTGGAAAGTGGACTGGAAGAGAGTGGGCTAACTGAGAGAGTCGAGCGATCCACATGTCCAGTTGTTTTCTATAGGTTACCCCCTCTATTTTGTGTACTCTCTCTACAGTAGACTGTGCCACTCTTTACAGACTCCCTCTACAGACTCTCTACAGACTCCCTCCTACAGACTCTCTCTCCCTCTCTACAGTCTCTCTACAGACTCCCCTTACACTCTCTCTCTACAGTACATACTCCCCAATAACCTCTATCCTAACATTCTTTCACCCCTATATAACGTATTACTCCAATAGAAGCACGCTTCTTATAGAAGCAACCCCACGAGAGGATCGGAAAATAGAAGCACTGTGCTTCTATTAGAAGAAATATGGTAACTTATGCGTCCATACTGTTTCCCAAATCAACAGCGTGGTAGCAAGTTTTTTCAAAGCTTTAAATAATAAAAATATAGGTAATTAAACTTTTCCGGAAATAATTAAAACTTTTCCGGAACTTAAAACTTCTTCTGAATATATAAAACTTTTCCGGAACTTATTAAAAACATTTCCGGAAAATATAAGTTTCCGGAAAAAAAAGTTTCCGGAAAATATAAAACTTTTCCGGAAAATATAAAACTTTTCCGGAAAATATAAAACTTTTGCGGAAAATATAAAACTTTTCCGGAAAATATAAAACTTTTCCGGAAAATATAAAACTTTTCCGGAAATTATTCTAACTTAAAAATAAACTTACAAAACATTTTCCAATATACAACCTCCTTTACACAAAATTCCTTTCGCCCCATCTCCAATAATTACATTCTTTACATGACCTCCATCTTCTACCTCTATTATATTAGAAGCTTTAGCACAAGCATCAACAGAACATTCAGAGCGCAAGTTGGTTGTTGCTACATAACGAACATTGCCAAAATCCCTTGTTCCGCTAACTGGGCTTAAATTGGAAAAAATATTTCTTTAAGTCTGATTAAATTTTATTATGAATTTGCTTCAAGTTTTAAAATATTTATCCTCTTAATTCTGTGTCCTCTTAATTTTTTCAAGTTTAAAGTTTTCAAGTTTGTTAAAGATTATTTATTGCTTAAAGTTTTAATTTCAAGTTTTATTATTAAAATGCTTCAAGTTTAATTTACATAATTTTTAATTAAGGTTTAACTGCTTCAAGTTTTAATTATTAATATTTTCAAGTCTGTTCAAGTTTATTTATTCTTTTAAGTCCGATCTTAAGTTTCCAAGTTTTATTTATTTTTGCTTCAAGTTCAATTTTATAATTAATTAATATCAAAACTTGTTTCAAGTTTTATTTTTATCCTTACATTGTTTTGTCTTGCGGAATAGTTTTTGTTGCTGGAGGAAACTTGCAGAAATTATCTGCTTCACATTTTTTAATTAATGAAGCAATAATATATAAAATAATAAAAATATTAATAAAATATTTTTGAAACATTTTTTAAAATTTTTTGAGGATTTTTTGAAATTTTTTTCTAATAATGAATAAAATAATGCCTCACTGTGTATATTTATTACCACCCAAAATTGCTTCAAGTTTGAATAAAAATTCATGTTTTGAGAAATTATAATATTTAATCAAGTTGGCAATTTTAGAAGCATAAACTACTATAAAAAATTTATTTATTATTAATTTAAGCAATTTATAAAATTAAAAAAAATAAAATTTAATGACTTTTATTTATTTAGGCTTAAATTTAAATTTTATTTTTTAAATTTTATTAAGGGAAAAATTAATTTTTAATTTTTATTTAAATTTTAGGCAGGAAATATGCCTCATGTGGCAAGGAAAAACCTGAATTTGCCTGAATTTGAAGCAAAAATACCTGAATTTGAAGCAAAAATAAAATTAAAATAAAAAATTTTTTTAATTCTAATAAAAAATTTTTTTTATTTTTATCCTTCCAAGTTTTTAAAATAAATATATTTTTAAATTTTTAATCAACTTGGGATATTTATCATTTTAAAATGGAGCAGATTATAAAAAATTTCGCTTTTAAAGTCCGCTTTCCTATTGTTACTCAAATTGTTTTTGCGCGGAAATTTTTTTTTCAAAAAACGTTTACTGCTGAAATCACTGTGTGGACACGGAGATGTTTGTTAATATCAGATATGGATACGGATATGGATACAAATAATATCAAAATGCCTGCGGATATCCGTATGTATCCGTCCGTATCCGCCGTAAATGTCCGGAACGGATACCAAGATCGGTATCCGTGTGCAAGTCTGGTTAATATAGTTCTCGTACATCTTTTCAATATTTCCCCTCGGAGAAAATTTTTTAAATTAAAAATCCACGTTTAAAAAAGCTCCTCGAATCACTCTAACGCTTACAAGCTCACTCCCTTTTGTTATAAAATCAGCAAAAAAATTTTTTTGAAGCTGAATTGAGGAGAATAAATTAAAATTATGGAGAAGAGTGAGAGGAAGTAGGGGTGGATGAATAAATAAAAATGGGGAAAAAATAATTTTGTGAGGTAATAGAAATTTTTTTTGGCCATGACGCAATTCTTTGTACAATCTAGTAGAGAAATGTATAGAAAAAAAATTTTTTTTTTTGCAAAAATTTACAAAATTTTAAATTTGGAGAATTTAAGGGAAGGGAGGGAATTTTGAAGCAATTTTAGGGATATCTGAGGGAATATTTTAAAAATTTTTTGGAAAGGCGGGGGGGGGGGGGGGGATATAACTATCTGGCATGATTAAGGGTAACGAATATTTAATGTATGTAGTTTTGAAGCTTTCTTCCTTTTTGAAAAATATTTTAGAGCCACAAGGCTACAATACAAGACTACAAAACTACAAGACTTCTAGCCACAAGACTAGCCACAACCAGGAATGGATAATTCTGAATTTTAAAAAAGCGGAAGACGGGATTTCTTCCTTCTTTCTTTCTACAGCCGAAAATTTTTGAGAATTTTGGAAGGCCAAGAGGCCAGCTTTCCTTCTTTTTCGGAGCAATCGGGACAACTTTTAGGAAGGACAAAATTTTTTTCTAAAAATAGGGCCGTTATTAGGGGGTGTATTTTTGGCGGAAGGGCCTAAAAAGACGGAAGGCGGAAGCGGAAAAGAAAATCCATCCCTGCCACCCCCCCTTCCACTACTCCCCCCTCTACCTTCAAAGTGTCCCTACTTCCCCCTCTCCCAACTTTTCCCTCTTGTCTTTTTTAAAATTTAATAAAATTTAAATTAAATTTTTTCTGCATCAAGACTATGCAGACAAATAATTTTTAAGACTATTCTTTATTTATTTTTCAAAAAAAAGTTACAAAGAATTAAAAAAAAAAGAATTAATTGAATAAAATAGCAGGAAATTAAAACAACTAATTAAATAATATTTTTAAAATAAATTGGATTTTATTTTAATTAATAGAAGCAAACTAAAAATTTTGAAAAGATATTTTTCAAATTAAAAAAAATTTTTTTTTTAATTTCATGTGATTTTTTAAAATAATTTTTGATCCTCAAATGGGTGTGTTTAAAAGAGAAGGAGGAATTCCAATGCTTCACATAATTAAATATTTACAAAAATTATTTCAAAAAATTCAAAAAAATTGAAAAAATGCTTCCAAAATATTTTATTAATATTTTTATTATTTTTTATATTTTTGCTTCATTAATTGAAAAATCTGAAGCAGATAATTTTTGCAAGTTTCCTCAAGCAACAAAAACTATTAAGCAAAGCACTACAATGTAAGGATAAAAATAAAACTTGAAACAAGTTTTGATTTTTAATTAATTATAAGATTAAACTTAAGGCAAAAATAAATAAAACTTAAAAATTTAAGATCAGACTTAAAAAAATAAATAAACTTGAGCAAACTTGAAAATATTAATAATTAAAACTTGAAGCAGTTAAACCTTAATTAAAAATTATGTAAATTAAACTTGAAGCATTTTAATAATAAAACTTGAAATTAAAACTTTAAGCAATAAATAATCTTTAACAAACTTGAAAACTTTAAACTTGAAAAAATTAAGAGAACACAGAATTAAGAGGATAAATATTTTAAAACTTGAAGCAAATTCATAATAAAATTTAATCAGACTTAAAGAAATATTTTTTTCCAACTTAAGCCCAGTTAGCGGAACAAAAGATTTTGGCTATGTTCGCCTTGTTGCAACTTCAGCCTTACGTTCAGCTTGCTCTATTAAAGGATCAGTTAATGGCAAGAATATAATAGAGGTAGAAGATGGGGGTACAGTCAAAAATGTAATTATTGGAGATGGGGCGAAAGGAATTTGGTGTAAAGGAGGTTGTACACTTGAGAATGTTTTGTAAGTTTATTTCAAGTTGGAATAATTTCCGGAAAAGTTTTTAATAATTCCGGAAAAGTTTTATATTTTCCGGTAAAGTTTTATATTTTCCGGAAAAGTTTTATATTTTCCGGAAAGATTAAAAATACTTTCCGGAAACTATACTATAAATATTTAATAATCTAATTTAATTTCCGGAAAATATTTCCGGAATATTTATTTAATTATTCATTTAATTTATTTCCTTAAGTTTTGAAAAAATTTGCTATCATGGTGCAGACTTGGGGAATAGTCAAGATCCAACTCCTAAAACTTATAATATAATCGGTGGAGGAGCTAGAAATGCGCCAGATAAGGTATATAAAAATTATTAATTCCAAAATATTTAATTATTATTTGTTTTAAAGATTTTCACTCAAGCTGGCGCTGGCCAGACAATAATTACTGGATTTTGTGCTGAAGGATTTGGAAAGTGTTGGCGCTCTTGTGGAATGGATTGTGTCCAACACCAGAGAAGTATTAAAATGACAAACTGCCGTCTCCATGGACCTGGGCTCTCAGTGATATGTAAGTTGACATTTTGAAATTTTTTCACTAGTTGATATTTTGAAATTTTTTTCACTAGTTGACATTTTGAAATTTTTTTCACTAGTTGACATTTTGAAATTTTTTTCACTAGTTGACATTTTGAAATTTTTTTCACTAGTTGACATTTTGAAATTTTTTTCACTAGTTGACATTTTGAAATTTTTTTCACTAGTTGACATTTTGAAATTTTTTTCACTAGTTGACATTTTGAAATTTTTTTCACTAGTTGACATTTTGAAATTTTTTTCACGAGTTAATAATTTGAATTTTCCAGCACTAAACACCAATCTTGGCGACAAAATGTCTATCTCCAACGTATTTGTCGATAATTCTATTTCGTTTTTATGTCAAGAATACCGTGGTATACGCGGTATAATTTCAGAGATGCGTCCAACAAGCGAATGTAAACCAAACGAAAATTGTGCAAAAACTAGTTGTAAATTTTCGCCTAAAGCTATTCAATTAATTTGATATGTATTATAGAGATAAGGTTAAAAATAAAATTAATTCAAGTGAAATACCCTGGGTATTTAATTAATCGAAAACAATTAATTGTAATTTAATTGTAATACTATCTATTATTGTAAGACGTTGTAAGACGCTTTTTAATTATATTTCTGGAAAAGGGGTTTCCGGAAAATTTATTTATATTTTATTAGTTTCCGGAAAGTTTAAGGTTAATATAATGTTTTTCTATTTTGTTTCCGGAAAATGTTTTTACGGAAAATGTTTTTGCAAGAAAGGGTCTTCCGGAATTATTTAATAAATCAGGAATTTAATTAATTATTTTATTAGTTCTCGGAAAGTTTTAATTTAATATACTGTTTTGCAATATACTTCTATTTTCCGGAACATGTATTTCACGAAAATGTTTTTCCGGAAAATTTATTTAATTATTTTATTATTTTCCGGAAAGTTTTATTTTTCCTTATAATGTTTAGTACTTTAGTTTATTTCCGGAAAATGTTTTTTCCGGAAAGTTTAAGTACTTGTTTCATTTGATTTATAATAAAGCCTTACATATTAGGTAATTTTAATTAATAAATATTTACACATTTTCAATTTTATTTTTAAAAATAAATAAAAAAAGAATTTTTAAAAGTATTTTTGGGGCTAATGAATAAATTGGGGAAATAAAGAAAAGTCTCTCAAAATTTATTTCAAAAATTTTTTTTTAATTTTTAAGCGTTGGAGTCTCTAAATAAATGTTGGGAGAGAGACTCCTCTTCATTTAAAATTAAAAAATAAAAATTAAAAAAAAATTAAAAATATCAGAAAAATATGTGGGATATGTAAACATAACTATATAGGTTATTAAAATGTCTAAAAATATTCTATTTTAGTTGGAAAAAAAATTTTTTTTAATGGAAATCTATATATATAAGTATAAATAGAGACCGGACCTAGACTAGATCTCGAGCGAAAAATCAAGGTTATCGAGATCGAGAATTTTTTTTTGAGATCTTGATTCTCGTAAGACACTTCCAGTCCGATCTCTAGTTATAAGAGTCAGTCGATCCTCGTTTATATTATAACAGACTGGAAGCTTCCAACTTGTGACCACTCAAAAAAATACCTGAAAATGTTTTCCGGAAAAAAATTTTTTTGATTGGAACAGAAAACTGAAAGGAGTAATAAATTTGTAGGGATTTGTGGGGGAAGAGATTCGACTGTTAAAAAAATTTTTTTTCTTGAATAATATCGACAACCCTGAAATTAAAAATAGGAATAAAAATAATAATAGGAAAAATAAAATTTAATTAAAATTAAAAGGGAATGTTTAAAAATTAATTAATTAAACTAAAATAATTTGCAATATTATTTTAATTAACTAAAATAATTATTAATTAAATTAAAAATCGTCTTCCTCAAATAAATCGTCTATACCTCCACGGTTATTAGCTGAAGAGCTTAATAAGTTGCATTTGCAAAGTGGGGGATTGCAACACTAAAAATAATTTTTATTCTGATTTTATTCTGATTTCTGTTCTGAACTTTTTGTTCTTTTATTGCTATTCTGGTTTTGTTCTGATATTTAATTCTGACTTGAGTTCTGATTTTTATTCTGATTTTTTATTTTCTGATTTTTCTATTCTGATTCTGTTCTGATTTTTCTATTCTGATTCTGTTTTGATACTTAATTCTGAATTTCTGACTCTGTTCTGATTTTTCTGATTTTCTGTTCTGGTTTTTTTGTTCTGATTTTATTTTCTGATTTTCTGTTCTAATACTTAGTTCTGATTTTTATTGTTTTTTTCTTAAATTTACCGGATTGACAGCTTTTGAAAAATGCCCCAATTGTGGGGGTACATCAACAATAGAATCCAAATGTTCCACCAAAATACGCCTAACTTTAGCTAGAATACGTGCCACAACACCTTTATCTCCTGTATCCACAAGCGGGTAGAGTTCGTAGGGATCGCGATACAAATCGTGAACGAGTGGAGGATCGTGACGAATTAATTGGCTTTCTGGGCAGGTTTGGCTGACATACCTGGAAATATTCTGATTTTATTTGTTCTGATTTTTAATTCTGATTTTTATGTTCTGATTTTTAATTCTGATTATTTTGTTCTGATATTAGTTCTGGATTTTATTCTGATTTATACTTAATGATTTATATTTTCTGATTTTGTTCTGAATTCTGATTTTTGTTCTGATTTATAAACTATGGAAATTCTGGTTTTTAAATTCTGATTTATAAATTCTGATTTTTATTCTGATTTTTAATTCTGATTTTGTTTTGATTTTTAATTCTGATTAATAAATTTTGTATATAAATTCTGAAATTTAATTCTGATTTTCAACAACAACAATATCAACTAACCAATCAGCCCTCGGCTTTCCATCAGGACAGAATTCCTCCAAGTTAGGGTCTTTAGTAAAATTTTTGAAGATGGGCGATGTCATATAATGAACTTTATAGTTTCCCCAACGTATAGCCATTAAATTTTTATTACAATAAAAAAATATTGGGCGTCTTTCGCTAAGTGGAGGTAATCCTTTTAAGGCCAATCCATGTATGTGTGTACGTACATCGTTTGTTGTTGTTGTTTTTTGATTTTCGTTGGAGGAAGTGGCTGAGAATCCAAGCAATTCTGGCCAAATATTAATTCCATCAGTTTTTCGTTTAGGGGTGTAATATTCATCATTATCGGCGTCGAACGAATCGTCAGATAAATAGGCGGATTTCTGATGGAATTTTATTTTAATTATTTTATTCTGATTTTTAATTCTGATATAAATAGGCAATAACCGGAAGGTTTATAATAAAAATTAATTAAATATGCTAACCGGAAACTATAAGGTAACCGGAAATTATAAATTAAATAGAATAGAAATTTCCGGAAATAGTTAAATTATAAAAACCGGAACTTAACCGGAAACAAATTAAATCAACAGGAAACTAACCGGAACCTAACCGGAAGATTATATTAAAATATAACCGGAACCTAACCGGAAACATATATTAAAATACAACCGGAAGCTTATACTAAAATATAACCGGAAAAATACAACCGGAAACTAACCGTAAAGTCATTAAATTAAAATCAATCGGAATATAACCGGAAACAGATATTACTATATTCTATCAACCGGAAATTTCTATAATTAATAAATTAACTTTCCGGTTACCCCAATTTATTATTTGTTTTAATACTTTCCGGTTGCTTTAATCTATGAAGTGTCTTCCGGCTATAGAATAATTTTACCTTCACACTCCTTCCGGAAGTCGCAACTTGTTCAAATGTTGTAAATAAATCTAGCGAGGACACTACTTCGTTAGATACAACCCCTTGTCTTACTGTTCCAGGCATCCACGTAGCAAAAGGAATTCTGAAAATTTTAATCTGATTCTGGTTTTAAATTCTGATTTCTAATTCTGATTTTTTGTGATTTTGTTCTGATTTTAAATTCTAATTTTAACTTCTGATTTTAAATTCTGATTTTTGTTCTGATTTTAAATTCTGATTTTTGTTCTGATTTTAAATTCTGATTTTTGTTCTGATTTTTTTCTGATTTTAAATTCTGATTTTAAATTCTGATTTTTGTTCTGATTTTTTTCTGATTTTAAATTCTGATTTTAAATTCTGATTTTTGTTCTGATTTTTTTCTGATTTTAAATTTTGATTTTAAATTCTGATTTTTATTCTGATTTAATTCTGATTACCTAAATCCCCCCTCATAGCTATTAGACTTTCCTCCTTTCAGCCCGGCAGTAGACCCCCCATTATTACAAAGCTCTTGATGGGGTCCGTGGTCAGACATGAAGACTACAAGGGTGTTTCTATCAAGTCCATACTTGCGAAGGTCGCTAATAATCTCTCCTACTGACCAGGCCATTTCATTCAAATTGTCGCCGAATAGGCCTTAAATTTTTTCGGATTTTTTGAAAAAAAATTTTCCGCTTTACCCCGTTCAGATTTTCCTTTAAATTGGTGATTAGCAAATTGTGTAGAGTGAACGTGGGGGTAAGAAAAATAGAAAAAGAAGGGATGTGTTGGGTCGGCTAGTGCTCTTTCTGAGAGAAAACGGCGCCAGTCGGTGAGTAGATCTTCCGTTAAATTTTCAAATTTTATTGGTTGCTGGACAATCTGTTGAGGGAAGAAATGAATTTTTTTGAAATTTGGACATTTTGAGGAATGGACATTTTGAGAAATTGCGGGATCCCTCATGCGGGAGTAACTTTTAAAAACGTCTGCGGGACGGGATCCCGCGGGAATAATCCTGCAAAATCCCGCACTCCCGCAAAATTCCGCAACTCCCGCAGAATCCCGTAAATCGAAAAAAGTGCGGGATTGCGGGAGCGGTATCCCGCCTAAACCCCCGCAGGATCCCGTCCCGCGCCGGTCACTAATTTATAAGTAAATTTAACGGAGAGAATACCGTAACCCACAACACCAATCTCCCTCTTGCTCACCTTATCTCCACTGTACAAAAAACATTTCAGCGGGTTAGGCCCACTAGTAAAATAATCTTTAGTTTCGTCACACTCCCAGTTGTTTGTAAAAGGCAAGTTTAATCCAACAAAGTCAAATCCTCTCCTTCCAGGTAAATAAGTACCGTCAGAATGGTTAAAAGCATTAATCCCCAAATGCCATTTTCCAACCATTCCCGTCTGATACCCATTTAATTTTAACATCTCAGCCATTGTTGGTTCATCTCGGGGAAGGCCTCCAGTATCTGTTACTAGGAATACACGATTGCCGCCAACAATTCCTAGACGGATGGGGAGACGGCCTGAAAATTTTGGAGATTTTAAAAAATGGGCGTTAAGAAAATTGGGCATTTGGATAAGAGAATTGGATATTATGAGAAATGGACATTTCAAAAATTGGATATTGAATGGATATTTTGAGAATGGGATATTATGAGAATGGGAAGGCCTCCTGGAAGATATCCAGTAAAACCTCCAGGAAGGCTTCCAGTGAGGGCCTCCATTATGAGGACATTATGAACATTGAGGACATTATGAATTATGAGGACATTAGGGAGGGTTGGGAGCGCGATCCGGCCCGGTCCGAAAGATAGAGTCAAGCATCGAATTTTGACCCGAAAGAGACTCGGTCGGGCCGAGGCCCGAAGAAAAATGAGGCTCGAAGAAAATGACTCGAACATCAACCCGACTCGAAAACCCCCCAACCCTAATTCGGGGGATAGGGGGGTGGAAGGGATAAAAAAATATTCAAATATATCCTAGACCCTTCTCTAAATTTTTTAAAAAAATCCCCCAAAAACTAACCAGTCATAAACCCAGCTCTACTCGGAGAACACATAGAATCAGCTGCATAAGCATTAGTAAACCTAACACCCTCGGCCATTAAATCATCGACAGGTGTCCATTCTTGTGTTGGGTTGCCATAACTTTGTAGGTCCCCATAGCCCAAATCATCCACCATCAAAACAAGAATATTTGGACGTGAAGGGACAGCAGCAGAACGAATGGGGCCAATAATGGGTTTAATAAAGTCTTCAATAAAGGAGTTGCTGGAAGGGTTAGAGGGCTGTTCCTCAATATTATCAGCTTCTTCATTATTAAAAACATTTTTGTTGGAAAGCCAATCAGCCATTTTTGTTTGTCTATTAGCTTTTAGAAGGGGAAAGATAGAGGAAAAAATTAAAAAATTTAATATAAGGAGAAAAATGGATATTTGGGGAAGGCTGGCATTTTTGTTGCTATTTTTGTTTGTTGGCATTATTTTTGTTAATATTAAATTTTATTATTTAATTAAGATTCTGAAATATTAGAAAATGTTTAAAAATTATTTTTAGATTTATTTTGGAGAGAGAAATAAATTTAATTTAATTAAGGGTATACGGTAGCTAATGGGAGTAGGGTTGGTTTTTTGAAAATTTCTTAATGTTCTAGTTAATATAAAATTTTCTAATTATTTTTATTAAATAGAGCACACTTTTCTGCATATACTAAAACTTTAAAATAAAAAGATATCACATAGTTTGAGCGAGTTATGAATTTTTGAAAAGTTAAGGTCTCGCTGCGCGATACTTTTAGTTAGTGCAACTTTTTTGCAAAAATAAACTTTTTTTATAAAATAAAATTCTTTTATAAAATAAAATGCATAATTTTGAATATATTAAAAATTAAAATCATTTTATATTTTTTACTTTACTAAATTTATTAATTTAAGAAACATGAGCGTCGTCCCCCTTAAGGCTAGTTCTTAGAGGATTACACCAAGTTGTCTTGACTTTAAATTTTTAAAATTATTTTTATAAAATAGAGTAGCTTCTTCTGAATATATTAACACTTTAAAATAGGCAAATATCATAACTTTAGACAAAGTTACGAATTTTTGAAAAGTTGCGGTCGCGCACTATGAGAAATTCCCTTACCAATAAAAAAATAAAAAAAAGGAAAATTAAAAAGAATTAAAAATTCAAAAAATATTAAAATGTTTAATATGTCTATAAATAATAAATAGAGATAAAAAATACAAAAATAGGACACTTCCGGAATAATAAAAATAAATACAAATTAATAATGTTAATAACTTAGACATTTAAGAGGATATATCCAAAAGAGGATATTCAAGGAAATTATTTACTTTTATGTTATTATGTATTCTAAACCTTTCAAGTTAATAAAACAAATCGGCTTTAAAGGCTACTTAGGATAATTCACTAGAAAATTCAGTGAAATTATGACAAATTAATTTAATTGTTTATATGGTCTAGGCAGTCGCAGGACTTAAAGGGCAATAACTTTTTAATGAATAGAAATATAAATGAGATCTTTTTTTTATACGATAGAGGAGATAAAGAGCTACAAAATAACATAAGAAACTAATTTTTAGAAAGAAAGTAAAATAGAGTTATTAATTTTTATCTGCGTTGGGGTAGGGGTTAAAAATTGCTCACTTAAAGTCTTGGAGGACTTAAAGGGCAATAACTTTTTAATGAATAGAAATATAAATGAGATCTTTTTTTTATACGATAGAGGAGATAAAGAGCTACAAAATAACATAAGAAACTAATTTTTAGAAAGAAAGTAAAATAGAGTTATTAATTTTTATCTGCGTTGGGGTAGGGGTTAAAAATTGCTCACTTAAAGTCTTGGAGGACTTAAAGGGCAATAACTTTTTAATGAATAGAAATATAAATGAGATCTTTTTTTCATACGATAGAGGAGAATGAGGGCTACAAAATAACATAAGAAACTAATTTTTAGAATAAAAGTAGGATGAAGTTATTAATTTTTATTTGCGATGGGGTAGGGGTTAAAAATTGCTCCCATAAAGTTTCAAAAATTCGCAACTTGAAGAAGGCTGGATTTAAAAATAAACTTTCTAAGGTATTTTATAGCTTAAAATCTGCTCTTTAAAATGATATATAAAGCATAATTATAGCTTTAGTCATTAAAAAGTTATAGGCCTCGAAACATGTTGAGAGCACGCAAAGGATGATGTTTAAGCATAAACTTAAAAATTCATAACTTTAAGAAAAAAATATTTTTATATATTATTTTTAATTATTTAATAGCTTAAAATAGCCATTTTCTAGAAATATAATAATCAGAATTCTATCATCATTCAAAAAAAATATTTAAAAAATATTAGAGGTCAAGAAACACATTAAATATGAATTAAGGGAAAATAAAGGGAAGAAATTTAAAAATTCATAACTTTATTTGCCCTAAAGCTATCAATTAAATTTTTGGCCAGTTTATAGCCTAAAGTTTCCTCTTTCGAATGATATAAAATTTTTAATTGTATCTGCACTCTATGAAAAGTTAGAGGACTTGAAAGACCTCTAGGTCAATTTAATTTTAGGCATCTATAAAAATTGAGAAATAAAGGCGTAAAGCTTAAAAATTTATAACCTAGTTTAGCCTATAGGTATCAATTTAATTTTTGGTAGTTTTATAGCTTAAAGGCTCCTCTTTCAAATGGTATAAAAATCTTTTTTGTATCTGCACTCTAAGAAAAGCTAAAGGTCTTTGAAGACCTTCAAGTCACTCCATATAAATTAAGGGAAAATAAAGGGAAGAAATTTAAAAATTCATAACTTTATTTGCCCTAAAGCTATAAATTCAATTTTTGGCCAGTTTATAGCTTAAAGTCTCCTCTTTCAAATGATATAAAAATTTAAATTTGTATCTGCACTTTATGAAAAGTTATAAGACTTGAAAGACCCTTAGATTTAATCCTTTAGGGAATAAAAGGGATGCGCAAGTGTTGAAAAATTGTTTTAAATATTCGAAAGAGTTGTCTGAGAAAAAAGGGATTTTAAAATATATTTAAAAGCAATAAAGATAAGGGGGATTTAAATATTTTTTTAAGAGAAAAGATTAATTTTTAATTTTAATATGCTTTTAATTTGCATTAAGTGCAGTCGTCAAAAAAAGAAAAAAAGGCTTAAAAGAGGCAAAAAAGAAGCTTTAAAGTAATAAATTAAAGGAAAAATTAATTAAAAAATAAAAATAAATTAGGTTGAGGGGGATTTAAAAATTTTTGAAAATTCGGGAAAATTAAAAAAATTTTTTTGGAAAAAATTTTGAAAATTTTTTTGGAAATTTTTGAATTTTTTGAATTTTTCCGAAATTTTTTGAAATTTTCAAAATTAAAAAAAATTTTTCGAAAAAATTTTTTTAGGTTCCAAAAAATTTTTAAAAAAATTTTTGGAAAATTTAAAAAATTAAAAAGAAAAAAATATTTAAAAATAAACTGACCAAAAAGCAAATAAATTAAACGAATTTATATAGGCGCTAAAAAGCAAATAAAAAAGCAAGCTTAAGCTTCAAGTTTAAACTTTAAAAATTAAAATTTCAAGTTTTGACATTTTCTAATTAATTTTAAAATTAAAAGGGGCTTTTAAGGAAAATTTAAAAATTCAAAAAAAAATTTTTTAAATCGCCCCAGGCAATTTAAAAATAATTTTAAAGGAGCGTTGTTCCATTGTTTGTCTATTTCCAGCTAAAATGCCAGGCGTCTTCCAAAAATAAAAATAAAATTTTTTTTGTCTTTTTTGGCGTCATTTCAATAAATAAATAAAAATAAATATTTCTTTTCCCTATTTAAAAGGTTATAGACCAGAAATCTTTTTTTTCTAATTTTTTTTTATTTTTTAAATTTTTTTTCTTCCACTTCCAGCAAACGACCTTTAAAATAAATTCCCGAAAAAAAATTTTTTTTTCGAGAATTCACGTAAATATTAAAAATGATAAAAAATGAAAGGGATTTAATTGAAAGTGAGAGAAAATTAATTGAGAAAATTTATTTTTAAAAGGGCTGTTGGAAAAGGGGAGGGGAGAAAGAAAAAGGGGCGTGGCCTAAAGTAGCCAAGCGGGGATTTTTTGGTTTTTTTGGAGTAAATTAATTTTTTTATGTTTTTTAAAGGTGGATAAGCTTATTTTTGATATTTTGGGTTGAAAAGAAGGAAAAATTAAGAAAAATAAGGAAAAATGAGGAAATTGAGAAGAATGATTCAAGGGGTAGGAGGGCGGTTTTGTTGATTTTAAAATTTAAAAATGAAATTTAAAAAAGAACAAAATGACCTAAAATAAGTAAAAAGGTTGTCGAAATATATTTTAAATTGTTTTAGAATTTAATAGGAGAAAGAGTTGATTTGTGGGGGAGTAATATTTAAAGGAGAGTGGTTAAGGTGCGCGACCACAACTCTTTGAAAAATCATAACTTTGTTGGAAGATAAGTTTTCTGGAAATTTTAAAGCTTCAAAATACTCAGAAAAGTGTGTACTATTTTATAAAAATAATTAAAAAATTATATATTGTGTAAAACTTGAAGAAAATTTAAAAAAACTTGCTCTAGGTGGGTGACCTTAATTATTGAAAAATTCATAATTTAAATAAGAAAAGGGATAATAAATTAATTTAAATTTCGAAAAATACACAAAAATGTGTATTTTATTTTATAAAAATAATTCGAGAAAGATGTCGAGAAAACTGGCAAAAGATTGTTTTAAAGATTATAGTTACCTTATAAGGGCAATAGCCTATAAGGACAATTATCCCACAGTCTAAGAAATTTTTTAAAGTTTAATAAATTTTATTAAAATACTGATAATGATATCTAAATTGTATTTTAATGAGAACTTAAAATATAAGTTTAGATATGAGGGCAACAATTGACGCAAAACTTGGCCGGATCTTTTAAGGGATAAACACTTAAAAGGGTGTGAAAATAATACGTGTTTATGGGGTGACTCAAAAAAATAAAAATAAATATATAATTAAATTTGATGACTTAATTGTAACATAAAAAAGAGAAAAATAAAGAAAATAAAATTATAATTAAATTTTAAAAGTTTAAAAATTAATTGGGCAAAATACAGTAAATATCAATTTAGGCGCAAACAAAGGGGGCGCGAGTGCTTATACCGTAGCCAAAAGAAGACTTGGAGACTTGAAATTTGTCTGAGTTCTTCTTAACAATGTTAGCTAACAATTCTGAAAATTTCAGAATTTTTGGATTAGTATATCGAAAGTTCTGGTCAAAATAGTCGTCTTCTTTTGAATTTTCAACAGTTTTAGTCATATTTTTGCCCATAACTTTAGAAATACTGAACTAAAAAATCTGAAATTTTTTGTCAAGTTAGTTGATAGTGTTGGGGATAGATGGGCAAAATTTCAAGTCTAAAGGTTCATTTTTGAATGAATTATAACGCGCGAAATAGCCTTAAATCACCCAAGATTCATACTTCCGGAAAACTTTTTTCCTTTTAAAAATTCATTTAAAAAATTAATTTTAAATATTTAATTAGACCAAAAATAAAATAAAAAAATGTAAAAATAGCCTCAATTAATTAATATAATATTCTGATAGGGAATAAGCAAAAATGGAAACCTGAGGATATTTAATGTTTTAAATAGAAAAATTGCCATAAACAGAAAAAAAAGAATAAATTTAAAAAATAATTAATTTTCACCTGTAATTCAAGTAATGTCCTAATGAATATTTAATTAATTAATTGGTTTTTTGGCACAAAATAAATAAATTAATTTCTAATTAATTAACAGGGATGCTGGGTAGGCAAAGAAAGGAGAGAGAGTGTCGTCCCTCTATTTTATTTATTGTTTGATGTTTGCGCGTTTTTGGAATTTTACACCATGGAAAAACAGATGTTTTTTAGTTAACCGGAAAAGCATGTAAAAAATTAAATATTTAGAAAATTAGAAATTAAAAAAAATTTGAACAAGATCTTAAAAGAACAATGGATTTTTATTCTTTTCCGGAAAGAATAATATAACTTAAGAAAAATACAATTTATTTTTTCCGGAAAAGATACTAAAGCTTCTGGAAAACACAATTTAGGTATTTTTAATATTTTTCCGGTTCCTTTCCTTTTATCTTGAAAAAAATACCAAAGCTTCCGGAAACCACAAATTTTTTTATATTTCCGGAAATATAATAAAGTTTCCGGAAAATGCAATATAGTAATTCGTTTTCTTTTAACGTAAAAAATTGCAAAGCTTCCGGAAAATACAATTTTTTTATATTTTTCCGGAAAAATACAATTCTATGTCTTTCCTTTTATCTTGAAATACCAAACCTTCCGGAAAATATAATAAAGTTTCCGGAAAACACAATAAAATACTCCAAATTAATTGTATTTTTCCCTTTATTTTATTTAAAGTATTTTCCTAATAATTATTTCTATTTTATTTCCTCATTTTGTATTTATTTTTTTATTTTTGTCTATTTATTTAACTTTCCCCTATTTAATTTATTTTTATTTATCCGGATGTTTTCCGGAAGCGTTTTTACTAATTTTGTTATTTTTAATTTTTCCTATGCGCTCATAAATAGGGGTTTGGACCAACACACGCCTGCTTAACCGGCAATTAGTTAAAAAAACATTAAAAATAAAATTCTAAAAATATACCCAAATATAAGCTTTTAATTTTTTCTTCATTTTTGACTAAAAATAAAAATATATATAATTAACTAAAATGGCACTTTTATTTTTAAAAATCTATTTATAATCCATTTTAAGGTGCAAATAAAAATATATAATTGAGCAGAAATGCTAATAAAAATAAATAAAAATATTATTTGAATGATAATTATACCTATATTTAAAGGGGAATTTTTTTTATAATTTTAGGTAATTTAGTTGTGGTAGGGTTTTTTGGAAGTTATATTTATTCCGGAAAAAGAATAAAAAAAATTAGAGTTTTTAGAAGCTCTAGTATTTTCTCCGGAAAAGGAAGGGGAATGAACTTGTATTTTCAGGAAACTGTATTTTCCGCCTCTTTTCCGGAAAAATAAAAAGAATAAATTGTATTTTCCGGAAGTATATTATTTTTTCCGGAAAAAGAATAAAAATAATTGTATTTTCCGGAACCTTTTGTATTTTTTCCGGAAAACTAAAAGACAATTCCAGAAAAGAAAGAAACACAAAAAAATACATAATTCTGTTCCGGAAAATTCCGGAAAATACAATTATTATATTCTGATGTATCTGTATTTTGACTATATTTTCCGGAAAGTATACCCATACTATTTTTAAATATTCCCAAGCAATAAAAATCTTTAAAAGTTAGCGCATTAAATACATACTTTATGTTTTACTTAATATTAACATATTTTTGCAAAGTTTTTTTTTCCGTTTTTAATCGTCAACAAAATTGTATTTTATCCTTCTCTCACGGTTCATATTAGCTTTGAAACATTAACGTTTTTTTTATTTTTTTTATTAAAAGATGAGACACCAAAAAAGCAAAAAATCTAAAAAAAATTCGTCCTCAAGTGTTTTTATAGCCAAAAAAAGTAAATTAACAATTTTATCTAACCAATAGAAGAAGGTATTTAAAGAAAAAGGTGGCAAAAAAAAAAATAAAAAAAAATTTTAAACATTAAAAATTAATCGTTTAAAGTGCGCGATGTGAGCGCTAGAGGTGTTTAATAAATGTAAGGACATGGCAATAAAAATAAGAAAAAAAATGGAAAAATTTAGAAATAAAAAGAAAGGTGCTAAATAATATTTGAGACTAAGGGAAAATTGAAAGGATTTAATTTTAAAATAAAAAAATAAAAAAATAATTATTTTTGTAAAATATTTAGGGGTTGTGAGGAGGCACCTTAACACTTCAAAAATTAATATTTTTGTGAAGAAAGAAGATTTTTGAATATTTTAAAAAGTTAAAATGTTAAGGAGTGTGTGTTCTATTGGTTAAAATTATTTTTAAAATTATCCGATTAGGAAAACTTGAAGAAATATTGAGAGAACTAGCCTTAGGGGTAAAGGAGGGAAGTGACCACAACTCGTCTAAAAATCAGAAATAAATCAGAATTAAATTTTTTTAATATTTTAAAGTGTTAAAATGTTCGGGTAAGTGTGTCCTGTTTAATAAAAATATTTTTTAAAAAATCAGAATTTTTAAAAATAAAGAAAAGACAGAAAATACCACCTAAGCGTTATAGACCTCAACATTTCTAAAAATCATAACTCCATTATAAAAAATTATTTTTTAAAAAATTTAAAAAGAAAATCTACTCAAAAAAGAGTGCTCTATCCTTTAAAAATATTAAAAGATTAATTTATTTAAAGAAAAAACTGGAAAATTGGAAAATAGAGGAAATTACAGTAAGCCATATATTCCTTCATATTTATCCTTTAAAGGGCATCCCAAAATAAAGTTTTTTAAATATATTTATTTGGCAACACTTTTTAAAGGCAAAAATAGTTAATCGGTTAAGAATGGGGGAAAAAGAATTATTTTTAAGAATAAAAAAATTAAAAAATTGAATGAACTAATTAATGATCAAACACCAAAAATGAACAAAACATCTGTCTGGAATTAGCGCAAAAATTTAAAAAAATGTCTGAAAATGGACAAAAAACAGGTAAAGACGAGAAAAATGTAATAGAAGATCAAAATGATCAAAAAGGATAAAAAGAAATTTTTTTTAATTTTAAAAAGTGAAGAAAAAATGAATGGAGGAAGGACACTGCGTAAGAAGGTGAATTTCGAGGCAAATAACTTTTGGTAGAATAAAGATAAAAATATAAAATTTTGTCATAAGATAGAGGAGATTTTGGGCTACTAAAGAAAAGAAAAATGATAGAAAAATCTTTATTTTAAAAAAAGTTATGAATTTTTAATTAAAAGGTGTTCCGCGTTTTTAGCACATTATTAGACAGTTTTTTGCCCATAACTTTAGAATAGGTAAAGATATAGATCCAAATTTAGTGTTAAAAAATAGAGGAGACTCTCGGCTATTAAACAAAAAAGAAATTTTGAAAAAATCTAAAATTTCAAAAAAGTTATGAATTTTTAAATAGGTTGTGTTTTAATTCAATTATTTTTAATTTTGATAGATTTCGACGCACAATTTTTCAGTTAAATTAAGATTAATTCATGTTTAATATCCATTTTATAGCTCTTTGTCTTAGCTTTAAAATGATCTAAAAATTATTTTTATATCTCGTCTTAAACCAAAGTTATGCGACTTTAAACTCACCCACCTAAACACTTGCGCAAATAAATAATGAAGGTCATTTTCTCCCCCAAATTTACGTGGAAAAACACCTTAATTGGATAGTAGCGCCGGCAGGGTGTGATTAAAAAAGATATATTTTATTGTTGATTAGATTTTCTGTGCAAAAATTGTTTAGTGACCTAATAAGGTCATTTAATTAATAAAAATTAAGAATAGGTAATGAGGAGTATTTTGCCTTTATAACTGAGAGAAAGGAAGGAAAATAAGCCTCTTTCTCTCACTTATCCTTTTGTTCAATGGGAAACGCCTTAAAATGGGGAGGAATTGAATTAAAAAATTCGAAAAAAAATTGGGAATTAATTTTTTAAATTTACCATTTTTGAAATTTTACCATTTAGAAAATTTACCGTTTTAAAAATTTACCATTTTGAAATTTTTGGAAAAAGACACAAAATAAGAAGAAAATAATTTATTTAAATTATAAAGCACTAATAATTAATTTTATTTCTCATTAAAATTATCGCCAAAAATGTTTTTTTAATTGCAGAGCACTCTCGAATTCTCTCCAAAATTTTATTTAAAATAAATGAATAAAGCGTGAATAAAATGTGGGAGAAAAGGAAAAAAATAGGGGGTGGGTTTAGTTAATAGCACATAACTTTTGGTTAAATTGAGATACAAAAATAAATATAATATCAAAAAATAGAGCAGATTCTGGGCTATTAGATAAAATTTGAAAAAAATTTTTTGAGGGCAAAAAGCTAAATTTAAAAATTTTTAAAGGCATGTATATTTAATGCTTGTAAGTCAGTCACTTTGTTTTAAAAAATCATAACTTTTCGAGGGCAGAATCAAAATAGAATATTTATAGGTCTTATGATAGCTAAGGATCTCTCCTCTACAATTTGATATAAAGATCAAATTTTTATCTTTATTCTATCCAGAGATATACGCCTTTGAATCACCTGCACTAAATAGGGTCACTTCGTTTAGTTTTAAAAATCATAACTTTTCGAGGGTAGAATTAAGACTGAATATTTTTAGGTCATTTGATAGATAAGGATCTCCTCTACAATTTGATATAAAGATCAAAATTTTATCTCCATCCGATCCAGAGATATAAGCCTTTGAAACACCTGCACTTAATAGGGGTAAACTGCACACTTAAAAAAGTTTATTTTTTAATTAAAACTTTTTTTTAAAAATAAACTTGAATATTTTACAGCATGTTTTTCCCCAAGTTTATTTAAATAATAATTTTATTTTTCCGCGCAACTCTCCCCTTTTTAGTAAATTAAAAATAAACATGTACAGAAATTAATAATTAATTAATGCCTTTGATCACTGAATATTGAGGAAAATATTTATCATCGTTGGTCGTTGGTCGAAATATTTAAATCATCAGAATTAAATGCAGAAAAATTTTGTAAAAAAAATTTTTTTTTTACAAAATTTTAATTTTTTATTTTAAAAAATATTTCAAAATGGTAAAATTTCGAAATGGTAAAAAATTTTTTTAATTTTTGTTTTTATGCCCTGAGAGTTTATAGACTATTTTAAAAAATTTTGAAAAATATTCAAAATGCTACCCAAAACGGTAAAATTTTAATTGACGGGTTCGAAATGGTAAAAATTCCATTTTTTTATTTTTATGCCCTCAGGGCTTATAAAATTTTTAAATAAAAATTCCCAAAACTTTAGTTTAAAGTTAAAACTATAATACGAATAAGTATGTCTTATTTCGTTGAATTACTTTAAAATAAATTTGCGTAATATATTTGGCCTTTGATAAATTAAAAACCCGTTCAAGGCCAAAATATTTAAACATTAAAAACCAACATTTTTTGTACTTTTTGGAGTATTATTTAATTTTTTTTTCATAACTATAATTTTTGGAATTCTCAATTAATTGTTTTTTAAAAAAATATTTCAAAATGTCAACTACCCAAAATGGTTCTGATTTTTAAAATAAACAAACTTGTTGAAACTTAATTCTGAAAAATCAGAATTAAATTACAACAAGTTTATTTAATTTAGGAAAATCAGAATTAATAATTCTGATTTTTAAAATTAAAATTAAACTTGTTCTTTTTTAATTCTGATTTTTCAGAATTGTTTTTATTTATAATTCTGATTTTCTAAAAATAAATAAACTTGTTTTAATTTAATTCTGATTTTTTAACTAAAGTTTCTAGGCTAGGTTCTCCACTACCTAGCTAAACACCAAAACAAATTCTAAATAAAGCATAAACCTACCCAACATTATTTTTAATAAAATAGAAGGCAAGGCATATTAATTAAGAGAAAATTGGAAAAAAATAAAAATGGCATAAATTTACCAAAAATTATTTGGCTTAAATAATCACTAAAATCTTGTGTTGCTAATATTAATTTAATATTATTTTTTATTTTTATTTTTACAAATATAGAAAAATAATTTTTTTTTCTCCTTTCCCTTTGCGTAGTTCCTTCAAAGGTGTGCCTGTACTTTTAGGTAAAAATTAGAAAAAAAAAGATTTGTGACGCAAATTTTTTTTTATTTTCTGACAAAGGATGATAAAGGAACAATAAAATTATTGAGGAAATTATTTAAAAATATTTTTTAATTTTTCTTTTGTTTTTATTTTGTAAGGGAAAAGGAGGGGGTATTTGTGAGGTCATTGTTTGATGACCAGAAATTAAAAGCTTATAACTTTTGTTTGGAAAGAGGTAGAGAGGTGAACAATGTACCATTCGAAAGAGGAGATTCTGGACTATAAGAAGAATTAGAAATAAAATTTTTAGGTTGATTTCAAAAAAGATGGAAATTTTTAAAAATTTTAAATGTAGGCGATTAATGAGGAGAACTTGACGTTTTTTACCCATAACTTTTTATTAATCAAAGCAATATAATTTATCAATAAATCATATGAAAGAGGAGATTCTTAGCTACAAAAAGATGTAAAAATAAATTTTTTAGATTAAGATTTCAAAAAGTTATGATTTTTAGAAGTTGAAGTCGATACCGCTTAGGCTTAATTTTAAACTTTAGTTAGAAAATCAGAATTAAATTAAAACAAGTTTATTTATTTTTAGAAAATCAGAATTAAAAATAAAAACAAGTCTGAAAAATCAGAATTAAAAAAGAACAAGCTTAATTTTAAAATCAGAATTATTAGTTCTGATTTTTTAGAATTAAATAAACTTGTTTAAATCACAAGAAGTTTGTTTATTTTAAAAATCAGAATTAATAATTCTGAAAATCAGAATTAATTTAAAACAGTTTAGTTTTGTTTAAAAAATCAGAATTTTAATTAAAAATAATCAGAATTAAATTACAACAAGTTTATTTTTCCCCCTTGAACTTTAATGTAATTTAAAATGTAGTTTGTTCGTGATACCTTAATGTTTGTTCATATATTTATTAATGACCTCATTCATAGTAAATGTTTTCCATTTTTAGTTAATTAATTTAAAAATTAATTTGATTTATTTTGGTTACTTGCAGATGTAAAAAAAATTAATTTACTATATTTTATTTATTTTTGGTTTATTAATTTTCACGTCAAATAAATGCAAAAAAAAACAAATTTTTTCTTGGAATAAAATTTTTTTTTGCATTTTTAGCATGCCAAAAAATATTTTTTTTAATATTTCTTAAAAATAAATTTTTTAAAAATAAATTTTAAAAAATTAAAAATTAACAGATGGAAATTTAATCAGAAATAGCTTTAAAAAATTTTTGGAAATTAAAAAAAAATTAATTTTTAAAATTATTTTTGGGGGTTTTGAAAAATAAATTGTAAAATATATTTATTAAAATTTATAAATAAATTTTAAAAATTAAGGGAGAATTTTAAAAATCAGGCCAAGGCTAGGTATTGAGTAGTTTATGTGGTCCGGCTCCGAACCTTTCCAAAAACCTTGGTTCCAGGCTAGCAATACCAAGCATTCGGAGTCATACCCAATTCTGCTTCATCTCAATATAAGATAGAAACCTCGATTTTCTTAAAATCAAGAGGGAATCATCACTGGATGAAGGGAGAGTTGTATACACCCCTAACCCTCCCATTTAAAATAAAATTCACTAAACGACACGATTTTCTAAATGCATGGAGATTGGAAACCTTTTTATAAGGAGGCTCACAGGATTTAAAAAAATCATCTCCTTTTCCCTATCTAAAAAATTCAAAAAAAATTTTTTTAGATAATATTCCTTTATTTTTAATAGTCATAAATTTACACACAAAACAAAAAAAAATAAACCAAAATATTAAAAAAAAAGCAAAGTTTTAGATAAATAAATATATATTGTGTATTTTGTTGTTGTTTGGAAGAGTACAAAAATATTATTTTAAATATAATACTAGGTGGAGGGGAGGTAAAATAATTTTTTTAGTCGATAGAAAAAATTTTCAAAAAATTTTTTTCTTCTAAATTATAGGCCAAGGAGATAATAAATAAAATGTAGGTATTTTTTAGAAAAATAAATGTATGCCAAAAATAGAGAGAAAGGAGACAGAGAGATTCTCAATTAATTTTTTTTTATAGTTATTGTTGGATGAGGAGACAATTGATCCCAAAAAATTTTTTTTTCGAATTTTAAAAAATTTTTCTGGGAGATTTTTTATAGTTATTGTTGGATGAGGAGACAATTGATCCCAAAAAATTTTTTTTTTCGAATTTTAAAAAATTTTTCTGGGAGATTTTTTATAGTTATTGTTGGATGAGGAGACAATTGATCCCAAAAAAATTTTTTTTTCGAATTTTAAAAAATTTTTCTGGGAGATTTTTTATAGTTATTGTTGGATGAGGAGACAATTGATCCCAAAAAAAAATTTTTTTTAATTCAATTTTAATTTTTTAAAAATTTTTCTAGTTCAAAAATTTTCAAAAAATTCGAAAAAATTTTTTTCAATTTTTTATAAATTAAAAGAAATTTTTTTTCTGGGAAAGAATGTCAAAGAGCTACACACACAAAAAACAAAAAAATAACCTTCATTTTTCTTCTAAAGATTCTTTCAAAAAATTTTTCCATTTCCTTCTCTATTTTCGTTTAATTGGACGCCAAATGTTTACATTTCGAATTGCTCGATTTATATTTTCTAACCAATAGTCACGCTCATTTGGAGTATCAGCAGCAAAAAGCATCCTTTTTTAAAAAAAATATTTTTTTATAAAATCAAAAATTTTTAGGAAAAAAATTTTTTTAAGAACACCAAAATTTAAATTCAATCAAGTATTCAGTAAATAACTTTAAGAATCCAAAAATTTCCAAAAAAAATTTTTGGAAATTTTTTAAAAAATATTTAAGATGTCAGGGGCATTTTTAAGCCCTTAAAAATTTTTCCTCAAAAAAATTTAAATTCAAAAAAGTATTTGATATTTTTGAAAAAAATTTTTTTTAATATTTACCAAGTCAGGTCCCAAAATTTACCGAAAACTTTTCAAAAAAATTTAATTTAAAAAATGAAGCTCAATAAAATATCGGAATAAATTATTAAAGTCCCAAAAATCTCGAAAAAAATTTTTTTAATTTAAAAAAAATCAACTAACCTAACACCTTCCTTTTTATCTCCTTCATTCAGTTGTGGAGGAACAACATCAACTTGCATTGAATTTGGAAATGAGGCAGCAGAAGGAGGTAATGCTGTAACTGATGTAATACACCAAACCAATTCTATTGTAACTGTAGGAGTCTGAAAAAATAAAAAAAATTATTTTAATTAATCCAAAAAAATAAAAAAAATTTTAGGCCTAAAAATTCTTTTAAAAAACTTTGGTTAAGTGGGTCAGTTCTAGGCTCCTAGAATAGGGGGTCATGGGTTCGAACCCGTTGACCGAATTTATTTTTAAATTTAATTTTAAAAAATTTTCTGATGGGAAAAAACGTATTTCTGGCAATATAAAAAAATTTTTCTACCGAAATAACCTAAAAACTTTGACTTATAACAATAAAAGCTTATTTTTAGGCTTCTGACGAACGAAAATTGCCCACAAAAAAAAATACAAAAATTTATTTAAAATTTTAAAAATTTTTTTACTTTTGTCCCTTCATCTTCAGGATAACGCCAGAAATTCAGTAAGCCATTATCCAAAACACACCAAAAACGATTCCAAGCACCAAAACCACTAACAATTTGGTAAAGTGAAAGAAAAGAACTATAACCACCAAATTTTGATGAATTCTAAAAAAATTTTTTTTAATTTTTTAAAAAATTCTTTCAAAAAAAACCTCGTCTGTATGGCAATCCATGCTCAGCAAACAACTTCCATCTAAAGGATACACTGTGTCATTTAATAAAAATTTTTGGCGGCCAATTAATTGTCTGGTTATTGAGAGATGTCCAACACGTTGAAAACCGGGATCCATTACACCAATAGGTCTATTTCCAGTGGAATAATTATCTTTAAAACAAAGAAAATTTTTAATTAAAAATTTCTTTGGGTAAATATTTTCGGATCCCAAATAAGGAATAAGGTCAGTACCCTCTCTCTAAGATACACCCAATATTAGCTACACTCTATTTAAAAGACAATTTTCTTAAAAAAATGTTGGTCAATGGATATCTCAACATTTAAAATACACTTCAATACAAGGTGAAATTTTTCAGCCCCTAGGGGTCCAACTCAATTTAAAGCCCAAAATATAATCTAAAAAATATAAACAAACTAAAAGTATTTGAATAAGCATTAAGTGGCGTGCTAATAACCATACGCCGCCAAGTTCCTTTTTTGCTTCGGGCACTTCGATCCGTACTATCCTTCTCTTGAGATGCTTTCTTAAAAAAAATTTTTTTTAATTTTTTATAAAAAAAAACCAAACCAAAGAATAAATTTCCAATTCACAAACAAAGTCTGGAGATAATCCTTCTATAGGTATATAATGAGTAAATTCAATAAATCCACTTTTTATTCCTTGTTCACTCGACGCCAGAGAAGTGTGAAATATAAGTTCACCACATTTGATTAAAATAATGAAATAATAGCGGTTGATAGCTTTAAAAAATTTTAAAAATATTTAGATATAAGGTTAAAAATCAATAAATGGACAGTTGGGAGGTCATTTAGTAAAAAATTTTTTTTGAAATTCTGGGCCTTGATTGGAAATTTCTGGAATAATAAATTCGAAAAAGTCTGGGTTTGGATTCTGAGTTGATTCAATCCCGAGCTTCAGATCTTAAGCATGGAATCCGAAAAACCAACAACAAACTTAGTGGCTAAGTAGAATTAACGTTAACATGTGCAAAATAGAGCCCAGAATCCAGAAAAATACAGTAAGTCAAAAATAGTCCCATTGACAAGATACTATTTAGGTAAGAGCATTGACCCGAACCCAGGCCTTTAACAAAAAAAAAATTAAAAAAAAACTAACAAGAAGCACCGCCATGAACACAATTGTTAATATATTCCCTCGAAAGTCTAATTGAAATAGAAGAAAATATTAAAGTCCCTTTTGGTTCAGTTGTTGAAGCATTTGTTTGTTGGAGTTGTTTACCACACATTAAAAGATCTCGTTCCAAAAGTAATGCACGGCGGCGTTCTGTTGCAATTAAAAGAGCACGTTGAGCATCAATCTTTAAAACAAATTATGATAAAATTCATCTTAATAATAAATTAGCCTAAAAAGGTGCAAAAAATTTTTCGAGATTTTAAAAAATTTCGACCTCCTTGGTTAAGTGGGTAAAGTTCTTGACTCACTTAAGTAAGGGGTATTGGGTTCGAACCCGTTGAGTGAATTTATTTTTAAATCCGAATGAGACCAATTTTTGAACGAGAAAAACTCAAATTTCAGACATTATAAAAAATAAATTCAGCAAAAAAATTTTAAAAAACCTCTTCTCTCCCACCACGAAATTGATCATTTTGACGACAAAAGGCTAACGCTCTCGAGGCTTGGCAGATTTGGTCTTGTTGAACAACAATCATATCATGTAGGCGTTTTAATTGGACTTCTTGTTGAGATTTTTGAGATTGTTGGCCGATGCTAGATTGGTCAGAAATTGTTGAATCAATTTTCCTCGCTGTTTTTGAAGAAATTGAGAAATTTAAATCGTCAGATTTATTGTCATCAACCTCCGACGATAAAAGAGAATGCTGCCTTTTTTCATGAAAAACAGATTCTAAAAATATAAAAAAGTTAAAATTATAAAAATTAGATAAAAAGGTGGATTTTAATCTTATAAGGAGAGAAATCCGCAAGTTTTGTCCGCAAGTTATGAAAAAATTCTAAAGTCAGTAAACGATTTTCATAGTTAAGGGGAATAAAAAATCTTAAATAATCCACAAAATAGAGAAAAAAGTCAAACCAGTAAGATAGAAAGGCTATAAAAACTTATAACAATACAAAAAAAAAATCCGCAAAATTTGTCCGCAAATTTTGAAAAAAAAATCTAAAATCGTTTTACTGAATCCTCTACTTATGGAGCCTTAAAACATTAATCAAGCCCACGAAAAATTCAACACGCAAAACAAATGTCAAAAAAACTCACCCCCTTCCACCTCCTGTTTGCTGTGTAAATGAGAAATTGAAGAAAATGAAGAACATGGTGTGCTGCTTTTTGGGCTTAAATTTGGGTCAGATTTTTGCTTCTTCCTCTCTTCTTTGTATTTTTCCAATTCTCGGTTAATATCATCCCAAAGAGAGCCGATAATTGTTTCTGTAGGTGTTATAGGCCGGAATTTGTCTTTTGAAGATACAGGTTTTGGAGGTACTATTGGTGCAGGTTTTTTCTTTACGGGTGATGATGGTGGTTGAAGAAGCTGTAAATTATTTTTACAAATTTTAGTTATTGTGTAAATTTTAGGTAAATGGGTGTTGTCTTGTTTTCTCAGAAACTTCTTTGGAGGGTTCACAGAATCATTGACAAGGGGCACCTCAAATTTGGATTTTCATTTCAAAAACCCCTCAAGATTTAAATTATTCATAATAAATTCTTCTCAATAAAATTTAAAAAAAAAACCAAAGCTTTTTGTCGATCAGTCTCAGATGTAAACTCCACCAGGTTAACCGGCGCAATCGGTGCTTGCGCTTTTAATTTTTTTGGAGTTGGAGAAGCAATTGTAGCAGGTGATTGGGAATTGAAGGAATGGATAAGGGTTGAAACATGTTGTCTTGTTTTGTCAAAAACTTCTTTGGAGGGTTCACACAATTTGTTAATCTCTAAATTCCTTTTAGCACTTCGGTTTTGAATTTGCTTAAAATAAAAACATTAAATTCTATAGGAATTGGAAAGCATGGGGAAAGATGTTCAAGAAACAATAGACTACTCAAAATCCGCAAGTTTTGTCCGCAAATCCCAATTATTCATTTTATCAAAAATAAAGGAAAAGGAACCAAAAAAAGGAACCAAGTAAAATAAACCAAAGGAAACCCCCCAAAAAATCTATCAAAAATACCCTAAAAAGAGAAACATCATCAACATCTGGAGACAAATTGTTAACAAAAAGGTTGTACTCAACAGACCTAAAAATTAAATTTTTTAACGAAAATTAGAAAAAAAATACATTTGATGTGGAGAGTTGGCAAATGCAAGGTTAAAACGTGCTCTCCCAGACGGGTCATTTGGAAACTAAAAAATTTATAAATATTGCTTAAAAATCCAAAAAAACCGGTTTCCCATTAACATCCAACATAGCATCTCGAGCAGAATCTTCATTGGAAAACTCAACAAAACAATAAGTAGCTTTCTAAAATTAAAATTTAAAGATTTGAGTTTGCCGAACTAAATTAATGAGGCCACGGATGAGGCTAAGTAAACCAAACGCATGGATCTGTAGAGTAGACAAAGGCAAGATTTAGGCCTTCTTAGTAGAGCAATCAATGGGTCCTAAACTTAGACAAAACATGCAAGGAGATCCAGAGTACCGAGAGGAAGCACAAGAGACCTTACGGATGTCGAAAGGACGCCTAACGCAAGTCCAGTAATAGCACAACCTAGGGGAGAACCCAATTCTTCAATATTTGACCCAACCCATCCAAAGAAAACCCAAGATCTTTAAAAAAATAAAAAATATAAACCCTGGCTCCTTGGTCAGTAGTCACCATCTTCACATTAACAATATCCTTCCCGTACTGTCCAAAAGCTTCACGGATATAACTAGCATCCCAATCAGGGATTAGATCACCCATCCAAATAGTACAATCTTGTGCAGGAAAATGGTGCTGCTGTTGGTGTTGAGGAAATGGAGGCTGTTGATGTGACTGTAACTGTTGTTGATTCAAATCCAAGTTGGAAGGAGCGTCAATATCTTGTTGAGAATTTTGCAGCATTTTTAGAATTTTGTTCGAGAATCTTTAAAAAATTTTGGAAAATTTAAAAGATCATTGACAAAGAAATATATCAAAAATTGTTGGCTTGTTTCTTTGCCAATCAAGTTTGATACTGGTAAAAACAATGCTAACTATCCGCAGCTAGAGATATTTTCAGGCATTTGAGTCTGAGTTTTGTGCAGCAAGCATTTTAACTATGAAGAAAACTCAGACTCAAATGCCTGAAAATATCTCTAGCTGCGGATAGTTAGCATTGTTTTTACCAGTATGAAAAGCAAAGCGCGTGCATGAAATCCCCAAAAACAAAACGAGCATAATTAAATTAATTAATCTTCACATTTTAGCAAACCGACGCTTTGACCGTTTTTATCTTGTTTGTAAAAAGATTTAGCGCCATTACAAGCGGAAAAATAAAAAGAGTGTTAGAGTCAGTAAATAGTCGAGTAAGTAAAGAAAATTTCTTCAAGTACTCTTATATCCCTTAATTTTTGAAACGAAGAAAGAAGACACTTGAGTCTCCCTTTTTAATTTAAATGATAACTCGGTACTAATAAGACTCTAACTATTCAGACTCAAACTGCTTTATTTCTTGAAAACACTATGGGAAAGACAGTTAGAGAAAAATTAAAAATACTAGCGTTATTAAAGGGTACAGCCCAATTAGGCGCGCGGCCATAACGGCGCATAGCCATAACTTGCTTAAAGTTTTCCGAATCTTACCAAATTTGGTATTCAACGATTCCTCTCAGCGAGCTAAAGAGATTGATACTAAAATTGATAAGGACCAAAAATTTTCTAGCAAGTTATGGCTCTGTGCCGTTGTGGCCGCGCGCCATCGTGTCCCGTTACATTTTTTTATGTTGTTGGGTTGTCAAGGTTGCTTTTAAATTTTTGTTAAATTTTTTAAAGATTCTTGAACAAAATCTGAAAATGTTGCAAAATTCTCAACAAGATATTGACGCTCCTAATCCGGGTATCAATCAACAGCCACCACAATTACCACCACCACCGCCGCAGCAACAGGCTACAAATCCACAACAGCAACAGCCTCCTTTTCCTCAACAGCAACAGCAGCACCATTTCCCTGCACAAGACTGTACTATTTGGATGGGTGATCTAAGCCCTGATTGGGATGCTAGTTATATCCGTGAAGCTTTTGGACAGTACGGGAAGGATATTGTTAATGTGAAGATGGTGACTACTGACCAAGGAGCCAGGGTTTATTTTTTTATTTTTTCAAAAAGATTTCTGAGACAAAATTTGAAGAAGTTCATTCTTCTAGGTTGTGTTAGGTATTGGATTCACGTTAGGCATCCCTCCGGTTTCTTGACCCATAAGTTTCGTGTTCTTCCTCTAGGTCACTCCTAGTTTTTGGATTCTTTTTTTGTTAGGCCTCCTTGACTTCCATTAGATCCCTTGGATCGTCTAATTTCTGTCACTTTAATTTCCGGACCTCAATGGTTAGGCCTCTGACCTCCTTTGGTTATCAAAAAATCCTAGGCCTTCTTCATTGCTTATTCCATCAGGTTTCTTGGACTTCCTCTAGGTTTCTTTACTTTCTGGATCTCCTCTTCAGGCTCCTTGACTCATAGATAAACTTATTTTTGCTGATAACTAGCCCCTTTAATTATTTCTAATTTCAGAAAGCTACTTACTGCTTTGTTGAATTTTCCAATGAAGATTCCGCGCGTGATGCATTGTTGGATGTTAATGGGAAACCGGTTTCTTTTAATTTTTCAAACAATATTTTTGAATTTTTTTAGTTTCCAAATGACCCGTCTGGGAGAGCACGTTTTAATCTTGCATTTGCCAACTCTCCACATCAAATGTATTTTCTTTTAAAATTTTGTTTAAAAAAATTTAATTTTTAGGTCTGTTGAGTACAACCTTTTTGTTAACAATTTGTCTCCAGATGTTGATGATGTTTCTCTTTTTAGGGTATTTTTTGTATATATATATTTTTGAGGATTTTCCGGTTATTTTCTTTTTCCTGGGTTCCTTTTCTTTTGATTTCTTTTCCCATCTTTAATAAATATTGGATTTGCGGATAAAACTTGCGGACTTATTGTTAATCTGAAAATCGGTCACCCTATTCCCTGCATGTGAAAATTTTCAAAAAAATTTTTTTTAGTTATTTGGAGAACGCTATCGTTCCTGTCGAGGTGCCAAAGTCTATCGAAATGAGGAAGGGTATTCTAAAGAACAAGGATTTGTCAGATTCACATCAGAGACTGATCAACAAAAGGCTTTGGTATTTTTTCAAATTTTTAAATTAAAAAAAATTTTTTTTGAAAGGTTGAAATGAACAAACAAAGCTTTTTTGGTCGTGAATTGTTTTTGAAATTGGCCCGGCCAAAAACTCGAGGGACTGGACGTTATGCTCCGCGAGGTGTGCATGGATCAGCGTCGTTAATGGGTGCTCCTCCTGCCTATCCTGCGCCTGGATTTTTTGGTATTTTATTTTTTAATTTGGGAATATTTCGATTTTTTAAATGAGGGGCTAATTTTTCTGATTGTCTTGTAACCACGGACTCATGGTTAAGTGGAAATTTCGGATATTTTGGCTGTATTTTCCTCTATTTTTTAAAAATTAAATCCCCAAAATTTCGTTTTTTTGAAGTTCCAAATGCTGCTATTCCAATGATCACCAACACTCCTTTTGGTGTCGGAATTATGCCTGCAGGAGCTCCACTGACAATGGCAACACCTTATGGAACTCAATTAGCTCCAAACCATGGCATGGCAGGTTTTGGTGGAATGCCTGCTGGACAACAATTTGCTGGACAGCCTATCTTTGTTGGGAATACTTTTCAACAGAATCCGTTTATTCAACAACAGGTTTTCTTTAATTAAATTTTGTTAAAAAATAATTAACCCTGAACGGGGTCGAACCTGTGACCCCAAAAATTTGGAATGTCCACTTAACCATAAATCCTTACATGGTCATGGAATATTTTTTATCATCATCTATTCACTTAGTAATTGATTTTTTGACTTAAAAATCAATAAAAAATATTTTACCCTAACCGGGTTCGAACCACCCTCAAAACCCGCTACCCTAAAATATTTTAAAATCCACTTAACCATGAAACCCTAAATTTTCATTTACCAAAATTTTTTCCAAAAAAATTTTTTTTGAAGTTTCATCAACAGAATCTTTTTAATCCTGGTGCTGTTATGCCTCAAATGGGAATGCCTGCTGGTTCTATTCAATATCCCAATCAACAGCAACACAATATTGCTCATGTTCAACCTCAGTTAATTATGCCTATTAAACCAGAAATTCAACAATATTATGAAGGTTTTTTTTTGATTTTTTAAAGAAAATTTTTTTAAATTTTTTCTCTAGATGTTGAGCCTTTATCTGCTGAAGAGCACAATGCTCTTTTAATAAATTCGAGTGCTGAATTGGCAACTTCAATTGAAGCTAGTCGTTGGGGCTCTGTTGCCTTTACTCCTGATTTGCGTTTAAAAGAGCTTCAAAATGTTTTGCATTGAATTTTTGTGTGGTTGGAAAGGATATGTTATTTATTTTTTTGTTTTTTATTAAAAAAAAATTCGAAGCAATGCTTTGAAAAAAATATTAAATTAAAAAGGCATTGCAAAGGGGAAGTGATAGTTAATTGAGCAGGCTAACCCCGTCTTAAATCCAAAGGAAGAGGCTAGAGGGCATCCCAACCCGTCACAAATCCATTCCATCACAAAACTATAATTTCCTTTTTATTAAAAAAGTATTTTACCCTGAGCGGGTTCGAACCCGTGACCCCAAAATAATTTCAAATTTCCACTTAACCATGGATCCTTACATAGTCTAGGAATTTTGTCTTTAATATTTTCGAATTCTGGACGGCCTGGACTGCCCTATATTTCAAACCATACAAAGCCTCCGTGACTCGAAAAAATTTTTTCAGACCTTCAGCTCTGCCAAAAATTTTTTAATTTATTTTTCTCTCATTTCATTCCTTTTAATAAAAATTTTTCTTTTAATATTTTTGGTTTCACAAAATATTATTATTATTTTTTTCTCTGAGAGATTGTCTCTGACATTTATAAAAACTGCATCAAAAAAAATTTTTTTTTGTTGTTTTTTGTTTGTCTTTTTTTTGATTTTCAAGAATATAGAATATAATTTCATGGTCCATGTAGGCGCGCGGCCATAATGGCGCAAAGCCATAACTTGCTTCAAGATTTTCCGAATCTTGCGGGCCAGAACTTTTCAGCAAGTTATGGCTCTGCGCCGTTATGCCTGCGCGCCTACTTGGGCGTGTCCCATAATTTTTACTTATACTGCTCTCTCACATTTCTCATAAAAAATAAAATTTTAATATTTTTTTTTTGGATTTTAAAAATTTTTTTCTATTCATTTTGAATGAATTTTGTTATTTTTTGACTTGTTTTAATCAAAAAAATTTTTTTAAAGCCATCAATTTACTTGGAAAAAGAAAATGAGTGTTGGTATTGTAACACGCATTGATGAATCTCATTTTTATGTTTGGGCATTGGGACATGGTTATAAAGAATTTAGATGTAGAAAGGTTCCAGAAAAGGACTTTAAGGTTTTTTTAAATAAATATTTTATTTTCTGTTAAAAACGGAAATCTTATCGTTAGTGTTTTAAGGGGTTTATGAGAAAAAGTCCGTCTTTCGGTAGAATCCGCAAGTTGTAATTTTTAATATAGTACGTCAAGGGCGTAGCCAGGGGGTCGATTTCGGGGGGGGGGGGGGGGGGGCTAACACTGGGTGGGCGCCAAATTTTTGGCGTTTACCTTGGCGTTCCGGACGCAAATTTTTTTGTTCATAAATTTTCATCTTTTCTGCGCCGCAGGCGAAAATTTTTTGAATTTTAGAAGGCCGTAGGCCAAAAAAATTCACTTTTTTAGCGCCGCAGGCTAAAATTTTGAGGATTTTGGAGCTCAAGAAGCCAGATTTCTTCCTTTTTCAGCGCCGCAGGCGAAAATTTTTTAAAATTCGAAGGCCGTAGGCCAAAAAAATTCACTTTTTTCCCCAACGCCTTCCCCAAATTTTTCCCTTTTCCCCATTTCGGGGGGGGGGGGCTTTAGCCCCAGAAGCCCCCCCTTGGCTACGCCCTTGTAGTACGTGCACTTAAGTAAGACGCCCTACCCAAATTTGAACTTTTTAATTGTGTTGGCAAGGTAATCAACTTTTCCTTAAATTAGAATTTTCAGTTTATAAGGGAATTACCCAACATATCTATAATATATATAGTAGTAATATAATGAAGTAATCTTATTTGAAAAATCCTAGGTGTGAAAATACAATTTGTGGATAAAAGTTGCGGATTTATTTTAAAAACGATCAATATTAGTTCTTAAAATTCGTTTACTTTTTGGTTCCGGTACTAGTTCTTCCCAAAAAAAATGAATTCCTTCTCTTTTCATAGGATACATTAGTTAAATTTTAACTCCATTTTTTCTCTTTTTAGCATGGTGAACTAATTTATTTTACATTGCCAAGCGAAAATTCTTCAACTTTGGACGCTACACGATGCGAAAGGGCAAATAGACAATTAAATGTTTTACCGAGTAACCGTGTTTGGAAGGTTTTTTTAAATTTTTAATTGAAATAAAAAAATTTTTTAATTAAATTTTAGGCAGAATGCCTAATTACTTTTGCTCCAAAAGAGTTTGATGTACTCAAGAAGATACAAGAACAAGTTCCGGTAAAGATTTTTTGGTTTAATTATTTTTAGGATTTTATGGGCAATCTAATTAGCCATCATTTTAATAGGACTATTTTTTAGAAAAATTTTTTTGTTGTCATATCAATAGTTGACAAAATGACATTTTTTCTTTACTTTTAATTTAGGGCCCCTTTTGCTTTAGAATTTTTCTGTACTCTTCCTTTAGGCTTCTATAGTTTGAACACTTTTTATCTTTTCGCCTAAAATGTTGCGGACTAAAATGAGGAGATATATTTTCAGAATCCGCAAGTTTTATCCGCAAATCTTATTTCTTTAATATACATCTTCTTTAAACTCCCTACTTTCACCCCCCAACTCTCTTTCCAAAAACACGTAAATAAATATTTAAATTAGAATATTATCGCTATATTTCACGGTGTTTCTCGGATGTCCTCAATTTTTTCTTGCTAAACCAAGTAGATATGACTTGCGGATAAAATGTTGCGGACTTGGGAATGAACAAAAAAGAATTTTTTGGTCATGTAAAATAAAAAAGATTTTTTTCTTAAGCGTTGCACAGCTTTGGGATTTTCTGATGAATTTTGTTATGTTGCCTGTTTTGCTCCAAATGCACATCTTCAAGCTGGGGATGTTTATCAAACTTATGTTACTAGGTTTTTTCTGTTTAAAATTAATTTAAAAATTTTTTCTTAAGAATTCCTCTTGAGCTCGATGATTGGATACCTAAATTGGGAACTCCTTTTTGTACTGTTAACAAATTTACAAAAATTTTTGATAGAGAAAAGGCTTGGGAATTGTTAAGCAAAGCGGTAAGTTTTTTGGGGAATATTTTAATATTTTGAAAAATCAGAAATTTTTGGGGTTTTCTGAAATTTCAGAATCTGTGAGAAAGGAAATTTTGAAAATCATAAATTCTGATTTCTATAACCAAAAAATCAGAATTCTGTGTTTTCCGTATCAGAACTAAGAAAAAATCAGAAACTAGAAAACTGAAGATTCTCAGATTTCTCAGAATTGGAAAATCAAAATAGAAAAAATCAGAAGATATTTGGTTACTCTGAATCAAACATTCTAGTTTTTCTCAAATTATTTCTGTTTTTTCAACTAATATTTAAATCAGAATTTTATTTTTAAAAAATAGGAAAAAGCATTTAGCTAACATAAATAAAAATAAAAATTTATTTTTTTAAATCTCTTTTTAGCCTTGGACAAAAATTATGGGAATAGAACACAGTCGAAAAAATTCTTCAATAAGTCCTGAAAAAAGTATCCCAAAGGTTTATTTTTATGGGAAAATTATTTTTAATTTAAAAAAATTTTTAGATGGTTCATTCACCTTTAAATTTATTTGATGAAGGTTCAAATGATGAGGAAGATGCTCCCATCAAACAAAAGGTTCTTTTTTAATTAAATACAGTCAAACCTCATACGACACGATTTAACCCAGATTTAACCTTCTCGGAAATTCTGGTATTGGGCTAGAAAAAAAAATAATTTTTTTGTCCGCAAAATTTGTCCGCAAGAATTTTGCGGACAAAAATTTTTTCTTGAAATTATTTCCGCAAATAATTGTTTAAAATGAGGAAATGTTTTAACAAAATTAATTTTTATAAATAAATATATATTTTAAGGAACCCCCAACTAGTAATAAGAAAAATATTTTTCGACTTGATGATGAAGATGATGACGATACTGACTGTCAAATAATTAATTCAAACAACAAAAGATTTCTTGACAATAATGAAAATTCTGCTTCAACTACAATTCCAGAGGAACCAAAACAAAAGCAACAACAAAATAATTTTGAAACAACAACAATTTTAAAAAATCCAATAAAGGAAGTTGTTGACTTGACTAAAGAAGAAACTTTAACGGTGAAGGAAAAGACTGTTCCTCCCCGTCAAAATTTGGTGGAGAACGAAGAGGATATGATGAAAGTTTACACGGGATTAGTTGTTGAAGCAGACAATTTTGGTTTAATTTTATGGAATAAAACTCATG
This sequence comes from Meloidogyne luci, assembly GCA_902706615.1. Classification (NCBI taxonomy): domain Eukaryota; kingdom Metazoa; phylum Nematoda; class Chromadorea; order Rhabditida; family Meloidogynidae; genus Meloidogyne; species Meloidogyne luci. The sequence continues at coordinate 3,351,590 of CACSLI010000091.1, read as the reverse complement.
ATTTGGTTAGAGCGCCAGGATTGCCTTTAATTGGATTGGATAAAAGAGTTGGGATTTTTTTTAATTTTTAAAAATTTAGTAAGTGGTAGGCGCTTCCTGTTTACGCAAGTATTTGTCTGTTTGTTCATAATCAGAAATTCTGATTATATTTTTGGAGTCGAAAATTCTGGTCTTTTCTGCATAAGAATTTCTGATTTTTCCCGGAATCGGTATTTCTGGCAATGAGCTAGCAAAAGTTTTTTTGTCCGCAAAAATCTCGCGGACTGTCCGCAAAAAATCTTGCGGACAAAATCTCTTAAATTTTTGTCCGCAGATAATTCCTTATTTTTTTAAATTTTAGTGGCCAATTTCAACATGGGTAAATTATCGTGCCTTTCTCGATGACACAAGTTATTCACAACAGGAACAAGGTGCTCATGTCAATCGTTGTCGTTATACTGCCTATGACATTTTCACTTCGGATGTTGATCGTCAAGTGATTTTTCGTAAATCCGAAAATACTATTAGGGTAAGTGAGGGGTTTTATCAGAATTTTAGCCAGCATAAAAATTTGTGGACAAAAACTTTTTCCGCAAAAAAGTGCGGACTTTTTAAAATTTGTCCGCAACTATTTGCGGACAATGCGCAAAAAATTTTTTTCCTTAACAGATGGAATGTCAAATTTATGGACCTGTTCGTTATGTTGGAGATGATTTAATGCTTGTAAATGAACCTTTTTTGGGAATTGTATTATGCACAAAAGATTTGAGATTAGTTCAAAGATTGGATTTTGGGTGGGCAGAATATGTAACGGTTTGTGGAGAAGAAAATTTTTTTTTAATTTTTTTAAATTTTTATTTTGAAGGCCTTTGTTACCTTCACAAAAGAATATCCCGATTTATGTCGGTGGATAGCTTTAGCAATTAAACCAAATGTTGAGAGTGATTGGGCTGAGGTTTTTTTTTGTTAAGAAAAAAATTTTTTTTGAAAAAAATTTTTTTAAGCTTGAAAAACCGCTAATTACAAAACCAATAGTTGAAGAAACTTTGGAAGATTCAAAGGAATCTGCTTCTAAAGAAAAATATTTTGAGGAAGAAAATAATGCGGGGTCTTCAGAAAATGATCAAGAAGTTGAACAAGCTAAATGTTCGTCTTTCAATGAAGGAAATATGAGTACACAGAAGGTTTATTTTAAAAAAATATTTCAAAATCGTTTGATGAAGGTATACCGAAATGTAAATTAACCAGAAATATTTCGAATTGTCAACAACTCCCAAAATACCTCGAAATGCCAAAATACCAAAAATGTCTAAACCTCCAAAAATATTTCAAAATTAAATGTAGTGAATTCATAAGACATGATTTAGTCCTTTTAACCTTCTCGGAAATTCTGGTTTTGAGTTAGAAAAAATGCAAATTTCTGTCCGCAAAAAAATGTCCGCACGAATTTTGCGGACAATTTTTGCGGACAAATTTTGGGAACAAAAAAGATTAATTTCTAAATCTTTTAGAGATCTCATCGTATCCATTCCATATCAACAGGATTGTGTGATTTTTCAATAAATTCAACACTTCCATCTTCAAGCATATCACCATTTACAAATAACAACAATAACACCCATAATAATAAAAATAATAATGAAAATTCAAATTTATTATTGTGGGATGAATATGACGAGGAAATTAATATTGAAGAAGAAGAAAATAATGAGGGAGTAGAGGAAGAAGAAGAAATTCCAACAAATAATAAATCTTCTTCTCCCCCTCCAAGACAAACACCCAAATTAATTGAAATTGATGATCTTCGGGAGAAGGAAGGGGGTTATTGTGATTATTTGAAGGAACGACATTTGATGATTGAACAGGAGTTGAGAAGTTATGCTCCGATGGTTTCGAAACATGATCGAGTGGTTTGTTTAAAATTTTTTTTTATAAAATTGTAAAATGGTCAAATTTGAAAATGTCCAAGTTTCAAAATGCCGGATGACCCTTTCCAAACCACCAAAAAGGGGCGGCTTCATAAAAAGGGGGCGAAATCGGTCAAAAAGGGGGGGCAAAAAAGTGGTGGGCATCATCTTAAAAAACTTAAAAATCATACAAGCTTCAAATGAAAAAATGTCACTATTTTAAAATATCCATTTAATAAATATTCTGGACAGTTCAAAATGTCAAAATTAATTTTTTTTTAATTTCAGCGTGCTACAGGAATTATAGTTCAAAGAACATTGCATTACGCAGTTATTTATGCTTCTGATATAGGATTAGCTGTTGTAATTGCTAATCTATTTCCAAGGTTTTTTTCTAATTTTATTAATATATGGAAAATTTTCTTTATTTTATACCCCCTTGAGGTAAAAAAACCCGGTCCCAATAATGAAGTAAAAAAGTCCGCAAAAAATGTCCGTAATTTTTTGTCCGCAAAAAATGTTCGGAAGTAAAGTCTGCAAAAATTGTCCGCAAAAATTTTCCAATATTCACGGGCTAGTATACCATATTTTTAAAGACGATTCTTAATTTGCCTGTATTTAAAAATATTTGACTATATTTTTTCAAAGTTTACAACAATATGACACTCTATGTAATATTGGAAATTGGATAACAGCAACTTTCGCTAATGTGGCAAATAAATCGTTAATATTTAGCAAAATGTGTTTACCTAAATTTGAAAAAGCTGATGGACAAAAATATCCAAAAACTAGAATTTGTAAAGACGGGAAACTTCAGGTTTTTTTTCAATTTTTTAAAATTTTTTGGGTCGAGGGAAGGGTCCTTAGGATTTTTCTGTCTAGTTGGAAATGAACATGGGATTTATTTAAAAAAATTTTTAACTAAAATTGGGTGAACTGTCCACACATTTTTTGAAAAAAAAGCAAATAAATTGACTAATAATTTTTGCGGATATATTTCTCTCCGTAAATACAAAAATTTTTGTCCGCAAAAAACTTGCAGATTTTTTAAAGTTCGATAAAGAAATGTCAGCATGTCTTAGGCGTTTCACAACTAATTTCCAAATACTTTATTGAGACCAAATGTCTTTTAAAAAATTTTTTCCCTTTTTAAAATTTTTAATTTTGTCATTTTTAGGTTTTAATCAGCTGTGACATTTCCCTAAATAATTTGTACGTATACAAAGGCATAGCACGCAAATCTGGAGGATTGCGAGTTTTAGATACTCCTTTTGCTCGAATTTTACTGAATGAACGTTTTATCTATGAAAACAGTAAAATTTTTATTTTTTAAAATTTTTGCGGATTTTTAGAAAAATCCGCAAGATTTTTGCGGACTTTCCTAAAAGTCCGCAAAATCTGTCCGCATTTTTTTAAATTTAATTTCTAGGACTTCCTGGCAATCTAATAAATATGTGGGTAACTTATATGGAAAATTCAAGTGAACATGGCCCGTTTTGGGAAAATGAAAATAATTCTTTTACTTTAAACAATGACTCGGATGACGAAGAATTTCTTTTTAAAGACTTGGATTTTGGTAAAATTGGGTTGACACCTGAAGAATTCTGTTCGCTTTTTATACATGAAGAAGGGAAGGATGAGAGAAATGTTGAAGAGAATGAAGGTTTATTTTTTTAATTTTTTGTGTGTGAAAAAAAATTAAGTTTTTGGTTAAGTGGTTCCGGTCCAGTTTTTTCTCTTAAAATGGTCGATGGTTCGAACCCTTATGGTGCCCTATTTATTTATTTTTTTAGAATTTAAAGCTAGGAATGGGGTTATGCATTAAAATAAACGAAAAGAAAAATTATTTGTAAAATTATAAAAGGGACACCAAAAGGGTTCGAACCATCGACCATTATAAAGGCAAAACATGGACCGAAACCACTTAACCAAAAATTGAATTTTTTTTTCTAACCCCCAAATAAATTTAAAAAAATTTATCAAAAATTAAAAACATTCAGAATCTTCAATTATTACATTTCAACAACCAAATTACAAGCCAATAATGCTTCCCAGCTTTGATGTGTCAGAATCACTTGTTGAAAACAACAATTTTATTTCTCCTTTATCTCACCAAATATCACAACAACGACGACGACAACCTCTTCCACCACCACCACAACAAGATATACTTTCAGATTTTTCAATTTTAGAATATGCAAATAAATATTTTGGTGAACATGGTAATAATAGTACAAATTTTATTGAATTATGAGAAAGGGTAAAAAGAGAGAGAAGAGAGGAAAGCATGGACTTAAAAATTATTTTTTTTCTTTTCTTGTTTTAATTTTACACAAACAAACACAGGTTTTATTTGTTTTAACATAAGTATACTTATAGCTAAATTATTTTAATTTTATTTATTTTTATATTTTCTCATGAAATTTTTTTTTCAATTTTTTTTTGAATTTTAATTTAAGAAGTTTTTAAAAATTTAATTTTATGGCAAATTTTACTTAAAAAGTTTTAATTGGTCCACTAATCCTCCCATACAGAAATAAGGGATTGTTAAATATCCACGGTTTGAAAGAAAAAAAAGTCCGCAAAAAATTTGCGGACAAATTTAAAAATAAAAAATATAGAAAAATGTGTGCAAACTCCCCTTATAATGTAAATAATAAGCCTGTTAAATTTTTTAATTTAAAATTTTGCCATATACAATTTTGTTTTCTTAAATTACGTGGCCTTCCTATTTATTCTAAAATTTTTTTGAAAATTCAAAATTTTTTTTCAAATTTTTTCGGATCTCCCTAGAATAAACGTTTAACTGTTAGTAATTATCTTGTTTTATTTAATTAATTTTAGAAAAAAAATAATGAGTTTTGAGGGTAGAGCTACCAGGCCCGTAACCAGGATTTTTTTTCGGGGGGGGGGGGGGGGGAAAGGGGGAGGAAAATTTTTTGCGCCAAATTTTTGGCGCCGAAGGCGCCAAAAATTTTGATTTTCAGCGCCGCAGGCGAAAATTTTTTGAATTTTGGACCTCAAGAAGCCAGATTTCGTCCTTTTTTAGCGCCGCAGGCGAAAATTTTTTGAATTTTGGACCTCAAGAAGCCAGATTTCGTCCTTTTTTAGCGCCGCAGGCGAAAATTTTTTGAATTTTGGACCTCAAGAAGCCAGATTTCGTCCTTTTTTAGCGCCGCAGGCGAAAATTTTTTGAATTTTGGACCTCAAGAAGCCAGATTTCGTCCTTTTTTAGCGCCGCAGGCGAAAATTTTTTGAATTTTGGACCTCAAGAAGCCAGATTTCGTCCTTTTTTAGCGCCGCAGGCGAAAATTTTTTGAATTTTGGACCTCAAGAAGCCAGATTTCGTCCTTTTTTAGCGCCGCAGGCGAAAATTTTGTAAATTTCAGAGGCCGTAGGCCAAAAAAATTCACTTTTTTTGCCCCAGCCCTTCCCCAAATTTTTTCCTTTTTCCCATTTCGGGGGGGGGGGGGAGGGGAATTCCCCCCCCCCCACCCCCCCTGGTTACGGGCCTGAGAGCTACTAATTTTGAAAATGTCCGCAAAAAACTTGCGGACAAAAAAACTTCCGTCCAAACGGATTTTGTTTATTTATAAGGCAATAAATAATTGAATTAAAAAAATAAAATGGACAATCGATTAATTTACTAATAAAACACATTCCTAGCTTTAAAAATTTTAAAAAATAAATAGGGCACCAAAAGGGTTCGAACCACCGACCACTATAGGACAAAACCTAGATCGGAACCACTTAACCAAAAATCATAAAAAATTTTTTTAAAAATATTTTTAAAAAATTTTTTGGCTAGGAATGGTTTTTTTACATTTACCAAAATTAATTTTAAATATATTTATTTTAATTTGTCAAATACCTTATTTCTTGCTGTATTTGTAAAAACCTTCTCCACTCTTAACACCCAACTTGCCTTCAGCTACAAGCTTGTCCAAAGTTGCAATGGGTTGGAATAAAGGTTCATTTGGGTACTTTTCATGCCATCCTATAAAAATAAAATTGATTAAAAATGGATTTGTGGAGATAGAAGTCCGCAAAAATTTTGCGGACAAAAAAAAAGTCCGCAAAAATTTTGCGGACATATTTTCAAAAAGCAAAAAAACCTTTAACAATAAATTGTGTAGTATCCAATCCAACATAATCAGACAATTGAAACGGCCCCATAGGATAACCGGCACCCAACTTCATTGCCAAATCGATATCCTCCTTGCTAGCGTCTCCCCTATCAAACATTCGAATTGCCTCCAACATGTACGGGACAAGAAGGCGGTTGACGATAAATCCGGGAGTGTCCTAAATTGTTTTTTTTTCTGATTTTTCATTAAAAATTTGAAAAACCTTGCAAACAACGGTGACTTTCCCAATATCTTTTCCAAATTTCATAAGGCGTTGAAAGGTGTCTTCACTAGTTTGGTCAAATTTTACAACCTTAAAAAATTTTTTAAAGAATTTTTTGTCAGGTTCTGGGCAGTTAAGACACCAAAAAATACAAAAAATCAAAGAAAAATAGTGGGGGCACCAAAAGGGTTCGAACCATCGACAACTAAAAGTCAAAGCCTGGACTGGATCCACTTAACCAAAAATGTAAAAACCTCAAGCAATTTCATAACAGGAACAGGATTAAAAAAATGAAGTCCACCAAAAAGTTCCTTGTGTTTTAAATTAGCTGCAATATCCGCCAACTTTAAAGATGAAGTGTTTGTGGCCAAAATGGTCCCACTGAAAATTTTGGAATTTTTAAAAATTAAAAAAGGGAATTTTGAAAGTTAGTGGCTCCATTTTATCTTCTTCCTTATTTTTCCGTTTTTTGCCTCTGGTAACTAAATAGGAAGTGGCCGATGAGGATTGCAATTAAAAAGCACAAAATAAAAAAAATTTAATTTTTGGTTAAGTGGTTCCGGTCCAGGTTTTAACTTTTAATGGTCGATGGTTCGAACCCTTTTAGTGCCCTGTTGTTTTTTCGTATTCCACGAGTGAGTCCAAGTCATAAATGTCTAAATCCGAGCCCAAGACCAAAGGAAACTAAGGAATGGCGAAAAAGCCCCCAAAAGTTCAAAACCACCCAAAATTTCCCCTTAAAAAAGCAAAAAAACCTCTTAACAGCATTTTCAACTCTGTCAAGCAAATTTTGTTTCACCTCCACATTTTCAACAATAGCCTCAATAACCAAATCAGCCTTAGAAACAGCCTCGGCAACATTTGTTGACAACGCAATATTTTTCAAAACTTTGTCAATCAAATTCTTTTGTTGCTGAAAATGAATGTGATCTAGTTTAGTTTATGAGTCCAATGAAAAATTGAGGGTAAATGGAGTCTAATGGAGGCTTATGAGTTCAATGTTTGGGTATATAAATTTTCAATAGACTCGTAAAGCTTCATTGGACCTATAAACTAGGGTAGCACCCCGTCCTCCGAAATCTGACATGGCTTCCCCGGCAAACTCCGACACTTCCGACCCCAAAGGCTCGGGGTGCTACCCTACTATAAACTAGAACAGGGCCATTTAATATTTTTAATTTTTAAACTAAAAATTCCCCAACCTTCTCGTCACTTTCATACTGCTTCTTAGCAACTCTTTTTACACTAGATTCTATCCCTTTAATTGATTTGTCCAATATTGCTTGAGTTTGGTCAACCAAAGTAACGTTCATGTTTGCCTGAGCGCTGACCTGGAATTAAAATAATTTATTTGGGTTCGGAATGGAAAAATCTAAAAAAGGTCCACAGATTCGTATTTGGACTCTGACTTGCTCATGGAAAAGGAAAAAAATAGAGCACCAAAAGGATTCGAACCATCGACCACTAAAAGGTTATTAACCGGAACTGCTTAACTAAAAATTTAACAAAGGTTCTCTCTTGGGGGACTTGACTTGCGATTGCTCAAACCAGTCAAGCAATTAAAAAAAACTCGTGACGAATTCCAATAACGTTTAAAAAACCTGAGCAATTCCCGATCCCATAAGTCCACTCCCTAGAATTGTAACATTTTTGATGGAGGAAGCGGTTGCGAAAGAACGTGAGGCAAGTTGAAGACGGTTAAACATCATTATAAATGCAAAATTGAGAAATTTAACTGAAAAAACCTGAAAAAATTGAAAAAAATTTGAAGAAAAAAGCTTAAAAATCAACAAAAACTGCAAAAAATAAAAATAATAAATGATAATAATGTCTCCACATTTCACCAATACCACATTTTGCCAATAAGAGTAAAATACCGCATTTTGCCAGCAGTCTTATTGACAAAACACGAGTTTTTAGTCTAGTTGGCAAAATATGTTATTGGTAAAATAAGAGAAATGTAAATTAGAAAGAAAAAAGAGACGAGAGAGAATAATGAAAAACGGAAAAGATACAAAGAAAATTAATAGTGTATTTAATAAATAAGAGAGTGTTAGAGAATTAAACAAATAAAAGTTTTAAAATAAATTACAAAAAAGGCGGAAATTTGAAAATTTAAACAACGGGGTTTTTCTTCTAGTTTGTTTTTTAAGCACAACTTTTTTATTTTTGAAGCTTCCGGGGCGAGTGATATATCATTCGAAAGCGCTCGATGTGTGGATTATTTTAATTTAAAAAAACTAGAAATTTGACAATTTTACGAAAAGTTATGGTCAAATTTCTTGATTATATTTTCTAAAAGATGCTGAACTTGATGAGCTTTTGGTTCATAACTTTTTTATTTCTTGACATTTTTGAATGATTCTTGTAGCATTCGAAAGCACTCGATATGACGATTGTTTTTATTGAACAGGCTTGGCGATCCTTTTATTTTATCAAAAGTTATATTCAAAAGAGTAGGGGTACCCTAATAATAGCTGACAATGATTACATTTTTGGTTATAACTTTTTTATTTCTTAACATTTCGAAGTAATCTATATATCATTCGATAGCTCATTTTATGAGGATTCTTTTTGCTGAAAAGAGCTAAGCGATCCTTGCATTTCATCAAAAGTTATGTTCAAAAGAGCAGGGTTACCATGATCGAATTTTTCCGGCCTTCCAGCTTTACTAAAAATTTTTTCCTAATTTTTCTTATTATTTTGCTCTATATAAAGCTATATTAGAACACGGTTTCGTATTTCACTCCATCCATCAAACTCTTTTTTGCCCTTTAAAACATAAAAATGAAGGATATAAGCATTGATTGAGTGACTTGAGCTTTTAGAGAATATTTTTAAGCTGTCAGGGCATGTCAAAGGTAAAATGATCGGCAAAAGTAAAATAATAAGCCTACTTTAAATCAAAGTTATTCATCATTTTTGCTGATTTAAAAGCTTTAAGAGCTTTAAATTGTTTTTATAGATTGCCTAACTAAAGAGGTTATTTTTGTAAATTTTCTGAATTTTGAGACACTTTGCAATATCAAGAAAATCAAATTTTTTGTTAATTGGACGCAAATACTAGACCAGCGCCAAAATTTGTATAAAAAATTTCTTGAGGATTTTTTTATCCCCATTCAAAAATAAATGAATGTTCCGGTACGGATTACAATTTGTTTTCTTTCACAAAATTAAATAATTATTTTTATTTGAATTTTTAAATATGGAGTAAAAATCAACTAGAAAACCGATTTTCACATTATTATTGTTTTTCCAAAAATGTCCTCCAACCCTACTTGTAACCAGAGGTGGGTCGGAATTCCGATTTCCGACGTTTTTTTCCTTCCGATTTCCGACAGTTCCGATTTCCGACACCTCTGACTGTTCCAACCCACCTCTGCTTGCAACTAAGCTTCTTATAGATGTAGATAGTCCCCTTTATACTCTTAGGAAGTTTTTTCCTTGTTAAACATTTCCTTCACCAAAACACAACAGTTATATGTAGTTTAGTAAGCCTCCTCATGAATCATGGCCAAAAAGCATTAAAAGACAAATTTCATTTAAAAAATTCCCCAAACCTTTCCAAGTTGTGAATAACACATTCTTTTTAGATCTAAAAATTAATTTCCCCCTCAAATCCCCTTTAAACTCCAAGCAAGCTGAAGTTCTCCAATTGCAGCAGAGATAGTCACAATGCTAGCCCAGCAATTGTTAGTTCAACCCCAACACGTTTGGAACGAAAATTTTTTATGAATTCCGCGAAAAATTTATTTTTGAGTGTTGGGGCCTTGTGCTCCTTTGTTATTCTTGTTTTATTATTTGGATTAATTTTTTATAAATTATTTGGAGGCAGTGGAGAGGGAGAATTGTTGGTGATTGGAGGAGAACAGGCAAGTTGAAATACAAATTTAAAATTTTTCGAATTTAAAATTTTTAATTTGCGAAATTTCGCGACCGTTTAAAATGCGAAATTTCGTGAAATTATAAAAAATTTAATTCTAATTATTTAAAAAAATTAATTGGCGCCAAAACCTTTCTGCGCCTAAATAGTCACTTAAGGCTGTTAAACTGCAGCATTTTCTAGGGTAAATTTAAATAGTCATTTCGGCGCAGAAAATTAGGCGCATTATAAACTTAATTTTTAAAAAATGATTGAAGTCCTTACAATTGGAATAATTTTTTCAAAAAATATTTCTAAATTATCTTAGGCCTATACTTATTTCAAAAAATTATTTTTAAAGAAATCAACAAGAAGACCCTCAATTTCACCATTTATTAAAAAGTCATCTGCAACAAACCGCCCAAAATTAACTAATAAAACAAGTGTTTTGTCCAATTGGAGGGGATTTAAGAGATTATGGAAGGCTAATAATGAATTAGAAAGGGCTCAATTAATTGTACAAAATGTTAATATGAATCCGAACTCGACGTGGAGTGCAAGATTGAATAAATATACTATTGGGTAAGTTAAATACCCCCTCCGAAGGGAACATACCCCTCCGAAGGGAACATACCAGTTCGAAAGGAACATACCCCTCCGAAGGGAACATACCAGTTCGAAAGGAACATACCCCTCCGAAGGGAACATACCAGTTCGAAAGGAACATACCCCTCCGAAGGGAACATACCAGTTCGAAAGGAACATACCCCTCCGAAGGGAACATACTCTTCTGAAATACAAAATAATGTTTTCAGAATCAAATCATTAAATGAGATGATCAATTTTACGGATAGCTTTGATCCTCTCAATTCTACATACATGATGGATCCTTCAAGGCTTAAATCTCTTGAAGATTACTTGGATACGGTATTTTGTATTTTTTAGATTTTATCTGAAAAATACAGGTCTTCAAGCAACACTATACCGAGCACCTAACAAACCTCGAGCAACAATTAAGGCCCATCCCCGAACGTTTCAACGCTGCCCAAAGATGGGGTGATTGTGCACAGTCAATACTTCGAGTTAGAGACCAAGGCGGTTGTGGGTCTTGTTGGGTAAATTATGGGAAATTTGTTGGATATTTATTTAATTTTAAAGGCTGTTGCTGCTATATCTGTAATTTCTGATAGAATTTGTATTGCAACTGAGGGGAGGGAAAGAAGTGGCATTTCGGCTCAGCAATTAGTAGAGTGCTGTGATTATTGTGGAGGGTTAGTGAAAATATTTGTTTGGGGAATATTCCTAGGAAGGGAACATACTCCTGAAGTGAGAAGATAGAAGATAATCCTCCGAAGGGAACATACCCGCTATGAAGGGAAATACCCCTACGAACGGAACATACCCCTTATGAAAGGAACATGCACCCTTGTGAAGAGAACATACTCGCTTTGAAGGGAACATACACCTTCGAACAGAACAAACTCTGTGAAGAAAAGGTGGTTTCGAACACCTTCGAACGGAACATACACCTTGTGAATGGAACATCTCAGAAGGGAACCCTCCGAAGGGAACATGCACCCTTGTGAAGAGAACATACCCGACCGAGTGGAACATACATCTCCGAACGGATGATTTATGCCCTACGTATGGGTTATATCTATGTGTATAGTAAAGCCCATGTGAAGGGAACATAAAATCCATAAATGGATCTTTGCCTATACCAATGGCAAAATTTAAGACTATGACATTCCATCCCAAAATTTTATTAAAATAATCCTTTTTTAAGCTGTACAGGAGCCCCAAATTCCTTCTTCCCCTTTCTCTATTGGCATTTGGAAGGATTAGTTAATGATCGTTGCTTCCCTTATACAATAGCCAGAGATTGTGGAGCCCCCTGTCCACCTACAGAATTTCAAAATCCACGAGGCTTAGGCTCATGCTCTTTGGGTAAAACAAAGTGTGCGGATGAATATTTACAGGCTACTAATTATAAAGGTAACGGAATTAAAAAAAATTTTTTGAAAATTTTACTTAATATATATTATTTCAAATATTGTTTTTGTTAAGTTATTGAAATATTTTGTCTTAATTCTATATGCTATTCTGAAAGATAATTTTTGGGCTGGGGGTTAGCGCTGACCCCTAAAATGTTATCTAGTCCAAATTTAGGAAAGAGGAAGGTTGTCGGAAAGTTGGAAATCTGTATATCCGGATCTGGATCCGATGTTTGAATCAAAAACTTCGGATATTCGGATCCGGAACCGAAATTTTTATTTTCAAAATTGTCGTTTTCGGCGATAGAAATTTGAGAAAATTAAAAACCTTTAAAGAGATTATATACTCGAGACCGGACGGGAGATTTGATTTCTAGTTTGGTTTATGCAAGAGTTATAGCCAAAAATAAGGGAGTCGACAAGCAATTTACTTCTAATTAACTTACTCCTTTTCAAAGAATTTTTCCCCCAAAAATTTTTAGCCAAATATGTTTACAAAATTGGAAGTTTGGAAGAAGACGATTCTGTCAATCAGTTCCCCAAGCCTTTAACTAGCAGACTAAAAATTAATGAAACTGGGGAATTTAATGGAAGAATAGGAGGAATTGTTGAATTGCTTAAACGAGAAATAATGACACATGGACCTGTAAGGATATTAAAAAATTTTTTTTTTGTTTTTTGAATACTTATTTTATTTTCTAAAAATTCAAATTTTAAAAATGGATTCGAATTTAAGACTATTTTTCGAAATAATTAATTTTTTTAATTGGCGCCAAATTTAAGCTGCGCCGAAAATTGCTGCTGTAAAGGAAAAGCAGCTGTCGCTTTTCCCATTGTTTTCCCATATTTATCTTTTCCCACATTCCCCATTGTTGCGGGACATTTCGGCGCAGAAAAAAGTTGGCGTAAAAATGAAAAAAATTTTTCTTAAAAAGGGAGCCAGTAAAAATTACTAAATTAATCTAAGCTAATATATGATTAAAAGATAAATAAAATTATAAAATGATTTTTAAAAAATATTAAGGTGATGCTTTGCTTTAGCGTTTTTGAGAGCTTTATGCACTACCACGATGGTCATTATTTAATTAAAAAATTTAAAAAATAATTTAAAATAATTTTAAAAATATTCTCAGGTGTCTACAACTTTGATTTACAACCAGGGGAACAACATGTATACGATCATTGTGCAAAAATAATAGGTTGGGGACGGCAGAGGAGACCGAACAGTGTGGGGGTGCAGAACTATTTAATTGCTGGTAATTCTAAAGCTTTAAAAATCAGAATTCTGATAGACTAGGAGAACTTGGAAGACTTTAAAAAATCAGAATTTAATCAGAAATTCTGAAAAAAGTTCTGAAAAAATCAGAAAATCCCCCAAAATATTCAAAACTGGCATTATCCTAAAATTCGACATACCCTTACATTTTTGTTCATAACTTTGGTTTTATTGAACCTAAAAATCTGCAATTTTGAGAATAATTGAAGGATATATAGAATAGTATATCTACAAAATTTTGGAACATTAGGACTTTCCTCAACGCTTTTATGAATTTTCAAATTTAATTAAAAGTTTTATTTAACGCCAAAAGTTCTGCGCCGAAATGCCTCAAATAAATTAAATTCCCTTACCACATTTTTCTATTTAGAGAAAATTAGGGGTCATTTCGGCGCAAACCAAACAAATTAAATTTTAATTTTTAAGTAAACAGTTGGGGCTCTTTATGGGCAAAAGATGGCACATTCAAAATCGACATAGATAGACTTTCTTATTTTCACAGTGATTTGTTTGCTGGAGTGCCTGATATTTAAAAAATATTTTTTAATTTTTTTATTAATGTTCTTAAGAGCTTCTTTTAATAAAATAAAGTCTAAAGTTTTTATGTAATTATTTCAAATTTACTTAATATATAAAAATTCAATTAATTTGATTATCAACATTCATTTAAAAATCTACCATGTCGAATCAATTTTCTTCCAAGTTTATTTTTGAATAGAGAGAGAGGTTATCTCTCTAATACGTTTCGGATTCCGATAAATGTAAATTTCGGTTCAGATTCTTGAATTAGTGAAAATGAAGGAAATCATGTCCCTTGTCATTTAGAACATCAAAATTATTGTCTGCAGCTCTGCAAATGATTTTTACCTGGAGTGCCTAATATTTAAAATTATTTTTTATGCTTTATTTATTAATATCTTTAAGAGCTTCTTGTTTAAAATAAATTTCTATAACTCAATTAAATCAGATATTTCCAAAAAACAAATATTATACACAAGGGATGGGCCCTGTTTCTGTCAAGACTAAATTTTTTGGATTAGCGTCCATCTTATATGTAATTATTTAAAATTTACTTAATATACGAAAATTCAATTAATTCCATTTATCAATATTTATACATAAAAAGTAATACTGGCATGAGCATGAACTTGTAAAAGTCTTGTATTTTTGAATAGAGAGAAATAAGTACTCTCTAAATAAGTGTTTGTCTTTTCTTCAAAATTAGCAAGCTGATCATTTCTACTCAGAAATTCTGTTTTTGGAATCGGAGATTCTGGTCTTTTCTGCATCAAAATTTCTGATGCTTCTCGGAATCGGTATTTCTGACAATGAGCTAGAAAGGAATTTATTTTTGTCCGCAAATAATTCTTTATTTTATAAAATTTACTTAATATCCAAAAATTCAATTAATTCAATTTATCAATATTTACAGAAAAATTGAGTGGGAGTTGTAATTTTTGTGTTATATTTTTGGATAGAGAGAAATTACTCTCTAAATAATTGTCTAAGATTTCAAGTTGATCAGTATATGTATCAATGGCCTTTGCTAATCATTTCAAGGCTCGGAGTAAAAACACAAAAACTAGGAAATGAAGAGCAAAATAAGTCCTTTAGAACAGGACGACGGTTCTGAAATTCGTAACTGTCGGAAATCGGAATTCCAAGCGATTTCTGCTTAAGGGAGCCCATTCTCTCAATAATTTACACACGAAAATTGTCCGCAAACATGAAAAAATTTAAAAAAAAATATTATTTACAGGCCTAAGAAAATTCTGGATTACTCAAGTAAATATAAAATATAATTTCCAGTATATATTTCTTTCAAGTGCCTTTTTTGTTTGGTACAAAAGCGGCGAGTTGTTGAATTTTTTTTAGCATATTTTTGAGAGATACTTGAAGTTCTTTTTTGGTTGTTATGGTCAGTTTTGTGTGTTATTTACTTTAGTTATTTGTTTAAAAAATTTTTTTCTGACCAATTAATTGGTGAATTTATACCCAATTAATTGTTCTTGAAAAACAAATAAATTTTCATTGTTTTTATTTGGTCCATTCTAATTTAGGGGAAAGCAATTATTTGTTATTTTATTTGTTCTGGTTTACTAATTATATTTAATTTTCAGTGGTTGGGGTAAATTATTTAGGGAGTCAATTCTCCCCACTCAAAAATACTTCAAACGCTTTAAAGCAGAAACAACTAAAGAACATCTACAAGCTAAAGTCTAATAAAATAAATTAATTGAAATTTTATATATTAAATGAATTTAGATATAAATATATTTCTAAGAGGTTTTTTGGTTCAAGGGAAACCAAATAAATTTTCATTGGTTGTCTCTATTTATTCTGGTTTCCCAATTATTTGTTATTGAACTAAAAACAAATAAATTTTATTTGTTTTGGGATAACAAATAATTGGTTATTCTGGTTTGTTCTGGTTTTGTAATTAGGGTTTACCAATTATTTATTATTTTATTTGTTCTGGTTTCTATTTTATTTGTTCAGTGAAGAAAGAACAAATAAATTTTCATTGGTTGGGTTAACCAAATAATTGGTAATTTTATTTGTTCTGGTTTGATATTAAACTACCTCTATGGAAAATAAAAAATTCCCCCATCCTTAAGCACATCCCATCATTCATCATTACTCCCCACCCATCCTTAACCACATCCCATCCTTAACTACATAAATCAAAAAAATTCCTTAAAATTTTTTTCGTCCATATTTCAAAAATATTTTTTTGGAATAATTATTTTTAGCTTAAAAGTCATCTTAAAAACTCCCCCTTTTGTATTCTCCACCAAAACACTTGAAATATCCCCTGTCCTTTTCAAATGGACAATCAAACAATACTTGTGTTGTCCTCTGCGCATATTTATTTCCCGAATTTGTTTGTATAACAACTCCTGACTAAAATTAAATATATATTTTTGGAGGATTTAATGGTCATTTTTGTTTTAATCTCAAAATATTTTTAAAAGAAAATTTTTTTTAATAATTTTTATAAAATGACCTCTCCTGTATAGAGGTGGACCATTGATGTTTCTGCCTCTATAACTCTTGAGCTTCTTAACCGATTAGAATGGTTTTGGTAGCATTCGATAGAGAATTAAATTTGCTATAAATCCGGGTAAAATCAGAATTTTAGATAAATTACAAAAAAAGTTGTGGTCGAAAAACTGACAATTTGTCAATGTCATTTTCTTCCCAATAATATTGAATTTGAGAACATTATTTAGGGAGCTATATCTCCCTATTCAAAAATATAACAAGTCAATATTTTCAATATGATAAGCATTTAAACGTTTCGAAATTAAAAGTTGATAAAAGAAATTAATTAAATTAATACATATTATGCAAATTAAATTTTCTATAATATCAATTGCTTCATTGTTAATTTTTAACCTTACCAACGGAATTTTAAATCACCTGATCTTCTCTACCCATTCAAATTATTTTGGTATCATTCGATAAGAAATTGACTTAGCTATAAAATCGAATAAAATCGAAATTTTTTGATAGATAACAACAAAAGTTAAGAATGGAAAACTGACAATTTGCCTAAAATAGCAAGTTTTTTGACCACAACTTAGAGTAGCTTCATCATAAAATTTCTATTTAAACATCATTTGTAGCAAATTTAATTCTCTATCGAATGATACCAAAATTATCTTAATCGGTTTAGTCTTTTAAAATTTATTTAACTTAATTTTCACAATAGAATGAAGAACAGAAATAATTTAGGGAGTTTGTTTTCTCCCTATTCAAAAATACAGGCTTAAAAAATTTTTGATAATCCAACTTACGTTACAGTCAATTAAGAAAAAGTTAATAAAAAAATTAATTGAAATTTTACATATTAAGTAAAACTTTAAAATAATTTAATTTAGAAAAAGAAAAAAAATTAAACAGAATGCCAACAAAATTTCAATTTTTATTTATTCTACTCATTCTCTCCATTTTTACACTATTCAATCCGTCTACAGCCAATGTCTACCATAATAATCACTCTCCACTAATTAAAGGAGGTGTTGTTGGTTTTGGACCTTCCCAACATTTCGCCACAAATTTAAAATTTCGAAAACGTGTGCCTTATAGAGACAACGGTGTTTTGGCAATAAATAGTGTTGGAAGAAGAAAACAAAAAATGCCACCTAGAAAGATGATTGAAAAACCGAGACTTCGTTTTAAAGGGAAAGGTAACTAGTAGAAAGTGTTCCTTACGAAGGGAGCCTCGTCCGAAGGGAACATCCAATTATAACTTTGCTAGATAAAGTTAGGCAGCTTTCTGGAAATGTTTAGGTGCTCCTCTGATAGAGCTACTGAGGCAATAAAGCCTTCTCGACTATAGTCTTGTTCCGGTAACTAGAAAGAAGTGTTCCTTACGAAGGGAGCCCCGTCCGAAGGGAACATTCCAATAGTTGGATTGAAATCAGACTTTGCTAGGTAAAGTTAGGCAGTTTTCTGGGAATGTTTAGGTGCTCCATTGATAGAGCTACTGAGGCAATGAAGTCTTCTCGGTTATAGTCTTTTTTTCGTTCGGAAAAGAGTGAGGTACTCAGCCTTATGATGACTCTCCCTTCACCGTTCAAACCCCTGCCTAAGTGGCTTAAATGGGGGTAGTGTCAGTTTAAGCTTTCTTTTCATATGCTCTCATGCTTCTTCGTAAAATCAAGACTTAAAAAAATTTTTTAAATTTAAAATTAATTACAGTAGAAAGCAAGTCAAAAGGCAACTTAAAGAGACAAGCAAAAATTCATTAAAAGGAAAGGAAGTTGGATCAAGAAATGCTGATGGATTCTTTAATTTAATTAAAAACCTCTGAATAATAATATTATTAATTTTAATTTTGTAATATTTATATTTAAATATATCCAGTTGGAATGAACATTAATCTTATCTTACAAAAGAAATAAATTTAAATACTAAATAACGTAAATCCATTAAATCAATCCTTCATTGGACAACCGATACCCGAGTATTGAGGCAATTAGGGAGGTGGCTACAAAATTTTATTTCGGTAAATAATATAAAATGGTCAGTAGTACAAAAAATGTAATTTTATCAACACATAAATTTTTTACTCCGTATAGTATAATTCAAATAAATAATTATATAATTTCGGGAAAAGGGATTGAATAGTATCGTGCTTCATTTCGTCCTGCTTAGTATTATTTTTGAATGGGGGTTTGAAAACCCTCAAAAAATATTTTTTTATGATATGGGGGCAAAGCTGAATATTTGAAATATTTTAAATTCTAATATTTGAAAGCTGAATAATGGCCTCTTTTCTTTTGGCAAATAATATAAAATGGTCAGTAGTACAAAAAATATCACTTTATGAACAAATAGATTTTACTCCGTATTGTATAATTCAAGTAAATAATTACTATATATAAAATTTCGGAAGCAGGTACTGTGTAATTTCTTGTTGACACGTTTCTTCTTATTTTTGAATGGGGGGTTGGAAACCCTCAGAAATAATATTTATAATACGTAGGGCATAGCTGAAAAGAGCTGTAAACGACAAAATTTAGCAAAATTCTAGAAAAAGTACGAAATATGGACCATATTTAAATTTTCTAAAGTATCCACGAGAGTCCGAAATAAGCAAATACGGTCTGGTTCGACTACTGACTCGAAAAAACGAGGCTGATTTGAACAAGACTGAATAATATTTTTCCTAATTTTGGAACAAAAATTGAAAAAATCTGGCTCCTTGGCCTTCCAAAATTCTCAAAATTTATTGATTTATGTTCAATATTTTTCAATGGAATTTTAGCCTAAAAATGATGAAGCTCGAGAAAGACATGAACATAGGCCCGATTCACCATACCCAACCCTAATTTTTAATTATTCAAAATAATTTTTTTCACATGATTGTAATTTCGTAAATTTATTATTAAAGATTATTTAGAGAGTCTTTGCTCTCTATTCAAAAATATTCTTGTTCAAACAGCGTTAGACGATCGGAACAATTCTCAAGTAAAATTTAATAAAAGAAATTAATTGAATTTTTACATATTATGTAAATTTAAATTTATTGCAAATGAAACATCAATACATCAAATGACACACTGACGCCCTCAGCTAGCATAACCACCGTACTTATGAAAAAACCGATTCTTAGATTAACAATTGCCGATGGTTTTGCCTTTCCTCAACATTATTCAACAGATTTAAAAATTCCGAAAATTTGTTCCCTATAATAGAGATAATTGTGTTTTGGCAATAAATTGTGTTGGAAGACGAAATTCTATATCCATAAATTCAAATAAGTAATTATTAGAATTATTTTGGAGACCAAATATAGAGCACACCCTGCTGAGTAGACTAAATTTTTGAATGGATATGGAAATCCTCAATAAAATTTCTGTAAGATATGGGTTATTGTATGTTAAGTCAATTAAATCAGGGTTTCCTAGTCGATTTTTATTCCGTATATAAAATTTCAAATAAAAATAAATATGTATAGAATTTTGTTAAAAGTCGAATGACGCCAATTGCTCAATAAATAATTCAATATTTTTGAATGGGGATTTAAAATCCTCAAAAAATCATATAACGAAGTTGGCATTAGATTTATGTGATGTTTTATGTTTTTCTATTTTGCTTATTCCGTTATTAAAAATTCAAATAAGAAAAATATTAAATAAGGTAATTGTACTTTATCCTTTATATTCTTGTATGAAGGTTAAAAAATTCAAGAATTTTTTTGAAGATTTCGAGAGATAGATTAAAAACTTCATTAAAACTTTTAATTAATATGCGAGGGAAATATTAAAGCTGAAAGATAAGTTATACTGATCCGAAATCTGTCAGTTGCTTGCAATTTTGTGTATGTACAGGATAATTTAGAGAGTACATGCTCTCTATTCAAAAATAAGGGAAAAAAAGAATATTACTACCCGCATACAAAAAGATTTTAAGTAAGTTTGATTAAAGAAAATAATTTAAATTTTGTATATTAAGTAAATATAAGTTTAGTCGAATTGAGTATTATTAGTCTGTTGGTTTTAAGATAAGCCGGATTGTGGATGGAATTTTTGTCTGTCCTGATTTTGATCCTTAAAAATCAGACATTTGTCCTACAAAAATAAAAAATCAAATAAAAGAAGTAATACTTGACATAATACTTTACAGCGACGAGTGATATCGATGGATTGAGAGTACCACAGTTGAGTTACTCTATTTGTACAGCAGTCAAGTAGTAAAATAATTTGCCAAAATATGGACAAAATATGTAAAATTCTTTAAAATACCTATGCAGCAATATGAAAATTACAGTATATGCATTAACAATCGTCCAATGCCATTTTCGGCTTCGAACTACAACACATACAGTTGTTGTCTAACCAGATACTATAAGCCCTTATTTGTAACGAATACTACATTTGTCTGTTTTATAACAGACATACAAAAATATGGAGTTTAGTTATGAAGTTTGACCTAGTATGTATTAGATTTGCTTGGAAACTTTAATTAAAGCTTAACTAAATAATATGATATGAAGTAAAACTGTCATTAGAATATATGCATGTGTCCAATCACATTTTTAAATTTTGATCATTTTTTTTCACGCATACAAATAAAATTTTCAGAGAAAATAAAAAATTTTTTATAGAGGTTTTTGAGATTTAAAAATTTATTTTAAAAAATTTAAATTCTAATAGTGTTCCATCCCTCTTCCATTGGGAAGTCCCCCTCTGCCTCCGCCTGCTCCCATCCCTCCCATTGCCCTTTCATTGTTCTTCCATGCCAAGAATTTAAGATAACAGTCGAGAGCGTAGGCCAACATTGCGGAGAAACCGAAAAACTGAAAATTTTGGTGAAAATTAATTTTTAAATATTTATTCTAATAAAAAGGACAAAGAGGCTGACATGACGTCTTTAAAAGGTTACTGTATTTTACTGAGTGAAGCTACAAAAGTAATTTTTATAGCATTGGAAAGAGGAGATTCTAAGCTATAAAATAGCCAAAAATCAAATATTTAGCTCAACTTTTCAGAAGGTTATGAATTTTTAAATGAGTATGGGAGGCTATTTTGAAGGATTTTTAGGAGGATATTTGGGGGGTGATTGGATGTGATATAAAAATTTTTTTTAACTAGATCCAAGATTTTTATAAAATGATCTAAGAGGGAATATATTCAACATTAAGTTTGAACCAAAATGTTGATAAAAAAATTTCGGAGTCATAATAAAGGCATAACAGTAATTTTTGCTTAATATATACAAGTTAAAATAATGAGTAAGGTAAGCAAAATAAAAATTCTCCCGGTACCCTTAAAAAGCGGCATCCAAAAATAAACAATTTTTGGGACGGGGATTCTAACGAATCCCTACAAAATATGTGGACTGATGAGGGAGATTGACGCCGATAAAAGCTATTATAATTATGCTTTTCGCAAGGAAATGGGCTATTCAAAATCGCCCAAATTTCCAAGAATCCCTAGAAAATTGTTCGTTATTTGAAGGTAATTTACGTTATGATATGCCAATTGAAATCACCCTTTTCTAAGGGTGACGAAGATGATTGTAAATAAAATTTGACTACTTAGCTACAGGGATTCATGCGAAACCTTACAAAATTTCTGGATGGTTGAGGTGGGATTTACTCGTTGACAGTGGCTGTGCAGGAAATTCTAAAAAGTAGGGAACGTCAAAGTCAGTGCTGTGTATAGCCCTTCGAGCCGGTCCTTCAACTCCTTTGTCCCAGATCCAGCACTGATAATGAAGGGCAGGAAAAGTGAGGGAGGAAATTTTTCTTGTAAGGAAATTTCCCTATCTTAGGGGGAAAGAAAAAATAAATCACCGCTGCGATAGCCCAACCAGCTGCATGGTAATGGCTGACAGACGCCACAGCAAGTACAGAACCAGCAATAAAATAGAATATAGTCCAGGAAAAGCAGTAAATCATTTCCTAAAATTTAATTGAAATTTTTGGACAAAACAATAATTTGGTGGAAATCGATTTTCTAGTTGGTTTTACTCCATATGTAAAAATTCAAATAAAAATAACTATTTACTTTTGAGAAAAAAAAATACGAGTAGTCAGCGCCGCAGAAAAAAAGTTATTTTTGAATGAGGATATAACAATCCTCAAAAAAATTTTTCAGACAAATTTTGATGGTGGAAATCGGTTTTCTAATTCGGTTTTTACTCCATATGTAAAAATTCAAATAAAAATATTTATTTAACTTTTGTGAAAAAAATAAAAATAGTCCGCGCTGCAGAAAAAAAGTTATTTTTGAATGGGGATATAAAAATCCTCAAAAAATTTTTCTGACAAATTTTGGTGGTGGAAATCGGTTTTCTAATTTGGGTTTTACTCCATATGTAAAAATTCAAATAAAAATAATTATATAATTTTATAAAAGAAAATGAAACATTCTCCAAGCAGGAAGTTAATTTATTTTTGAATGGGGATAAAAAATCCTCAAAAAATGTTTCATACAAATTTTGGAGCTGGCATGACTATGCGTCCAAAGAACCTTTATGCGTCCAGACACAAAAAATTGGATTTTTCTTGATATTGAAAACTTGGGTATAGCTCCAAAACTTTTCTTCATGTTCGGGATCTACGCCCACTAGGTTTTCGACCATTCCTTACCCTATCCCTATAAATTTTTAAAAGTTAAAATCGTTTGCTAAAATTTTTGAAAATTGGCTATAACTTTCAGAAATTTGAAGGGATAGGGTAAGGAATGGTCTCAAACCAATTTGGCTATGTACGTTTATTCAGGCAAAAACGAAAACTTTAAAATAGTCAATAATGTCATTTTGTCAACAATATATTTGAGGATTTTTATATCCCCATTCAAAAATAAACGAATACTTCCGGTACGGATTGTATTTGTTTTCTTTCACAAAATTAAATAATTATTTTTATTTGAATTTTTAAATATGGAGTAAAAATCAACTTTTTAAAAAACCGATTTACACCATTTTGTCAACAACTAAATTAAAAACCCACACAAACAATCCAAGGGATCTGAGGCCATTGGTCCACAATATGGAACAAATAAAGCATTAGCAGAGTCAATGAAATAATAAATCCAAAAACAGAAACAAAAGTTGCTCCTCCAACGCCCGCATAATAAGCTGGGCCTCCAATCAACACAGCCATGAAGCAAAGAAAATTGAAACAAATTACAATAATTTTTAAGAGGCCGGGTAAAGTCTTCAAATAGCTCGTGTCTAGCCACGGATTGCATTCTATATTCCCTCCGTCGTATAGAGGGCCGGAAGGTTGGATGTATCTTTGGCCTGTGGATGTTGTTGTGTAGACTCGGGTTTCTTCTTCGTACATTTTTTTGGAATTTTTTAAAAATATTTTCTGAAAATTAAAAAAAATTTTTAGGGGGGAGGGGGTATTTTAAAAGACAATACAGAGACGAGATTACGATAAAAATTTCACTCCGTATTTAAAATTTCAGATGACTAACTTTTAAAATCCGAGATATCAGCTGTTTTAGATAGGATTACTATGTAGCAATGAATTATTTTTGAATGAGGGGTTGAAACCCTCAAAAAATTTTTCCCCAAGTCGTGTAAAAAAATTATACAATCAACTAAATAACGTTAAAAAATATGAATTTCTGTTCGGACATACATAAACTCAATAAAAATTTAAAAACTAGAGATAAAAACTTTTTATTTTAAATTTCCCAAAGCAAAAATCAAAGCGAGGGGAGATAGGATGTCGAAGGATCATTGCCTGCTCATGGCTTAACGACCTATAGAATAAAAATTTCTGTTATAGAGATTTTATGAGATGTCGAGTTCATCTCTCGAATAGCATGTCATCTTAGTGAATTTTAGAGAGTATACTTTCTCTCTATCCAAAAATACGCCATCTTCATCCTCCAAACACAAAATTGAAGTATAAGTAATAGCTATAAACACAAGCAATTGAATTTTTATATATTAAGTAAATTGGAATTTATTTAAAATCATAAAATCTAATAGGTATATTAATAAGAGAGGGGGAGGGTCAGTTGAGGGTATTGGGCATTTGTTGGATCCAACCTTTTTCAAACACTAGCTCCGGCTCCCGGGTTTCCAGAGATCCCAGAGACATTTCCAGCAATGATGAGAATGCCGTCGCCTTTTTATGTGTTTCGCCTGTCATATTTCACTTTGTGTTTCAGCACATCCCTGGTATCGATACAGATGTGGGTCAGAATTCCGAGTTACGAATTTTGAGCCAGTTCCGAATTCCGACACCTCTGACTGTTTCGACCCACCTTTATACCGATATGAGGATCTGTGGTTATTGAGTGAGTCGATTAAGGAATTGAACATTCTTATAATTTAACAAAATTAAAAAAAAGAACAGAAAAAGTGTGTGTATTAAATCCTAGTTTCAATCGGATATTGAAAAAAATTTTTTAAAGAGAGGCAAACATATCCAAACAAATCGATCTATATCCCCAACTTAATACCCTAAAGACCACAAATATTTCTAAAATAAAATTTTTTCTCACAGCTGTTCCCCAGAAACATTTAACCTCTTTATCTCTTCCAGTTTTTATTTTAAATTCCCAAAGCGATTTGTTCAATAAAAGTTCAACAGCTGTTCAATTTCTTCCAAATTTATTTCCCCTTAAAATACCCACAACTGAAGAGAATTTTAAAAAGCCGCAAATTCGCCAAAATTTCAATTTGTCACATTTCACTTGGCCAAAAGTTCAATATGGTCAAATGTTCATCTGGGCAAAAATTCTCCAATTAAATTTTACTCCTTATTTATTAATTCAATTAAATATTTATTAAAATTCTTGGACTAATTTGTCTTAAATAATGGCCATAACGTATCGTATCATTTATATTTGAATGAGGGTGATAAACCCTCAAAAATACTATTTTAAAGATTTATTGAATTGATATGATCCTGTTCATTTCTTACAAATTTTTTACTCCTTAAAATACCCACAATATAAGAGAATTTTTAAAAAGACGTAATTTCGCCAAAACTTCAATTTGTCAGAATTCACTTGGCTAAAAGTTCGCTAAGGTCAAACGTTGATTTTGGGTCAAAAATTCACCTTTTGTCAAAAGTTTGATGAAAGATATGTGTCTTTTAAACATTTATTAAAATTCCCTAGTTAATTTTACTCCGTATTTATTAATTCAATTAAATATTTATTAAAATTCTTGAAAGATGTTTTAGAGGAAAAGCGTTTCGTATCTTTTATATATTTTTGAATGAGGGTTATAAACCCTCAAAAAAATTCTGAAAGAGTTCATGTAAAAGTCTTGTCATTCACAAGTTTCCTTTGTTAATTTTTCATTTTGATAAATTGTTGAACAATTTATTTTATCAAAATTTGTGCGAAATAAGTTGCAGTATCTTTTAATGATTTGTAAAATTTTCTTAATTGATTTTACTCCGTATTTATTAATTCAATTAATTAATTATAAAATGGATGAAAGAAAATTGTTAGACACAGAAATTTGTTGGACATTGACTTCATACATCACTTATTTTTGAATGGGGGTTATAAACCCTCAAATAAATTTATAGATTCTTTGAGGATTATGTTGCTCATGTCATTCCTCTCTAATTGTTTCAAAGAATAACTTTAATTTGTTAAATTTCTTTTTTCTGCCAAAACATTTAAAAGTTCATGAGTTAACCTTTCGTTGTGTCAAAATAATTTTTAGTCTACTAAAAACTCAATTTGTCAAAATTCACTTGGTCAAAAGTTATTTTGTTCAAAAATTAGGCGAAAAGATTTGCTGTATCTTTTAATGAGTTGTAAAATTTTTGTAGTTGATTTTACTCCGTATTTATTAATTCAATTAAATAATTATTAACATTCTTTAAAGATGACTTCGAAGTATTGTTGTTTGAAGTATGAAATCGTATTTTTGAATGGGGGTAAGGTCCCCCAAAAATATTTTTTAATATCCTCTTAGATCTTGTTGCTGGCTTAAAAATGATCAAAAGTTTATTTTGGCAAAATAATTTTTGTCCAATTTAATTATTCAATGTCTCTCCAGTCTAATAAATTTGATAAGAATCGTTATCATTCCCTCTAATCTCTAAAAAGAAAAATTTTCAAAAAAATTTTTGGCCACTGTTCATGAGTATTTTATAGCTTTTAAAGTTTCCTTATTAAATTTGCTCCGTATTTATTAATTCAATTAAATATTTATTAAAATTCTTGAAAGAAAATTTTGTTGTTGTATAAGGAGTTAGATTTGTTATTTATGAATCGGAGTAAGAAGCTCTCAAAGTTGTTTGTTGAAAGAGTTGGTGAATACGGTTATCCGGAACCGAAAAAGACCGGATAACCGAAAATTTCCTAGGAACCGCCAACCTTAGTTTAACCGTAGTACTCCGCATCTATTAATTCAGTTAAAAAACTATTAAAATTCTTGAATGACGAATGCTTTGTATAGCTTCAATAGTATGCACAATATTTCAATATTTTTGAATGGGGGTTATAAATCCTCAAAAATATTTTTTAAAAGCTTTCTGGAATAAGTTGGCGTAAAAATGTTCAAAAGATTATTTTGTCAAAATTTTTTTTCCAATTTAACAATTCAATGTCTCTCTAGTTTAATAAATTTGATAATAATCGTCATCATTTCCTCTAGTCTGTTCCAAAGGAAAATCTTCAACAATTTTATTTAGCAATTATTCTCAAAAATTTAAAAAATGAATTTAAGTGCCACATTTTACAATTTTAAAAATTATTATAAACACTTGAAAAATAAATTTTTCTTTCAAAAAGATTTTTGGCATTCCTATGCATGACAATAAATAAATAGACCAAACAATTTCCGTTGGTTAAAAGCTTTTATTTATTTTTTATTTCGTTGGGACGTCTATTAAAAATTTTATTTTTTTTCTTTCAATTTTCGCCCCTTAGGCATTAAAAATTATAAAATTTTTAAGAAAAATTGAGGGTGGGCAATGGGATTTTTTTCGGAGGATATATACCCTCTCCTAGTGGAATCTATCCTTGTGAAGAGAACATCTCCGAAGGGAGAATACACCTCAGAAAGAACATATCTCCGAACGGATATACTCTTCCGAAAGGAACAGAGCCCCTTCGTAGGAGGAACAGACCCCTTCGAGAGAGAGATTCCCTTCGTAGGAGTATGTTCCCTCGAAGGGAATATAGTACACCTCCGAATGTAGCATGTACAGAGGTGGGTGGAATATACCACTCCGTAAGAAGCTTACCGCTGTGACCTCTTCGAAGGTAATCTACCATACCATACCAGAGGTGAATCGGAACTGACGAAGGTGCCGAAAATCCATCTCTGTCCCATACACTTGTGAAGTGAATATCCCATTTAAGGAGATCATCCCTTTCTTAAGTATAAAGGCGCCGAAATGACTATACTTAAATTCACTACAATTAATTTTTATTCAGGTTGAAGTTGTTAATGTGGGGGTCATTTCGGCGCAGACTCCAAAGAATTAAAGACAAGAAAATTTTTTTTGGTTTTTTGGCCCATTCTTTCCAAAAATAACTTTTTGCTTTTAAAATCCATTAATAAATTGAATTGACTTTTATTTGGGGCGAAAGGGGAGGAAAGAACTTTTTTTGGAATTTCCTTCAACCTATTTTAGAGGGAAAAAGTATTGGCACCTTTTAGCGGTGAAATGCTTATTTTTGGAAAATTTTATTTTTTTTTATTTAACTGGTAAAACGTTTTTTGCTCAAAATTTTAAGGCCTATTGGAGCCTAAAGTTAATGTAAAAACAAAAGTCATTTCCTTTAAAAAATGTTCCCTTCGGACGGGAAATGTTCCATTCGGACGGGAAATGTTCCCTTCGGACGGGAAATGTTCCATTCGGACGGGAAATGTTCCATTCGGACGGGAAATGTTCCCTTCGGACGGGAAATGTTCCATTCGGACGGGAAATGTTCCATTCGAAGGGAACATGCGAAGAATACCCTCCGAAGGGGAAGAGGTACCCTTCGAGCGAAACCTAGATTCTTTTTTCCCTTAACTTTAAACTTTATTATGATGTATGAAGGAAATAAGTATCGCTCAACAGTGCATTGGAGATGACTTTGTTCCTTTCGGATAGGGGGTTCCTAAATTTTCTCCCAATACATCAACATTACAAAAAATGAATTTTCTTGAGTAATAAAATATGCTGAGTTCAAAAATCCGTATAATGATATTTAAAATGGTCCACTTATCCACTTTGATTACTAAAAAAGATATTGTTAGTAGGGTTGCCAGAATGAGTTGACTAGGACCAAAAGATCGAGTCGGGCCCAAGATATTTGGCCCTGAAAGACTCGTACAGGTCTACTTGATAGAAATGAGGCTCGAAAATGATCAATGTAAAAATAAATATTAAGTAAAAATGTTCTCCTCAAACAAAAATTTACTTCTAAATTCTCTCATTCTGATTACTGTATTTTCTCTTATTTTAAAAATAAATTGCCAAAACGATGTGAATGAACAACCTCAAGTTTTGACAGATGTAAGAATATTTTTAATTAATTTTTAAATTTTTTAAAAATTTTTAGACTGAAGATTTCTATGCTGTTGATGAGAAAAGAGTTCCTCATCCGGGGTAGGTCCACATTTAGATTTTCAAATTAAGCCATATTCTGTTTAAGATAGACTCTTTATAAGAGACTTTCTTAACAGTCGGACCTTACTCTCTTAAAAGTTGGCACTCGGTTTAATTTACCTACCTTCTA
Organism: Meloidogyne luci; assembly: GCA_902706615.1. Classification (NCBI taxonomy): domain Eukaryota; kingdom Metazoa; phylum Nematoda; class Chromadorea; order Rhabditida; family Meloidogynidae; genus Meloidogyne; species Meloidogyne luci. The sequence goes on along the minus strand of CACSLI010000091.1, from coordinate 3,322,542 downwards.
TTTGGGTCCCTATGGGAGGGGAGAGTGATACCACCCTCATGATACCTCCGTAGAGTGTACGAGCTTTTTGGCCGCATGATGTATATGCATGATTAGAAAAGCTGTTTTTATTATAACAGCGTTGTCCCCTCAGAGGGAGTTATTTCTGGCGGGATGACTCCTTACGAAATAATCTCTGATTAATATGAAATTATTCAGAAGCACTTGGCGTCAACAAGGACGAATACGAAGGTATTAAATTTAAAAAGAATTTTCAAGAAATTTTTTTTAAAGTTTCTACTCCCCAACAATACCAGACTTTAATACTCCATATAGTCGGTTCACAAAATATGGAGCACATAGGCCTATGTTTATTAGATACATGCGCAGCTTTTCGGCATAAACAAAGGAATTAATATTTTAAATGATTTGAGAAAATAAGAAAATTTTACTTAATATATTAAATTTGAAATATGTAAATTTATATAAAAATAATTACCAATTGTTTCAGTGCAATTTCATACATATGTTGTAGATTAATTTTTGGGCAGGGGGTTGTTTAAACCCCTTTAAAAGATATCTGATAATTTTAGAATAAATTATTTTTTTACTTTCGAAGGACACATCTAACTTTTAGTCCTTTTGAGAGAACCCCTACCCAAACTGAACATATTTTTATGTTACTTTTAAAGGAATTCACTCCGAATAGAAAATGCAAGCTAGTTTATCATACATATTTCCTTATCAGCTGATAAAATAAATTTTTAACTCCAATTAAAGAAAATAACAAGTATTCTGATTTTTAAAAAGTTGTGATTTATTTAGGAGACGTTAAGGCACGAAGACCACGAAAGTTTATCTGTACCTATTTATCTAACTAATAAAGCTAGAGTCATGAAATTTTGTAAATACCTTCAGGAAAGTCTTAGCTATATTTACTGAAAATTTGAGAATTTTCGGTTAACAGTATCCAAAGTTATGGCCAAAAAAGTTGATGTTAAGATTGTTAAGATGTTAACATTGATGTTAAGATGTTAACATTGATGTTAAGATTGTTATCAGTTTTACCACGATTTGAGTAACTATTGGTATTAATTACTGATATTGAGGGATGTTGCTGTTGATTTAATTGAACTTTTGTTATTAAAATATCCATGTAATCATCCTTAAAAATACAAAATTGAGAAGTAATCGAATGAAAAAAATTTTGAAAATTTTTTTGAAAATTTTCAGAAAAAATTATTGAAATTTTCAAAAATTTTAAAATTTCAAAAAATTTTTCAAAATTTTTTGATTTTCTCAGAATTCTCTAATAAAAATCCAACCTTAATATCATCATTATTTTCCCTCCTTTCACTCCCTTCAGACTGTATCCTTTTAAGTTCATCAACCTTTCTGTCCAACAAGCGCGAGAACATTGTGTACAAGGCTTCCATGTTGTCTTGACTAGCCATATACTTTAAAAAATATAAATTAGAAAATCAGAATTCTAATTTTTTGTATCAGAAGAAACCAGAATTTTTAAAATTTTAATTTTAAAATTATCAGAATTTTTGGGGGAAATGTTCAATTTTCATAGAGCGTGACCTCAACACTTAAAAATTCATAACTTTATGAAACTTAAAGGTATTCGAATATTTTAAGTGTTAAAATATACTATAAAGAGTGCTCTATTTATTGAAAATAATTTCAGAAAAATTAATTTCCGGAAAAGTAAAGATATACGCAAGGAACTAGGTCTACCCCTAAATCTGACTAATTTCAAGAACTTACAACTTGATTAAAACTTGGATAATTTAATTTTTAAAGCTTATTATATACAAAAAAGACTGCTCTATTTAATAAAAATATTTTTTTTTAATATTTATTAAACAGATCTACCTGATCAATCTCCCTTTTCATTGTATTACTCCTCGAAATTGTGCTCCCATTAATTGTTTCCATATAAGCGGAAGCTATTGACTGACTATGCGGTCGACTAGCTTGTCTAATAAATGATCAAAATAAATTATTATTAATTCCTTTCATTTATTTTTTAAAAAGCATTGACATTCATTACAATCTCATCCCTCTGAACTTGAGGATAGATGGGTTATGAAGCTATTTCCCGGTAGGAATATCACTCGGGATATATTTTAACACTACTCTAACTATTAATAACCCAGGTGTTGTATTCTTTAACAAAATATTTTGACTTTAAGTAGGTGAGGGACACTCATAGTGTTGTTTGAGAGAATGAGAGAATACGGTATTTTAACGTTTAATTTCAACAAAATATTACTTGGTCATTTTCCTTCCAACCTGAGCAATTTTAACAGCCTCGGTTAACTAAAAAATAAATTTTACAAAATTTTCCCTTACAGTAATCTAATTACAGTAATTTTATTGTAGGCCCTAACAATGTCACTAGCATCAAAAGCTTTGCGTTTAACATGCCTCATTAGTAAAGGCTTAATTAGCTTTGCATTGAATCTCTCAAAAGAGTCTCTAAAAAAGTGTCGTCCTCTTTGCCCAATAATATCCTCAATCCCAGCCATTGTGTAATCAAAATATTTGTTGTAAACCTTTAAAAATGAATTTTTGAATTGTTTATTTCCGTTATAAGTCCGATTTTTAAAAGTTCCATATAGAGACAGGATCGAGAGAAGATGTCGATCAAAAATCTCGGTTATCTAGATCTATAATTTTTCGAGATCTCGATTCTCGTACGACTCTCCCAGTCCCATCTCTAATTCCTTATGAAATGTCCCTTTCACAGAGCCACTATTAGGATGTTCCCTACACACTAGTAAGATGTTCTTTCCAGGCCAGGAGATGTTCCCTCCAAATAGAATTTTTAAATAACTTTTGAAACATCTACTTAATATATAAAATTCTAATTAATATTTAAGGATAAACAAAGTGAATAAAAACTTGGATAGAATTGTATAATACGGGAATTTTTGGAACGGGGGTGATGCGCACACCCCTACAAAATTGGAAATTTGGTGATTAAATCCTTATCTAAATTTAGTTTCTGAAAAATCACCTTTTCGACCATCATTGCTTCATAATCAAGATCAGCCTTTTCCACTTTTAAAAGAAACAGTAACGGTCTAATGGTTATACCCATTAAGAAGACAGTAAAGAAGATCACCGCGATGCTATAAATTTTAACTGAATGTGACTATTATTGGAGAGGGCCTCAATAAAGGAAGACAATCATGTCTCTCCCTTATCACCCAGAATTTTCTGAAAGCCTCTCTAATAGAAAGGCATATCCTTAAATTGAATCTATTTATATCCAATGTTCCCTTCGAACGAGGCCTCGTTCGTAGGAACATGAACATGTTCACCTCCTTCTATCATAAAGGCACATTCCCCTCTCCAAATTTTAATTTTTTACTTACCAAGTAGTCACAAACATCCTTTTAGCCTATAAAAACTTGGATCATTTTATCTAATTCTAATTTAAACTTGAATATCTGCAGGTAAGGATACTACAAGCCCAAAGGCAATAGCTCCTCGAAGACCGCCATAACACAAAACAAATTGATCTCTCAAAGAAAATTTCTTGTTCCTCATCCGATTTAATACAGAACATTGAACTATCACACCTTTAAAAATGTATTTTAAGAGAAAAGTTGATGGGTTAATAAAGGAAGTTAATATATGGCCAATGTTCCCTTCGAACGAGGACCCCTCCGAAGGGAACATTTTTTCCTTGTTCCCTTCAAACAAGGTGAGAATGCCCCACCGAAGGGAACATTCTCTCATACAGGTCTCCTTATGAGCGGTCTCCCCCAAAGAAGGGTGATTGATGCTACCGATGTCTATCTATGGTCAATGTTCCCTTCGAACGAGGACCCCTCCGAAGGGAACATTTTTTCATTGTTCCCTTCAAAATAGGGGAGAATGTTCCCTCTGAAGGGGTCATTCTCTCATACAGGTCTCCTTATGAGCGGTCTCCCCCAAAGAAGTGAGATTGCTCCTATCGATGTCTATTTATGGTCAATGTTCCTTTCGAACGAGGACCGCTCCGAAGGGAACATTTTTTCCTTGTTCCCTTCAAAAGGGGGAGAAAGCTCCATCTGAAGGGAACATTCTCCATCCGAAGGGAACATTCACCCAGAGAAGGGAGATTGCTCCCATCGATGTCTCTCTAGGTTCAATGTTCCTTTCGAACGAGGACCCTCCGAAGAGAACATTTTTTCCTTGTAAATAACATACCAATAGTTCTATAAAATAAACACAAAAATATGGTAACAAAAACAAAAGAGGTATCCCATTGATGAATGCTAGAAATTGTGGATAATCCAAGAAACATAAAAATAACAGTTTCACTACATTGAGCAAGCATTTTGATAAAATATTTAACTGAATTGTTTGCATCGTGGCTCATATTGCCCTTAACATATTGCTTCATCATTATGCCACAAGCTACTATTCTGTAGGAGTATTTAAAAGATTTTTAACTGATTATAAGATTAAGGGATAATTTTATCTCTTGGAGGTTTTAAAGTACTCTTAAAGGGGAATGTTCCCTACGAACTAGACCCCCTCCGAAGGTAACATTCTATGAATCGGTGTATTGTATTTTCGGTGAAAGATCAGTTTAGTTATGCATGAGGTTGAAGAGTATTCTGTTTTCCGGATGTTTTATTTCCGGAGTGTATCATATTTTCCGGAATGTTCCCTACGAACGAGACCCCCTCCGAAGGGAACATTCTTCCATTCGGTGAATTGTATTTTCGATGAGAGGTCACTTTAGTCATAAAAAAGATTTAATTTTCCGGAAAATAAAATTTCCGGATCTAAATTTAAAATAAATTATACGCTAATATAGATGAGAATCCAAACATTTCAGCCGAAAGATAGGCTAGATATGGAACAACAAAAACAAATACAGGTGCAAGAATCTTGACTCGACTTGTGAATCTGTTAAGAAAATTTCATTTTAATTGTTTTCGGCATTCTGAAATTTCGACATTTTGAAATTATGACATTCTGAAATTATGGCGTTTTGAAATTTTGACATTTTGAAAATTTCGACATTTTGACATTTTCAAAATGTGACATTTTGAAATTTTGAAAATTTCGACATTTTGACATTTTCAAAATGTGACATTTTGACATTTTGAAAATTTCGACATTTTGAAAAGTTAACATTATGACATTATTTAATCCCTAAATTTTTTATTTAAATTACCTCTTTATTCACCTCGTCAGAATAGAAACGAAGAAAGCAAAGAAAAGTCCAATTAAAGTACCCCCTAAAGCTATCACAACAAAAGAAAATATTCCAGCAATGTAGTCAAAAACTGCCAGATTGTTAACACCAATGAGAGTAAATTTGCGGAACATTTGATAAAGTACCTTTGGAGGGTAAATTAAATAGATTAGGATTTATGAGATTTTTTTGAGGGTTTATTAAGAGGATATGTAGGAAGATTTGTCCGATTTACAATACTCTTGATTAGCTGGAGCTCTACGTTACACTCACTCAAACTTGTGAGGATTGGCGCCTAATCCTCGTCCCAAAAATTTTTTTAATTAATAAAACACAGATCAGCACTTTGGTTAGAATTTGGTTTAAATAAGAGTTTAATTCAATTTTTACATATTAAGCAAAACGAAAAGAAAATTAAAACACTTTTTTGCAGATATCTACATATTTAGAATGCTTTATTCATCCTATTATAAGGAACAAGGAAGGTTCTTCCTCTTTTTAGCGTCTCTTTTATTTCCTTCTCTATTTCTCCTCTTTTTATTATTTTTGGAGTAGGCCAAAAGGATAGAATTCATCCCATATTTACTAAGTTTATTTATTTTCTACTTACCACGCTAACACCATCATTAAACAAAGCTTCCCCAAAAACATTAATAAAAAGGAATTCATTAACATGTATTTCCTCGAAAACCGCAATAACAGCAACAGGATCAACGGCACTAATTAAAGAAGCAAACAATAAAATTTCAAAATTGGAGAAGGCAACAGAAAATAAATTTAATTGGCCAAGAAGGTAGAGAGAAAAACCAATAGCTAGAGTATTCCAAATTGTGCCGACAAAAGCAAAGAGAAGGACAGAATCCCAATTTTCGAAGAGTTGTCGGTTTGGCATAAAATAGCCTGAAAAGATTGGGGGAGGTTAAATTTGAGTGGATGTTCCCTTCGGAGGGAGCTCCGTCCGAGGGGGACTCCTTGGATCTGTCCGAAGGGGACATTCAATTAGAGGAGGTTAAATTTAGGTGGATGTTCCCTTCGGAGGGAGGTCCATCCGAAGGGGACATAGAGGAGGTTAAATTTTGGCAGATGTTCCCTTCGGAGGGAGGTCCATCCGAAGGGAGAGAGACAATCAGAAAACTCCTGTTAACTAAAAGGGTCAAACATTCTTGAAAAATAGGAGGGCATTCTTCCTACGAACAGACCTAGAAGGGGTTAAACAATCGCGAAAAATGTTGCATAATATGTAAAAATCCAAATATTTTTCATTTAAAGATAATAAACAAAACTTGTAACTAATATTTGTATGATTTTATTTAGCAATTTTTGGAACGGGTGTTCGGCCGAACCCTAAAAACCGACAGACAACCTTAAAATTAATATGTGGATAAATTAAGGATGAGGCTTACCTAGCTCTAAAATTTAAATAAAATCTGACCAGCATCAAAAATAATTGGAGGAAGTAGATAAAGGAAGAATGTTGTAGATTTGAGAGTGAAGAGTTCGTTGCTAACATGTAGTTTCTGTAGAGCATAACCAAGAACTAGACCGACAACAATGTGTAGAGCACTGTCAGGTATTGCTTCCCCAAATTGTTTGTGGACATGGAAAACTTGAAATAATCGAGATTAGGGTGTTCCATTAGGAAGGAAGGAATGTTCCCTTCGGACTCAAAGGAAATGAACAATGTTCCTTTTGGAGAGGACCCGTCTGAAGGCATCGTAGCGCGTGTTCCCTCCTGCAGGTGATATGTAAGAAAACTTTTGTAGATCATGGGAAGAAAGTTCCTTCGGAGTCTCTCAGAAAGTCTCTCCTCTCAAGTATGTTCCGTCCGTAAGGAACAGACTGATAAAAGAAGGAATGTTCCTTTCAGAGAGGGCCTATCCGTAGGAACCTAAATGATGAAAAAATGTTCCATTCGGGTCACAGGTACCCTTCATAGGGAACACCTTCATAGGGAACATATGTTCCCATCGAATGGGTTCTATACGAAAAGAACATTTTCTTGCTAGAGTATTTAAGAACCTACGTATTTTAGCTATGCTAGCCAAAAGTATCCAAACACTGACTGTATATGGCTACAAATAAATTTAACTTTTAGAATTAATTAAATTTCATACAGTTTCGACATGGTGCCATTCTAGCGAAAGTATCTGTAAAGGTTAAAAATTAAAGTGTGAAGTTTTATAAGGTCTAGGGGTAATATTTTGGATAATAACTTTTTTCATTCTCAACCGATTTAAATAGTTATTATATCATTCGAAAGCTCTGAATGTGAGGAACATTTTAGCCAACAGGATTGATCTGAACAGATCTTTCTACTAAAAGTTATAGCTTTACAAGTGAGCGCAATCGTGATTTCGATCATTATTTGGCTATAACCTTAAGTAGGATGAGCTGATCAAATCAATCATGGTAGCTAAAATAATCCTAACATCAAGATTAGATATAAAATCGAGTCTATTTGATCCAAAAGTTAGAATTAGAGTCATAAGGAACACACAGTACACATGATAACAACCTTAAGTTCTCTTCGATTGGTTCCGAAGGGAACATTACCCTATCTAGTATAGTTATGTTTGGACGGATGTTCCCCCAGAGGGTTTATAGAATTGTTAGACTCCTCCGAACGAAGTGTTCTATTTCTAAGGAAGAGGACCCCTCCGAAAGAGGGAAATGTTTTGAGATTTTCTCTAATTGCCTTAAAATAGCTCGGCTTCTGTTCATTCTGTTGAGCATTAATATTAAACTCTGTTGTGAGTGAAGTTTGAGATGTTTGTTGTGGTTGTTCCCAAAATGTAGTAAATGAACGATTTGTGTTGTTTGATACATCCAAAAGGGCAGGGAATGAATTTGAATTTTTGTGAAGAATGAGGAGAATAAATAAAAATAAATAAAATTTTCGTTGTAAAGAAGGAATGTGGTTGAGTTGAGAGACAGAGGAAGGGAGATATTTGCTCATTTATGTTTCTGGAATTGTTGGAATTTAAAAGGTTTAGGTACCTTTTAAGGATGGAAAAATAAAAATATTTATGATGGAACAATGCTCCCTTCTAAGTAGGATTGCTAAAATGGGCCGACTCGGACCGGCTCGATAAGAATATGCCCAAAAAATTCCAAAACCGTCGGCCCGACTCGAAGACGACAACCCTACTTCTGAGGTGTTTACTTCAAAAAAAGAGAGGGGGAGGGGGTCATTCGGAAGTGTTCTAGTGCCCTTTAACGAAGAAAGAGGACCCTTCCTATAGAGGATGACCCTTCCGAAAGGGGATGACAACTCCGGAGATTGGGGGTTGTCTTCCGTTTAATTTTCATTTTCTTCTGATCAATCCTGTCTTTATTCGAAAATTGATTTTATTCGAAAATAATGAGTGGAATTACGGTATCAGGTGAACAATTTATTTTCAAATAAGTGTTGTTATTTAATAAAATTTAATTATTTTTTTGGAAATAAAAATAAAAAAAAATTTTCGTGTTGTCAAAACATGAATATTTCACTCTCATGACATGGCGCTCATTTTTTATTTTTATCAATCCCGAATTTTTTTGGTCGTATAAAAATAGATTGAATTTGTGGGGAAAGTGCTAAATTTGTATATTAAATTGACTAAAATTGGCCGAAATATTTTTGCTTATTTGTTCTGATAATTTGTTAAAATTCTGATTTTATTGTAGAAAATTCTGAAATTAATTCTGAAAATAATTCTGAAAATATCAAAGATAATTCTTTTTAATTCTGGTTAAATTCTGATTTTAACTTTTATTTTATTCTGTAAATATTCTGAATAAACTGAAAATATTCTGAAATTAATTATGATTTAATTCTGATTTTTAATTCTGATTAGTTTTAATATTATTCTTTATTAATTCTGATTTTTTCGGGGCTATTCTGAGATCAATTCTGATTCTAGTCCGAAATTATTCTGAAATTAATTCTGAAATTACTTCTGATTTTTAATTCGTATTTAAACCCTTTAAATAAATATTTAATAAATTAAATGAAATTTGTTTCATAATTCATGTTAAAATTTTACAATTGTTTAGAAAGCAATATATCAATTTCTATCGGGGAAAAAGCAAGATCAATTGAAAAAAATTGTGACGATTATTCTCGCGATTTTTACGATTAATAAAAAATAAAAAAATTTTTAACTAAAGCAATTAAAAATAAGAAAAGAATAAAATTGATTATTGATATTAAATTTAGGGGGTAATTAATAAATAAATATTTTTTTTGAAAGGAGAGAGGGGTGGAAATAAATATTTTTAAAAAAAATTTAATTAAAAAAATTATTAAATTTTATTTTTCTGATTTGCGCAACAGCTGTAAATAGAATAATAGGGTAAAATTAGAAGGAATTAATTTCTGATTTAGTTTAAAAATTCTGAAATAAATTCTGATTTAATTCTGACGTTTATTTTAAAAAATTCTGATTTTAAAAATTAAATTCTGATTATATTCTGAAATATGTCTGAAAAAATTCTGAAATAAATTCTGATTATTTTTAAAATTCTGATTTTTATTTTAAATGTTCTGAAATAATTCTGGTTAAATTCTGATTATTTTTAAAATAATTTTGAAATATTCTGATTTTTATTTGGTTTTTTATAACGAAAATTCTGATTTTGAAAATTAAATTCTGATCTTTACAGTTTAATGTAACGTTTATTGTTAGGGTTCGCGCGAACACCCGTTCCAAAAATTACCTACTTATCTCCCTAAAAAACTCAACTCGGATAGACTACTCATCTCTAAAATAAAAATATATTTGAATTTTTGCATATTAAGTAGATTTTAATATTAATAAATAATATAAAAATTCCAAACAAAATTTATTTATAAATTCCAACCTTCCGATTACAGCCACAAAACAATTTTAAAATTTAATTTCCCCAAAATATTTTTATTGGATAATTATTAAAGTATTTACATTTTTATTCCATAAAATTTCGGAATGTTTTGTTTTTAGTAGAGAAAAATTTATTTGATAAATAAATTTCCGCCTATTTTTTATTTTTAATTTAAAAAAGGATTTAAATAAATTTTATGAAATTGTTTTATAAATTCGTAAACATGCCCCGAAAATATGTGTGAATAAATATTTTTATTTTTGAGTTACCCTCCGCCCTTTGAAGTCATGACAGTTGAGGAAAAGGAATTTGTTCTGATATGAAAGTCAGAAATATTATGGTAAAGAAATTTAAATGTTCTGATAAAATTCTGAAAAAAATTCTGACAAGATTCTGATATGATCCGAGAAAATTTGATTATGACGAAGCAAAAACTTTGTTTTTAAAGGGATGTGGCCATCATCCCCAGCTCCAAAAATTATCATTCAAGTGTTATAAATGTGCTTCAGACTTTTTATTTTTAATTAAACAAAAATAAACTGAATTTAAATATATTAAGCAAAAAGAAGTAAGAATCGGGTTAAATGAGGAGTTGAAGCATGAAATTTGAGATAAGCTAATTGTCCGAGATGAAAAACATTAAAATGTTCTGATAAATTCTGATAAAATTCTGACAAAATTCTGATGGACTTTAAAATTATCCTACCATGACGCAAAAAAATTATGATTAGATACAAGCAAACAAGATCTGTGTTTTTTAAAGGGATGTGACCATCATCCCCAGCTCCAAAAATTAGACCAAATTTCCCCCCGAATTAAGTACTTGCATGACTTTTTATTTTTATTTAAACAAAAATTAATTGAATTTAAATATATTAAGCAAAAATATAAAGGAGTAAGAAATTGGAGAAATGCTAGAATACAGTATACCAAAATTATTTTTTCTTCTCTGACACTAAAACGACCAAACTTAATCTTTCTTCTGACAAAATTTTCCAGACCAGCCACTTTGGCAAATACATTGTGAAGAATTAGTGGTAGCTAAACACCAACCGTGATCATTACATGCTGAGTCGCCGGAACATGAGGCTAAATTATTTAAGCTTTAAAGGGGAAAACTCAGAGATATTCCATATACTCAAGGTTTCCTCTCTTCGACCCCTTAAAAAATTTCAATGACATCCGTTCAGATGGTTTTAATTTCAAAGGGGTATCTTCTTGTATGTCCTAGGAATGCTCCTCCAAAAGGAATACCCCCTCACATGGGTTCCTTCCACAGGAATATGCTTTCTTCGAAGGTACCATCCTTCTCGTATCTCAGGCTATTACATACTTATCCTAGCCCAAGTTAAATCTATTCTACGCTCCTGCATAGCCCTTCTTGTATACCCCATCAACATATCCTTCCTTCCCAAAGTGGTATATCCCGTCTCTTCTATACCCTAATCTCCAGCATACTACATCTAAAAGATATCCCATCTCAAATCCCAGACTCTTAGACATCCCTTTAGCCCCCATATCACGATAAAAATAGACTTGTATTGCAGCGAGGACCGCAATAGCCTAATCGGCACAAGCACAAAGGTTCTGAAGTTGATCCAAAACAATGCCCATTTGAATTGCAATCTGTGGGAGAGCAATCCTGAATTTTTTGGGAATTTTTAAGATATTTTTTGTAAAAATCAAGCCTTTTCCGGCACTTTATTGTGTATTCCTATAGCCAAAATAACTCCTCTTTCATCGCTTTCATCGCTCTCGGAAGACGAGGAACTGTAATCACAACAAGGAGACGCTGTTGTGTTTGGTTTTGCTGTTGTGGTTGTAGTGGTTGTGGAGGTTGTTGTAGTTGTGGTGCTTCTTCGCATGAAACACTCCAAAGAATGATCAAAGCAACAAGGACAGGAAGAGTCTATCAACCTCTAAATTATTAATAGAAGATTATCAACGAAGGGACATACCAGTTCGAAAGGAACATAACCCTCCGAAGGGAACATACTAGTTCGAAGGGAACATACCCCTCCGAAGGGAACATACTAGTTCGAAGGGAACATACCCCTCCGAAGGAAACATACTAGTTCGAAAAGAACATACCCCTCCGAAGGGAACATACCCCTCCGAATGGAACACCCTTCGAACTGTTATAATGATGTGAGGGAATATAGCCATGTGAAGTGAAAAACTTGCCATATCTGATATATCCAGGTAAAATAAGTAAATCAAGAAAGAATTTAACAAGGATACCATTTCAACAATGCAAAAATAGAAAAATATAATTTAAAATACCAGAGAATTGGGGCCTATTTAAAACATTTATTGTTGAGTTAAAAAACGAGAAAAATAACTAATAAAACAATAAAATCAACCTTTAAAGGGACTTATCCTCTTGCTGGAAAGGATTTGCAGAGGAAGATAAACTATACAAAAATAAAATAAAATTGCAACGATAATTTCCATAAAATATAAAACTCTGAATTTAATTTTAAAAAATGGAGGGCACTAAGGGATAGGACTTAGAGGATATCTGATCTATATAAAAAATATCATCACATAACATTCTGAAGGGAACATAATACTTGTGAAGAAACATACCACTCTGAATGGGACATACCCGTCCGAATGGAACATCCCCTGTAAAGGGAACATACCCTCCGAAGGGAACATCCACTCTGAAGAGAACATATCCCTCCGAAGGGAACATACCCTCCGAAGGGAACATCCACTCTGAAGAGAACATATCCCTCCTAAGGGAACATACCCTCCGAAGGGAACATCCACTCTGAAGAGAACATATCCCTCCTAAGGGAACATACCCTCCGAAGGGAACATCCACTCCGAAGGGAACATACCCTCCGAAGGGAACATACCCTCCGAAGGGAACACATTTCCACATTGTACAAAAAAATTTTTTATATCCATTTTATTCATTATTTAGACGTTAAAAATAAAAATTCTCAGAAAGGCAATTTTTGGCACTTTCCAAAATTTTATGGCAAAATATTTTAGTTAATTTTTAGTCATTTCTAATTAAAATTTCAATCAGTCTCTCCAGCCATTAATTCCCAAAATTCTTCAAATTCAATTTTTCCGCTTCCGTCTTCGTCGATTTCGTCTACTGCGGCATCCAAGTCTTTATCGCTGAGGTCTGGGGCGATTTCGTGGAGTAATCCTTTGAGTGTTGGACGAGAGATGTAACCATTACCCTTAAAATGGGGGAGTTTTAGTTGGTTTAGAGGATTATTTTTAAGTAGATGACAATTGATCCCAATTTTTGTAAAAATGAGACAATTGGTCCCAAGGCCAGAAAACGAACTCAGTTATCTCAGACCCAGAAAAATTACTCAATATATTAAAATTAAATTAATTTTTTACTAAAATAAAGAATAAAAAGACGTCTAAGGAGTAAAGAGTGTGAAAAGTAAGAAGTAATTTTTGGAGATGGGGGTTGTGGCCAGACCCCCTTTAAAACACACGTAAAATTTATTCTAATCAGAAGTATCAAAATTTTATCAGAATATTTTCAGAGTATTTTTCAAAAAGAAATCTCATGATTTTGAAAACCTAAAAACCCTCTCAGTTATCCCATGCCTCAAAGGACTCCCTCAGTTATTCATCCCCTAGAAAGGCTCTCTCAAATACCCCAACTCTAAAAATCCGTTAATCCCGAGACCTAAAAAGCGCTCAAAATCGTTTAAAAAAATTAAAAATAATAAATTATTAAAATTTAATAAATTAGTGCCTCTTTGTCGAAGAGACGAAAAGCTTCTCTCAATTCTTTCCGCAAAGTGTCCTTATCTACAGTATTCGCCACAGTGTATACCAAAGCGCAGAATTCGTCGAATTCGATTTTGCCGCTGCCGTCTGCGTCGAATTTTCGGATTAGTCTGTAAAATTGATTTTGACTTTGTTTTTTAAATCTGAGATGGTTAAATATCCGGGCCTAACCTAAAGGCTCTAAAGAGCCTCAAGTCTTATTGAGTGAAAAAATTTTATGGTTATAGGGGATAAAGCAGCCATGAAGCAGCTTCACCATCAAATCGAGAGAGGAACCACCTTATGTTCCTTACAGCCCAGACCATTGTTCTTTACAGCCCAGGCCTATGTTCCCTTCAGCCCTGACCGATGTTCCCTACAGCCAGAGACCCTCCAAGCCCAGGCCTATGTTCCCTTCAGCCCTAGCCATTGTTTCCTACAGCCAGGGCAGATGATCACTCCAGCCAGTGCCGGGACCCTTCAGACAGGTCATGGCTATGTTCCCTCTCCAGCCTAAGCCCTTGTTCCTCTAAGCCTAGGCCGATTTTCCTTTCACCTTACAGAGGATTGTCTTTAAAATTTTCTCTCCCAAACTCACTTCCGAAGAGTTTTTTCATCAAAATCTTGTTCCATAGCATTCATAATTACCCCAATTTGAGTAGCCATAATATAGCCATTCTTTCCACGGTCAAACATATCGAAGAAACGTTGATACTCCTCAATTTGAGAGCCGTCAATTTCGGCAAGGATTTCTTCTATATTCTCAGCCATTTTTTCGAAGTAAAATTTTTTAATGGCAAAAAGGTAGTAAAATAAATTTAAAGGTATTTTTAAGTGTTTAAGCTGAAGAAAAAAATTTTTTTGAGAGAAGGAACAGAGGAAAATAGGGAGAAAAAGGGAGAAAGTAGGGGAAGGATGTTGATTGGCAAATGACGGCAACTTGGCCAAAATGGAAAGAAATGGAAAGAAAAATCGAAAATATGTGGAGGAAATGAAGGGAAAATGAGTGGGTTGAATTAACAGAACAGGCAAATAATGTTTTAATATGTTAGCGATTGATGGCTGTGAGTGTGTCTTTAAAGCTTAAAGGGAGAGTTTTAAAGGGAGAGGATAAGGGGGAAGGCTGAAGAGGAGGGAGGGGAAGTCAATCGACAGCCGCTCTTCTCCTTTTTTTTATTAAAAGCTGATTGAAGAGAGTGGAAGGAATGTTGGAAATGAAAAGAGGGAGTAGATTCACTGTCCTGGATAGTTCGTGAAGTCCGGATTAATAAATACTGATTAAGCGACTAGTTTATAGGCATGAGATAGTCTCAAAATCAGGGAGGAGGTATTACCCTCACATTACTAGTAGATGCTTCATTCAAATTACAAGGAAATGTTCCCTTCATATTACTAGTGGATGCTCCCTTCACATTACTAGAAGAGGTTCCTTTCACATTAATGGGGATGTTCCCTTCGCATTACTAGGGTATGTTCCTTTTGCACAAGCAGAGAATGTTCCTTTCACACTACCACTGAATGTTCCCTTCACATTATCAGAGGATTTTAACCAATAAGTCTGAAAAAATTTTTCTTATTTGCCCATTTATTTAATCAACAGCCAAATCTAAAACCCCTCTATTAGCTCGTCTATATAATGTCTCTCTCTTTGTCAGATACTGTATTTTGAGCGATCAGCTAAAGATATGACAAATAAAGTCACTATAATCGGAAATTATTTTAGGAGATTCTAAATCAAATATAGGACAAATAAAAAGAAGAAAGAGGTATTTGATTTGAAAAGTGAAAATATAAATATAAAAATGTTTGATTTGAGAATCAATATAGATCGCGACAGCTGTTGAATGGATGGATTGGCAAGCTAAAATAAATAAAAAGGAATGTAAGCTAGAAAAGCCAGGCAAGTAATAAAAATGAGAGAAGGATGAAAAGTTTTTTGAATTTTTTGTATTTTTCGAAAAAATTTTTTCTGAAATTTTTAAAAAAATTTTTAAAAAAATTTTAAATGAGAGAGGGATAGAAAATCAACTATCTTTTCACATAAAATTTAATTTTTTGACCTAAACACATTTTAATAATCAAGATAATTTTTTTAACCATGATCTATTTAATAGCTTATTTTATGCTCTATCGAATGCTATAAAAATCATCAAAATTGGTTCGAGCAAACAAAAGTTAAAGGACTTCGAAACAGGTGACCTCTCATTTCTTCGAGTATGTAAAACTTAGTTTTTTGCCTCCAACTCTTTTTTAAACGAATTGGATAATTTTAAGCATAGTGAATTTTATAGCCTATTTTATCCTCTATCGAATGACACCAAAATCATCAAAATTGGTTCAGGAAATCGAAAGTTAAGGCGCTACAAATCAAGCGACCTCCTATTACTTCAAGTATGTAAAACATAGTTTTTTGCCTACTACTCTTTTTGAATGAAAAGGATAAATGTTTAAGCATAGTAAATTTAATAGCCTATTTCATGCTCTATCGAATGCTACCAAAATCAGAAAAATTGGTTCAGGAAATCAAAAGATACATGGAAAAAAATTAACCAACATCCAAGTTAATTGAGAGAGCCGTTGATTTTGTTTTTAAATAAAAACACTTTTTAATTAATTTTTGGCATTCTGTTTTTTCTTAATATCTCTAACTACTCCATTCTCTAACCTAGCGAAATAGTTCGCTTTTTCGCCACGTCATCTTCAAAGTTTTCTTGTTTTTAATTTTTTCAATTAAAATTTTTTTAACTTTTGTAATCTTTTTAAGCTTATTTAGTTATAATAAATTCAGAATAATGGCTTTATTGAAGAAATTTGAGTCAAAAAGTGCTCGAGTTAAAGGTTAATTTTTTGATTGGAAAGGTTTAGGTTGGTTGTTATGTTTACCTTTGTCCACCCGTTTATGTAGGATCCTTTAAGTATTTTTTGGTCGAGCCTACCGCAAAAATACTCATAAAGCCAAGAAATGAATTCATCTGGTCCAAGTTTTGGGATTTTTCTAGGAGTCAAGTCAAAAGCATTTTTATGTTTCCTTAATTCAAGGTTAAGAAATTGCAGGACGATTGTAAGTCAAGGCCTGCCTTAATTTCAACCTTAAATGACCTACAAATGCTCTCCTTTAGAGATAAAGATTTTTGAAAAGCCTGGGCCTGTAGTCCAGGAAAATCCCAGGCCTTGGTACAGACCTAGTTTTCTCTTGTTACTTGACTCAGGATCGACAAATTTAACCGCCACGATTCCAGATTTCTCCCTCCAGTTATAGCATATCCCCAATCTGTCCCATGTTCTCTGACCTACTATAACTTGCTTCCAGGCCTAGCTAAACTTTATTTTGTTCATAAAACATGTTTAATATTTGCTTCATTGCAGGAATTTCTTTTCACCCAACTCGTCCATGGGTGCTTGCGTCGCTTCATAGCGGAGTTATACAACTTTGGGATTATCGAATGTGCGTCTTAATTGACAAGGTTTTCTTTTAAATTTGTTTTGACTCGTTCGAAATTTTATTTTTAGTTTGACGAGCACGATGGTCCTGTCAGAGGAGTTGATTTTCACTCGCAACAGCCAATTTTTGTTTCTGGGGGAGATGATTACAAAATTAAGGTTGATTTTTAAAGATTATTGAAGCGACTTGATTTGTCCTTTTAGGTCTGGAATTATAAACAAAGAAAATGTATTTTCACGTTATTGGGACATTTGGACTATATTAGAACAACTTACTTCCATAAACAACATCCTTGGATTATTAGCGCGTCGGATGACCAAACGGTTCGAATTTGGAACTGGCAATCGAGAATTTCTATTGCGATTTTGACAGGTTAGATTTTTGGAATGGTTTTGAATGGGTTTGACTTTAAACTAGTTTTTTAGTTTTGAAGAATTTTTGCGAGTTGTCTGGCAAAACCTGGGTCCCACGCGTTTTTGGACTCTTCGGGTTTTCTGTCTTCCAGGCCTGTGATCCAGACCCTGACCTTTTTTTAAATATCCCTCTCTTTAGTAGAGACTGGGACGTGAGCTCGAACGAAAATCTCTGTTATCTTGATGAGGTCTTTTGAGGATATCTCGTGCTATTTTCATACGACACTTCCAGTCCGACCCCTAAACTTTAGTCCAACGCCCTGTTTTCCAATTTTTCATTTTAAGGCCATAATCACTATGTCATGTGTGCCCAATTCCACTCTACCGAGGACCTCGTAGCCAGTGCTAGCCTTGATCAAACTGTTCGTATTTGGGATATTTCTGGACTTAGAAAAAAGAATTCGGCGCCTGGAGGAGGCTCTAGCGTTACAAGTGGAATGAGCCGTTTTGGTTCAACTTCTGTTAGTTCTGCACAAACTGAATTATTTGGACAACCTGATGTTGTTGTAAAACATGTACTTGAAGGACACGATAGAGGTCTGGAAAAAATTTTTTGTCCGCAAAAATGTTTGCGGACATTTAAAAATTGTCCGCAAAAAATTTGCGGACAAAAGAATAATTGTCCGCAAATTTTTTGCGGACAACTGTTAAAATTTCAAAAATATTAACATTTTTAAGGAGTCAATTGGGTCTCTTTCCACCCTTCAATGCCTTTGCTCGTTTCTGGAGCCGATGACCGTCAAGTCAAACTTTGGCGTTATAATGATAGCAAAGCTTGGGAAGTGGACTCTTGCCGTGGACATTACAACAATGTTTCCTGTGTTATATTTCACCCAAAGGCTGAACTTATTCTTTCAAATTCTGAAGACAAAAGTATTCGAGTTTGGGATATGCAGAAGAGAACGTGTCTTCAGGTTTTTTGATTTTTTAGGTATTTTTTGGGGCCTGGAGGGGACTTAGATTTTTTGGGGACATTTCAAAAATATTTTGGTGAGGGGGGGGGGGTTTAAAAATTCTAGGTTTTTGGAAGTTTGGAGGGACTTGGGTTTTTGGGGGAAATTTTTTTTAATTTCAAAAAAAATTTTTTGGAGGGGGTGGGTGGCATTTTAGATATAATTTTAGGTTTATGGAGGCATTTTCCAAAATTTTCATAAACCCCTTTCTCCTTAAAGTCATTAAAATTTTTTTCAATTTTTCCAGAACTTTCGCCATGAAAATGACCGTTTTTGGGTTCTGGCTTCCCATCCATCACTTAATCTTTTTGCTGCTGGACATGATAATGGAATGATAGTCTTCAAAACAGAAAGAGAACGTCCTCCATATTGTATTCAAGACAATTTAGTTTTTTATGTAAAAGAACGTCAATTACGTCGACTTGATTTAACTACAAAGTTTGTGATTTTTTAAACAAAAGTTTTTTTCAAAAAAAAATTTTTTTTTCAAGTAAAGACATTCCTTTGACTCATCTTAAACCAAACAAATTGACACAACCTTTTTATTCTGTTCATTACAATCCAGCGGAAAATTGTTTTTTGTTGATTACACGTCCTTCAAATAATATAGAGTCGAGCACCTGCGATTTTTATAAAGTAAAAAATTTTTTTGTGAATTTTAAAAATGTCCAGATTTGAAAACGTCAAATTTTAAAAATGACAAACTTTTGAAATGTCAAAATTGTTAAAAGTTCAAAATTTCGAACGTGACGCAAGCTTTTCGGACCCGAAATTTGCGACTCGAAATTTACGGACCTGATTTTTGCGGGTCAAAAATTTGAGGGCCGACACTTGAGTAAAAAAGAAAAAAGTAAAAATTTTATTTTTCGATGACTCATATTCAGGCAGAGTTTACCATTATTGCGTAATCGGGTCCGCAAATTAAAGTCCGCAAAGTTCGGAACACCCCATAAAAATGCCAAAAATTTATTATTTTTTCTCTAAGATCTCTCAAAAAGAAGGTGAGCTCGAACCTGTAGATGTCAAACGAGCTCCAAGCATTGCATCAATATGGGTTGCTCGTAACAGATTTGCTGTTCTCGACAAATCCCATCAATTAAGCATTCGTGATTTACAAAACCAGGAAAGTCGAAAAATTGATTATACTGGTCCAATTGATGATATATTTTATGCTGGAACTGGACTTTTAATGTTAAAAAACCCTGACAGTGTTTCTATTTATGATGTTCAACAAAAACGTGTTTTGGTTAGCTTGAAAGTTAGCAAGGTTAGTTAAATGTTTTTTTTGTATAAATAAATGTAAATATATTCGGGTCTTACAATCGATTTTAAATGCCTCCTTGGTGCTGAAGAATCGGTTTATCGTTTAGGAGACGAACTGAGGATAGGATTTCTTCGTTTCGATTTTTCAGCTCGGTTCTGCCTTTCCAGAGATTTTCTATAAATCGACAGCCCGACTGAATAAATTTCTTATAGTTAAAAGGCAGGAATACCTAACATAAGATCTTGAAATCGGTATTTAAAATCGATGGATATATAAAATTGTAATTGTAAGTTTATTACTTTTCAATCCCGAGAGAGTTTTTTAATCAATTGCTTTATCACCTTTAGTATTAAAATTTTTTTTAAATTCAATTTCAGGTTAAATATGTTATCTGGTCAAAAAATATGGAATATGCTGCTCTTTTAAGCAAACATACTGTTACTTTAGTTACACGAAAACTTGCAGTAATTTTTTTTGACTATAGAAAATTTTTTTCTAAAATTCTTTTTTTCAAGCTTCTTTCATCAATTCAAGAATCAACTCGTGTAAAAAGCGGTGCTTGGGATTTGGATAATGACGCTTTTATTTATACAACTTCAAATCATATAAAATATGCATTAACTTCTGGTGGTGATCATGGAATTATTAGAACGATGGATATTCCTGTTTATATTTTGGCTTTGAGAGGAAATCGTTTGTATTGTTTAAATAGGTTTTCTTTTTAATTTTTTTATTCAAAAAAAAATTAATTTTGTGGTCGACAGGGTGTACGTTTTACCTCTTAATAGTTCCCTGGTCTCCACTCCCCCTCCCCTAGTAAATGTATTAATTTAAATTTATTTTTTCCGAAAAGAGTAATTAAAATGTACATTTTTCTCCCTCACTTTTCCTAATGTGAACTACTAAATTATCAAAAATATTATTTTTGCCTTACAATGAGGTTTTAACAGGAATGTCTCGGGTTGAGAAAGATGTCGGGTCGGGTTTCCAAAACTTTTCTTGGATCGGGTTTCGGACGGGTTTTTGAAAATTTCTCGGGTCGTGTTTCGGGTCGAAAAAAGGCCGGGTTTTGGGTACCCGTGACATCCCTGGTTTGTAAACTTCTACCTAGTCATTAAACCCTTGAAAAAAATTTTTTTTAATTTTGTTTTTAAAGAGATGCTTCTCCTATTGAATTAACTATTGACCCAACAGAATATCGTTTTAAACTTGCACTTATCCATCGTCGTTATGATGAAGTTTTGAATATGGTTAGAAGTGCTAATTTGGTTGGACAATCAATTATTGCTTTTTTACAAAAGAAAGGATATCCTGAATTGGCATTACATTTTGTTAAAGATGAAAAGACTAGATTTGGATTGGCTTTGGAATGTGGAAATCTTTCGGTATTATAAAATTTTTGTTTAAATTTTGGGATTGTTTGGTCCTAGCTGTAGTGGGGTGAAACCAGGGTAATTGGCCTCGACATCTTTGGATTTGAGAAGTTCAGGGTCGAGTTTTGTCGTTTTGAACATGTCGAGGTCGGGTTTAGCGTCATTATTCAATGTGGCAATTTAGCCGTGGTTAGACAGGATCGGTGTCCAAGACTCTTGGTCTTATGTTTTGGAAGATTTCGTGTTTTGGACATCTTTATTATTGGGTTCGGTGTCAAATCCTATCGATTACCCTCAGTTTTTAGTCATAAATTTTGAATACCTTTTCGGCTAATTTTCAAAGGACACCAATTTTTGATATGATTAACCATCCCCATTAGCTACTATAGTTTAAGCGTTAAAAAATTTTTTCCTCACAGATAGCATTAGAAGCAGCCAAAGTACTTGATGATACAGCTGCTTGGAATGCTTTAGGAGAAGCTGCATTAATGCAAGGAAATCATCAAATTGTTGAAATGGCATATCAAAGAACTAAAGATTTTGAACGTTTAGCATTTTTATATTTAATAACTGGAAATGTTGAAAAATTACAAAAAATGCAAAAAATTGCACAAATACGTAAAGATGTACATGGACAATTTCAATGTGCTTTAATGTTGGGTGATGCTGAGGAAAGAACTAAAGGTTTTTTGGAGGGGTTTTGTAAGAGAACATGGTCTATTGGGTACAGGAATTTGGTATTTTATTGGTACCGTTCGATAGAGGACCTTTGACTTCTTATTGTGAAGTGGTGTTTGTTTTTTGAAAAGTGACTTTGGGCCGAGTTTTAAAGATTCAGATTTTGGGAATTTGGAGGTGGTTGAGTATAAGGAAATGATGAAAAAGAGGGAAGGAGACCCTCATTTACACTATAACTCCAGGCTCTAGCGTTTCAACTTTGAGTGACCATGACTCGGCGCATAGTTAATTTTGCAAGAACACCGGACTACATTTCGCAATAGGAGTCGGGGTCTTCTATTGAATTGCACCAAGAAAAATACCACAGTTTTGTACACAGTAGACCATGTTCCCTTGATAGTAATTTTTAATTTTATTTCTTTAAAGTTCTCAGAGAGTTAGGACAAATTTCTTTGGCATATTTATCAGCTACTACACATGGATTAACTGAAGAAGCTTCTCAATTGACATTAGAGCTTGAAAATAAAAACATTCCTGTTCCCGATGCAAATCCAAATGCAAAACCTTTTGTTCCTCCTAAACCCTTGTATCCTCTAACAGAGAATTGGCCGCAATTGACAGTTTCTGTTGGACCTTTTGATACACAATTGCTTTCTAATGCTACTACTAAAAGTGAGGAGAACTTTTCTTGGGGGTTTTTTTTTAATTTTTTGGATATTTTTTGGTTTGTTCGAATTATTATGGGTGGACCCGTATTCAAATAAGTCGGGATATCCTGACATTTTTCGGGTATGATATCGAATCCAAGAGATTCCCCAGTATCTTTTTCCAAATATTCACTCCCAGCTTTACCCGTTTCCCCAGTATCTATTAAGGGATTTTCCAGGATCTGCAGAGTCTATTATCTACCTACTTTCGTTCGAATAAATTTCCTCATTTTAGAAGCTCCTACTGCAAAAACTCCAGCTCTTAATGCTTTTGCTGCTGAACAAAATGAAGACCATACTGAAGGGGAAGCATGGGGCGTTGATGGAGATTTATTATTGGATGAAGAAGGTAATCCAGAAATGGATGAAATTGAAATGATTGGAGGCGAAGAGGATGAAGAAGGCGGTTGGGATGTAAGTTGATTTTTTTCTTACGGCAAGATGTCAGGGATATGTATAAAACGCTAAAGACGAAAGCGAAAATAGGCAAAAATGAAAGCGAAGGGGGGCGAAACTGGCACCCCCTTCCATTGAAATTTTTATTATACTCTTTCCCAAATTTTTAGGTTGACGAAGAAATAACTCAAGCAGTCGAATCTATGCGCATTGGTGCTGGAGACGAAGCTGCGGATGATGGATTTACTTTACCCCAACGTGGACATGCTCCCCCATTTTATTGGCCAGGAAATTCTCGTCTTACTGCTGATCATGTTGCTGCTGGTGCATTTGATTCAGCTGCTAGATTGTTGGAAGAATCACTTGGAATTGTGCAAATTGGTCCTTTTAAATCTTTGTTTCTTTCAACTTATGCCAAGTATTTTAAAAATTAAATTTTTCATTAAAAAATAATTGCTAGGTCTCGTGTAGCTTGTTGTGCAATGCCTCTTTCCCCTCCAAATTTTATTTATCCAATACGAAATTGGCAAGAATCATTACCAAAGTCTTCACTTCCAGCTGTTTCTTTAAAGGTTTTTTAAAATTTAATTTTTTCTAAATTAAAGGAAAAAATTTTTTCCTAGTTAAATGATCTTGCACAACGTTTACAAATTTGTTATAAATTAACTACAGATGGAAAATTTGTTGAATCTGTTCAACGTTTTAGACAAATACTTCTTTGTATACCTTTACTTGTTGTTGATTCAAAACAAGAGGTTTAAACATTTTTTTGAAATTTTTTATAGAAATAATTGTCAAACAAACTTTTTTATCGACTTATAAAAGGCGAGACAGAGAACCTGGTCAAAATAATCTATCTCCAGTTTTAATTTTTGACAGGATTTTCTGTGGCTCTCCATTCTATTTTAATAAATATTTTTATTAAATAAATAAGTATAAAGAGAAAGTTTTTTGAGAGTTTGGGTAGCGAATCAGATCTGTGTCTCAACTAGAGACCGGCGCGGGACGGGATCCCGACAGGATTAGTCGAAATTGAGTTTCGGGATCCAGGATTTTTTCATGATTTATCCCGCGGGATCCTGTACGTTCGTTTTTCCCGAACTCTAATCTTAATCAGAGTTGTTTCAAGACAGAAAAATCTTCGAAAATTTCAAAAAACTTCTTGTGCCAACATTTTTTACTTTAAAAAATTTAGGTTTTGGAAGCTCAACAATTATTACAAATATGCCGTGAATATTTAGTTGGTCTTTTACTTGAAACGGCACGAAAAGATTTGCCTCGTGAATCTACTGAAGATGCTAAACGAAATTTAGAAATGGCTGCTTATTTTACAAATTGTGATATTCAACCTATACATAAAATTTTAACATTGAGAACTGCTGCAAATTTGAGTTTTAAAAATAAACAAATGAGACATTGTGCAACATTTTGTCGTCGATGCATTGAATTGGGTATAATAATAATTTAAAATACCCTTGTATTCAATTGGATTTTATCCTCAATTTTCGAATTTTTTCGGAATAAGATTCGAAATTTTTTGTATCATCAGCACCATAATTTTGGTGTGAAGCACACTCCCAAAATTCACACTCTAGATACGCCTTTGGCGTTTGATATTATTGTGGCCGACGGTTTCGGACAGAACCTAACTAAGAATCGAGGCTTTTTTTATTTTGTTTCTGCTTCCCAAAAAATTTTTGCTTCAATTCCCAAATTTCGGGTCTCTCCAACCCTGTCGAGTCTGTTTCATACAATTGCTGAGTTTCTTTGATCCAACAATTGATTAACTCTTTTAGATTGTCTCAAAAATTTTTTTTCAAATTTTCAGGTCCTAAACCTGAAGTTGCTGCACAAATGAGAAAAATGCTTTCAGTAGCAGAACGTGATAATACTAATGCATATGAAGTTTTTTTTGGATTTTTTTTTCGTTAAATTTTTATTTTTCTTTAAGATAAATTATGATGAGCACAATCCTTTTGTGTTATGTTCAAAAAGTTTTACACCTCTTTATCGAGGAAAACCACAAGTAAAATGCCCCTTTTGTGGAGCTAGTTATATGCCTACATTTGTTGGTTCTGTCTGTGATGTTTGTGAGGTTTGGAATTTTTTTTCTGAAAAATATTTTTTAATAATTCTAATAATCCAGCCGTGGATAATGATCTAAAAATTATTTTAGTTGGGGGGGGGGGGGGGAGTGGAGAAACTTACCCAATTTTTTTGTTTGGGAAAAAACTTATTTGGCCTGTCTTTTATGCGAATCGGGGATGGGAAGGGTTACCTGAAGCCTGGACTTTTTCTCGACCCGCTTCAAGACACCCGAAACCCCGGACTTTTTTCCAACGCGGAACCCAATCCAAAAAAAATTTTCAAAACTTGCTCCGACTTTTTTTCTTAACTATCACTTATTCGAATTAAAAATTTGGGTAGGATTTTGACTAATTAAAATTTTAAAAAATCGAAAAAAAAATAATTTTTAAAGGTAGCAGAAATAGGAAGAGATGTCCCAGGATTAAGAATTGCTTCAATTCAAAGTGGGAAATGAGCCAGAGGAGACATTTGGGTGATTTTTTGTGTATAACTTTTTTTTAAAAATCAAAAAAAAATCATAATTGGAATTGTTACTATGCGCCTTTTTTTGGTTAATTTTAATATATATTCTATTTTGTTGTGGGTATTTTTTTTAATTTTATTTATGAGTAATCTTTATTAATTTTTAAAAAATTTATTTTTTTTCTGTGACTAATTAATTTATTTTAAAAATACCCCAACAATTTTAATTTAAAAAAATTTTCCCCTGTTTGTTCTATTTTGTGTTTTTTTCTTTTTTTTTAGGCAAAAAATGATATTTTAAAATAGATAAATATTGTTCCTTAAAAAAAGAATTTTTTATTATTCAGTACAAGATTATTAAAGAAAATCTTTTTATATCTTAATATATTTGACTATTATATGTTAATTAATATTTGAACAAGCGTTCGGGCAGGTCACTTTAAAACGGGGAGATTGAGTTTTTTCCTACCCGAGAACCCCTCAAAATACCAAACCCTCAAAATCCGTCGAAATACCAAACTGTTTATTTGACGCTTTGATCTGGGTAAATAGGTCTTTTGGGAGTAGGTTTTCTTGGTGTATGTCTTTTGGGGTGGACTCGACGCTTCGATAACAGGGCATCAAACCATTTTTCTCTCGATCTGTCCGAACCCTGATGTGGAGAAATTTTTAATTTTTTTTTTGTTTTTAGAAAATTTAATTAATTAAAAAAAAGAGGATGCGTCTTGCTTTACGTCTTTCCCGTCCAGCTGCAAACCAAAATTTAAAGAATCCACGACTCTGGCAAGATCCAGTATATGGCTATTATGAAACGCACGGAAAAATGGAATTTTTGCCTGGAGAACAATACAATTTGTCTGATGATGAGAAAAAGGCTGTGTTGTGGCGTTATCGGGTTAAAGAGGTTTTATTTGGATTTAAAAGAAGGAAAGGATTAAAAAAAATTTTTTTTTCAGATTTTAAAGAAGGAATATTTCCGTCGTGAATATAATCCTCATACTTTTAAATACAAGGTTTGTTTAAAAAATTTTTTTTTTAATTTTTCTTGGGTTGATTTGGTCTCCCTTCTGTGCCTCCTTTGTCTCCCTTCTGTGCCTCCTTGGTCTCCATTCTGTGCCTCCTTTCCCTTTGTTTCCTTATGGTTTGACCAAGGGCGTATCCAGGGGGGGGCTGGGGGGGGCTAGAGCCCCCCCCCCCCGAAATGGGGGAAAGAGGGAAAAAATTAGGAGAAGGTTGGTCGAAAAAGTGAAATTTTTTCGCCTACAACCCTCAAATTTTAAAAAATTTTCGCCTGCGGCGCTGAAAAAGGAAGAAATCTGGCTTCTTGAGCCCCAAATTTCAAAAAATTTTCGCCTGCGGCGCTAAAAAAGTGAATTTTTTTGGCCTACGGCCTCTAAAATTAAAAAAATTTTCGCCTGCGGCGCTGAAAAGATAAAAATTTATGTACAAAAAAATTTGTGTTCGGAACGCCAAAGTGAACGCCAAAATTTTGGCGCACACCCAATGTTAGCCCCCCCCCCGAAACCGACCCCCTGGATACGCCCTTGGGTTTGACAAGGAGCCAAGGTGAAACTTAAAATGCTGTGTTTACATAAAAGGCGTTTTGCGGCAAAAAATAGCAGTGGGGATGAAGAGACGCGATTTTGTCTCTACTCAATTTGAATATTATTTCTTGCCGCAAGACGCTTTTTATGTAAACACAGCATAGGTTAATCTGAAAGAATGATTGAAGTCTTGGCTCTGAAGAATTGCTTTTATCCTGTTTTTTTAACAGAAAAGAATTTTGTTCTGACCATAATGGGTTCTTGATTTTTTGTAATTTTTAAAGAAAGGAGAGGAAAATCATGAGAAGGGAGGGATGGTTTAACCTTCCTCTTGGCTTTTAACTGAAAGAATTTTTTCCTAACCATACTGGATCCTTGACTTTCTGTTGAGAGATTTGTAAACCTTATTTGTTAACAAAAAATTTTCTTTTTTAAAGCAAGGAATCATACTCGATCCAGCAATGTTTCGTTGGTATGCTGCTGATATGACACAAATGGAGTATATGCGATTGACTCCTAGAAGTCTTTTTATTTATGCTGGGATAACTATGTTGAGCTTTTGGTTAATAACTAAATTGGCAGTGATTGGAATGGTTTGTGTATTTTTTTTTCTTAATAGAAATCAACAACTTGAGGTTTTCAAGAATTTTTTATATTTTTGGTACTATTCGATAGAAGGCCACAGAATTTTTGTTGAGGCTTTTAAGTTAATGCATAGCGATTTTACGTTGTTAAAATTGGTCCCCACGTGTTTTCATTATGTAACAATTTTTTGGGGTCCTTTACCAAAATTACCAAAAAATATAAATTCTTGCAAACATTAGTTAGTGTTTCCTTGGGTGGTGTTTACAAAAATTTTCTAGTTTTTTTGGATTTTATTCTTATAAAAATTAATTTCTGAAAATTGTTTTGATGGTTTTCTGAAATTTTTTTGTTTCTTTTTTTCTCTTCTGTAATTCTAATTTTCAAAAATTCAGAAGAAAAAATTTTCTTCTTTTTCAGGAAAAAGATGCCGATGATTGTTTGACTGGAGAAATGCTTTGGTGGGATCGTTATAGAAATAGACTCGAATTTGTTGGTGGTAATGCACCTCCTCGTCAAGTTTTACATGCTCATTGTTAAAAAGAATGAATTTTTTAGTGAAATTATTTTTGTGTTTAGGTTAAAAAACTTTTTTGTAATGAATAAAAAATTTGAAAAAAATTTTTTTTAATTCTTTACTAGATTTTTTTAAATTCTTAATTATTTTTCATAATTTTTTTATCAATTTTAATAGTTTCCCTTGTTTTAGAATTTGAATTTTTGTAAAATAAAATGAGTGAATATCCACATGCAAAGAAATTGGATGTTACCAAAGATGTTGAAAAATTTAAAGAAATTAAGGATAGAATGGCTATGCAGGTTTTTACTAATTTTCAATTTATTTTGATGTTATTCTTGGTAAATTGTTTTACTGCTTGAGTAGTGGGCTCTTTTGAGAGGGGCGCTGGGTTCTTTCTAGGGAGAGGGCCTTGACTCCGATAGACTGGTCTGTATTTTGTGGTTCCATCCCTGTCACAGAGCAATGTACTTGAGTCAATATTTTCGCAAGTCGGTTTTAGGCACTAGAATCTACTTGCAAAAATATTAACTCTGGCCACATTGCTCCATGGCAGTCTGTCGAGTCGTACCAATATTGGCCCTTGCTATTTTAAGCTTTTTTGTTTAATGCCAGTCAGATGGTCTCCATCCTTCTATTTTTTTCTTTAATGATTTTTGTTTAATTTTAACTTTTTTTAAAGTATCCTTTTGAACTCGACCCTTTTCAACAACACGCCGTTTGTAAAATGGAAGAAGACGAATCTGTTTTTGTTGCTGCTCATACAAGTGCTGGTAAAACAGTTGTAGCGGAATATGCTGTTGCTCTATGTAAAAAGAATAGAACAAGGTTTATTTTGAGTATTCATGTATTTTTCTGAATTCAATTTTTAGAGTGATTTACACGTCTCCAATCAAGGCGCTCTCAAACCAAAAATTTCGTGACTTTAAATTGACTTTTGACGATGTTGGTTTAATTACTGGAGGTAATTTTGAACTTTAGTTGGGTCATTTACACGTCTCCATTTCTTTTTTAGGAAATGGTAAATCCAAAATTTTCAATAGATTTCACCAAATTATTTGGTTATCCGAAACCAAGGGCGTAGCCTAGGTGTCGATTTCAGGGAGATCTTCACAATATTTTTCCCTTTTCCTTATTTCAACGGAGGGGGGGGGGCAGAAGCCCCTTATGGCTACGCCCTTTCCCGGAACTTGACCGAAATTTTTGAACCGAAAACCCTTATTGATTTAATTGGCACAAACAAGGGAAACTTGACAAAAATTAAAATGGGACCTCTAAACTTCAAAAAAAATTTTTTTTAATTTTTAGACATTCAATTAAATACTGAAGCTAATTGTCTTATTATGACAACAGAAATTCTTCGTTCAATGCTTTATAACCATTCTGAAGTTATTAGAGGACTTGAATGGGTTATTTTTGATGAAGTTCATTATATTAATAATATTGAGGTTTTTTTAAATTTTTTTTTTGAAAATTTTTTTTAATTTTTTTAAGAGAGGTCATGTATGGGAAGAAGTGTTAATTATGTTACCTAAGCATGTAAAAATTGTTATGTTAAGGTTAATTTTTTGAATAATTTTGAGGAAAAAAATATAGGGCATAATTAGGGTCTATAACAGTAACGGGGCTGACGTCAATTTTAAAGAAAAAATAAGGAAGGGCTCCATAGTGAACATAAAATAAATTTTTGTATGGCAATGACTAGGTCAAAAAGATGTTTTTTTTGCATGAAAGAAAGACTATTTGATTATGTTTAAAATACCCGGGGATATTACAAACCAATTTTTAAACAGAAAACGCGAGATACAATTATTATTTAATGCCTCTCTCTTTCGAAAAAGTAGAGCAGATATATCTAACAAGGAATCATACCGAACTAGCCTCAAAAATTTTTAAATAAAAATTATACCTTTGTGTAGAGCATAGTCGAAACCATATTGTATTACTTTTCTTTTTCGGCCCTACTCCCCATTTTGAAAATTTATAGAGAAAACCACGTGAACTCTTATATTTTTATTTTTTTTTAGTGCAACAGTCCCAAATTGTCTTGAATTTGCTGATTGGGTTGGGTATGTTTTTTAAAAGATTTTTTAAAATTAAAAAATTTAATTTTAGACGAATAAATAAGAGAATAATTTATGTAGTCGAAACACTCAAAAGACCTGTACCTTTGGAACATTTTTTGTATTGTGGACAGGATGGAAAGACGAGAAATGATATTTTTTTGATTTTCGATACTGAAGGAAATTTTAAAAATTCTGGGTAATTTTTTTGTTTGAAAATTTTGAACTTTTTAGTGATAAAAAAATTTTGGGAAGAATTTTGAACTCTTTTAGGGACCCCCATTTTCATTCTTAATTTTCCCTTGTTTCGTTTCTGGTAATTAAATCACCCCCATAAATGAATAATTTTTGATGGGTTTTCCATGGGAAAAGTAAAAAGTAATGAAAAATGGACCCCTTTTAGAAATCTTTTTATTAAAAACTTAAAAAATTTTTTTTTAATTTTAAGTTATCAAAAAGCAGTAGAAGCAAAAGACAAAGCTCAAAAAAATCAAAAATATGGAATGGGTCAGGTTGGGCCTGTAGGAGGACATCCGTGGCAGTTGAATAAAAATGTTTGTGGTTGTTGAGTTTTTTTTAAGAAAAATTTTTTTTTGAAATTTTCAAAAAATCGTTTAAATTTTCGAAAATTTTTTCGAAAATTTTTTTTTCAAAAATTTTCAAAAAATTTTTTTAATTTTTGAAAAATTTTTTTTCAAATTTTCTTTTTCAGAACAAAAATGTTTATATCAACCTAATTTCTTATTTAAACACCAAAGATTTATTACCAATGATTGTTTTTATTTTTTCTCGACAACGTTGTGATGAAACTGCTCAAATATTAAATTCTGTTGATTTAACTAATGAATCAGAAAAATTTGCAATTCATCATTTCTTTAATCGTTGTATTGATAGATTGACGGGGTCTGATAAGGAATTGCCTCAAGTTTGTTTTTTAGGATTTTTTGGGTTATTTTATGGATGGGAAACCTCTCCTTTTGAACCGAGGTTTGTTCATTTTGATCATTTCCCTTCTTGAGGGCAAGGAGGGGAAAATTCTCTCCCAAAATTTTTTTTCATTTTCTCCCATTTCGGGTGGAATAGTTTCAGCCTCTGGCTATGCCTTACTGAATTGTCTCCATTTCTTTAATATCCCGAAATCTTCTTTTGGATTTTTTGTCCATTTTTTGTTTATTCTCTTTTCAGTCCTGTCTTGTCTCATTTTGGAAAAGGGGTCTTACCACGGCTTCTTCATGAAACCTTAAATTTTTTTGATAATTTTTCAGGTATTATTAATGCAAGAATTATGTAAACGAGGTTTTGCTGTTCACCATTCTGGAATTTTGCCAATAATTAAAGAAGTTGTTGAATTACTTTTTCAAAAAGGTTTAGTTAAAATATTGTTTGCAACTGAAACTTTTGCTATGGGCGTAAATATGCCTGCTAGAAGTGTTGTTTTTGATTCGATTGAAAAACACGATGGAAAAGAAAAAAGAATTTTAAATTCGACAGAATATGTTCAGGTTGTTGAAATTTTTATTTAAGGTCACACCTCTCTATAAGATACCTCCAATATTAGGTCACCTCTATTTAAGAAACGCCTTTTAAATGGGTTAACTACTTAAAATTGGTGTAAAAAACCACCTTTTAAAATTGGGTGGGGAGCTTTTCTAAGCGATACCTTCTATTTAATATACACCTCATTATAAGGCAAACGAGTCAAACCTCTATTGTATGATACCCCCATATTGCTACACCGCTATTTATGAGCTGGTTGGGAACTGCTATGCGGTACCCTAAATTCATGGTACACTTTATTATGCACTTCAATTTTTTAGCCCCGAGTATAAACTCTTGTAATGAGGTCTGGCTTTCGTTAGGAAAACGTTCATCATTCATCTGATTATTAGAATATTTTTCTACAAAAAAATTTTTTTCTATTAATTTTTTGCTTGCCTTATCTTGACTTTCTAATTTTCTAGATGGCAGGTAGAGCAGGAAGACGCGGTTTAGATTCTACCGGAACTGTTATAATCTTGGCTAAAGGGTCAGAACCACCTGAAATTAGTTCATTAACAACAATTTTAAAAGTAAAAAAATTTTTTTTTCTGAAAAATTTTTTCAAAAAAAATTTTTTTTTCAGGGTAAACCAGTCAAACTTGAATCACGTTTTCGTATAACTTATAGTATGATGCTTAATCTTTTGCGTATTGAAGAATTAAGAATTGAAGTTTATTTTGGAAATCAAAATTAATTTTTTTTAAATTATTTTTAGGATATGTTGTCCAATTCGTATGTAGAAAGTGCTTCTTTACGTATGGTTGTTCAACGAAAGGAACGTCTTAAAAAGGTTTTTTAGAAATTTTTTATTTTTTTTTTCGAAATTATAAAAAATTTTCCGTAAATTTCATTTTGGAAATTTTCGGAAAATTAAAAAAAAATTTTCTATCGAAAAAATTTCTTTAATTTTTTTTCAAAATTTTTAAAAAATTTTCGGAGAATTTTTTATAATTTTTTAAAAGAATTTTTTGGAAATTTTTTAATAAAATTCTCTATTTTGGGGATTTTTGTTAATTTTCAAAAATTCTTTAAGAAAAATTTTTTCTTAATTCTCAAAAAATTTTGCAATTTTTTTTTGAATTTTATAAAAATAATTCAAAAATTTTTCTTTATAAAATTCTCTATTTTGGAGATTTTTGAAAATTTCTTTTAAAATTAAAAAAAATTTTTTTCCAGGTTGAAGAAAACATTTTAGCATTACCTCAATTAGAATGTCCTAATTGCAATCCCCCACCAAACGGAAAAATGGACACAACATTATTGGGTTATTTCAATTCTCTTATAAATTATTACAAAACAACAAAAGAATTGTGGTCTTTATTAATTTTAAAAGGAAAAGAAGCCAAATTATTTACAATGGGAAGAGTTTTAATTATTCATTATCCACCACTTGGAATTGCTGGAAGATTGGCTGTTATTTTGAGGGTTTTTATTTTTTCTTTAATTTTTTGAAAGAAAATTTTTTTTTGAAATCTATAAATTTTTTTGCGCTTTCTGAAAGTTTTTTAAATTTTTTGAAGAAATTTTTCCACTGATTTTCAAAAAAATTTTTTTTTAATTTTTAAAAATTCTCTTTTGTATTTTTTTTTGAAATTCTATTGAAATTTCTTTGGTAAAAATTTTCGAAATGCCAAAAAGAATTTTCTATTTTGGGGATTTCTGAAAATTTTCAAAAATTTCTTAAAATTTATTTTTTTCCAGCCAATTAAATTTTCGAAATATCAAAAAAAAATTTTTTCTTGAAATTCCCAAAAAAAATTTTTTGGGCCTTCTGAAATTTTTTTTTAAATTTTTTGAAAAATTTTTTGAGATTTTTTTTAAATTTTCCAGTCTATAATTGAAAATGGTAAACTTTCATTGACCTTATTTATACCAACTTCGACCACTTCTGTTGCTAATGAAGTTAAACTAAAAGCTTTTAATGCTTTAAATAGAGAGGTTTTTTTATTTTTAATTAATTAAAAAAAATTTTTTCTTTGAGGAAAGACGTTCTAAAGCAGAAATTGGTTTGTTAGAACATGCTCTTTTACATGGAATTGATGGATTAGATGTAAAAACATTTTCGGAATATACTCCATATACAATTTTGGAAACTACTTTGGATTGGTATAAATTAAAAAATTTTTTTCATTTTACCATTAAAATTCGAGCTCGACATTCTCAAATATCCGTTAGGAAAAAAAATTTTTTTATACCGAATTTTCCTATAGCTAAAACACCGATAACC
This sequence comes from Meloidogyne luci, assembly GCA_902706615.1. Classification (NCBI taxonomy): domain Eukaryota; kingdom Metazoa; phylum Nematoda; class Chromadorea; order Rhabditida; family Meloidogynidae; genus Meloidogyne; species Meloidogyne luci. The sequence continues at coordinate 3,288,511 of CACSLI010000091.1, read as the reverse complement.
CTGATATTTACACCTGGCCCCTTACATTTTTTCAAATTTGCAAAAGTTTTCTTCAAAAATTTTTTTTTATTTTAAAAATAGTAACTCGAAAACACGGAAACCCCGACATTTATGTTTATCAAAAACAATTTTTTTCTAGACTACCGGGCCTGGAAAGGACTGTGTTGAGCTCTAATTAAAATTAGAAATTTTTTCTAAAATTTTTCTCTTAAAGCCTATTAGCAGTATGTAAACGTACAATACCAAAATTAGATGCAGAAGCAATAAATCAAGAATATCAGCGTTCTAAACAACCATCAAATCGTTCAAATTCCCCTGACAGAAATATAAAAAAAATAATTTTTGAATTAAATCAATTATCAGAAAAAATTGTAAAAAATCGTCAAGAGGTGGAAAAAGAAGAAGGAGGAAAAAATAATAATAAAATAGATGAATTTATACATATTTTGGGAATGGATTTGGATAAAAAAGAAATAAGTTTAGTTGAAAGTTTGAGGGTTGTTTTGTATCAAAGAAGAGAACTTGTTGATGCAAATGTTTATCCTTGTATTAAATGCCCTGATATTATTGAACATGTTGGTGATTTTTAAAATTAATTCTGATTTTTGTTCTAAAATTCTGATTTTTATTCTGATTTTTCCCTCAAAATTCTGATTTTTAATTCAGATGAATCTAGTCATAAACAGACGGCAAATGGAACAAACCAAACAAACACTTATTCATCAAACATCTTCACATTCCATGTCAGAAGAATCAGCAGGCCGTTTAAAAGTTTTGAGAACACTTGGGTACATTGATCGAGAAAATGTGGTTGAATTAAAAGGAAAGATCGCATGTGAAATTAGTAATCAAGTGAGGGAATAATAATTCTGATTTTAAAAATACAAATTCTGATTTTTGAACTTACAAATTCTGACCTTTTAAAACACAATTTCTGATTTTAAAATACATATTTTGACTTCAAAAATACAAATTCTGATTTTTAAATTACAAATTCTGACTTAAAAAATACAAATTCTGATTTTTAAATTAAAAATTCTGTTATTTAAAATACAAATTCTGATTTTGAAAATACAAATTCTGAATTTTAAAACACAAATTCTGATTTTTAAAATACAGATTCTGATTTCTGAAATACAATTTCTGATTTCTAAAACAAGAATTCGCAATTTATGATTTTTAAAATACAAATTCTGATTTTTAATTCCTTTTTATTTTCGGGGTCACTTTAGTACGTGGGTGCAGGCTTTAATTTACAAATGTTATACCATTCGAAAGAGCTAGACGAGCTGAGTCGAATGCCACCAAAATTAGCTCTAGGAAAAATTTTTGAACCGAGATACAGCGCCCTAAAGTTCGAAAAACCAAAGGGGGGACCAAGCACTTTTTTGGGGTGAAAAATTCGAAAATGCAAATTATACCTCATTCGAAAGAGCTCGTCGAGCTGAGTCGAATGACACCAAAATCAACGAAATCCGACTTGATTGGACCGAGATCTAGACCCCTAAAAACCGAAGATCCAAAGGGGCGATTTTTGGAATAAAAAATTTTTTATACAAATAATAGCTCATTCGAAAGAGCTCGACGAGCTGAATCGAATGACACCAAAATCACCGTGATTGAACAAGATTAGACAAAGTTATAACACAAAAAACCTAAACCTATGGAGCGTCGGCGAGGCGCTTGTGCAAAACCCCGCGCTTCGCGCGGGGTTTTGCGGCACGCGCCTCGCGGGGAGTCTACGGGCGATGGGTCTGGGCTCGTAACATAAACCTATTCCTATCTCCCTTGCTCTGGATGTATTTGGGGCCTCCGTAGCAGCAAAAATCTCTATAGATGCCATAGGTAAGGAGCTAAAATAAAAGATCATAACTTTGTCCAATCAAGTCGGATTTCGTTGATTTTGGTGTCATTCGACTCAGCTCGACGAGCTCTTTCGAACGAGCTATTATTTGCATATTCGAATTTTTCAGCCCAAAAAAGTGCTTGGTCCCCTCTATGATTTTTCGATTTTCAATCGCCTGTATCTCGGTTCAAAAATTTTTCCTAGAGCTAATTTTGGTGGCATTCGACTCAGCTCGGCTAGCTCTTTCGAATGGTATAACATTTGTAAATTAAAGCCTGCACCCACGTACTAAAGTACAGCCTTATTTTCTTTTTATTTTTTTCTACAGGAATTATTAATTAGTGAATTAATTCTCGACAACAAATTTCAAGATAGAAGTCCACCAGAAATTGCGGCAATGTTTTCAGCATTTACATGTCAACATGGAAGAAATAATGCAAATAATATTAGAAGACATAATTTGAATTTTAATAAAATAAATTCAAAAAATGGTTCAACTTCACAAAGTACAGAAACTTCAATAAGTAATGAAAGTCAACAACAACAGGAACAAGTTGAAAGAGTGCCTATTGAAATTTTGAGAGAGGTAAGAGAGAGAGATGTTCCCTTCAAACCACATGTCTCCTTCACAAATCAGGCCCATGTTCCCTTCAGACCCATGTTCCCTTCCGACCCATGTTCCCTTCCGACCCACCACATGTTCCCTTCCGACCACAAACTAGTGTATAAGGACCACAAATATTTCTTCCTTGAGGAACAACTCAGATGTCCTTAAGCATTTTTAACTACATATAAGGCAACCTATGTTCCCTTCGGACTACAACCTAGTGTGAGCGGTCCAAATATCTTAAACCTAATTAAAAATTTCGACAATTTTTGTCAATCTGTGAGTCTGTGGTTACCACAGACTACCATGCTCCCCAATTGAAATTATTCTTTTAAATTTATAGCTAGAGACAGACTTAACTGAAACTGCCAGACGTATTGATGACGTCCAAAAAGAATGTGGTGTTTTTAACTCACCGGTGATTGAAGAATTGAAATTTGGATTGATGGAAGTTGTATATCAATGGGCGAATGGGCTGGTGAATTTTTAAAAAAATTTTTAACAATGGTCATTTATACCTTTCAATGTTCCCTTCGGACTATAGACTAATGCGTAAGGGACATACATCTTTAACATTTAATTAGTCTGATTTTTAAATTCTGATCACTAATTCTGATTTTAAAATTCTGATTATAAATTCTGATTTCGCTCCAATATTTCTTTTAAATTTCTCCCTATGTTCCCTTCGGACTAGAGACTAATGCGAAAGGAACATACATCTTATGCATTTTATAAGTCAGAATTTTTTTACAAATTCTGATTTTTAATTCTGATTATAAATTCTGATATAGCTCTATTTCTTTTTAATTTTCCCTATGTTCCCTTCGGACTAGAGACTAGTGCGAAAGGAACAAAAAATTCTATTTATTTTAAGGAATTCTCCAAAATAATGCAATTAACTGATGCCCAAGAAGGTATAATTGTAAGATGTATTCAACGTTTAGATGAAGTTTGTAAAGACGTTAAAAAAGGTGCAATGATTATTGGAAACCCTGAACTAGCAGAATTAATGGAAGAAACTAGTAATGCTATTAGGCGTGATATTGTTTTTGCAGCAAGTTTATATGTTACAGAGGCTGAGTCGAATGAATAATTTTATTTTTTTTTTAATTTTATTATAATTTTATTATATAATTGAGAAGGGTTTGTCTACTATATATCAGATATTTTATAGACAAGTGGCGGGGGGGGGGCTTATACTTGTAAAATGATCGGAAGAGGGTTAGAGGTGAATCGGAAATGACGAAGTTGCCGGAACTCTGAACTATCGGAAATGGCTCAAAAGTTCGGAAATTAGCCTAAATTTTCGGAAATCGGAAGGAAAAAACGCATGAAGTCGGAAATCGGAATTCCTATTCAGCTCTGAAGAGGGGTAGGGTGAGTGTCCCTTTTCATCTTTCCCAAATTTTTGTATTTTTTGGTGTTTCATTGTTAGCCTTTCATGTTTTGCTTTTTAAAGTTAGTTTTTCGGCACACATCCCCAGTTTATAAGAGATATCAAATACACAACCTCATTTTAAATAATTTTGTGATTTTATTACAAATTTTATTGAAAGCTTTTTCTCTTTATGTTATATAAAATCCTGGTTGACTTGACTAGAAAATTTTAAAAATTTTAAAAATATCTTTCAAAATTTTGCATGTTTCTGGTGAAAATCTTTCTAAATTTTATAACACTTTTTTGTCCTACTTTTAATATTATATTTATTTTTTTCTCTGTTATATTTATGTTCACGCTTCTATTGTCTCGTTTTTTTATTAAGAATAAGCTTAAGCCGATTTATGGCCTGCGCGAATATTATTCATTTTTTTACATTATTGTACAAAAGATTTTTTTTTTGAAAGTATCTATTCAATAGAAAGATTGCACAATATGCACTATTTAAATATTTTTTTTGAGTTGGAAATTTTTAACACTATTTATGCAATCGGACCTCATTTTTATGGTACCAAGGGTCCTGACGTTCAAATTCTCCAACGTTTTTTTTTTGGTCGGGAATTACTGCTTCTTGAGATCACCAATTCATTTTTATGCTGACAGGATCCCTATTACCGTATCCTTGTTAGGGTTGAACATTATACATATGAAAATTAGGTGTACGCATTATTGGAGATATTACTTTGATAGTAGTAGTTCCCCTTCCCAATGGTCACTTTCGAGCATAAAAATACTCACTAAAAGGAGGGGTACACGTTAGTGAGTGTTCATATAAATGAGGTCCGACTGTAGTTGTATAGCCAGGAATGGCACAGGTTCTCCTTTGCCCAAAAATCCGAGACCTGGGCAATTTTCGATCCAAAATCCTACCCAAATTTTTTTCTCTATCCATGACATCCCTGTTGGTATACCCTCAATGTATATTTTTTAAATTCCATTAAATTTTTGCATTTTTTCGGAAATAAAATTATTGTTTTTTTGTTTGTTTGTAAAAGTATTTAACCTCTCCCTCAATATTCTCTCGAAAAAAATATTATTTTTTGCGCAACAAACAATATGTAGTTGTTGTTTTTGTATTGAGGATTACCCCATTATTGTTATAAAAAAATAATGGGTGTGAATTGAGGGGAAAAACAAGTTTATTTAATATTTAGTTCAAGGCTTTTTGGGGGAATAGAGGTATTTTTATTTTTAAAAATTATTTTTAAAAATTGCATCATAATCCCCAATAATTTTATTTTTCATTAAACTTGAATTTCAAATTGGAATTATTTTAATGCCATTTCCTGCCTTTGAAAAATATTTTCATCACCTCGTTGCAATGCTTGTTGTTTATGGTCCTTTTACTTATATTTTATGCCTATTTGAAATTTTGTATATTATTCAAAATAAGATACCGAATGTTTCTAATAGAAGCCCATGCCCTATTAGAAGCCCACTCAATGAGGGGTATTGAAAAATAGACGCCCAGGGTTTCTATTAGAGACAATACGGTATTCTGAAAATTGGGCATTTTGAACCTGACATTTTGATTTTTGGACATTTTAAAAATTGGACATTTAAGAATTTCAATTCTTGAAATTTCAAAATATTTTTCTTCCCCAGGTTATCCTTCAATTGCTCAACATACATTTAATCACTTCCTTTCTCCCGATGACTTTCATTATAAAATTAATTCTGAAACCTTTACATTTTTAACAAAACTAGATTTTGAAAATGCCAGAAAATATAAAGAATTAATTGGTTTGATTAGTAAATTTTTAAAGAAAAAATTTAATTTAAGAGGTAAAGTCTAAAAGGAATAGTATTTTGACTCAACAAAGGCATTATAGAGGTGATATACATGGAAAGGCTGCGTGGAGGGTAGATAAATTTGTGAATTAAAAAATTCTTTTAAAGAAACGAGGAAATTTAAATCACCCTACTAATACTCGCCGCTACAATGGAGTTTCTAGTTCAGTCAAAAAATGGAACAATGGACGTATTCCTTATATTCTAGGCTCGGATTATACACCTAGAGAACGTGCAGTACTCGCTAGGGCTTTTCAGGTGTTATTCTGATTTTTTATTCTGAAATTAAATGAAATTCTGATTTGAAGTTCTGATTATGTCTTCAATATTCTGATTTCCAAAACAGAACAATTCTGATTTTCCTATCAGAAATTCTGAAAAATTTCTGATTTTCTGAAAACAATTCTGATTTTCTGATTTTGAAAATTCAGAATTTCTGATCAGAAATTCTGAAAAATTCAGGTTTCTGAAAACAATTCTGATTTTCGAAAAAATTCTGTTTTTTTTCATAGGAATACCAGAGCAGAACATGCATTAGATTTGTACCAAAAACAGAAGCTGACGTAGATTTTCTTTACATTGTGAAAATAGACGGGTTTGTAATTAATTACAGCTTAGCTAAACATGCAAATTTTTGCGCGTTTAAAAAGCTGCAATTTAAACTTTAAAAAAAAATTTTAAAAAGGTGTTATTCTGACGTGGGACGTGCTGGAGGAAGACAAGAATTATCTCTAGATGATGGATGTCTCCATTTGGATACAGTAATCCACGAACTTGTCCGTTTAAAAATTATTTTTTACTACTTTGTTCGATACGTTTCAGTGCCAATTTAAGTAAAGTAGTTTTTCAGAGGAAAGAGATGAGAAATTCTGATCATCTGATTTTCAGTTCTCAAAGAGTCTCATTATTAATCATTAAAAATCTTACTTTTATTGAGGTGTATCTTAAATAAGCCTTAATTACAGCTTAGCTTATTACAGCTTGGCTAAACAATCAAATTTTTGAGTGTTTAAAAAGCTGCAGTGAAAAAATTAACTTCAGCTCATTTAGATGCATTCTGTCGGTTTTTATCACGAACATGAACGTTGGGATAGGGATAATTACCTAATTATTTTATGGCAGAATATTGATAGAGGTGAGGGAAGGATTTTTAATTTCCTCAAAAATTAATTCAGAAGCTGTAGACCAGTTTGGACGTGTCGACCTCCTCGAAAGCAGCGTGTATGGCCAAAAATATGGTAAAATCCCTTCAAAAATAAATTTTACCAAAATGACATTTTTACCCAAGATTACAACTCCATAATGCACTACGACAGTCTAGCCTTCAGTAGAAACGGTAGAGAGACTTTGGTGGCTAGGGAACCGGAAATGACTAAAGTAGGGGGAACGAAAAATTTTTTTAAAAGAAATAATTTAAGGTGATGGGTTCAGCCACAGATTTTAGTCAAACAGAGTAGGTTTTTTGAAATATTCAACTTTTTTTCCCAATTTTAGTCTGGCCAAAATTAGAGGAATGTATCAGTGCATTGTGAGTTTTTGTAAAAAATTTGACATTTTGAAATGTAGGACATTTTGAAATTAGGGCATTTTTGAAAGATGGACATTCTAAAATTGGGTATTCTAGGTATTCGACACTGATACCTAAAACTTGACATTTTGAAAAAAAATTAAGGTGATGGGTTCACTAGGATATCAACATTCTAGATTCCTACACAAGAATTTTTAAATTTACTTAATATATAAAAATTTAATTATGCATTTAAGTAAGTTAATATTAAGGTGAGCGTCTTACGAAGAAATTAGATGGCAATTTTTGGGACGGGGTTTAGTGTAACTAAACCCTACTAATTTTAATTTTTGTAGTTGGGATAAATTCTGTCCTAACTAGAAATTTTCAAAAAATAATTTTTTTTCAAAATTTTCGGATTCTTCGACTTCAACAGACTTCGAATTTACTGGCGAGGATAATTCTCTAACTGCAGAACCTGCTTTACCTTTATGGCACCCTTTTCCAACAAATTGGTTCTCGCCCTATTTAATGTCTACTAGACCCTTTACAGCCGGCACTCCTTTAAAGCAACAAAATACGCCTATATTATTTCAAAATAATTTGGAAAATTGGGGTCCTAATAGACTTCCTCAATGTCCTTTTTGGGCAGCATATTGCAATTTTCCCTTATATGGACGTCTACTACAGGAATTATGCCCACAAACTTGCGCGGCAGTATTTCAGAAATCTGCACTTTCTTATTCTAATCTAAGAATGCAAAATCCAATGTTTAATAGGAACTTGAGGAGAAGGAAAAGGTGATATGACATCTAAATTTCTTGAAATTTTGATACTGGGACATTTTGTATAAATAATAGTGATCGGGAATTTCGTACCGTCCCGTATTCCGTACCGTAGAATTTTTTTCGGTATCTTATACTGTACCGTATACCGTACCGTATTCCGTACCGTAATACGGATGTAGTCGGTAGGGCCAATCACTAATAATTACCATTTAAAAAATTGACCATTATGACATTTACCATTTCGAAAATTGAAAAAACGGTGTAATATTTAATAACATTTTGAAAAGATGACATTTTGAAATTTACGAACCATTACTAAATATAAGCTTATTAAGTATTACGGTATATCTCGTGAATGTTCATTTTTCTTTCTCGTCCTCGTTCCCCTCTTGATTTGAACAGGCCTTCGCCTCCCAACAGGATTATCTGGTCCATATCCCGGTGAACGCCCAACTTCTTTGTGTGTATCCTTCTTCGGGCAAGGACAGTAAAGACCATCAGGACCAGGAGCGCCTTTGTCCCCTGGAGGGCCCTCTTTGCCTGGAAAGCCTTTCCGACCTCGCTTGCCAGGTTCTCCTTTAAAATACTTTTTAATGCTTCTAAAATTAATTTTCCCGCTACCGTATATCCTTCAATTCAAGGTTAATTTCGGACCAGAAAAATATTCTTTTTGACTAAAATATGTTCCTTTCGGACTATGGTATGTTCCACTTAAACAAGTGGATGTTCCCTTCGGACTAGAAAGATGTCCCCTTTGAACTAGAAAGATGTTCCCTTCGAACTATGATTGTTCCCTTATGTCTAGAAAAATGTTCCTTTCGGACTAGAGGGCGAGTATGTATATTTCTTTTCCATTCGTCCTTTAATTGCCCTTACTAATAGAGAGCTTTATCAAGGCATGACTTAGTCACTTTAATTATTCCAACCTGGCGCTCCTCGTGAACCTGCCTCGCCACTTTTTCCTTAAATTAAATTTAAAGAATTAATTTAGAAATTTCACACCTCTAACTCCATCCTTTCCCCTTGTGCCTCTTCTACCTCCACGTCCTTGCTTTCCTTTAGGGCCCGGATCTCCTTTTTCACCAATTATTGCAGCGTTTCCAGGCGTTCCCTTGCTGCCAATTTTCCCTTGAGGTCCTTGACTGCCGGGAGGGCCAGGAGACCCAACAGGTCCTGAAGGACCGATCTAAGATCGAAAACGGTTTTGGAAGGATATTTAAGCGTTTACCTGCCCGTTCCTTCCAAGGATTCCATTCAACCCTTCCAGTCCAGGCAGTCCCGGCAATCCAGGACTGCCCTGCTCTCCTCTTTCACCCCTCGGGCAAACACGACATTTCCTATTAAAATCGTACTGAATAGGCAAGAAATTTCCCGGAAGGCCGGGTTGACCGTGAGGTCCAGGCTTTCCTGAAAAATTTTGGATTTTTCAAAATCTTTAAGGAGTTAATGTAGGGTTGGACCTCGACCACGTACTTTTTTGGATAGACCCTCAATCATAACCCTAACTCCAACCCCTAACTTTTCGACTCCGACACGGGGTCCAACCCTTAATTTCAAGTCACCGTCCACTCCATCCGTTCCAGGCGGTCCTCGTTTTCCTTGCCTTCCTGGCGGACACGTATTTTCAGTGTTACAAGTACACAATTCATTTTTGGGAGTATTTATTGGATGAAATCCAGATGCAGAGTTGGGAAATCGTCTTTCTCGGATACGAAAAGAGTTAATTGAAAGCATCAAATTGTGAATATTCGTCCTTGAAATTTGAAAAAAATAATTGAAAATATTACGGTATCATTCAGTGAGATGTAGAGCTTATCTCTTTAGAATGACATATAATTGTGTTCCCTTCGGACTACGTTAGGTTCCACTTAGAAGGGAAAGATGTTCCCTACGGAATAGAAAGAGGTTCTCTCCAGACAATTCATATGTTCTCTTTGGAATATATGTTCCCTTCCGTCAAGAAGATGTTCCTTTCGGACTCTTGAGATATGTTCCCTTCAGACGAGATAAGTCTTCCTTGAACATGGACAGGTTCCCTACGGACTAGAACATGTCCTCTTCGGACTATGTTATGTTTCATCTAGATTATTAAATGTTCAGTTCGGACTGTCATGTTCATTCCAGACTATAAAATGCCACCTTCGGATCATACGATCCCCGTAGATCTCACCAACCTAATATTCTCTTCATCCTTCTCAATCTCCTCTCTATAATTACTCAAAATTAAATCCACATCCTTAATTTTCTTCAAAACTTTGATTGTAAATTCTAATCCAATTAACAAACCAAAAATCGAAATAACAAGAAAAATATTTAATTTAAAATAAAATTTATTTTTATTCATGAAAGATTTAAAAATAAGGATGAACGTCAGTAAAATGAACGATTAAACGATGATGGATATATTTTATTTTTTGGTTTAATCTGAAAATTGCTGCTTTCCCTTTAAAGCGGTAAATCTGTATAATTTTTGTACTTTTATTTATAAAATAGCACAGTAAAAAATAATTTATATGGATAGAAATTTGTAAAATTGACATAATAAAAATCGACAATATGAAAGTTGGCGAGATTCATAAATTATAAAACAATATGATTAATAGTCCCAGGAGCCGAACCGGATTCCGTCCGGATTTTCCGGAGTCCGGTCCGGAATCCGTGGTTTTTCGCGATCTCCTGATTAAAACCGGACCGGATTAATCCGGAATTAGGATCAGAAAAAATCGGTTTTACTGGTAACAAATGATCAATAGTTACGGGAGCCGTCCCGATTTCCGTCCGGATTTTTCAGAGTCCGGTCCAGAATCCGGGTAGATTCTGCCGGCTAAATTATGTCCGGTACTAATAATCAAGGACATGTCTAGAATTTTTAGGGTTTAAAAGAAATTGCCATCGATAAAATACTATGTGCCCTTCGGACCATAACCTAGTGTGAAAGGCCCAAAATTATTAAACGTGAGATCTATTCCTTCCAATTCTACCAATTCTTTTGGTATTGTGAAGCATGTATTTTAGCTCTAGCACTTAAATTTACTTGTTTTTCAATTATTACAATCTTTGTTTGAATTGTTAATTTACGCCGTAGATATAAAAATAAAGTGACATTGATGAGTGTGTAGTTTTTAAAAATACTTTTAGAGGACTAAAAATTTATAATTTTTTTTGAATAATGTAGTTAAAACATTCAAAAACCCCTGTGCAAAATTTCAAGAAAAAATATGCATTTTTGACAATTCTACAGGCGTTAGAAATCTGATGTTCCCTCTGCACTACAAGTAGGGTGAACGTCCATAAATTAATAAACTTGATTGTAGCATTCAAGTTGGAATTTTTTATAAATTATTTTACGTAGTAAAACGTTGGAAAATAATGCACTAAATTTTAGGGTTCAATTTAGCCTAGGGGTAGATAAAAATCCCATGTTCCCTACGCACTACAGAGGTGCGTAGGGAACGTACGTCAATTCTTGTAAATGACATATACTGGAACGGCTTTTCTCAACCTTTTTTTCAAATTTTTTTGCAAATGGTGGATACTAAAATGCCACCCAAGTTAGTGTGTGAACGTACAAAAATTCAAAAAACTTTAAAAAAAATTTATATTTTTTATGTTCCCTACGCACTACTGTAGTGCGTAGGGAACAATATTCAAAATTCAAAATAACAACAAAAATGACTCAAAAAAGGGTCACAATTTCCTCCATTTATTACCAATATTTTAAATATTGTTCTGTATGTAGTTGAACTCGAACAGTTGGTTTTAAGGTTGATTCGACTATTACAAGTTTTGTTGTCCTTGATAATCTACGTCGAAGATATAAAAATAAGGAGACGTTGATGAGTGTGTAGAGGGTTTCACTCTAAAATTTTGAGAAATATTTGAAAACGACAAAAAGCCCAGACGACAAAATGCCGAAACGACAAAATGCCCAAACGACAAAATGTCTAAAAGACAAAATGTCTAAACGACAAAATACACAAACGACAAAATGCCCAGTTATCGAAATGCCAAACTAAAAATAAACAAACCAGGGGCCTATATCAATTGTCCGCAGATTCTGCATTCTGTGCACAGACCGCAGAATTCTATATCAATTAAATTCTGTGTACTCAGATTCTGTGGAGACCGCTGATTCTGTGGAAACTACCAAAAAACATTCCGCAGAATCTGCGGACATAAATTTCTGTGGATCTGCGGATTTTTTTTCACTAAGCCACAGAATTTCTATATCAATTCTTTTTCTGTGGTTCTGTGTATTTTTTCCGTTAAATTCAAATTTTTATTTCCGCGTTTTCCAAAATAATATATTTTTTGAAACGAAAAGAGGTTAATAGTAATTCGGCACGATTCGGTACTCCCGGTACAGGAAATTTCGAAGAAAAACTAAAAAATATTTTTAATTAAGCTACAAAATATTGGAAAAATTTTCAAAATTTTCTCTCTAAATCCTCGACAACCAAATCCTTTGATATCTTTATAAAGGAAAACCCGGCCCGGGTCGGGGCGGAAAACCCGGCCCGGGTCGGGGCGGAAGAAAAAAACCGGATACCGGGCCCGGCAAAGTGAAAATGTCGGGCTCTACTTATTATAACGAAAAATGTTTGAAAAAGATGTACCTTTTTCAAAGTCACTTTTCACTGTTAATTTTGGAGAATAAAATTATAAATTTTATATCAATCGATAGAGAAATGTTTGAATTTTCGTAATAATTTTAAATTTTGAAAATTGGACCAGTTTAAGCTGAGATATAGATTTTTCGCAGAAAATCGCAGAACTAAATAGCATGGTGGATTTTTTAATGGATTCTGTGCATTTTCCGCAGACCACAGAAACAATTGATATAGAAATGCTCAGAATCGTCGAAAAACGCCACAGATCTGTGGATATTTTTCTGTGCACAGAAAAATAATTGATATAGAATTCTGTGGTTTTTGCAAGTTTTTGTATGTTTTGCAGATTCTGCGGATGTTTCCACAGATTCTGCGGACAAATTTTTCCGCAGAATCTGTGGAACAATTGATATAGAATTTCTGTGGTTCTGCGGTCTGTGCACAGACCGCAGAATGCAGAATCTGCGGACAATTGATATAGGCCCCAGGTGAGCTCCCTCAACAGCTGCTGCATAGCTTAAACCATCAGCACTATCAAATGCAAACTTGAGTGAAGTATATAAAACTAAATAACAAGTAAATAGCAAAGTGTGGCTGGCAGATAAAGGAAGAAGAAGCCTTATGGAGATATCATTTTCTTTGAGTTGTAGAGATTTGCGAACAGAATAGTCAGATATTTTACTGTAAATGAGTGAAAATTGGGTATTTTAAAGGATTTTTTGAAAGATTTTTTTAAAATTTTATTATTCTCGGACACACCTTAGTCAAGGATATAACAGATAACCGAGATTTATCTCATATCATATCGGTAGGGTCTTTAATTCCTCTTCCTACTGATATTTTCTAGGATGTTCTTCTCAAAATCCTCAACACTTTGATTAGAGCGACCAACGAATCATAGGCTGAAGATAACAATCTATTTGTAGGGTTCGCGCGAACACCCGTTCCAAAAATTAGGACTATAAACCGCAAGTTAATTCGAGAAAATTTTCATTTACTTAAATAGCAGCATAATTGGATTTTTATATATTAAGCAAATTAAAAAAAATTTTTTTTTTTAATTTAAAACTCTACTTGATTTTTTGTTGTTTATTAATTCTGTAAAGAATCATCTCCAAAATAACAGCAACAATATCAAATCCCATCAAAATATAAGACATAATAATCAGTCTAGGGGAGCTTACACTGCTCGAAGACATGCAATAAGCCTTTTCATTAAATAAATCTTCTTGATGGAATATCCATAAATTCCAAATTGTTGGAATTATAAAAATTGGGGCAAGTAAAAATATTCCCAATCTAAAAGTAAATTGTTCATATGTATGGATACGTGCTGTAGCTATTGTTCTTTCTATACACATTGATAAATGGGTGAATGTGAATCCGGCAACTAAGAAGGAAAAAAATTTTTTTAGTAAAGATGAGGGAGGGCGTTTATTGGAGAGGGGACAAGTATTGGTGAGGTATTCTATCAGCAATCTCCTACCGATGTATGCTATATTTGAAAGAATAAAGGTTTGAGTTTTGATAAAATTTATGTTCCCTTCGGACTATACTAGTCCGAAGGGAACATTTTAAATAAAATTTTATTAAGGAGTGGAAAATTACTGAGATTTCTAAGTTATATAATGGTCTATAATTAGAGAGGATCCAATCAGAGTCCATCCTTTTAAAATATTTTTTACCAGTAATATAAGCCGGGATTCTGAGCAAGAGACACTTCCAAGCAGTTATGGGATAAATACAGTAATCAGTTGTAAGGTGTGACACGTGAAAGAGAACCTTAAAAATGAGGAAATTTCAATTCCAAGTCTTTAAACCTACAATATATCCAAAATGCATTACAAACATTACAAGTGAATGAATCATGTAGAGAAACAATGCACCCACAAGAATTATCTGAAAAACGTCAGTTAAATTTTGCTATTAAAATTTTTAGACTGCGCCGAAATGACCCGTAGGCTAAAGCGCTATGACTATGATAAAAGCGCCTTTTCGGCGCAGGCTAAAATTTAGTTTTTTATAAATAATTTTTTTGCCAAAATTTTTTAAAAAATTTTTTAATGGGATACTTTGTCGGACGCAAACTGTCTTTTTAATCTTCCAAAAAAACTAACTTTAACATTTTTATGAAAACTCATCGTCTCTTTTACCCCTTTATTTAAGGAGTATGCCACATTTAATCCGCAAGATATCATTGTAGCCAAAGATAGTAGAGATTGCAACCAATGGACAATATAAAGAGGAGTAAATTGAACATAGAGCATCGCGGCTGTACAATTATTTTCGGGAACAAAAGCCATTTTAATTAAATTTATTTCTGAAATTAAAAAAAATTTATTGTTTAAATTTTACTCTGCGCCGAGATGACCCCACACTATTTCTCAAGAGAAAGAAGGCGCCTTCCTAGAGGTAGAGGCGCCTTTTCGGCGCAGGATAGAATTGGGGTTTTCTTAAATAAATTTTTTGTTTAAAATTTTTCATTAAATTTTTTTGAGGTGCGTGCTACTAATTAATAAAAAGTAAAAATTTTAACAAGGAAAAAAATTTGTTGGAAAAATTAATATAATTTGTATAGAATAAAAAGTACATTATGTGGTTAATAAAAAATTCTCGCAAAAATTTTTTTTGACTACAATTTTTAATTATACGTCAATTAAAGAGCAAAATGTGAGAAATTTTTATAAAATAAAATAAATTTTATTAGGTTAATTAAACTTTTTAAAAATTATTTTTGGCTTTAATTAAGCTTAATTGCGTTACTGCAGTAGTTTGGCGCCGCGTGGGCGCAAACTTGCATAAATCCAAAACTAGATGATTTTGAGCTGTAAAATTTTGTGGAGATGTTTTTCAAAGAGATATCTAGCTGTTCTGAAAATTTCAGAATTTTCTGATTTTTATTTTCAAAGTTATGATGAAAAATAGCCTAAAAATCGACATTTTTAAGGAAAAACATGGCTATTTTCTGACCAGAATTTTTCAAAAAAATTCTGAAAATTCTGAAATTTTTAGCTGGGTTAGCCAACTCAATAAACTATTTTTCTGCAAAATTTTACAGCTCTATTAGCTTTAGAAACATTTTTATGAGTGAAAAAGCAGGCGTAATTAGCCTTAATAAGCGAACAAACACCTTAAGCTTAAAAGTAATTTAATATTAAATTATGTAAAAATATATTTAGAATAAATTAGGCATTTATTTAAGAAATTAAAACACAAATTTACAAATGTAAAAAAAATTTTTTTTGACGAGATATTAATTAGAAAAATAAAAATTTTGACTGACAATAGAAATACTGATAATTTTTGAACAGAGCTTGGTTATTTTTTGATCAGAATTTTTTAAGGGCTCCAAAAATTCTGAAATTTTTAAGAGAGTTAGCCAACTCAATGAAATATCTTCTGGCAAAATTTTACAGCCCTACTAGATCTGTAGGCTATTTTATGGGGACAAATGTAAACGTTAGTGAGGTAAATGTGCCTTTTCGGCGCAGGATAAAATTAATTTTTCTTAAATAAATTTTCAGTCACAAAATATTTTACTTAATATTAAATATTTTATTTATATAATAAAAAATTTTTAAAAATAGGAGACTAAATTTAAAGAATTAAAAAATTTTTTTATGGACGAGATATTTAAGAGGAAATTTATTTTGATGGGAATAAAAATACAAATAGGTACTAGCTGTTAAGTATGTGTATTTCTAAAAATGGAAAAATATAAAAATTATAAAATAATTAAAAATATTTTTATATGACTATTTTCTAACTAATAGAATAAAAAATATTTTCTTCGTTTACTACAAAATTTATAATATTTCTATTTTTGTTAAGCTAACTTAACATCATAGCGTAGAACAAGGTCTACTCCAAGGCTCCTATCTCGGTCTAAAAATGTCAAAACTGGCTAATTTTGGTACCATTCTACGCGTATTGAAGAGATGCATCGAATGGTGCCAAAATCGACTTTCTTTCTAATTTTCCCGATTAGTTAGTCTCTGTGGAAGTTTTGTGGCGCGGCAGATTAGCCTGCCCAGCTTATTTGTATTTTGGCTACAAAAATAAACAAGTAAAATTAATTTGGGCAAAGAATAAATAAAATGAGTTCCTTTTAAAGAAATAAACTTAAAGATAAACATGTGTTAGATTTATGTTTTTCTAAAAATAGAAAGAAGCTTAGTTTACGTCTTAAGAAGGACTTGATCTTAGTTTTTAACCCATAACTTTTTTCAAAATCAAAATAAAAATTGAGTTTAACGCCTATCTTGTAGCAAATTCAATTTTCTATCGAATGGTACCATGCACTAATATGAAGGTTTATCCATTACTGAGTTATGAATTAAAATGTAGACTTAACTAACACTCAATATTTAGCAATTTGGAAGGAATAAAAATGGCAAAAAATTAAACAAAATTTTGATAAGTCTGCCTTGAAATTCTGACATATTCAACTCGCCATAAACTACACCATTGAGCTTTAAAAAGTGTATTTTATAATGTATTTTATAATTTTTAAATCTATCCGTTAAATAGAGGGTAAATCGTAGACACCTTCCCCACTTCATTGACTGATCAAATTAAGAAGCGTATCCTTAAATAATTAAATATCTAGTATTGGTAGTATAATATGTATAGTGGGGTCTGAGTTTTTATTTTAATAAGGTACAAAATACTATTACATATTTAATGTTCCTTAGTACTTTTACTCAGTATTTAAAAATTCAAATAAAAAACTATAAATAATTCTTAAAGAAATTAGATAAAAAATAATTTGAAAATTATTCTTTTCTTGAGTATTTTTGTATGGGGGTGGAACGACCCTCAAAAGTTTTTTAAACGAATTTTAGTTGTTATATAATCCTCAGATCCTCATTTAATGACATTATCTGGGTGTCAGTGACAACAAATATTTTAGTAATCTCTCAAATATGACAGTGTAATATATCCCAGTCTAATAATTACAATTTAAATTTGGATAAAAAGGAAATGAATTTTGATGTTTAAAAAAATTTAATTATACACCCTTCTATTTTTAAAATTAAATAAATTTGGAATTCTTTAAAAATGTGCCCAAAAAAATAAATTTAATAACATAGTATATTGCAGGGTTGCCGCCCGAAACCCGAAACCCGATACCCGAAACCCGAAACCCGGCCTTTTTTTGTACCCGAAACCCGATACCCGAAAAGAAAATTTTCAAACCCGAAACCCGAAACCCGTACCCGATATTTTTTCCAACCCGAAACCCGTGACCCGAAATTGGTTAAAACCCGAAATTTCTACCCGAAAACTTATCCTTACCCGATTTTTTAGAAAAAATTATAGAAAGAAAAAAGAAGGGAAAGTGAAAGAAATATTTATAATTTCTTCCATTTTTCATTATGTTAATCGGTGGTTGAATGGGTAAGGCGACTGGCTCGATATTTTCATAGGTGTGGGTTCGAGTCCTGGGCTGGAATTAGGCTTAAAATATTTTTCTTTTTAAAAATAAATGTTTTTAAACTTTGATTTTCATTTAATATTTTTAAATTTATTTTTTTAATATTTTAAGCTTGAATAAGCATTAAAAATTTTAATTTGTTTTGAAATTCCTCTCAAAATTTTCCCCACCGGCAGTGAAAAAGCTATAAATCTGGCTTAAGGATCATCAAACTTCCCAAAATTTTCGCCTGCGGCGCAAAAAATGGAAGAAATTTGGCTTCTTGGTCTTCAAAATTCTCAAAATTTTCGCCTGCGGCGCTGAAAAATGAAGAAATCTGGCTTATTGGCCTTCAAAAATCTCAAAATTTTCGCCTGCGGCGCTGAAAATGGGAGAAAATTGGAGGCTTTAATGGAGATAAAGCGGAGGTATATTAGTATATAGTGGGATTTTATCAAGGTGGGATTTTACAAAGATATCCCTACTAATCCCCAAATCCCACAATGTCTCTTTAATCTCTTCAAATTTGCCTCTCTCTATATCACCCAAAATTCTATTATGCAACATAGCTTGTCTCCTTACAATTTAGCTAACCAATACCCCAACACCTGAAGATAAACCGAATTTTTCGCCAAACCCGAAACCCATACCCGAGATTTTTGCCAACCCGAAACCCGATACCCGAAATGAAAACGCTCCAACCCGATACCCGAAACCCGTACCCGAAGATTTTTTGTACCCGCGGCAACCCTGGTATATTGCTAAAATTGCAAAAATAAAAAGAAAATATTTTTAAGAAAAATTAAATATTCTAATTATAGGGACTAGGAATAATGAACAAGAAAGCGCCTATATGCCAAACAGACAGGTAATTACTATAGATATAATTTTATTTTCTCAGCCAAACTTAGTTTGAAATTTAATTTAAAATTAAAATTTAATTTATGGAACAACTAATGATTAAAATTAAAATTTTGCAATATTTTTTTTATTTTTTTTAATTTTTTCTTCCTAATTTTTAAGCTTTAATTGCTTAAAATGCTTCAGTTCCCTCTCCTTTATTTACTCCAATAATTAATTATACTGGATAAATTCAACTTTGTGGATAGGAGGGCAGAGTTGGGGTAAAAACAAAGGGAATAAACCTCCAAAATCCTCCTTCCATCGATTAATCCAAGCAAAAGGATTTAAAACAATTAAAACAGGTGAGGTCTAAAAGTACTTTTATTTATGCATTCTTTAATTTTAAATAAACTTTAAATTAAGATTTTAAATTAATTTATATCTAATTTTAAAGCCTAGAATCTGCTCTATTTAATGATATATAACCCAGATTTTTAGGTTAATTTAAACTGGAGTTATGAATTTTTAAAGAAGGTTAACTCGTAATAGACCTTTATTTAAGCAGTATAACTATCAAGTTTATTTACACTATTTTTCCAACTTATTTGTAAAAAGATTTTAAATTGTTTTACAATTGCAACTTTTTACAATTTGTAAAACTTTTCCTCTATGAATATGCCTTACTAAAACTTGTTTTACAAATTAGTCTCCAACCTTTTTTACAATTTGTAAATTTTATTAAAACTTAATTTACAATTACAAATTAGTCTCCAACTTTTCCAACTTTTTTTACAATTTGTAATTATTTA
Organism: Meloidogyne luci; assembly: GCA_902706615.1. Classification (NCBI taxonomy): domain Eukaryota; kingdom Metazoa; phylum Nematoda; class Chromadorea; order Rhabditida; family Meloidogynidae; genus Meloidogyne; species Meloidogyne luci. The sequence continues at coordinate 3,268,856 of CACSLI010000091.1, read as the reverse complement.
ATTTTTTCAAATTTTCCCCCTTAAATTTTCCAACTTTTTTTAAGTTTACAAACTTATTATTTTGCACTCAAACTTATTTTTATAACTAAATGAAAAATGACACTTTTACAGCATTTTTGAGTTAAAACTTGAAAAGTGCAAAATAATATGTTTATAGTAATAAACTAAAAAAATTAGCTAAAGGTAATTTGAGGAAAGGGGGAATTTAGTGGAAAAAGAGAGAAAACGAGTAGGATATTGACTTTAGTGTAGTTTAAAAAAACCCTCAAAACCTCAATCAGAAAATTTTTTTTAATAATCAAAAAAATCCATAGAAAGGAAGAATACTCCCTTTAAGTTCAAAAAATAAAAAAAAAGCCTGAAATTGAAGGGAAAAAGTCTTAAAAAGCCCGAAAATCACCGAAAATCCCCATAAATCCACCTAAAATCCTCCTCAAAATCTCTCTAAAATCCCTCCAAAAATCCCCCTAAAACTCTAAAAATCCCTCCAAAAATCCCCCTAAAATCCCCCAAAAATGCAAACCAATAATTTAAACAATAAAGCTATTTATTGGGAACAAATTGCAAAAAATCCCTCAAAACTTCGTTTACTTCGTTCCCCATCTTCTCCAATAGAAGGAACAACTACAGCAACCACAACTACTACAAACTCTTCGTGGGGAATACCTTTTAATCAGTCTTTACGACATCCATCACAACAATCGGTTGGTTTACATACAGCGTGGAAATCGGCCTCTCCGAGGTTAATTTTTGAAAAATAAATTTTTAACAATCTCAAAATGGTAAATTTTTAAAATGGTAAAAATCTCAAAATGTCAATCTGACACATGTCAAAGTGTCACATTGACAATTGTCAACTATAGATGTCAAATTGACACATCCCGAAATGCCCAAATTTCAATTGAGGTATAGGTACAAGAGGCCAAGGTACCGCAAGCCCAAGGTACCGCAGAGCTATAAATTCGTGCAAAATTGTCGAATCCGTGACGTCTCTGGTATAGTCCGACTTAGCTCGTTGAGTTGCATCGAAACATGCCAGGGCGTTTCGGATTCGATCACTTTGACGAATTTATAGCTCTGTGGTATCTTGGGGTTTACCCTTTCACAACGTCCAAAATTTCAAAATGGTCAGGTCAAAAATATTTTTTTATTAATTTTTCAGTCGCCGTCTAACAACCAAACAGCCAAAAAGAATGCCTAAATTTAAAATTCATTATTTAAATCTTCGAGGGCGGGCAGAGTCAATTAGGCTACTCCTTAATTATGTCCAGCAACCATTTGAAGATTTTAGAGAAAATTTTTTGGAATTTACAAAAGCTAAAGACAGTAAATAAATAATTAAAATAATGAATTAAAAATATTTTTTAACAGAACTTCCATTGCCTCACCTCCCCAAACTTACGGTAGATGGACAGTTTGAGATATGCTACACTTCCGTTATTTTAGCCTATTTGGGAGAGAAATTTGGTATTTTTATTAGAATAAAAAATCAGAATACAAAATTAACAAATTAAACTTGAATTGTAAAAAATAAAAAATTACAATTACAAATTAAAAATTAATTACAAACGCAGGCATAAATTAAACTTTGTTTACTAAAAAAATAAACTTGATTTACAATTTGTAAAATAAGCTTAATTAAATTGTAAAAATTCACAAATTGTAAAATAAAAAAATAAACTTGGATTGTAAACAAGAGAAAATAAACTTGAAAAAGTACAAATTGTAAAATAAACATATTAAAATAAACTTGAATTACAATTTGTAAAATAAGCTTAATTAAATTGTAAAATTAAAAAATAAACTTGGATTGTAAAAATGAAATGATAAAAATTACAAATATAAAATAAACATGAGAAAATCAACTTAAAAAACTACAAATTGTAAAATAAATATAAATTTCAATAGGCCTAGAATCAGATACTGCAGAAGAAAAAGCACTTTGTATGCAATTAGCTCAACGAATAAACGATCACTTTGAATATATCAAACCCTTTGTAAATTGCCTTTTAGGGCTAATACCGGCTGACAAGGCAGGGAAATAAATTTAAAATTTAATTAAAAATTCAACTTTTAGTTACCCGTGTTGGCAGAACAGTGTTTCTGGCCGTGTATTATTGAAGATTTTGGGGCTGTATTTGAACGACAATTGGAAATAAATAATACTGGATATTTAGTTGGGGATAAGGTAATTTTGAAATTTTTTTAGAGTCAAGAAAAAAATTTTTTTAAAGATTACTTGGATAGACTTTTATGCGGCCTCATTCTCTGACTTGGCCTTGACTTATGGAAGGGAGGATATGTTGGATAGATTTCCGAGAGTGTTGCATCATTGTAGAGGTGAAATATTAATTTTTTAAATAGTAAGGAGGGTATAAAAAAATTTTTGGCAATAAAGAAATAAGGGAAGGACTCAAATGAAATCCAAAAAATTTTTTAATACCCTTAAAAATACAAAAATAAACTTGGATTGTGAAAAAATAAAATAAAAATAAACTTTAATTACAAATTGTAAAAAATAAACTTTAATTAAATTAATAAACTTGAAAAAATAAACTTAATAATAATAAGTTTATTTTCGAGAAAAAAATAAACTTAAATTACAATTTGTAAAATAAACTTGCTTGAATTGTAAAAAATAAACTTGAATTAAATAAATAAACTTGAATTGTAAAATAAACTTAATAACAAGCTTTATTTCAAGAAAAAATAAACTTGAATTACAATTTGTAAATTAAACTTGAATTAATAAATCTGAATTGTAAAAAATAAATATAATTAATTTTTTAGCTGTCCATTCATTGCCTCAATTACAACAACATATTAAAACAAGACCAGATACACTCTTTTAAAAATTTTGTATAAGTTGTAAAATTTTTTTTATTAATTTTAAAATAAAAACAATTAAATAAAATTTAAAAAATAATTTTTTCATTTTTTCTTTCCATCTCCTGCTGGGGGTGCAGGTTGCGTTCCACAATTACAGGTCGCGTTACACCAATCTTCAACTGTTTGTGGGCTATAAAATGAGTTTGTGCAGAAATTATTTGGGTCTTGTTTCCACAATGGACATCTGTTAGAAAATTGGAAAATTAAAAAAATTTATTTTTAATAAGGGGATAAAAATTTATTTTTAATTACAAAATACCCCTAAAATAGAAAAAAATGAACTTGGAATAAAACAAACTTGAATTACAATTTGTAAAATAAGCAAGCTTATTTATTTTTGAAAAATAAAAATAAACTTGTTTAAATAAACTTGAATTAAAAAAATAAACTTGGATTGTAAAATATAAAAATAAACTTGAATATTAATTCAAGTTTTCAAGTTTATTTTTTTTTATATTTTACAATTCAAGTTAAACTTTGTCATAAAATAAACTTGGATTGTAGGATATAAAAATAAACTTGAATATTAAATTCAAGTTTATTTTTTATAGTCAAGTTAATTATTAGGATTGTAAAAATAATTAAACTTTATTTACAAATTGTAAAATAAACTTAATTACAATTGTAAAATTAATTATTAAAATAAAATAACAAACAAATCAGCTCTCTTGTCAAAACAAGCATTAGCCCCACATTCAGACAAACAGTGTTTCTGCATCATAGCCTTGTATATAGCATTATCACAATACCCCAAATTTTTCAATTCAAAACACATTTTAGAGTGAATTTGTGGGAATAGTAAAAACAAAAATAAATAAAATTTTAATAAAATTAATGGAAATTTTAAATTCATTATTTTTAAATTTATTGAGAAAATTGGGGGAAAATTAATTTTAAAAATTTTCCGGGGAATAAAAAATTTTTTAATTAAAATTAATTAATTTTTCGGCAAAAAAGAAAAAAATTTTTTTATTTAAAAATAAAAAAAAATTAATTTTAGCAGAAATTAGTGTGTTTTGGAAAACTTGAAGCAAATAAAGGGTAAAATTGAATTTTTATTTTTAATTCTATTTATTATTAAAGTGAGTAATACACAACTAGCTATTTTTTTATTTATTCAGCTTATTCCAAAAATTAAGTGAGAGAGTAACTTTGAGTGAAAATAAAATTTAAAAAATTTAATAAAGTACAAACAATTGACTTTTCGAATTTTTTTTGTCTAGTTGACATTTTGAAATTTTTTAAATTTGCATTTTGAAAAATTTTTAAGGTTGACATTTTGAGATTTTTTCTTGTCGTATTGACGTTTTGAAAATTTTTCGACTATTTGAGATTTTCTTGTAAAGTTGACCAGAGCTGTGCGCCAAATTTTTGCGTGGAAAGCCAAAACAATTTTTCAAATTTTTAAAATACGCCAAACGCAAAACGCCAAAAATCGGTCAAAAATGGACCCGAGCTGGGACATTTTGAAATTTTTTGGAGTATTGACATCTTGAAAAAATGTGAATTTTTAACATTTCGAAATTTTATTCTATTTGACATTTTGAAAAGCTTTTTAAAATCCCCGTAATTCATTTTATCATAGCCTAGTCTTTTCCGTTAACTTAATTCACATCACAGCCAGACATCTTTTTTTATTATGTACATTCTTTTATGGCATAAAAAGTTAAAAAATAAATATTAAAAAAAATATCCGGTCATGTGGAATTTTCTTTATAAAAAAGATTTATTAAAGGAAAAAAAATAATAATTATTTTTTGAATTTATTTAATAGAGGAGATACTTAATGTTCTTGCCCTTTAAAAGGTTAATGCTCGGCAACATAACATAGGGAAAAAATTATTTTTATTGAAAGTCGAAAAAAAATTTTCTTTATAAAGCCAATTTTGAGGCTTAATTTTTATTTTCTGGTATATTACTGTCCGATCTTACCCTTTTCGTTAGTCCATTCATGCCGGATTGCTCTTTCCAAGAGGAACACTTTAAATAGAATAATAGAGGGAGGAAAGAGAGACCGGACTTTGCGAAAACCAAACCGAAAATCTTCGGTTTTTCGGTTCAGTTCGGGTTTAAACCGACACCTACTCTCCAGTTAAGGACGAGTTCGAGATTCGAGATCTCGTTTTTGACTGGAAAATAAATTTTTCTTAAACCCTTGGGAAGTAAAAAAATTTTTATTAAAAAATTTTAAACTAAATCTTCTCTTATTTTTATCCCCCCTTTTTATGAATATATTTAATAGGATATACTATGTATTTTAACACACTCCTCCACGCCACACAAAATCCTTAAAAATATAATTTCCTTTTACAAACTTTTTTGGAATAAAAAAAAGTTGGCAAAGCACGCTTAAAAAAGAAAAAAAAATAATTTTGGTCGCTTCTTTAGAATAAATAATTTATTAAATTTAAAAGGATGACTGATTTGCATTTTTTAAGAGCTTATTTAATTTAAGGAAAAAATTTTTTTGGGAGAATATTTGAGGGTTAAAAAAAGTTTTTTTATGTCCATTCATTATTCAAATAAAAAATCTTTAAAGTAACAAAAGAATTTTTGAGCTTTTGAAATTTAAATATTTTATTTTTATATTTTAAGCCCTCATTTGTCGTTTAAGTAAAGCTGAACCAAGCTGCTTCCAAGCCTTATAACTTTTGAATGCCTCAACCGATTCCTTCATTCTATAGCTCATTTAATAGTCAATTAAATTTGCTATAAGATAGATCTAATGATAAAAATATTAATTGAATTGGATTTATATTTATTGGAAAAAAACACAAAACTTTTTATTATTGTATAGCTTATTAAGCTGCTTCCAAGCCTAATAACTTTTGAATGCCTGAATCATTTTCTTAAATCTTTAGCTCAATTAATAGCCAATTAAATTTGCTATAAGATAGATATAATGATAAAAATATTTATTGAACTGATAAAAAAGTTAAGGGCAAAAATCTATCATTTATGGAGGAAAAATTCTGATTTTTTAAATATGTTTAGTTGACCAGAATTTAGTTGAAATTATCAGAATTTATTAAATTAATTAATTAAAAAATGCACCCTCTTCTGGACAATGCTAATAATATAGGTAATGCAATGACTACAAGTGATCAATCAAGTACTGATTTACTTGACTTCCTTTTTGGGGGATATGATAAAAGAATTCGCCCCTTCTCGGATCAACAACGCCCTGTAATTATTGAAATGACTATTGTGTTGGCAATACTTACAGAATTGGTTTGTGAATTCTGAGTTGTAATGATTTACAAAGCAATTTTAGAGAGAAAATCAACAAGTAGCCTCATTTGTAATATCACATATTCAGGTGTTTATTTTTATGATTCAACTTACCGTAAAAGCTCTAATTGAAGCACAGTCTCTATTTAAAGCATAGTCTCTAATAGAGGCACACCCTACGAGAGGATAGAAAAATAAAGGCTTCAATTAGTGCCTTTACGGTAACTAGGTTCGCCCCCGTTCCGCCGAGATAACTTTTTCAGAAAAGGGTCGGGGAGAGAAATTTAGGAGTCAAAGGATTACACTCTTAAATTTAGGCCAGCAGGGTTGTTGATAGGGAACTGGGATCGGTCTCGGTTACCAAGCCTAATTTTTACAATTCTCAAAATTAGCTTAAACTTATTTTAAAATTTTAAAATAATTTTATTTATTTTCAAAAGAAATGGAAAGATCCTCGTCTTATTTGGGATCAAAAATTATTTTCTGGCCTAAAACAAATTGTAGTACCCCACTCTACTGTGTGGCTACCCAAAATGTTTATTTACAATTCTATGGACAACAAGGAAATGCTTACAGAAAATCGTTTTGATATCAGAATTAGTAGTGATGGGCATATAAAGGCTAATATTCCGCATTATGTTAGTCAGAATATTTAATTGTAAAATTTAAAATCAGAATTTGTAATTCTTAAGAATCAGAATTTGTAATTTTTAAAAATTACAATTGCGTATTTTTCAAAATCAGAATTTGTAATTTTTAAAATCAGAATTTAATAATTTACAGTATCAGAATTATTAATAAAATTACAAATCAGAATAAATAATGTATTTTCTGTTATGTAAATTCTGATTTGTAATTATAATAATTTTTGTAATTATTTACAAATTCTGATTTGTAAAAACTTGATAATTCTGAATTATTTTACGTAAAATAATCAGAATTAAATGTTGTATAAAAATCAGAATTAAATTTTTCCAGAATTATTTTTCAAATATTTATTTGTTCTGATATTTATTCTGATAATAATTACCTTTGTAAAATATTCAGAATTTAAATAATAGGTAATTAAATCAGAATATTTTTTTACAAATTGTGATTTAAAAAAATATATTTGTAAATTACAATTGTAAATTTTTTAGGTTTCTTGTATTTGCAGACTTAATATTTCCGTAAGTTTTAATTAAAAATTACAATATTTAATTAATTAAATTTAAAGTTATTCCCCTTTGACACCCAATTCTGTGCTATCGCGCAAGCGTCACCATTGCTCAGCATACAAGAAATGGATGTTAATACAACAAAGCCTCCAAAAGATTCTTATTTTTCTGTAAAAAATTTTTTTGATTAAAAAATTTTTTTAAAATAAAAAAAATTTTGTTCAGGGCAATGCAGAATGGGAATTATTAAATGTTACTGTGAGAGCAACAAAATTTATGGAGGACGGAGAGGAACGTGTTGAAGTAGGTAAAGTGGGCTGAGGATAATCCCTTATCCCTGCTCCTCTAAAAAAAATTTCCCCTATAGATTCCAAGATGATTTCTAGTCATATCTCTGAATTCCTATCCCATGACCCCGATTCAAGTCCCTTGTCGGAAAAGTTTTTTCTTGTAGGATTGATCCCTGAATAAGACTCCTCTCTCTCCCAACGATGACCCATAAGCCCCAATTTCTTGACTTGTACCACCTATTAATATCCAAAAATTATTAAAGGTCCATTACATCATTCATTTACGTCGTAGACCTGTTTATTATATTACCGTGATAGTTGCACCAACCTTCCTCATTTCTGCATTGAGCATTTTGGGGATATTCACGCCTGGTACAAATGATGGACCTCGTGGAGAAAAGGTAGAAAGATTGATAAAAATTCAAACAATTTTCCCTCTAGGTATCCCTCGGACTTGGCTCACTCCTAGCCATGTCTGTGCTTCTGGACATAGTTTCGGCAGCGATGCCTAGATCAAATTCAATACCTCTACTTGGCCATTATATTATTTTTACAATTGTTTTGTGTGCGGTAGGTGTCGGAGTTAGTATGTTACTGTTGGCTATGTCAAGGCATTTTATTCAAAGCGGGGAATTGCCGTCAGAAAAGCTTTATAGGTGAATACGATTTTATTACAATCAAGTTCTGGTTATAAAAAATCAGAATTTTATATTGTAAAATCAGAATAAAGATTAGAATTAAGTATCAGAACATAAATCAGAACTAGAATCAGAATAAAAAATCAGAACAAAAATCAGAATTAAATATCAGAATTAAAGATCAGAATAAAAATCAGAATTAGATATCAGAATTAAAAATCAGAATTAAGAATCAGAACAAAAATAGGAATTAAATATCAGAATTAAAAATCAGAACAAAAATCAGAATTAAAAATCAGAATTAAAAATCAGAATTAAAAATCAGAATAATAATCAGAATTATTATAATTATTTTTTTCAGAAATTTATTACTCGATCCTCACCAAGAAAAACACTACCACCATTCAGCTTTCTCCTCCGCCTATAAAAACTATAAAGACAGTCGAGAACCTTTAAATAACAATTGTGAATTGGATTATTACACAAATAATAACAACAAAAATGGCCAACCAACAAATTTTATTTTAAAACCAAAAATTTCCTACGAATTTCAAACAATTCAATCCCAACTACAAATTATTGTAGATGCGCAAAAAAAGTTTAGAGAAAAAATAGAAATTCATAAAGAGAGACAAATGGTTAGTTAAGGAGCAGGGCTCGATTCCTGATTCCAGAAAACACTGAGTAAAGTTTGGGATAAGGATACAGGCCAAGCATGCTAGGTAATCCTCCTATGTATAAGGCTGGCAAAGTTTCTGGCAAAGTTAAAGACGATTACCGGTATCACTATATCAGCCAACCATGTTTGGTACACCTTCTACAAGGATACAAAAAAGCTGGCAAAGTTTCCTCCCTCACTTTGCAGATAAAACAAAATTAAAGACGACTAGTCGGTAGTGGTATACTTGAGCGATTAAGCATCAGAGAGTTCTCAGAATCATGCCCTTTCTAACCTTAATTAGGGGTGGCCCTCGACACGTTATAGAAAACTTTTTCGGGGAACGGGGATACAAGGATAGAATATTGTTGGGGATCTTGGACTAAGGTTGGCGGATAGTTGGAAATCCTCGAATATCTGGATTTCCGGATATCCGAACCGAAAATTTCCAGATAAACGGCATTTTTCGGATTCGGATATCCAGATCCGCAAACTTATCCGGGACCAACCCTACTTTTAATTAATAAAATACTTTAATATTTTTTTCAGATCCAAAGAGAGTGGAATCGTGTATTTGCCAGATTTGACTACCTCTTTCTTTTTTTATTTTCTGGAGCTAATTTATTGTTCCTAATTTTGTTTTTGCGTTATATGTGGCATCCGGCAGCAGAATTGCCTGTTGATTTTGGACTTTAAAAAATTCAATTTAATTTTTTATTAATTTTTATTAAAATAATTTTGTAAAAATGTATTAAATAAAAATAAAATTTTATTTTAAGAAAAGGGAGAGATTATGCCATTTCCTGCTTAACATAAATTAATTATAGTAATGCTTACCCAAATTAAAATAAAATAAAAATGCGCGCAGTTAATCCTTTCATTAATTATTTAAATGTACTTAAAATAGACGGATATTTACTTTAACGTCAGATTTTTGTGCTTGAGAGTGACGTACATGGGAGGGTTCGATGTCTATACATTCTTAAAAATGCCATCTGGGATAATCGAGATTTTCAATTTGAATCTAGACGGATCTTTAAATTCAACTCTAAAACAGGGACGGGTAGGTTACACTAAACTGGATACTCGAAAGCCTGACATTTTCGAGCAGAAACCCCAAGAAATGAAAAATAATCGAGGAATTTGCCCTTTAGATAATTTGAATGCCATTTGATTTGCCCCCTTGGATTTGGCACCCGAATTGAGAAAAATACAAGAAGCGTGTTGAGAGCCTTTTTCAAATGGCCTGTGTTCGTCCAACAAATTCAATTTCTGGGGGTAATCAAATTGGTGGCAGTCACTTTTTCCCAATTCGACCCATCAACCTAAGCCCCTTTCTATAATCCATTTTAGTATTTTTTACCAAATATTTATTTTAACGGAAACCCTTGCTATGCTTCTTCTCCTCGCTCTATTTTTAATTATCCAATCCTCCATTTCCCAATCCAACAAAAAAATCCAAAAAATTAATATAATCGTGTTCACGCCCTTAAAAAGCAAAAAAAAACACCCGTATCCCAGGCAATAATAATTTAAAAAAAATATAAATATATTTAATCCCCATAGAGCATCACCACACTTATAACAGACAAAACAACAATTTTTTAAAAGTAAATATAAATATTTTATTATTAAAAAACATTGGCTCTATTATTTAAAAAAAGTCTTCACACCTTTTTAAAAAAACAATAAATATTTAATATTCCGCAAAAAATGTTTCAAAAATCTTTTGCTAACGAACGTGTGAAAGGGAAAGATTAAGGGTTAAACCACGAACCCCAACGACGAACCCCATTTTCTGGCTAAAACCCGAACGATGACAACGAAGTCTTATCCCATATCCCCGCCTCCGAACTGCTCGAACATTACGTGTAGCTAAGGGTGACTAGAACGAGGGTTGTATGTAACCGAAGAACTGAAGATTTTTCGGTTCAACTTCGGATATCCGTTGATTTCTTGAGAACCGACAATCCTAAAAGAGACTTTGATATGTCCCTTATCATCCTACACGTTTTAAAAATATAAAAAAAGTCGACCCCGAAGTCTAGCTAGAGGTGACTAGAATGAGGGTTGTAGGTTCAGAACCGAACCGAAGAACGAAGATTTTTTGTTTTGGTTTCAGATACCCGAAGATTTTTTGAGAACAGACAACCCTGAAAGGGACTATTAACAGGGCCCTAATCGTCCTACACGTTTTTATAAAATAAAAATAAATAAATAAAATAATAAATTAATACGTACCTACATATATATAAGCGTAAATAATTAATAGTGAAAATAATTATATTCAAAAAAAATATTGAAAATGAGTGCTACACGAGAATCCTCTACTGAAACAGCTGATCGTTATCCTTTCGGGTATTTTCTGTTTATAATTTTAATTTAGAAAATATTCCCCTTATTTAGCTACTCAACAGAGCTTACATCAAATCATGAATCCTCCATCTGTACAGCTAAGCGCCTTCGGCAACGCTTACAACGACAACAATCGGGGCAGTCGGGAAGGCGGTATACTGGTGAAAGTAGTGAAGGGTCATCCTTGGTGGTGAATAAATAAAAATAAAATTTAAATAAAATTTAAAAATAATTGTGAAGGGCACCCCAACAGAATCAGGCAGATGCTTCACCTTTACTGCAACACAGCGAGTATTGAGAACAGATCCAGACAGGAAACCTTCAATGAATCAAAATTTGTCTGAAATGTTGTTAGATGTATATTTAATTTATTTTTAAAATTTTTAGAAAATTTTTTAATTGTAAAAATTAAATTTTTAAAGGCTATACATATGGATGATGCTAGCCTGGTAGATAGGCTATTGCTTTCACATTGTGGAAATAAGGTAGAAACATCCAAACAAGTTTAATTACAAACATGTTTATTAGAAACAAGTATATCTAAAACTTGTTTTCCTGAAAACAACTTTAATTAAAACTTACGTTTTCCAAACAAGTTTTATTTAAAACATGTTTTAGACTAATTAATCCAAGACATGTTCAATTTCCCAACATATTTTACAACATTTTTTAACATCAAAAAAATTTACCAAACTTTTAAACCAAACTTTAAAAACAAGTTTATTTATTTTCTATTTTCCAAACATTAATAGTTAGTTTGAAAGCAAAACATGTTTTATTGGTAAAGTTTATTTAATTTACAACAAGTTTAATTAAAACAAGTTTATTTAAATGTTTTATTCAGCATCAAGCAACACTTTCATCATCACCATCCATAACTAGCACAAACACATTTACAGACCTAGCTCAACGCAGGCATGGAGCTGCTACAATGCAACATAGGCGTTCTAATGCATCGAGTACTTTATCAACACATTCTGGTGGACGTTCGAATTGTGCCACTATGAGTACTTTGTTAGTTCAACTTTTTTAATAAAAAAATTAACAAAATCTTCTCTAGACACATGGCAGTAGCCCACAAACAACGAGATATTGTCGAATTACTCCTCAAAAGTGGCTACGACCCAAATACAATAGCTTTATGCCACTGTAAAGGAGCCTGTACAACATCGGGAAACATTCCACTGGCTTCCGTTCTTCCTTCTAAAAATCATTCTGCAACACCTGAAATGTGTGCGGTTTGTACACAATTGCGTGTTGTTTCAATTCTGGACCAAACACCGCTAGCTATTGCGGTGAGGGCGCAGAGTCCAGAAATGGTATGGGTTTTAATGTTTATTTAAGCAAATGAAGTTTATTAATATAAACAAGTTTAATTATAACATGTTCATTTAAACAAGTTTCTTTTTAAACACAAGTTTGGATGAACAAATGTGTTTCGAACAAGTTTATTTTAATAAAGTTGATTTAAAACAAGTTTAATTGAAACATGTTTATAAGTGTTTAAACATGTTATAAAAATGTTTTTTGCCAAACAAACATTGTTTATTATTTCACAGATTAATTTGCTTGTTTCTTACGGCGCTGATGTGAACGCGGTTGATGAGGACGGAAATTCCCCTTTAATGTTGGCAGTCCGTGATTCTCCTTTGAGTTGGCATTGTCTTCATATACTTATCCTCTTCGGAGCTCGAATTCAACAAAAGAATAGTCGTGGAATTTGCCCTTTGGATTTGGCACCCGAATTAAGAAAAATACAAGAAACCTGTGTTGAGAGCCTTTTTCAAATGGCCTGTGTTCGACCAACAAATTCAAATTCTGGGGGTAATCATGTTAGTGGCAGTCAAGTTCACCTGAGTGGAGGAGGGACGGGGAGTGGAGAAAAGGAAGAGAATGGAGGTGGAGTGGCTGGAGGAGTAGGAGGAGGACAGACCAACATAAACATGGCTGGTAGCATAGGTGGAACTGTAAGTACTCAGGAACGACTAATGAAAACGGCGGCGATGATTTCGGCTACTAAACATTTGCGTAAATCAAATGTTGATGCTGGCAAGTTTTTAAATTTGTTAAAACAAAACATTGCTTGTTTTAAGAATCGCTTCTGTTGCCAGCTAGTTTTTGTGAGAGGGGAAGTCTTAGCAAGTAGGTTTAGCAAACAAAGTTTTCAAAACATTTTATTTGAACTTGTTTTAAAACAAAATTTTAATGTCCCAAAACATGTTTTTATAACAAAGTTTATTTATTTAAAACAACCTGAACTAAAACATGTTTTTATGACAAAGTTTATTTACGCAAAACATCATGTTTTTAAAAACTTAAACAAGTTTATTATTAAGCAGTTTTATAAAAACAAAGTTTGTTCTAAACAACATGTCTAAAAACATGTTTTTAAAATAAAAGTTTAATTAAAACAAGTTTGTTTATAATAAGTTTTATTAAACATGTTTTATTTTTCTAAACAACTTGTTTCTTTCCACAGCAAATCTCCTCTTTCCCCACGAACATCGGCAGCTCTATCAGTCTCAAACTCATCAATGCTGGAAAGTTTAAGTGTTAATAAAGATCGTATAAGTATGGGTGTACCAGCAACACTAGTTGACTCTTCCAGGCGAAAGTCGTTTGTTTCGCTCCAATTACACCGAAGAACGAAATTAAACAAAGACTGTAAGCAACCTAAAAGGTCAAAATAAATTTTACATTATAGCAGCAATATTTGAAAATGTTAGCAGAGAACAGGCATGGGAAACTCTTCAGAAAATGAGTTCTAATCCTGAATGTATTGAGAGTATTATGGTATAAATAATTATTTTTAAATATGTCTTGGGCGAATAATTTATTAGCAAGTTTAATTAAAACAAGTTTATTTCATTAAAACATGTTTATGAAGACATGTTTGTCTAAACAAGTTTGCATAAAACCTTCTATTCAAAACATGCTTATTTCTTTAAAAATTGTTTTTAAACTTATTTTGTTTGAAACAAAGTAACAATTAAACATGTTTTGAAAAACATGCTTATTTGTTTTATTTTGAACAACAAAGTTTATTTACAACAAGTTTAATTTATAATTATATTTTAGCGATCCCTTCACAAATATTGTGCACAACAATTGGATGACCATGCAAATCCTTTTTATGGAGCCGAAAGGGATATTATGGACTCTCATTTGGGTGGATTGCTTCATCAAATATTACTAACTTCTATTGTTTCCTTCTCCTTGAGTAAATAAAATTTTTAAAAAATAAAAAAACTTTATAAAGCCCGGCAACGTAGTCGGAGCGGGACAGACTTCCAAATGAGCGCTCCTGTCCAACAAAAATGGAACCGCCAGAGACTGGTCGGTGTCCTTGTTTCTGTAGTCAATTTCTGTTATTTGTGTCTACAAAAAAGTGGGAGTTGTAGACAATTTGCGGCGTTGAGCACGTTAAATAAAGTTTGGTTTCTAGTCATAAAAGCACTAAAAATTCAATTTTCAAGGTAATAGATGCAGGTCTAGTAAATTCTGTATTTGGCTGGCCCCAAATAGTATTTCACTCCTCCCGGTTATTAAATCGTTCACATGAATTTCAATCTCAAGACGATTTTGAGGCTGGTCTTTCTTTTGTGGAGGACCCGTTACAGGCAAGTTTTTTAGAGGAAAACATGTTGTGAAACATAAAAACACTAAGAAACTATTTAAAACTCAAACATGTTTCTGAAAAATAATTAAAACAAACGACGAACATGTTTTTGTTTAGTGGAAATATAAACATGTTCGTCTAAACTTTTTCCAAAAAACAAGTTTATTTTCTTGTAAGAAACATATTTTAAAACATTACAAAAAACAAGTTTATTTAACAAAAAAGTTTTAATTAGTCAAACAAATGAAAATAAACGCAACATTAAATTTTTAAATAAACATGTTTTAAATAAACTTGGTTAAAAATAAACTTGTTTTACTTATAAATAAACTTTAAAAGAATTATTTTAGACACCAAACAAAACATCAGAAAATGAAAAGTCTGATAGGCGTGAAACAGGCGATAGTAGTTCAGCGCCCGCCTTAATCCTTCAAAGTTTTTATCGGAAACATGGAGTTAATGTTGGATCGCAACATAATAAAGTTGGAAAACTTATTAAATTATTAAATTATTTATTATTTGTAAGGTTCGGCTAAGCGATTTACAAAAAGCATTTTCTAGTATGCAACCTAGTATTGTAAGATATAAACTTCGATCTATTAAATATTAAAACTAGATTATTGCTTATCTACATAATTCAATTACTATGCATAATCGAGAGGCTGGTAATCGCTCGGTATGCTCACCTGCGCATAGATGGAGACAGTGCTACAACGTAAGTTTGTTTAGAACATGTTTTTTAAATATTTGTTTACGAACATGTTTGTATAAGTAAAACTATGTTTTAATTAAATACAAACAAATAAACTTTGTTAAAAACAAACAACAGTAAAAATAAACATGTTTTTGGGAAAATAAAACTTGTTTGGGAAATAATAAAACTTGTTTGTGAAAATATTTATTTGACTGAAACAAAACATGCTTTTTTATTGAAACATTCTTGAAACACAAACTTTTTTTTGGAATAAACATTAAAAACATTGAAACAAACATGTTGATTAGCCTAAAACTTGATATTATTACAAATAAACATGTTTCATTGACGACTTTATAGTATACTTATTTATAGCATTGCACACAAATCCTTGTTGCTAGAGTATGTTTTTAAACTTTTACTGATTGTAAAATTATTATTTTTTATATTTCAAGATTTTACTCTTCCTCGCCAGCTTTAAAGAATTTCGACAAAAAATTAGTGAGCGTTCCCAGTTAAGAACACTTATTCAACTACTAGAGCCTACTCTCGATCCAGTGATATTAAAAATATTTTTTTAATTCCAAAAAATTTTTTTAAGCAATTGCTCTGTCTTTTGCTTCAAACTATTGCACTTATAGCCTTGAATCCATCAACACACCGTCATTTTATTGAAATGCAGGTGGATAATCCGCTTATCCAGATGCTTCTTCCGGCAGATGATTGGTCAGAATTTGTTAGTTATTCCATTAAGATAAATTGGAGAGTCTTAGGCAGTGTGGAAAGCTCAAGGATTTGAATGACCTTTAATGACCCCCCAGAAAGTCTCAAAAATAATAAAATATTAAAATAATTTTTTGCAGGTATTATACAAATCATAGCACTAAATTTGGCCATTTTGTTAAACACCATGCTGCTAGAATATTAATTTATATTGGTCTAGGGGAGAGAGTTGGGAATCGGTAGCTAATTTCATATAAATTAAAGGAAAGTATTTTCAATACTTCAGAGTTTCTCTCTTTGATGACTCCCTTTTGGCAACCTCAGTCACTCGTAGATCCTTAACTAGCAGTCAGGGGCAAGCAGCAAACAATTCCACCTCGGCAAATGAGGACGACTATATTTGTGAAACTCTCCGACCGGCTACAATGGCACAAGAATTTAGGTGATTGAGAGCGTTAATTAAGGCAACTGAATTTATTTTTCCTTTTAAAGCCGAACAGCAATGTCAGTAGAAGGCATTCTTTTAAAAATAATGCAGGAACTAAGCCGAAACCAGGCGTCAAATGGCACTGGAAGTGGAGCACAGGAGCCTATAAGCGAGGAAACGTAAGCAAAATTTTTTAGAAAAATATAAGAAAATATAGAATAATGGGGTTAAGAGTCTATCATGAATGGGATTTACCACGAGATTTTCTAGAATTTCAATAGAAGAGTGGCAATAGTAGTCCCAAAATTCCGGTATCATTGATGGGATTCCTTTATTAGGGATTGATTTGGCAACTCCTCCAGTTGAATTCTTTCTCGTGTTCTAGTTTTTACAACTATCCACATTTAGACCAAGCGCTTGTGCGAGTGTTATCGCTTCACCGACAGTCCAAGTCCGATCTATTGTTGTTGGTCAAAATAGTGCAAATTGTATCATTGAGGAGTGTGAAGAGAAGCCTGTATGTATCATTTTTGATCTGATTTAAAAATTATTCATAAAGGATTCTCCACTTCCACCATTAATAATGCCATCACCAGCTTTTATTGACGATACACCTACTAGTACACCTCCAACTTCTGTTGAGGCAAATTTATGTACGGCTCGGAATAATGCTACATCTAACCCGTTTATTTCATGTAACAAATTATCTCAATATTAACTAGAAATATAACACCACCCCTTGTATAGTTGATAGATGAGGGGATTTTGGGGAACCTTTCAAACGGAAATATTTAGGAGCGGAAATATTTAATGGTGGGATTATAATGTCCTGTATGGTTAAAATCTCTTTAAGGATCTTTATGAATCAATCCAGATTTTTCAGCTACGTATTCAAAATCAGCATCTACTAGTCCAGATACTCCTTCAACTTCTCCTCACAATTTATTAACAAACAGACAATCAACTCCAGTTTTGGGGCCGCCTGTATCCCCATCCTCTACAACAACATGTTCATCAACACTTACAAGGGCAACAACACCCTCAACATCATCAAGTGGATCAACACCTAGACAGATTAATAACATTCAGCTTCAAGGCAAAAAAACATTTATAAATATATTTCCGGAAAAACATTCCTTCTTGTGTTTTGTTATTTAAACAATGTTTTCCGGAAAACATCTAAATATAGTTTTGTTTTTCTGGAAACATCTAATTAAATTTTTCCGGTAAACATCTAATTAAAAGTACTTTTTCCGGAAACATTTATTTAAATGTATGTTTTTCCGGTAGACATCTGATTAATTTTGTTTTTCCGGAAAATTCTAATTAAATTAATATCTTTCCGGCAAACATCTAATTAATTAATGTTTTCCGGAAAACATCTAAATAATCTTGTTTTTCCGGAAAACATCTAATTAAATTAATGTTTCCGGAAAACATCTAATTAAATGTACTTTTTCCGGAAAACATTTATTTAAATGTATGTTTTTTCGGAAGTTCTAATAAAATTAGAAAAATATATAATTCTATGAAACATCTATAAATAGGTATAATTCAACAACAACAACAATTAACAGTTCCCGGGCAACAGCAACTAATACACCAACAAATAACACAACCACAACAGCAACACAAACCTACTACTACAGTAACAAGCCAACCTAGACCAACTAGTGTTGCTGTTCCTGAAAAACAAATACAATCTCAGGCTGTATGGCTATAAAATTTTAAAATCATTCAAAAAACATTTAAAGGTTAAGCGCGCCCCTTCTTCACCTCCCGCTTCTGTTAGTGCAACCGTTGCAAGAGTGTACAACACATTAGTTTGTATAAACAACTTGGAAACACACCTCTGCAAATTTTCTCTAGTACTTGATCCGATGTTGTTGTTGCGACTTTTGTTACACAAACTTTCATGGTAAAACATAGAAAAACAATAAATAATAAAAACATCAATTAAAACATGTTTGTTTGACATTAAAACATGTTTGTGTGAAAAATAATTAAATGATTATTTGTTGAGAAAACAAGTTTCTATAAAACAAACATTTAAATATATGTAGCTATAAAAACAAACTTGTTCAAAACAAACTTGTATACAAAAACACAAACTTGTTTTATAAAAACTTGTTTAGAAAGACAAACTTGTTTAAACAAAAACAAACTTGTTTATAAAAACACAAACTTGTTTTGTAAAAACTTGTTTATAACAAATAAACTTGTTTTTATGTCTTAATCAGGACAAAAACTTTTTTGTTTAAAATAAAATTGTTTATAAAAACAAAAACATGTTTTTGTAAAATAAACAAAGTTTAGATCAAATTTTTAAACAAACATAAACATGTTGAAATATGTTTCTTTGTTTTAAAACAATCTATACTGTAAATTAAAGGGATCTTTCACTTGTTGCTAAAAAACGTCCAACAATCTATGGACATGGCAGTGCGAATGCAACACCTACAGCAACACCTATCATTACTTCAGTTGCCGATTCCCGAAGAGCACATTCAAGCTGTTCATTGGGGAGTTCATTTAAAAGAGGATGTGAAGAACAAAACAGTAAGAATAGCATAAAAGACAGCAAGCGTTTTCTACGGGTGGACTACGCCGGAGGTTCTTCGAGGTTGTCAAAACGGGTCCATATACGCAGATCGAGGTTGCCTCGTTAACCAATAAATATACCCTTCAATTTGTTTAAGTTCTGTAGAGATTCCTCGTCCCAAACGCTTTAGCAGTGGCGCCAAGGAGTTGAGAAAGGAACGCAATCGCAAAAGACTCGGAACCGATACAAGTAGTGGAAGTGGAAAGTCAAAGAAAACAAATTCGTCCTCAACATCCAGCGTTCAGAAACATTTACCAAAATATTTGACAAATCTTTTTCGAGGACGAATGGGCACAGATCCGTGTAAAAGGCATCATAGCCGTGCTAGTCGAGAATCTAGCCCTGACAGCCCTTTGAGTGGATCTGAGGCAGTTTTGGAGTTTACCAAAAAACTGCAGAATATTCCACCTACAAGGAGAGATACGCTTAGAATGGCTTATAAACAAGCAGGACAACAGGACAGTGCGGGGACTGCTGGGAGTGCTGGGGAACGGATACAGCGACATATTGGCTATGGGCATTTACCCGAGCTGGAGGTAACAATGAACAATTAATTGCCCAAATTAAACCAATTAATCCATTCAGGTAAACAGTGCATCTCCTCCCCGTTCACCCCTAATCAGCACAGCAATAGTGGCGGCAGCGGCACTCACTAGCGAGAACAACAGCGCTTCATCCTCAGTTGCTGTAGCCAGTGGAAACGTTGTTGACTTACGGCGTCCTTCCAGCCCGCCTGTTTTGCCGGGATTACCACTTATCGAGATCCGTCGACCCTCAGCTTTATCTCAATTTGAATTTGGCTATTTTGTTAATTCTCCAGAGGTTATGTCAAATAGTCAAGGTGGTAGTGCGACAGGGAGTGTGTCTGATGATTGCGCACCTTTGTTGTTGAGTGGTGGACCAAGTCAAGTTCAAATTTGTTCCAGGAAGTCCTCTGATGGTAGGAAATTATCTTAATTTTTGGATATTTAGGAAATATTATCTGTAAAGCGAAATTTCGGATTAAAACGAAATTTCGTCTTTAGATTTCCGGGTAATGAAATTTCGTTTTAGCCTATTTAATCCTTCATTCTTCTTAAGCATTAATACTCTCTTTCCAAAAATCAGAAAGTTCAATGTGTGGATGGAGTTCCCGCGCAAGCTCTCGCCTCTCCCAACGATCCTCATCTGGCGGCCTTCGACTCTCCACCTTCTCAGGAGGCACTTCAATTGCTTCGGACAATTCAGGCCCATTCATATTCAGCTTTGTCCTTCGAAAGAGGGCATCGACCATTGGAACGCGCATCCCTTTACCGAAGAGGGCCATATCCCGTTCAAGCGGAGATAGCAGTTTGAGAGTGCCTGACAGAGAGAGCCCCTTACAACTCCTTTGTGGAATCGAAATGAGTCCCGATTTTCACTGTGTAAGGCAATTATTGTTGGATTTAATGTCAATGTATAGGTGAGGATTTTAATGGAACCTAGGAACAAAAATCCCTTCTATTTTAGCAATAAAGATCAAAACTTTGTTTGCACACTCCGTTCATGTTCTGACATGCTTCGTCAAGTAACCTCTCTTAGGAAAATTTTTAAAAATAATTTTTAAGGTTTTGAACACTCCTCAACACCCAGGAGTTAAAAGCTGGTGTGCGGATATTCTAAATGTGATTAATAGTCAACTTGAGACGGAAGAGGAGAGCAAGTTGGAGAGTGAGGAGAGGATTAATGATGATTATTTGGATGTAAGTTTTTGGGGGGTTTTTGCCAAGGGGGGGGGGGTAGTGATTCTCACCGATAGAGGTTCTCAATAATGTAATAATTTCTTCAAAAATTTTTCAGCTTCAAGACCAAATAATTTCCGGTTCCCTACCCTGCCCTAAAGAAGAAGCAGCATTACTCGCAGCAGTACAACTCTGTGTAGAAGAGAACTGGCCTAACAACAAGCGAACACAAACAATACGTCGGCATCTTTTAAAAGGCCAATTTGGTCGGATACGCGATCTGGCCCAGAAAATAATGATAACCCCTTGGGAAGTTGACCAAGCCCTTTACTGCACTCCTCCTAGGGCTCTAAGCGATTCTGCCGCAAGCAATCGAAAAATTTCAACAAATCCAAATGTTAAAGGAGGAGGGGTATTAGACTTGCAAATAACTGAACAACAACAACAACA
Source organism: Meloidogyne luci (assembly GCA_902706615.1). Lineage (NCBI taxonomy): Eukaryota > Metazoa > Nematoda > Chromadorea > Rhabditida > Meloidogynidae > Meloidogyne > Meloidogyne luci. The sequence goes on along the minus strand of CACSLI010000091.1, from coordinate 3,247,423 downwards.
TGGTAATAGGAGGAGAAGATCGTTGACACTTTTCAGTTGTATGTCTGAAAGGGACCCGATGCTGTCTGAAGATGTACAGGCACAATGTTTGCCGATGGACTTGCGGGGGGATAGAAGGACTGTTAGATTGATTAGGGTGAATATTTTGAGGAGATTTTGCGAGGAATTTGGAGAAATACAGATTTTTTGAAATTTTCAAAAATTCCAAAAAAATTTTTTGAAAATTTTTTGAAAATTTCTGAAAATTTCAAAAATTTCAAAAAATTTTCAAAAAATTCAAGTCTCTCCAGAATCCAAATTTTAATATCAAAATATACAATAAATCTCTTTAAGGAACGCAAACGAAAACTTTTTCATAGCCAAATATACGAATCAGAACAGGCCATGAAACGCCTATATGTCCAAACAGCTCGAAAATTGCCTGCCTATGGTTGTAAAGTTTACCAAGTTAAAGAATTACTTCATGGACGGACTTTACGTAAAAATGTTCGGTTACTCTGTTTGTCAAAGTATTGAGGGGATTTTGTAAAAATTAAAAAAAAATTTTTAAAAAGCTCTCAATTTTGCCTACTTGATGGATGCTCTAAATTCGCCTTGAGGCGGCAACACGCTGCAACTCTTCAACAATGGAGGGTGGGTGGTGGTGTAAGTAAACACCAATTGCTACTGGAATTTAGAGGGACAAAGTGGCAACTGATTGGTAGAAAATTTCAAAAAATATTTAAAAAAATTTTCCAAAAAATTTTCAAAAATTTCAAAAAATTTTCAAAAATTTTTTCAAAAATTTTTCAAAAAATTTTTCTAAAAATTTTCTCGAAAATTTTTAGAAGATTTTTCAAAAAAATTTTCCAAAAATATTTTCAAAAATTTTCAAAAAATTTTCAAAAAAATTTTTCAAAAAATTTTCATAAATTTTCAGCCCCCTCCTACAATATACTTAAATCAATATCAATGACACTCTGGGAAATCATGCAATCTCGCACCAGTCTCTTCATCCAAAAGACGTTCAATCGTTCAGCCAGAACAAGTTTTGGACTTTTCGACCGGCCAGAAAGCCGAGAGGGAACAGCAACTACAAATCATAGTGGAGGGTCTAGAACAACCTCATACTCATCTACTTGCTCCTCTATAAGGAATAGCAATGGATTGTTGTGTAATAGGGACGAGCCTATTACTTTATTTAGATTAGAGCTTGAGAGATTACAGTATATTTTGCATTTCCCTGAGGAAGTTGCTTTTCAGGTAGCTTTAATAAAATATAACTCAAATCTCACAAAAGAAAATCAGGTTTCACAGACTTCTAGGGTCGTGTTTCGAGCTTTAAATTTAGAAATAAAATTTGCAAATTAACACTTTCACTAAATATTTTTTTGAGGGTTTTACCCCCATTCAAAAATATAATCTCGGCAATCTATTTTAATTGATACTTGTCTCTCAGCTTCTTTCACAATATTTAAATAATTATTTATTTGAGTTATTAAATGCGGAGTAAAATTTAACTAATAAGAACAAATATTTATTTTTTAAAATTCATTATAGTGCCCTTTATTTTAAAAATTAATTTTATGTACTTAGTGTCAATGAGCTATTATGTATATGTAAAATCGAATTCTTCACCCTAAAAATCCCTCCATGGATTTTATTTTTTTCCGCGGTTTTTTTTTTCAAGTTGAGCCCGCGTACTAATTTTGTTGTCGTTCGACTCAGCTCGACGAGCTCTTTCGATTGACATATAAATCATCCATACCTGGATCAGAACCATAAAACGAACTTATTTGTTAGACCGAGCTTTCTAAAATATCCCTTATACTAATCTCGTAGGCATCAAATAGAAACAATTAATATTTTTTAAAGCTATCATCAACCGAATACCAAATGTTCTATGGTATCGCACCCATAGATTTTGTACGCTATGTGGGCTGTGATTTGGCCAATATAGACATTCAAAACAATCCAAGCCCAGTCAAGAATTTGGTGAAAAGATTATCAGAAGTTTCTTCATGGATTACACACGTAATAATCAGTCAACCTACCCATGAGGAGCGTAAAAGTTGTTTGGCAGCAATTATAAGGGTAGTTGATACTTGTTGGAATATTGGGAATTTTAATGCTGCTGTGGAAATATTATTGGGATTGAAGAGCCCTCGATTACGTAAATTTATTTAATATTATGATTTAATTTAGAAATTCTGATTTGTAAGAATTTTTATTTTTGATAGTGCAATTTGTAAATTCTGATTTTTAATGCTTATTGTTAGTTGTAATTCTGATTTGTAATTTATTCTGTATTCTGTTTTTTGTGAAATTCTGATTTTTAATAATTCTAACATTGTAATTCTGATTTGTAATTCTGAACAAAATTTTGATCAAAATTCTGAATTTTATTAATTCTGATTTTTATTAATTCTGATATGATTTCTGAATGCAACTTGTTCATTCTGATTTTTAATTCCTAATTGTAATTCTGATTTGTAATTTATTTTGTATTCCTTTTTTGCGACATTCTGATTTTTAACAATTCTGATATTGTAATAGTAATTCCGATATTATATATTTTAATTCTGATATTGTAATTCTGATCAAAATTCTGAATTTTATTAATTCTGATTTTTTATATTCCTCTGATTTATATTAATTCTTATATTCTATTTCTGAATTGTAATTTTAATTTGTAATTCTGATAGCTAAATTGTAATTCTGTTCTGCTTGTATATTCTGAATTTGTAATTTCGTTTATATTTTTCTACAAATTGTAAAATTAATTTAAAATTCTGATTTATTTTCTCTTTTATTTTTACAAATCTTATTTAAACTTAGGCCCTTTCTGGCTCTCTCTCAAACAAGAAGAACGTCAACGTTTTGAAGAGTATGTTGAGGTTCTCTTGCCCCATGACCAAAAAACTGGGCAATCTGCTTCAGAACGCGGAAGTTGTACACAAAAGCAACCTTCCTCTCCCCACCCTTTATATGTTGAAGCAATGCAGAGAGCGTTAAGGATGGTTCAGTGCCGAGTTATCCCTTTCTTTGGCACTTTTTTGTATGATCTGTTCACTATAGTTAATGATTTGCCTAATTTAACTGTTGTTGGGCACAATGGAGAAGCAGAAAAATTAAAGGCAAATAAAACTTTAATTATGGAATGGAAACGGGGTTGTGATTTTCTGGAGTTAATAAACTCCATTCAAAAATAAAGCTGCGAATAATGAACTAATCACGCAACAATATGACTGGCACATAATTTTAATAATCATTTATTTGAATTTTTAAATACGGAGTAAAAACTACTGAAAAACCTTGAGTCTAATAATTAAAATAAGATTTTAATTAGAGAATTGTTGCTGACTTTAAATTTTTGGAGTTAATAAACTCCATTCAAAAATAAGAATCCAAAAAAAGTCACCATACCGACTTTTAATAGTATTGTTTTTCACAAAATTTTAATAATTATTTATTTGAATTTTTGAATACGGAGTAAAAACCTACTGAAAAATCTTTGAGTCTTCAACATCTAAAATCCCACCATAATTTAAAAATTAAATTATTTTTCTAGTTTCTTCATGACATGAATGGAGATGACCATTTTTCGTCCAAAATTAGTGTAGGGGGATTGTTAAATACTGATAAAGTCAACCTGGTGGGTAGTATTACGAATAATGATGAATCAATTTCAATATTTTAAAGGTCTGTCTAATTCTTGACAACCTCGAAATTTACCATAAACACCATCGCCAACTCCTTCGCTATGTCCCTTCTGAGGCTGCTGCTCAGCTTTGTGAAGGTTCTCCAAATGGAGCTGCTGTAGACGTTCAAAATACTAATGATGTTCATGCTGTGTTTGTTCAACAACATGCGCAGCCTCCTGGAATTTATTGCAATAATTTACAAGTAGGTATTCAATTAGAGTTGATATATGCCGAAATAAGGGTTTAAAAAGAATACGAATGTTGCCTTCACCCTACATTTAAATGTTCCCTTCACCCACTTTTGGATGTTCCTTTCACCCTACTTTTGATTTTTCCCTTCACTTTACAAAAAATGTTCCCTTCACCCTACGTTTGAATGTTTTTTTCACCCTACTCTTGTATGTTCCTTTCACTCTACAGAAAATGTTCCCTTCACCCTACTTTTGAATGTCCCTTCATACTACTTTAAGTTTACCCTACACGATAAAATTTCTTTAATTTTAAAGCCTATTTCCATTTCTACATGGAACAACGGTCAAACCCCGCCATCTTCTCTACCCTTACCAATACTTCCACTTCAATCTCCACAATACTCGCCCGAGCCTAAACTATATGAACCTGCCCAACCAATACCTGGAGCGGCACACGGAGTTCAGTTAATTCCATTAAATACAACAATTTTGGATTTGGACGTTATACAACGTATTCAAGTAAAGTACCCTTTATATAATTATAGTATCGTAATTTTTTAATTCCTTAAAGCATGGAACTACGGTTATGTGAGTTAATTTTAGTCATAAATTTAAGCCTGTATTTTTGGACGAGGAGCGTCGTAATAAAATCGAGATCAGAGATTCTAGTCGAGATCTGTTCCCAGTCCTATCTCTATTTAATACTATGAATATATAAACAAAATTTTTAGTCATTACGATCCAGATTCTGGTCGCAGTATTCTATGCCAACTTAGATTAGATGCTAGTTGCGCAACAGTTAGTTGGCAAAGGTACTATATTACAATTTGAGACGAAGCTTAAAAATTCACTTGAAAATATAGAATTTTCTATGGCGGACGTGATGGACGTGAGAGAGAATTAATTGCTGTGGCAAAAGCAGCCAACATACAAAGTGCCGATGTCGCCTCAGGGAATAGATTCCAAGGAGGGTCTTCGTTGACTCCACGCCCTCAGGGCGCAGGTCACTCGAAGAAATCTTTAAATATCTTTTGATCCTTCCAGGCCATTTTACGCTGGACGAAGGGTTTTTAAGTACTAGCTACATTAAAGCCATTGAGTCAGTCGATTCATATGAGCTTGACATTGAAGCAATATATCGTCGACACAGTGTTGAAGAAATGAGTGTTCCGGTCATGTGTTGGACTATAAATTTTGGATGTTCTTTAAATGATAACGAGTTTCTTTACTTCCTTGCTCCTCAACAGATAGCTCAGTATTGGATGGGGTTGGAAAAGGTACTTATCTATAGTGAGTGCCTTCTTTCTTCAGTAACAGTTGTTTCAGAGACACTGTTTCATATAACCTCGGAAAACCTCCAAGACGTTCTGGACAGTAACCATGAAATCTCTAATATCTTTAAAGCTAATATCTTGAAATTAAAGGCAAATAAAAAGTTTAATGGAAAATGAATAGGGAATTGAAATATGTATTCTGAGGTTCATAAACCCCACTCAAAAATAAAGAAGCCTCAAATCTTTGACCATAATATCACATTCCCACAAAATATTAATAAATATAATTATTAGAATTTTTAAATACGGAGTAAAAAGCTACTGAAAACCCTTAAAGTTCTAATGTTTAAAATATTAGATCGTCTAATTGTCTAATCCTTTAGGTTGTCAAATTCATCCACGAACAGAACAGAAATCCTGACAGACGTGTAATATGGCTCAAACGTCTCTATCTTCAACTATATAGTGAACAGGAGAGAGAACAATCCGGATTAACATCAAAAACCTCCATAGCTTTTGGAGCTCCAACCCCTTCACTCGCCTCAGTACCTCCACTCATTTCTTCGAGTAACAACAATAACAGCCCTCTTTCCACCGAATTTCCAACAATAACAACACGCCGAATTGGTCCTAGACCCGTAGATGCTCTCCAAGCATTTGGTGGGCGAGTAGAAAAATGGAAGAATTTAAGTGTTAACCAAACAACCACAACCTTGTATTCACCTCATGGTCGGCAAACCGACTCATCCCCGTCTACTGAATGTGGTGGAAGTCGTTCAAAGAGTAGATTGCGTCAAATGACTATCGCTGTGACTAGGCGTGTCAAGGGAAGCAGCAGCAGGGATTGTTCTAGAAGTACAAGTCCGGCACCTCATTCTCCGATGGTTTTGAAATTTTTACAAAATTTCAAAAAATCTTTAAATTTTTTCAAGGTACGTCCACCTTCTATTCGAAGCCAACTGAGCAGTCAAAGTGGCCCTCCCGGTCCGCATAGTCCATTACCCTATCTCCTCAAACCTCGTGTGGGCATTGAATCCGCTAGTGCTCTATCGGATGCTGGAGATCTCGATTCGTTGTATACTCCTCGTTCTCGAACGCCTACTTCATCGTCTTATGGAGGCCGTTCTGTTGGTGGCCGTTCGATTAAGGTATTCAAGATTCTTTTTTAGTTATCTCATCTATCAAATCTATCATAGTCTTGGCGTTCACGTGGCGGCGAAACACCAAATTCCGGCTCCATTTCGAGCAGCGGTGGAGGCGTTGGCGGTCAAATGTCCGGCGCGTTGCTGAGCAGTTCTGGCAAGGAGTATCAAGAAAGGCCTATAGCGTTTACGGTAGTTGGAGAGAAATTAAAAGGGAATGATTTTTATTTTCTAGGAGTTTGTTGAACTTTTCCGTCTGTTCAACACAAGAATGAGAAAGGCAAGAAATAAATTTTAGACAAAAAACATTTTTTTCTTAAAGGATTTGAGGGATTTATTTAATGAATTTGTCATTGCAACACATTCAAGTGCCAATTCCCACGTGCCGAAACGGGCAAGTAGTGATAAGGCAACTTGTAGTCCTCGAGTACAATCACGCCTTGAATCGGTAACATTTTTTTGGATTTTCTTTACAAATATTGGCTCTGGTCAAGTATATGCTTACAATGACCCTTGTGAGGCCATGAGGCTTTACGGGTCCTATGCTCCTGTATGGGAAGGCTTTATAGGAGCACTAAGAAATTATGATCCCACGGGAGTCCACTACATTTAGGATCACCCCGTTTTTCTTCTTACTGGTTTCCTGACCATTTTTAGCATTTTTATTTCCATCTTCTTTCATTATTTCTCCTCAGGTATTTGACACAAAAGGACTCATCCAGGGACTACTATCCTATTATCTCCCCCATCGCGTTCCCTTCGCCGTTCTTCTCTCCTTTACAAAATTTTTAACTCTCATTAACTCGATTAGGTCAACAGCTGCCCTCCCAGTAATGAATTTGTACCAGACGATGTACTCACGAGAAACACAGCTTACCACCTTTGCCAATTAAATGATAAACAACAGAAAATATACAATGCTTTAGCATTGGCCTGTGTCTCCTCTTCAGGACCCATGGACACTTCGAGAAATGCTTTTTTAACCCCGGCTTCCTTAAAACACTTTATTTGTACACAGGTGCTTGTAGGGAAAAAATAAAAAAATTTAAAAGTTCTCTCCAGCAAATGGAGTATATTGACGAACAATATGCTGCTAGACTGATACAGGAGCATGAACCTGATCCTAGCTACCGCGCCAAACAGTTGATGTCCTTTGAGGGATTTGTGCGGTTCCTTTCGGGTAGGAGGAATTAAACTCAGAAATTTGCTTATTAAACCCCTTATAGACTCAACCAACTTTGCTTTTGTCCCAGAACAGATTCAACCTTCTGAAGAACAATTACAGTATCCTCTCAGTTATTACTACATTTGTTCGAGTCATAATACTTATTTGACTGGGCATCAATTGAAAGGGGAATCTTCTGCAGAAATGTACAGACAGGTGGGGATTCTGTGAGAATTCCAGTGCTAGGTATCCTCCGGACCTGGATCCGAAGCTGATTCTGAAATGGTCGGACCCATGATTTGAAAGGTCGGAGCCGGAGCCACTAAATACCCAATACACAGCACTGGTTCCTTCCTCTCATTCACTCAATTTACATTTCATAGGTCCTCCAAACAGGCTGTCGCTGTGTAGAACTTGACTGTTGGGATGGAGATGATGGCCTACCTTTGATCTATCACGGACACACCTTAACTACAAAAATAAGCTTTCGCTTAGTTGTAAATATAATCAAAAAGAGTGCATTCCAGCAAAGCCAATTGCCAGTTATTTTGAGCATTGAAAATCACTGCTCTTTGCAACAACAGGCAAAGATGGCACAAATGTTTAAAAGTGCTTTTGGAGATCGTCTAGTTACTTCTTATCTGTTTGATACCGATTATATGGAGAGCCCTAGATTGCCGTAAGTTGTAGTCTTTATGATTGGGCATGAGAGTTATGCTACCTTCGGAGGTGTATGTCTGGACTTTCAGGAGGAGGTACACTTCCGAGGGTTATGGTCCCTTAGGAGGATATGTTCCCTTCACAAGTATATGTTCCTTTCACAAGGGCATGTTCCTTTCACAAGGACATGTTCCATTCGAAGGGCATGTTCCTTTCACAAGGGCATGTTCCTTTCAAAGGACATGTTCCTTTCACAAGGCATGTCCCTTTCGAAGGCGATGCTCCTCTCGAAGGATTTTTCACAAAAATATATCTCCTTTGTAAGGGGTAAATGCCCTCATGATTTAATTAAAATATCCCTTTCAGCTCTCCTTGGCAACTTCGTAACAAGATTATTATAAAAAATAAGAAAATGATTGCCGAACCGTCTGCCGGTATTTATGCCACCAATATTGGACATTTTGATTCACATTACGGTGGCGATATATTAATCGGCGGTAATAGCTGCGGTGCTGGTGGATATTTACCTCTTCATCACCGACATAGGGGTGATTTAGGTGCCGAGGTTGCCCATCATGGAAGTTGTTCAAGGAAAGGATCATATGAATCTTCTTCCATTGATGATATGGAGGATGATGAGTTGGAGTATTTGGATGATGAGGATGTTGCAACAGAAGATGATCCGACTGAAACAGATGTTGAGATAAGGACAGAGGGTGAATTGATAGTTAAAAGACAAGTAAATTCTCCCTATTTTCAGGCGATACAGCCTCTCCAATGAAAGGAATTCCAATTATTAGAACCTCATTTTCATCTAATCGGCATTCCAGTAAAGATTCATTGAATAGCAGTGTTTTTGCCAATAATGACAGAACTAGGGGACTTAGCCAGGTTGCTGGGGCTATAGCTTCTATTGCAAGTCCAGCAGCTAGTAGACGTTTACAGAACAGGAAGAAACTTGGAGGGGAAGATTTGGTTGTTTTACCAAGGTTGGATTTGAGAAATGAAGATGATGCAATTTCTCAAATTGGAAATATGTGGTGAGTTTTGAGAGAATTTAAAAGTATTTTTGTTCACTTTGAAGGGATTGTTCCTTTCAGAGGGGCATCCTTCCCTGTAAGGATATGTTCTATTAGAAGGAGTGTGTTCCTTTCAGAGGGGCATCTTTCCCTTTAAGGATATGTTATGTTATAAGGGGTATGTTCCTTACGCAAGGGTATTTTCCATTAGCAGATAACTTGAACTTTCCATCCTCAGGTTTAGCAGGTGTATGTCCTCTTAGGATGGATAGGCTCCCTTGGCAAGGATCGCAGGGGTATGCTTCCCTCACAGGGTCATTTGTTCACGCCAAAAATTAAAAGAAATTTACAGTCAACGTCATTGCCATCACCACCATGCCAAAGTTGGTCGTCGTGGTTCCACATTCACTACCACAACAGCTGCAATAACTAGAGCTTCTAGCAGTGGACATCAAATAGCTCAGGAACTCTCAGATTTGGTTATTTACATGCAAGCTGTAAAATTCAAAGGATTTGTGGTGACAACAACAGAGATTCCTATAGGGTTTAGAGAGATTGGAGGAACTAATGTTGGATTTGATACCATTGGAAGTAGTGGAATTGGGAGTGGAGAGCTGAGGCCATGCTCTAATAGGTGTGTTTACTACTAGAAACAGGGATGGTACGGCTTGAGAAAAAGTCTTGTTTCGGGGATAGTTTCGAGAAGTCTTGAGTTTGGGCTTGTGATTCGGGTCCAAAAATTTCAGAGGCTTCAGATATCGTGCTTCGGGTCCATCTCTTAAAATTTAAAAATAATCCCTTTTCAAGCTTTGGCGGAACTCCTCGAATGCGTGCTCTAGCCCCAACAATGCTGAGTTCATATTCGGCTACAGTACCCTCCCATATCGAGGCTAACATCCAACAGGCTCATCAAAAACGTCCAAAGAGTAGCATACAGATTTCAACAGCAGAATCAACTAGATGTTTACAAGTATAGTTATTTCCTTCCTTATTTTTATCAGTTTTGATTAAGTTGGTCAGTGCCCAGTTAAGCAATGGAAGTGACAAAGGAGATTCCCCATCTACCCTTCAGCCTGTACAACAACAACAGCCCTTACCACAACAGCAGCAAATACCTTCAACTAGCATTGTGCAGGAGCAAATTGCTTCAACTTCTACTCAAAATAATGCGACAAATTTATTATCTTCAACTAATACAAATAGACAACAATCACCAAACTCTCAAGCTTCATGCTATCAAGTTGCTAATATTAATAAGGAACTTATTAAACTTAAACAGAAATTGAAACAGAATTAAACTAGGAACCCACAAATTCCCGTTATATTCCCTTTAATCCTACTGTATCCAGTCAGATCTCCAGATATCCCCTAAATCCACGATTATCCCTCTTAATCCAACCAAATCCCAAGATACCCACCTCAATCTCTCGATCCCTAGATATCCCTTTTCATCCCATACAAAAAAAATAAAAATTTAGGGCAGTCATAGGTTGGGCAGTAGTAGGATTGAAGAATTTGTTCACCGACGGATTCTGCGGATACGAATTAAACTGGGAGAAACAAAACTTGAAAACGTGAAACTTAAAAAGTTTAAAAAATAATTAAACTTAAAACATATTACTACGTTTTATTTAAAGGTAAGCTCACTAACTGAAGCATCAGCCAGGAAGTTGTGTCGGAAATATGCTCAAAAATGTATTAGCTATACCCGAAATCATATAATGTATGTAAAAATTTTTTTACTAAAAATATGACTATATAGGAGAACATATCCTGGAGGGATGAGAATAGACTCCTCCAACTTTAGTCCTCAACGGCTTCTAGAATTTTGGCAAAGCGGGTTGCAGGTAGTAAATTGTTAGAAAAATATAATAAAAAATTCCTTCTAAGATGGTAGCTCTCAATTTTCAAACAGCAGATGTAGCTATGGCTGTAAATACCGCAATGTTTGAACAGACAGGGAATTGTGGATATATCTTGAAGCCTAGAGCTTTGTGGGATGCTAACCACCCTCTTTTTGGAAAATTCAATCCTTATTCTAAGGTACGTAAATGGTATTCATACACCTGTCGTACTTTTAGTCCCACTGTACTATCACTTGCAGTAATCAAGCCATTCTTCTCCCGGTTACAGAAATATGTTTGATAAATTGTGATTCAGGAAACGGGGGTAATGTGGAACATAGAAAAATCAATTATGAGAACGGGGACCGTTACTGGAACCGTGGAAACATTGAAACATTGACTGAACACTTGAGACCTTTTAGAGTTTATCCCCTAATACTGGCGTTTTTTATATTCCTAATATACCCTAACATCATTTATCTATTAAAAAGGAAATTTCATCGTGCCCAGCAATCATTCTTCAATTGACAATAATTTCCGGTCAATATGTCAGTCCAGGATCGTTCTCAGCCAACCCAACCCTCGAAATCGAGATTATCGGCGTCCCAGCTGATTGCGTAAAAGAGAAGAGCAAATCATCGGGCTCAAGTAGTGGACGCAACTCTGTCAACCCAATATGGAATCATTCTTCTACTTTTCGAATTGTTTTTGTTGAACTTGCTTTTTTACGGATTTCTGTATATGATGGGGATAATGGAAAATTGCTTAGTCAGAGGGTTGTTCCTGTAAGGTGTCTAAGACCTGGTTATAGACACTTGCCGTTGAGGACACCAAATAATCAGCCCTTGGAGCAATCGCTACTTTTTATACGGTGAGGATTTTGGCACATCTAATCCGGCTATAGATGAAGGAAACCTTCGTGGAGAAACTTCTTAGGTTAGGGAGGGACCTTACTATGAGTCCTTGTTGGAGCCTTCCTACGGAACCCTGTGAGGACCTTGGGGATTGTGGAGGACCTAGGGAACCTTCTTGGAGAGCCTTCTAAGGCTGGGGCTTAATATGAGTCCTTGTGGGAGCCTTCATATGGGACCCTGTGAGGACCTTCCATATGGGGACATTGTGGAGAATCTTCCTATAAGAACCTTCCTTCCGATTGCCCAATATTTATTGCCAAATTTTATAACGAGAGCTAGCTAGATTTTTAAACAAGAAACTTTCAAAATTATTTACAGTACCCGTTTCGAACAAGAAGAACATATCTACCTCCACGAGGAAGACCACCCTCTTCCTTATGGCGCTCCGTACTCAGCCCAACATTCCCCTCATTCAGCATGTTCGAACTCACAGCCTCATTCTGGTTCGATCAGCATGGGAACAAACAACAATTATGAGCCAGAAATGCTTTACCAAGTTTTGAAAATTGACCCTGAAGCGAACGTAAAGCCATTGTTTATTTTGAGACGGCAAATCTTCATTATCAGAATCTTGGGTCTTTTTCCCGATGATACAACCAGCGTTGTGGTAAAATGATTTGATAAATATATTTAAAAAAAGTAGACACACTAAAAAAAGTAGACACAACAAGGCCCAGAATTTTAAAAGTTTTTCGTTCACACTACCCATGTTCCCTTCACACTACTCAAGTTCCCTTCACACTACATATGTTCCCTTCACATTACACATGTTCCCTTCACACTACCCATGTTCCCTTCAGACTACCCATAGTCCCTCTTCCCTACCACATTTCTTGAAACTACATAATATGTTCCCTTCACACTATACAGGGCGAAGGGAACATATTATGCTTCATCAGACCTAAATGGGCCTAGCAATATTTGAATAGAATACAAGTCAAATAAATACAGCTGCCAAGGATCATAAAATGTTTAATAATTAACAGGTCCATGCCGAATCAAGCAGCACCGTTCGCTCAGTAATAGCCAAAGCTCTCTCCAACGCAGGCAAACAGGCAGAAAACCCAGATGATTATATTCTTTTTGAAGAGAATATTCCTTCCATCCCAGTACCTCCAAACTCCACTTCCCCCTCTGCTTCAGCTTCAGCTACAGCATTATCTTCGGTTTATCCGTTAGATGCTTCTGCCAATATTTTTGGTCAACAACCACCTTCAACTACTGAAACAACCACAAATTTCTTCTCTACTTCGACTTCTATAGACCAGGCAACTAAGATACATTCACAATCTCAACATAGAATATTGCCGCATAATGAGCCTATTCTGGATGCTGTAATGTGTTGGAATGGAGCTTCTAGACGGTTCCATTTGCGAAAGAAAAATGTTGTAAGTGACTTGATTTGATTAATATTAAATGCTTCTTCTGAAAGTTACCTCTTAATACGTGTAGAAGCATGCTTTCTTAAAGTTGAAGCATTATTATAATAAACTTAGGCATGTAAAATATTTTATCTGTTTGAAACAAATGTTGTTTCAGTGTTTCAAAAGCATGATCAATGTTTAAGAAGCATGAGCATAGATCAAGGTAATGATATCGGAAGTATGCTTTCAGAAGCATGCTCCTGGTTTCGGAAGCATGATCATTGTTTCAGAAGCTTGATATTGTTTCAGAAGCATGTCATGGACTACTATAGTTTAAGAAGCATGATCATAAAGTTTTTTCCCTACAGGACCCAGCTACAGGACGTTCATCACTTTTCTCTGCAATAATGAAAGGAGGAGGAATATCTCAACAACAACAATCTCATCAGACGCCCTTAGCTCCTCGAAAGTCTCTCGGTCAGGGAGCAGAAGACGGTTCTGGTCAACGAACAAAATCACCAACTGGAGCGATTAATTTAACATGCCGATCGTCTGTTGATGTTATCGAGCCATCCGGGGCTCATGCCGGAGAGAGTTTAGAACCGGGTAAGGGAATGAAATTAAATTCTGATTAAACCTCTTTTACCTTATAGGAATGCATCCTCGAGCTAAATCTATGGGGGAAACCTTCATTGTTTGCATTCACAATATTAGCGATAACCACCCTTATGCTATATTGAGAACGAGGTGGTTAATTGTCTTTAATTAATTCATAAATTTTGAATTTTAGTGTAAACAACACTGCTAAGGACGTGATTAATCAGGTATTATATTATGTTCAAGCTATAGAAAAATTCATTTGATTGGGGTTGGAATAGAACCATATGAAATTAACCCATACCGAAGCGGACAGCCCAACACGATACACTAAGCCTGGTCTTTCCCTTATACATATTATTTTCCTTCCAAACTCCCTGCTTCTACCATATCCTCAAGGTTCATAGATATCACCTTAAAGAGATGCATCCACAATATTAGCGATAATCATCCTTATGCCCCCCTAGAAGTTAGGGAAAAAGTCGGCTATGAGTTCGGATAATCCGTGCCATCCCTACTATATTCACAAATACATTTGCCCTCTGTTCCCTTCACAATACCTGTGCTCCCCTTTTACACAATACCAAATTCTTTCCATCGAAAAATTTTTATAGATCTTTGCCAAAACCCAACGTTTTGACATTAAATTGGAGGAATACGCCCTCGTCGAGGAGGTACACTGTAAGGAAGGAACGGCAATCCCACACAACACAGCAGCTCAATTAGCTTTTGGGGGAGGCAAAAAGTCTATAGGTTCGAGCGGCACTTCTGCCCCCGTCAGATATCGAATGCTGGATCCAAATGAAAACATCTGGAAGATTCAGAGCAGATGGACTAGCGGTTCAGGGCGCTTTTTGTTGGAGAAACGAGATCAGGTGCCTGGGAAGTATTTTGACAAGGTACCCAAAATCATCAATCTATCCATCATTAAAAAAATTTTTTCAAGAGTCGAAAGCCGACTGAGCGTCCAAGAAGTCCACTCTTCTACTACTCAATGCCTTCCTGCGCCATCCCTTCCGTTTCCGGCTCGAACTCTCCTGTGACTGGAGTGACTGGAATAACTATTGCACAGCCTTTTTCCAAGCCTCCATCACACCATGCTTCCTCTTCTGCAAGTACTCCTCTAAGAAAGATATCGTTGTCGAATATGAGGCCAATACAAATACAGAAGAGGATTAGTCGATTTGGGAAATCCTTTACACTGGTAAATTTTGAAGTTACCGTATTTTCTGTAATAGGCCCTTGAGGCTCTTTTTCAACCATATTCCAAAGGGGGATATGTAGGTTGAGGGGGTGGGGTATCTAACAAAGATGTGGGGGGGGGGGTATTTTTCAACCATCCTCAAAAGGGGTTTTTAAGAAGGTGCTTCAATTCAGAGGGAGAGGGGGACTCCATTTCAACCATCTCCCAAGGGATTGGGGGAGGGGGGTTAATACAGAAAATACGGTATTTTATTAATTATTGAATTATTCCGAAATTATTATCTTTATTAATTTATAGGATAGCGGTGCAAATAGACACAAAGACTCTTTGGAAAGAAGCTGAATTTCATAATTATGTAAATAAACTTTTTTTAGATATTAAATTCCGCCTGCTTCCAATTTAAATAAATAAACTTGATGTTTTAATATTTCCGCCTTAAACAGGCGGAATTAAAAATAGAAACATGCTGAATTTAGCAAAACAGGCGGAATTTAATAAAACAAAAATAAACAAAACAGGCGTATTTAAATTAAATAAACATTTACAATTGTAACAAACAGGCGGAAATAAAACAACAAATAAATAATTAATTAAAACATTTTTGTAAAAACAGGCGGAATTAATTTTTAAAAGCATTGTTACGTAACAATAATGCTGTTTATATTCAAGTTTTATTTTTTATTCAAGTTTTGTTTCAAGTTTTATTTTGTTTTAGTTTTCAATAAATAAATATATATTGTGTAAATTTAATTAGCATTTCCTTCAATTAAATTAAAAATTACTCTATTTTATTTTTAAAATTATTAAAAAAAATTTTTTCCCCAGTTTTTAATCATTTAAAATTTTTTTCTAAATAATTAATTAA
This sequence comes from Meloidogyne luci, assembly GCA_902706615.1. NCBI lineage: Eukaryota > Metazoa > Nematoda > Chromadorea > Rhabditida > Meloidogynidae > Meloidogyne > Meloidogyne luci. Next base: position 3,231,501 of record CACSLI010000091.1, on the reverse strand, counting down.
ATTTTTAAATGAATTTTTTTTCGTTTTAGCACTATAATTTATTAAAATTACCACCTTAAAAGGTTAATAAATAAAATAAAATTTAATGAAAAAATTTTTTTAAATAAATTATAACGTCTGAAAAATTTTTTTTTATTAATTTTAAAATTAATTATTAAACAAAAAATTTTTTTAATTTTTAGTTGGACACAAAATATGAATAATAATACCCTTAAAGGTCTATAAATTAACCCAAAATTAAATTTAAAAAATTTTTTTATAAATTAGTACGTCTGAAAAATATTTTTTTAATTCTCATAAATTTAAAAAAATTTTTATACACAAAATAATCAGAAAAAAATTATTTTTAACAATAAAAATAATTTTTTAAGAGACAGGAAACGCGTATTTAATTACTTGTAAATCCAAAAAAATGTATTTCAGCATTTACTGATATGAACCAAAAACTTATAATTTTAAATATTTACAAAATACAAAAATCTAAAAATGAAACAGAAAAAAAATATTTTTTAAAAAATTCAAAAGAAAATTTAAAAATGTCACAAATTTATTATTTAAAAATAAATTAAGACATTTAATGTTTTAATAATCACGCAATAATATAATAAAGAATGGCATTTTTTCTGTCATTTTTGTGCCAAAAAATTTTTTTATAATTGAAAGAAAAATTTCTTTGCTCAAAAAAGATTTTATTATTTATTTATAAAATATTTTTTTAATTTAATTTTTATTTTCTATTTTTTGCAAATTTTTTGCTAAGTCGAAAGAGGCTTGGACCAATTGAATTTTTCCTTTTTTTATCTTTGCAAATTAAATTTTAATAATTTTAAAAAATTTATTTTTGTTATTTCATACTGAATTAGGTTATGTCACAAAAGAAATAAAAATTAAAAAAAATTTTATTTATTATAAATTCTGACACAATTAACGTATTGTCTTAAAACAATGCCAGTTTTATGGCCATATCTATTTTAGTTATTTAAATAAAATTTTCCTTTACAAAATTTATTTTTACCTAATTCAATTCTTTATTAATTCCTACAAAGAAAAGCCGAATCGGTCCACTTATTCTAAAGTTACTGGCATTGACTCATTCAAAACTATACGGACTTGAGTCAGTTTTATGGCCCTAATTATATTAATAATTTAAATAAAATTTCTAATAACAGCTTGCCTTGTAGCCCATTTAATTCTCTATTAAATGATACCAAGACAAGCTTAATGCTTTCAAGGATTCAAAAATTAGAGGGCTTGGACTCGTTCGATGCCAGTTTTACGCCCTAATTATATTAAAGCGCTTTTTGACATAGCTATTTCCGCAATTCTTTTAAAATTACATCTCAATATTATCCTTGTAGCCCAATCAATTTCCTATTAAACGACACCAGGATAAGCCGGATCGGTTCAGGAATTCAAAAATTTATAGGGCTTGGACTTGTTCGAGGTCATTCCAATAAGTATTCCAACAAGTATTGCATTTTTGACATAGCTATTTCCTCAATACTTATAAAATTATAACTCCTATTTTACTTTATAGACCACTCAATTCCCTATTAAACGACACCAGGATAAGCCGAATCGGTTCAGGGATTCAAAAGTTATAGAGCTTTGACTGACCCAAGGTTGCCTCCGCCTTGCTTAACACATTTAAATATCAACTTTAAATAAACTTGGAAAGCAAGCTTAAACTTAAAATTAAATTAATTATTTTTTAAGAATAAAAATGTCATTGAATAATAATTTTCTAATTGAAAATATTCATGACAACAAAAGCATATCTGATGACACAAAGGTTAAAGGAAGCTTATTAATTAAAATTAAGTTAATTATTTTATAGTTATTTTATTTATTGTCGACTGAACCAGGGCCTAAATTTGCGTTAATTCTACCTTCAGTTTTATTAACGCTGATTGCTATTATTGGGATTCCGTTAAATGCTGGAATCATTTATGTGTCTGTTAGATATAGGTAAATTATTATTAAAGATTAAAATTTAGAGCGAAGGGAACATCCAAAGTAGGGTGAAGGGAACATTTAGAGGTAGGGTGAGGGGAACATCCAAAGTAGGGTGAAGGGAACATTTAGAGGTAGGGTGAGGGGAACATCCAAAGTAGGGTGAAGGGAACATTTAGAGGTAGGGTGAGGGGAACATCCAAAGTTTAGAGCGAAGGGAACATCCAAAATAGAGTGAAGGGAACATTTAAAGGTAGGGTGAAGGGAACATAAAAAATGGTTCAGGGAACCTCATAATAAGGGTGATTTAAGGTAAAGTGAAGGGAACATTAAATGTAGGGCTAAAGGAACATTAAAATAATTTTTTCTACAGGAATAAACTCAACAGTACCGCCAACTTTTTAATCGCATTGAATGCTTTTTTTGATCTCCTTCAATTAACCCATCCTTTTCCCTTCTTTTTTGTTGCAATTTCTTCAACTAACTTTATTGGCACATTTCTATCCATGCGTCTACTAATTCCGGCACTTTTTGGCATTCAATGTTCATTGACTTGTATTGCTTTTACTGCGATTGATAGACTTATAGCTGTTGTTATCCCGATAAAGTATAATCAGGTAATTGATAATTTGGAGAGTGAAAATTTAGCTGGAAGCGGGAGGAATAAAGAGTGAAGGGAACTTCTGAAAGTAGTTAGTGTGAAGGGGACATATGTACATAAGTAGAATGAGGGGAACCATCAAAAGTAGGGTCAAGGGACCATCAAAAGTAGTGTGAGAGGAACATTCGAAAGTAGGGTGAAGGGACCATCAGAAGTAGGGTGAAGGGAACATTCGAAAGTAGGGTGAAGGGACCATCAGAAGTAGGGTGAAGGGAACATTCGAAAGTAGGGTGAAGGGACCATCAGAAGTAGGGTGAAGGGAACATTCGAAAGTAGGGTGAAGGGACCATCAGAAGTAGTGTGAGAGGGACATTCAAAAGTAGGGTGAAGGGAACCTTTATTTCGAGTGAACACCAAAAATTTTCAGATGTCTCGACGAACTCAACGTAGATATTCAGCAATCAACGTACTCCTATGTACAATTAATGGGTTGTGGAATGTTGTTGAACTGTGGAAAAAATGTGAATTGGAGGAGAACAGACCTGTTACTGGATTTATTGGGCAAATTGGTTGGGATAGCAAAAATTATTTGGGCCATTATTTGGTTGGGCCTGTGCTGATTGGGATTTCTATATTTTGCTATATTCTGATTTGTATTATTCTGATTGTGAGGAAAGGTTAGACTTGTTAAAATATAGGGAAAATTTTAAAAGGATTTTTCCGGAGCCGTATTCCGGATTTGCAACATGAGCCGGACCGTATTCGACCGGATTTTTCCGGATTGATCCGGTCCGGTTTTAGTTTGGAAATCTCAAAAAATCCCGGATTTGGGACCCATATTCTGGAAAAACCGGTCGGATCCGGTCCGGCGCCGGGCCCTAGTAATATAGAAAAGATTTCAAAATGTCAACTAACACAAAAAATTTTATAATACCAAAAAATAACTAAGGTATCGTAAATTCTCTAAAATAGGACCATTCTGTGAGGGAGGATTGAAAACCTACAACAGACACTCTCTATAACAGACTCTCTCTTGAGGGGACTACTAAAGATAGGAGAGCCTCTTGTAGAGAATTTACTGTAATAATAAATTTATTTAAAAAGTCAAAAAATGGTACTATAATTCAGCTATTTACACCAAAAAGAACGTTAACAACCTCGAAACCAATTTATTCCAAAATCAACTAAAATTATTAAAATCCCTCTCTTTAATCGTCTCTGTCCATGTGGGGACTGTTTTGTTTGGCTCTCTATTGCTTGGATTTACTTCTGATTTTTCGGCCATTTGGAATTGGTATTTGATGAATTTATCTGTTTGTATTATTTTAATGGGGCCGTTGACTAATGCAATTGTTCTTTATATGAACAGGTAAATAATAAATTTGGCATTTCTTTGGTGTTCTGAAAAATATTTCAGTTAATGTTGGCACCTACTCGGCTATCTTTTTGGAGTCTAAAAGGAATATTACCCATGTTCCCTTCACACTACCCATGTTCCCTTCACACTACCCATGTTCCCTTCACACTACCCATGTTCCCTTCACACTACCCATGTTCAGGTCCTCTAGCAACGTTACCTAAACTCTACCCACTTGTCCTTCACACTACTCATGTTCCTTACAGACTTCCAATGTTCTCTTCACCCTACATTTACCTATTTTTCAAATAAAATGACATAATGCCACATTTTAAATTTTAATTAATTTTAAATTTAAGTGCTGACTACTACGATTTATTCAAGATATTACTAAACGACATAAAAACTTTCCTCATAAAATTACTAAATTTAATATTAAATCTCCACACAAATTAACATTCAGACAACAAAAACAGCAACAGTAAATCCACAACAAAATCAACAAATGTATTGCTTATCAAATTCAACGAGGACTACTGTGAGAAATGACCTAGGATCACCTTCTATTAGAGTCACTCCTGTAAAGAATACTCTCTAATTCTAAGGGAATTTGTGGTCTTGTCTAATCATGTTCCCTTCACACTACTTTATGTCTCTTCACACTACCTATGTTTCCTATATACACTACTTAAGTTCCCTTAACACTACCCATGTCCCTTCAAACTACCCATGTTCCCTTCGGACTTCCAATGTTCACTTCACACTACCCATGTTCCCTTCAGACTTCCAATGTTCACTTCACACTACCTTCACCCTCTAACTATGTTCTCTTCGCACTATTTGAATTCTCTTCACAATTTGATGTTCCCTTCACACCATATGTATATGTTCCCTTTCCCCTATACCTATGTTCTCTTCACATTACACACGTTCTCTTCACATTAATTAATTTCCCTTCAAACTACTTATGTTCCGTTCACATTACTTAAGTTCCCTTCACACTACTTATGTTCCCTTCACACTACACAGTATGCTTAATTACTCGAATATTTTCACCACACATGTATTCCACTACACAATCTAATCGGATTACGGATCAAGAAAATCCATTTACTGGGACTATTAAAAAATTTGAATTTTATTAAGAATTTTGAAAGAATTTTCAAAAACTTTTTTAATAATTAAATTTTTCTTTCGAAATTTAATTCACCCAAAGTACAAATTTTATTTTTAGTTAACCAAAAAATATTGTGTAATTGCTACTTTTAATTCAATTTACTGATAAACTTTTATATTTAATTTTTGTGATAATTATACTATTTTTAATGAAAAAATAAGGACAAAAAACAAAAAATATTATTTAATTTATTTTACGTCAACCTTATACAAAAATAATTTAAAAAATAAGGAGGTTTGAATTTTGGCAAGCTTAAGGAAATTTGAATGTTATTACTGTATCCATATCCAGAATGGAGAGAGGTATTCCTTCCGATGGGTATAATTATCTCGGATTGTGATGCGTGTTTCCTTCGAAGGGGTATGTAGTGGGCATTTCCCTTTAGTGCTGGATATGGCTCCGGGAGCTAGCTCCGCCGGAGCCGGAGCCAAGATTTTGAAAGCTCGGAGCCCGTAGCGAAGCCGGAGCCAACAAATGGCAAATACCCAGCACTTTTCCCTCTCGAGGAGTAGTTTAGGTAAATTCCTAACCTTAACAAACATGTCCTACAGAAAAAATCCAAAAAATTTTAACGAGACTCTATGTACACTAGGCCTAGTTTCCCTGAAAATTGCTTCTAATTAACACTCAAAATTAACACTTCAAAATAAATTTCCCTCTAAATTCTCATCAATTCCCCTCAAAAATAAATTTATATTTTCCCATAAAAATTTTATTAAAATAAATTTGTAAATATTTATTTATTTTTCTTATCAAAAATTACCCAAAAATGAAGGGGAAAATTTAGACCATAAAAGGATATACCACCGCTACAATTTCTGTCGACTGCACGAGAAAAGGGGGAAAGTGAAGGAAATTTTATTTTATTTTTTTTTATTAAAAGAGGTAAAAACAGCCGATAATTTTTGTGTTTTATTTTATTAATTTTTTGCTATTTTTAAGCTGATTTTAACTTTAAAAATGTGACTTTTTAATCAATAAAAATTATTTTTTGGGGGAGTTTGGGGGTAAATAGTTAAAGGAGTTTCATGGCTTAAAGGGGCTTTTGGGGATTAACATTTTTAAAAATTCCTCGAATAAAAGGAGAATAAACTGAATTCTCCCCATGTCTGTTCCGAGTCCCTTTAGGACCTCAAGGGATTGTTAAATAAATTTATTTATTCAAGGAGAGAGAAATGTTCCTTTCGAAGGGATATGTTCTCCTCGAAGTAATATGTTCCTTTCAGAGAGATTATATATACTTCGAAGAGATCCATTCAAAGGTGTGTTATGTTCTCTTCAGAAGTGAATGTTCCTTCCAAGGACCTTATCAGTTAGAGGTTTTATGTTCTCTTCGAAGGGAATGTTCCCTCCAAAGGAGATATACTCTTCGAAGGTGTATGTATCTTCGCAGGGTTGTGTTCCCTACCAGGGGCTGTTTCTTTCCCATGGAGAAGCTACTTTGAAGTTTGAAAGAAAAATATCACAGAGACGATATCTCATTCAGAAATCGAGGTAATCCAGACAGTAATTCTTCGAGTTATCCAACTCTGATCTCAATTAATTCTCAAGCCCTTCAATTCAATTTTTTAGTTGATTTTCATTTTCTAAATTTTTTCTATTCCTTCCTTCACTAAAAATATTTTTAAAAAAATAAAATTTTTTTAAACAATTGTTTAAACAAAAATTATTTTTAATATTCCAAATATCCTTCCATTGATTTTAATTATTGCAGAGAGACGTTTTTGTCAAAAAACGTGGTTTTTAAACAATAATATTCTCGAATTTTTAAATTAAATGTCTGATTCAACCAATATTGTAATCAAAAAAACAACAAATCCAGAAGAAATCGAAGAGGATCAGAAGAATGGTTTTAATGATGAAGAGAGTATTTTGATAAAAAATGGAGCTAAGGATGGAAATATGGCGGATGTTGAGGATTTGGAGAGGGGAGAGAAGGGACGAGTTATGAGGAAAGATAGAGAGGTATGGGGCAGATCTTCGGATCGGGTTTTGGGTTGAATGAGGTCAGGGACTCGGGCAGCTCTTGGTTTCCGGCAGGTCAGGGTTTCTGGTAACCTCCTCATCCTTGGTATGGGGGTGAATACCTTTAAAATCATTACTTATAATTCAGAAAAGCAATGGAAGAGAGGAGGAATCAAGGTTGATCAGCTATGAGGAATTGAAACAATACAGAAAAAATCCTTTGTGGAGGGGATTGAGGTAGCTCTTAAAGAATTTTTAAAATTCAAAATGGGGTGTAGTAAACACTGAAGAAGGGTGATGTGATGTGAGTATTCAGAGCAGGTTCAAGGGAACATCCGAAATTTAAGGCTAAAGGGAACCTTCTAAAGTAGTGTAGAGAGAGCATCTAAAAGTGAGCTAAGGGTCCTCAGAAGTAGCGTGAAGGGGGCATCCATTAGTAAGCTGAGGGGAACACTCAAGGAAAGATAAAGGGGAGATCCAAAAGTAGGCTGAAAGGAAGAGGCTGAAGAAAATACCTAAAGGTAGAGTGAAGGGAACATCCTAAACTAGAATGAAAGGAACATACCTAAATATTCTCAAATCTATTTTCAGATTTTTACTTTTTGGAGGTGTTGCAGTAATATTTGTTGCCCTAATTACAGTAGCCGTTTTAATTGTAATGATGAGTTCAAAATGTGAAGAATTGCCTGAAGGGGTGGGACTAGTTATGCCTAAAGGTCTGAACTTAATTTAAAAAAATATTTCGAAATGGTAAATATTTTTAGTGGAGCAAATCCCAAAAGTCTATCCACGCCAATTAACGGTTCTCACTGGCCAAGAAGCCATTTTCCATTGTGAATTCCCCACTAAACAGGTTGAATGGAGACGGCTGGACCCTCACGGGCTCTTTGCCGAGTTCCCTTCGGGAGTTGATAAAACAGAAAATGGGCAACTAAAAATCCCAGTAGCGGATACCAATCATCAAGGAGAATTTGCCTGTCAAGTGAAGGATGAAAGCAATACCAAAAATATGAACACCCCTCAAGTTGTTCGACTTTCTGTGTTGAATTCGGCAATAAAGGAGAATGAGGGAGAGGTGAAAGATTTTATTTTTGGGCGAGTTATAAGCCAAAAAATATTTAATTCAGAAGCCAGCTATAACTAGTCGAAATGGAAGAGAAGAATTACCTCCACTAGCCTTAAAGCCTCGTGTAGACTCGTACCTAATGATTGCTTCTGCTGGTGAACCTGTTCACTTTAGATGCTGGAATTGCCAATTTGCTGAGTGTAGAACAAGCCATCGACTTGTTTGGCAAAAAGTTAATGGCAGCAGAAATGGGGAAAATGAAAGTAAGGGATTCTGGGGGGATTATTGTAAGGGGGAGGGGTATGGAAGGTGTGAAGGGAACATTCAAGAAGGTGAAGGAAACAATCAAAAGTAGGGTGAAGGGAACATTGAAAGGTTGGGTGGAAAGAACATCCATAAGTCGTGTGAAAGTAACATTCAGAAATAGGGCGAAGGGAACATTCAAACCTTGATGAAGAGAACATCATCGAAATGACCTATTATTCATTTAATACCTTAAATAAACCTTTATTAGTATTAAGCACTAATGGACCTCTAGCAATTGAACGAGATGTTCAATCTGTATTTATGATCTTTCAAGAAGTGAGGCAAACTGATGCTGGCATTTATGAGTGTCTAGATCAAGGAACAGGGGCTACCTCATCCCAGGTTCATCTTCAAGTGGAGCCACGTGAGTCTTAGAGTTAATAACCTTAAAAAGGCTATGATATTCCAAAAGCCAATTTTTCAGCCAGAACGCCTGTCATAATTCCAATGAACCAAACAGTTCCCGGCAACACAACAGCTTTGATTCACTGCACTGTCCCAGGCCGAACAGATGCCAAACTTAGCTGGCGTTTAGAAAATGGAGTTGAAGCGGAGGAGCTAACAGGGGTTAGGGATGATGGAAGGGGCCTACTAAGAATAGAACATGTTAGAGCAGAACATGTACGGCATGGTTATGTATGTTGGGCAATGTATCCGAAGAGGGCTGATAAGCAGGTAGGGGAGGGATTTGTTGAACTTAAGAAAAGAAAAATTGATATTAAGCTTTGCATGCTGGTCCAGCAAAAGTGTATATCATAGGAGGAGAAGAGCAGCCACAAGGAGAAGCTTTTGAAAAAGAAGATCATTCAACTGAAGAACCACTAGAAGAAAATAAGGAAGAAAAGAAGGAGGAAAGGAGCACAAACGAAATAATTCCGGAAGTGCGGACAACCCCGGAAAATAAAATTGTGGCTGGGGGGCAAATTGAAAATTTAGATGAAGTAGAAAATACATCTAAAAATGATGTGGAAGATATCGAGGAAGAGAAGATTAAAATTGAAGATAAGCAAGAGAAGAAAAATGATGAAGTAAGCGGAGAGAAGGATGGGGTAAGCGGGGAATTGAAAGAGAAGGACGACGAGAAGATGGGTGAGAATAAAGAGGAGAAGAAGAAAGATGAAGGAAATGAAGAGAAAAAAGAGGTAGGCGATGTTGAGAAAAAGGAGGATGAGAAAGAAGAAAGTTTAAGGGATAATAATGAAGAAAGGGCTAAAGTTGAAGAGGATGATGAAGAGAAGAAGGAAGAAAAAGTAAAGGAGGAAGAGGATGTAAAAGAAGAGAAGAAGGAAGAAGAAGGTAAGGAGGAAGAGGGAGTAAAAGAAGAGAAGAAGGAAGATAAGGTAATGAAAGGGAAACTAGAAGATGAAGTAGAAGAGAAGAAAGAAAATGAAGTAAAAGAAGCCAAGAAGAAAGATGATAATGAGGAGGGTAATGAAGCCACTACGAAGGAAGTAGACGAGGTCATTGTTAATGAAAAATTGAAAGAAATAGAGGATAAGGCTATATTGAAGAATGAACTAAATGTTAAGGCGGATAAAGATGAGATAGAGGAAGCAGAAGCAGATAAAGGAAACGAGGAATCGAAACGAGTAGAAGAAAAGAAGGAAGAAGTTAAAGAAGACACTGGAGAGACTGGAGAAACGAAAAAGGAGGAAACTGCAGAAGAGAAGAAAGGAGTGGAAGAGAAGCAGGAAGTTGTTGAGGAGAATAAAGAAGAAGAGAACAAGAATGAAGGCGCTGAAGAGAAAAAAGAAGATGAGAAGAAGGGAGAAGTTGAAGAGAAACAGGAAGAAGAGAAGAGGGAAGTTGTTGAAGAAAAAAAGGAAGAAGGTGTAGAAGATGAGAAGGAAAAAGGTGAAGAAAATAAAGAAGGAGTAAAGGAAAAGGAGGAAGAAATTGAAGTGGAAAAGAAGGGAGTAATTGAAGAGAATAAGGAAGATGTAGAAGAGAAGGAAAATGACAAAGAAGATAAGAAAGTACATGCTGCAGAAGAGAAGAAAGAATTAGATGAGAAAAAAGAAAGCGTTGATGATAAAAGAGAAGAGGAAAAGGAAGGAGTTGAAGTGAAAAAGGAGGATACGTTGAAGGAGACGAATGAAGAGAAAAATGAAGAGAAGACTGAGGAAGTCTCGAATGCCAATAAGGAAGATAAAGCGTCGGAGGAGAAAGGGACGGAAGCTAGTGAAGGAGGGGAAGAAGGGAAGGAAAAGGAGTCAGATGAAGAGACTGACAGAAAACCCGAAGAGGAAGAGAAAAAGAAGGATGATGAAGTAAGTGGAGAAGCAACAATACAGATAGAAAGGTTGGTACATTCAATTAGCGCTACTGGATCGAAGACGAACGAAACTACAAATAATGAGGGAAGAAAAGAGATTGAAGAGAAGGAAGTTACCAAAAAGGAAGAAGATGAAAACAAAAATAATACAGCTTCAACAAATGATTTTTGGCAAGTTTTGGATGCATTAATGGGGATAATGCCTATTTAATTATTAAAAGACTTCCAAGTTTTGTGATTATTTTTACCTCCATAAATACTCTATTTGTGTATTTAATTATGACTGATTAGGAAATTAATTAGAGCTAGGAATTTGGAAATAATAGGAAATAAGAATGGGACTCAAGGACGAATAGGAGGGACTCAAAGATGAAAACAGAGAGAGAATCCAGGCCGAAAAACTTCGAATTTATGAGCAAGCTCGGTCCCATCCTGAAGCCTCGATAAATGCTAGGAAAAGGAGATAAGATGAGTGATATGGAAAAGGGAGGATAGGGAAAAGTGATAGGAAATTAGGAGAGGGAGGAGGTTAAGAGAGAGGGAAGAGGGACTACAGCAAGAACACAGATCTCATTCCTAGCTTTAATCTATTTATGTTGATTAAAATCATCATTTTTTTTCATTCCATTATGTGATTAAATAATAAATATATTATGATTATTTTTGAATTTTTCCAAGTTTTATATAAATTTCATAAATAATTCCCTTACAATTTATACAAATGCTTGACAATTTTTTACATACTAAAAATAATATACAGTATTTTCTCGATTAATTCCCCTGAGGAATTAATAGTTCAATCCATCCGTGCAATGGGGAATTATTTAAGGTATGGAATGAAGTAAGGGGGAAGTATTGTTTCAACCGTCCCTAGATGAGGGAATTTTCGAAGTGCGGAATTAATCGAGAAAACTGAACTAGGCTTAATCGAGAAATCTGGAAGTTGGACTGGGCTATAGCTATTTCTTCTCAGGGATAAAGGAAGAATAAAGCGATTTGAGGGGTATAAAAAGGGATTTTAGATATTAGGGAATCAGGGGATTATGAAAACTTTTTCCGATCGACCTCTAGCGAGGGGCTATTTTAGAGGTAGGGGTTATTTTGGAAGGTGAGGCTATTTTAGAGGAAATACGGTATACTGTATATACATTATAGAGGCGTTAATGAAGGATATATGAGTAAAAACCAGAGGTGGGTCGGAACAATCAGAGGTGCTGGAAATGAGAAAAGCTGGAAATCGGAACTAATTCAAAATGGAACTCGGAAATCGGAAATCAAAAATTTTTTTCGGAAATCGGAATTCCGACCCACCTCTGATAAAAACAAATCCAGACTTTAATGGAAGGGCAAAAAGCTAGAAAAACGTGATTTAAGATTTGCAGCAGAAGAATATGCATTTGAAGCAAATACAGATAGCATACTAGTTTGTCGTTCCTTTTCTGGTTCATTTTTCTTCATTACAATTTCAGCCGATTTAGCACGATTAATTTTAGTCTTGCCACCAGACTTCTTTTTCCCAAGCATTTTAGTAAAATCCACAGTCCCCTTTTTCATATACTCTTCAAAAATTAATTTTTTAATTATATATTTTTCCTTATAGAGCATGATTAAGCAGTCATTTTTTAGTTCAAGTTCTTGGATGGTATAGGGATATGATAAATCCTCCTCTTGTTGTTCTTCTTCACTCTCTTCCTTTACTGAAACATCTTCCTCTTCTTCATCCTCATCTTCATTCTCGTCTATCTTTTCTTCGTCCTCTTCCACCTGATCGTCGATTTCTTCATCTTCATCGTCCTCTTGATCCTCTCCCTCCTTCTCGTCCTCCTGCTCTTCTTCCTCGTCCTTCATTTCCTTCCTCTCTTCATACTCTTCCTCCTGCACTTCCTTCTCTTCATTCTCTTCCTCCTTCTTCTTTTCCTCCTTAGCCTCTTCCTTCCCCCCATCTTCCCTCTTTACCTTCTCGATAAACTTTACAATTTGATCATCAAAACTAAGCTCCCGTTTCTTCATAAATTTATAAAATTTCTGAGCTAAACTCTCTTCGGGTTTTCCTCCATAAGAAGATATTTTAATTAAATACTCTAAATTGAATTTTTGTGTTTCTAAAAAATACAGTATTTTCCCTTCATTTTTTCGTTTTGCCAAATTTGAATAAAAATTTTGAATATTTTGAATTTCCTTTTTCGGAGGTGTTATTTTATTAATCTTATCAATTCCAAGTTTGTGTTGATTAACAAATTCTAAAAATGCAAGTGATGATTTGGCTAGTTTAAAATTATTGTTGGCATGTTTGTGATTCTTTTGTTGAATTGTTTTTGCCTAGGAATGCCAAATGTAGTGTCTTTAAATGTCACGTAATCTATAGGGTTTTCGTTTCAGAACGCGCCAAACATTATTTGACGTCGGAATTAGACCTTACATGTACATATTCCCCTTAATTCGTCCACATCCATCTTAATACTCCGATATCATCTCCAAATCCTAATATCACCGATATACTATCAAATACCCTGATTTATATGGTATTCCAAAATTAAAAAATATTTGATCAAATATTTGACTTATTTGATCAAATGTTTATTTTTGCCGTTTGCCCGATATCAATTCGGAACTCAAATTGATATCAGAAAATTTTTCAACGACCGACACCCTAATTATAAATAGAATAACAAATTCACCTCTTTAATTAATTCATCAACATGCCCATCATTTTCACAATTACACAATTTCTCCCCAACTTCAAATATTTGTTTCATCTCATTGGATTTAATAAATAATTTTTCTAATAAAATTTTTATTTTTTTCAACCCCTCAATTTTTGTATTATCCACGGTTTTTAAATAATTTTCATAATTTTCTATTTCTTCCTTCAATTCATTTTTTAAATTCAAATCACTACGTTGAAATATTCCTCTGTTATTTATTCTGTCTATTTCAATATTTGTTATTTGAATATCTTCCTCTTTTTTGATTTTTTCTCGAAGATCAACAAATCTAGGGAAAATATATTTTATTTCACCCCTCTTTTACGTTCGTGGAAGATTTTACAAAGCAGCTAGGAAGATAACGATCGCCAACAAAGCCAAGCTACCTTTCCCAGACTATTAAACGGAAGAAAGAATATGACTGCCCAACCCCCAAGCGGTCATTCAATATATAAGAAAATTGTTTAACCGATTTTATGTTTTATTTAATTTCAATTAATTTTATTTTTTTATTTTAAATAAATAAATTTTTTACTAGATTTATCTAATAGATAAATCCTTTCATATATTTCGACCATACTTGGGTGTGTAAGACGGGGAGTATCAACAGGAAAGCTACTGGATTATGTAAGACGGGGAGTATCAACAGGAAAGCTACTGGATTATGTAAGACGGGGAGTATCAACAGGAAAGCTACTGGATTATGTAAGACGGGGAGTATCAACAGGAAAAACCCCTGGATTATACGTTGGGATCAGGACTAGCCCAATTCCCTTTCACGTACAATCGTGTCATCGATTGTCTAGCCGTCGAGCTTTAGTAAAACACTAATAAATTAGGATAAACATTTCGATTGCTACCATCTAATTATTTCTGCTAATTAATATTCAATCTTCGGAATAAAAGTAACTAATCCGTCGAGGTTAGTCAATTGCGCACTAGTTATCAAAAGCCAGAAAGATTTAATATTTTCAGAACGATAGCATAACTTACAAACTTTTTGTGCATTTGGTATTACTAATAGATCCCATTATTTATTTTTTAAGTCGGTAAAGGTCTGAATTTGAAAATCTCATAATATCAGAATTTCCAAATTTTAAAATGCTCAATTTCAGTGTACAAATTAGAAAAAGGTAAAATTTTATAATATAAAAATGCTCGACTTTAAAACGCTCAACTTAAAAATTAAAATTCCAAATTAAAATTTACCATAAATATAAATACCTGTTTAACTTCCTAAGATTCTTTCTTTCTTCAATATTATAATAAAATGAATCCTTTTTTATCATTAAGAGATTATCAACATCTTTCTCATTAAAAATAATACAAACATCTCTTAATTTAATCAAAGTATTTATAACGTTTCTCAAATAATTTTTAGGGGATGCTTTATTTTTTAAAGCATAAGACACAGCTTTTTTCCATTTATTTCCAGTTTTCGGTTGATTCTCCTCTTCTACATGTTCCTCTGCTTCTTCATTCATTTTAATCTTCAAAAAATTTTTTAAAGGTTGATTTTTAGGTTGATTCTCCTCTTCTGCTAGGCCCTCTTTTGCTTCCTCCTCTTTTTCTTCATTCCTTTTAGTCTTCAAAAAATTTTTAAAAAGTATTTTTCTCGATCCAATCCAATCTTCATCCATTAAATCAACCCTTAACAGCCCTGGAAGGGAATCAAGGAAACTCTGTTCGGGTAGATAATTAAAAACGTCAGCCTCCTTCAATTTTTTCCCTCTATTTTTGTAATAATCTCTCTTGTATTTTAACCCGTCCTCTAATTTTTTAAATAATCCGGTTCCGTATAATTCCTCCTCAAAATTATTAATTAACTCTTTTAGTTCTTCCACTCCAGCTTCTGAAGCTTCAAACAATTTTAATAACACTCTATTTTTTAATTTTAATTTATTTTCTTTATTTGCGTTTTCTTTGTCTTTATTGTGTTTATTTCCGAATAAATCCAATAGGAATTTTGTGCTTTCCATACAAGCGTGTTGAACACCAACGTGTACCTCGAATTCGACTATCAAATCGTTGATACTGTATTCTTTTTCCGCTGAAAATTAAAATTCAAAACCTCCAAGTGTTTCAAAATGTCAAAACCCCTGAAAATGTTTTAAAATATCAAAACTCCGAAAATATGTAAAGTACTAAAAGGCAATTCAAATTGTAAAACCCTGAAAGTATTCAAAATGTCAAAATTACCAATCGGCGGTCCTTTTTGTTTCGAAGAGCTTTCGGAACTAGTAGCAGCAAATACATCAGTCCGTTTAGGGATGTTGGCTTCATGCAAGGGAGCGATTTTGGGACTAGACAAGACTAATTCTTTGCTATATGAAGAAACTTTATAGGCCGATTTAACGTATGAGACGAACAAAATAATTAAAATAAAAACTTTCATATTTAATTTAAATTTGGATAAGTTGTTGAATAATTAACGTTAAACAGAGGGGGTAATTAAAAATAAAAAATTATTTCTAAGGCATTAAATAAATAAATTTAAAATGTCAATGAGTGAGAGGGGAGGAGAAAATCATATGTCTAATAAAAGGGCAAGAAAATAAAAAAAAATTTATTGACAAAATTGGCAGGAGGGGAGAGGGGGAATTTTAAAGAGGCAAATAAGGGGGGAGGACAATTTTAAAGAAGTAATTAAAGGGAGGATAAAGGGCAATAAAAAATAAAAAAAATATTTTTTAAGAAAAGAAAGATTAATGAGCAAAAATTAAAATACATATTACACTTTTTTAAATTTTGGCGGCTTTGATCTTGTGAAGTTACCGAAAGTCTCTAGCCTTTGCCGATTTCATTCTTTTAAATTTCACTCTTTAATAGGGTTGGTCCCCGTCCTTTTCCCCGTCCCCGTCCCCCCCCGTGGCGCTGCCTCCCCGAAAATTTTCCCCGTGGCCCTCCCCCCCGTCGGGGACCAACCCTACTCTTTAACCAAGCATTTTAAATGCCAGTTATTTTAAATGCCAGTTATTTTTCTCGGGGATAGATGGGCGATGGACAGTTAATTAAGGAAAACTAAAAATTATTTTAAACACCAGTAACTGATTCCGACTTCCTCGCTTCTGCATCATTGGTCCTTTGTTCTATTTCATTTGCTTTAATTAATTTGTTAGATAGTTTATTCTTTTTTTCTTGTTGTTTAGCCCATATAAGCTTGAGAGAAATGCTATATATCTTCGTCAAGATAGTAATCTTCAACAGTTAGTTGCAGAATTTTAAAATCGGCTGTCGATCCTGTTCGTTATCTACGAACAATTTCTTATCATTTAGCTGAGAATTAGCATATTTCTGAAAATTATTATTTCACAATATATTTTTAATAAGTTCTTAGCATTGACGAACTGAAACAATTTAAATTTGTCGCTATTTTATTGACGGACTAATCATTGACGAAAGTCATTGACGAACTGATTTTGACGGACTAATCATTGTCGAACTCATCATTGACGAAATGATCAGTCACCGCATTTTGTTCGCTATTTCTCTTGCTAGTCTCTATGAAGTAATAAATTTATTTTTTATTATTTTAAGTTTCTAAATTTTATAAACTTTACTTCCCTTAAATTTATACAAATGCTTGAAAATTTTACAATTTTAAAAATAATATATAATGGGTTTAGGTTGAAAGCAGTCTGGGTATGGCTCCGGAGCTAAGATTTTGAAAACCCCGGAGCCGGAGCCAACAAACGGCAAATACCAGCACTGGTTGGAAGTTAAATTTACACAGTAAGCTAGGAAAATTTCAGATAAAATAATGGATAATAATAAATAATGGAAATATAAATAATGGTAATAATGAAAAATATATAATGGATCGACAATTTTAGGTTCGATTTTGGGTAATGGAAAATCTCTTATCGAGAGGTAATGGACACTCTGTTATCGAGATTCTCCATTAATCGGGATTGAAATGGACTGGCATTTTAATGGAATAAACAAGACATCGAGTGTCAGATATCACTAAAAATTAGTTGAAATAAAGTCCCATGTGGTTGTTTTCCTTTACGGTATCTAAAATCGTAGAGTATGGATGCTAAAAAGGGTCCTCTCTACTGTTGTTTTAGTAAAAACGGACTTGGCTATAGCTATTTCTAGAGTTCGAACGCGTGCCAATACCGGGTTCTGCTATTTTGACAAAATCCAGGTTTTACGGTTTAACCAGTAAAAACTCGGCCCTGGTCATTCAGAAAGAAAATTGCATTGATATTGGGCCGGCAAATTGATAAGTTCGAACTCTGCAAAGCTTTAGCAAAATATGTTTTACAGAACTTTTAATGAGGGATATATGAGTAAAAACAAAATTAAAATTTAATTGAGATGAAGAACGCTAGAAACTCGTGATTTAAAATTTGCAGCAGATTTAGTAATCACAGAAAACACGCTATTTTTCCGTTCATTTTCTGGCTCATTTTTCTTAGTTACAATTTCAGCCGATTTAACGCGAGTAATCTTCTTCCCTTCCTCTACTTCCTTTTTCTCAGCATCAGTCTTCTTTCCCTCAAACATTTTAGTAAAATCCACAGTCCGTTTTTGCTTAAACTCTTCAAAAATTAATTTTTTAATTATATATTCTTCCTTGTATATCATCGTTAAACAGTCATTTTTTAGTTCAAGTTCTTGGATGGTATAGGGATATGATAGATTAACTTCTTCATTGTCTTCATCCTTCTCGTTTTCTTCAACCTTCTTATTCTTCACTTGCTCTTCCTCCTCTTCATGCTCCTTTTCTTCCTCTTTCTTCACTTCCTTCACTTCATCCCCCCGCTTCTTCTTCTTATTCTCTTCAACCTCTTCCTTTTTCTCTTCAACCTCTTTCTTCTCATCCTTCCCTTCCTTCTTCTTTTCTTCCTTCATCTTCACTTCCTTCTCCTTCTCTTCCTTCTCTTCATTCTCTTCCTTTTTCTTTTTATACTCTTCATATTCCTTCTTCACTTTCTCAATAAACTTTATAATTTGTTGATCAAAGCTAAACTCCATCTTTTCCATAACCTCATAGAACTTTTCGGCCTCCTCTTCTGGGCGTAAAACAAGGAACATTTTAATTAAATAGTCTAAATTAAATTTATGTGCTTCTAAATATAACTTTTGTTTATTCAAATCAACTTTATTTTTCAAATTTGAATAAAAATTTTGAATATTTTGCATTTCGTCTTTTGGAGGACTTATTTGCCTTATTTTATCAATTCCAAGTTTGTGTTGATTAACAAATTCCAAAAATGCAAGTGATGATTTGGCTAGTTCAAAATTATTCTTAGCATGTTTGTGATTCTTTTTGTTTGTAGTTGCTACCTAAATGTACATTATAATTATGTATGATATATTGAAGGATTTAATATAAGGATTAATCTTAAGATGTCTGTACTCAAATGTCATGTACACAAATGTCGCTCACTCAAAGATTGTATATTTAAATGTCGAGTTATCTAAGGTCGAATAGCCAAAAAGTATGAATAGGGTTTTCTTTTCGAAACGAAACAGATATGAAAAAAACCGAAACACTTATTACTACTAGAGGTCGGTAAAATCGCATTTGCAGGATCCTGTAACATGATTGGGTTTTAAAATTTCGAACAGGACAGGATCCTGAAAAATCCTGTGCGGGATCCTGTCCTGTGCCGACCTCTAATTACTACTCACAATACAAATTCACCTCTTTAATTAATTCTTCCACAAGTTTATCACTTTCACAGTTACATAACTTCTCCCCAACTTCAAATATTTCTTTCATTTCATTGGATTTGATAAATAATTTTTCTAATAAAATTTTTATTTTTTTCAGTCCCTCAATTTTTCTATTTTTTTCACTTTTTAAATACTTTTCATAATTTTCTATTGCTTTTATTAAATTAAATTTTAACATCAAATCACTACTTTTAATTAAATGTTCTTTATTTATTTTGTCTATTTTGATACTTATTACTTGAATATCTTCCTCAATTTTTATTTTCTCTTGAAGATCAACAAATCTGTTTAAATTTAGGAAAGTATTAATTCAGAGATTGAGTCGGGGTACTTATCCCTTATACCACACCCCCTCAAAGTAGTGTCCAAAATGTCATATATGGGGTAATAAAGGGTGCTATCACGATTATGGTGTTTATTTCTCAATATAAGAACCCCCTCACCCATAAATTGTCATGGTTCATAATGGTCAAACTTCAAGTTTGGACGCATTTGACTACCACAATGGCAGAAACGTTCAGTATGAAGCAGAGCTGCGTCGAAATAAAAAAATCTTCGAAATTCGGAAATCGAAAGAAATCCAAAAATATCGAAAATCGAAATTTTATAAAAAAATTCGAAAATCGAAAATCGGCAGAAAAAAACGTCGAAAATCGGTAATCGAAAATCGAAATTTTTTAAAATAACTAAAAGAGTAGTAAACAATCCGCAATATGGAGATATAAGGGTTAATCTTCAGATATAAGGGAATTCTGTTGTTTGATGGAATTCTGTGCTTAAGAGATATCAGTGATCGTAGGATTAGGGGGCCAATAATAATATTAATAACGACCAATAATCACACAGAAAATAAATATTAGTGCATTAATAAATATAAGTGCAAAATAAATATTAGTGCATTAATATTGCTCATACCTATATATTTATTTAAATAAAAACTTGAAGTTTGACCATTATGAACCATGACAATTTATGGGTGAGGGGGTTCTTATATTGAGAAATAAACACCATAATCGTGATCAGCACCCTTTATTACCCCATATATGACATTTTGGACACTACTTTGAGGGGGTGTGGTATAAGGGATAAGTACCAATTACTCGACCGTCGGCTTGACTCGAAAACGGCAACCCTAATCGTAACATTCAGGAAATTTCTGGCGATTTCTGAATAGGAATCCTCAGGCATATTTTTTAGTTTTTTTTAGCAATTTTTTCCGCACAAAATTGAAAAAATATCGTTATATCCAAATTTATCAAAAATTACCTATTTAATTTACGTAAATTTTTTCTATCCTCGAAATTAAAATAAAATCTGTCCATTTTTGTAAGTAAAAGACTATCAACATCTTTTTTCTGTTTGAAAACCTTACAAATATCATTTAATTTAGTCGTAAATTTAATAACATCTCCCCAGTTCAGTTTACAATTTTTGAGAGATAAAGACTCTTGTTTCTTCAAAAACTTTTGTTTTAAGGAATTTTGTTTCCTCAAAGACTTTTGTTTCTCTAAGGCCTCTTGCTTCTCCAAAGCCCTTTGATTCTCCAAAGCCTTTTGCTCCAAAGCCTTCTCCAAGGCCTTTTGATTCTCCAAGGCCCTTTGTTTCTCTAAGGACTTTTGTTTCTTCAAATACTCAGTTTTCAATGAATTTTGCTTCTCCAAAGCCGTTTGCTTCTCCACGGCCTTATGTTTCCTCAAAGCCTTTTTTACACTTTTCCAACGAGTCTCTTTATTATCTTCTTTACTCAAAAATTTGTCAAATAATCTTGTCCTAGTAGCCTTATATTTCTTGTCAAATAACCCAGCAATAACATAATTTGGAAGCGATTCACAAAATAAATTTTCAGGCAAAGATTTTTCCTCCCTATTTTTGTAATATTTTTTCTCGCCTTTCAATTCTTTATCAAACACTTTTTCAAATTCAACAATTAAATTTTTTATTTCCCCTACTATTGCTTCTGAAGCTTTAAATAATTTTAATATTGTTTCATTTTTTAATTTTAATCCATTTTCTGTGTCTTGAAATTCTTCTTGTTGATTTCCGAATAAATCTGACAGGAATTTTGTACTATCAAAACAGGCTTGTTGAACATCAACGTGAACCTCGAATTCAACTAACAAGTCGTTGATACTGTATTCTTTTTTCGCTGAAAATTTGAAATTAAAATATCGCAAAAATATTTCAAAATGTCAAAAACCGCAAAATATTTCAAAATGTCAAAAACCGCAAAATATTTCAAAATGTCAAAAACCGCAAAATATTTCAAAATGTCAAAAACCGCAAAATATTTCAAAATGTCCAACCCCCCCCCTCATTTTAAAATGTCAAAAATCGTTTGCCTAACTTAAAAATATTTTTAAAGTATGTATATTATGTCAATCACATACAAACAAATTTACCAATATAAGGTTCCTTATATTTCTGACTGTTATTATCACTAGGGCCAACATCTTCACTTGAACTCGAACTATCAAAAAATTCTTCGTCTGAACTCTGACTATCCAAAGATTCCTCGCTTGGACTCGGACTAATATCCTCGCTTGGACTAAAATCGAGCTTGTTTAATTCGTTGCCATGTTCAGAAGCGGTTTCTGCCGAATTACTGTATGGGACGAACAGAAAAATTAAAATAAAAACTTTCATATTTAATTTAAATTTGGATAAGTTGTTGAATAATTAACGTTAAACAGAGGGGGTAATTAAAAATTAAAAAAAAATTTTAAGGCATTAAATAAAAAATTTTTTTAAAGTCAATGAGTGAGAGGGAAGGAGAAAATCATATGTCTAATAAAAGGGCAAGAAAAAATTTTTTATTGACAAAATTGACAAGAGGGGAGAGGGAGGGTGAGAGGGAGGGAAGGGGGGAGAGAAGGCATGGAGGTGGAGAGATGGCAATAAAAAATTTAAAAAATCAATAGTGAAAATTTAATTAAAATACATACTACATTTTTTAAAAAAAAGTTTTAAAACTTTTTTAAAAAATTCGGCGGCTTTGATCTTGTAATGTTGTTGACGGTATTTGCAAGTTTGCTCATACCTGTGTTGATTTCACTCTCTTTTGGAGACATTAAACCCCCATTTTGAGGTGAAAAATAGACGGATCTTTTGTTTTAAGGAAGGGAACACTCGATATCTCGAGTAAGACCTCACAAACTCTGTTTAACTAAAAAAAGTGTTGATTGATGGAGAGAGAGTAAACAGTAGAGATGCGACTGGGAGCTCGTATGAGAATCGAAAAATCTAGAAAAAAATCTCGATCTCGATAACCTAGATTTTTGATTGAGATCTCGTCTCGGTCCGGTCTCTAGTCTCTCTCAGTTTTAAGAGAGACTAGAGACCGATCTCTAGTCGGTTGATCGAAATCTCTCCCTCTCCGGTCTCTCTCAATTTTACTGTGAATAATACGAGGGTTTATTCTGCTCTGGAGAAAATCTTTTGAGGACGACAGACAATAGACTAGACTTTGAAAAATTTTTTAAATTCTATAAAGAATTATAAATGCCGGAAGGGGCTAATAAAAAAATTTAAAAAGCCAGTCAAAAAAATTTTTCTTTAAAATTTAATTTAAAATTAAAAGGAAGTGGGAAGTGAAGATGACAGACGATTCCTTTATTGTCTATAAAATTTAAACAGACAATAGAAAAAATTAAAAAAAAATTTTTTTAATCAATAAATTTATTCATGCCTTCGTCTGCCCAAATAATAAGCCCAATACAATACATTAAAAAAAGAAAAGGCTAATGGAAAGAGGAGAAATGACCACTGATCAATTCGATGTCCTCTAGACAAATATTTGTTTTGTTGTTTTCGAAGAATTTTTTTGGCCATTTTTTTCGGCATGTTTGGGAGAGAATCACGTCTGACAATCTCATCGAGAAGGGATTCGCTCTGTAGTTTGAATTTAAATTTTAAAGCATGAAATATTTCAAAATGTTAAATTTCAAAATGGTAACTATCAAAAATATTTCAAAATGTCAAATTTCAAAATGGTAACTATCAAAAAATTTTTCAAAATGTCGAACCCCAATAAAAATTTTCAAAATGTCAACAATCGAAAAAACTTCAAATGTCAACATGCCAGAAATCTTTTAAAACATCAATTCCAACTACCTGTCTCCCACTAGAACCATAACTCTCATTTTCACCATACTCATCCCCAGCATCAACCTGATGAGAAGGTTTACGACGTACACCAGTTATAGCCCCAACATTACCCCCAAAATCAGCAGCTGTTTCAGCCAAAGCTTTGTTTAAGCAGGCCAAATCAAAGAGAGATCCGACGCCCACACTAAATCTGATTGAGCGTCGAAGCATTTTTTTATCCTAAAATTTGTAAAAACCATGGATAGAATACAAGATGGAATACATAACTTGTAGGAGATAAAAGCCATTTCCAATAATGAGGCAAATATGAATGCAATACACACAAACATAAAGACGTCTATTGGCTTAAGGAAGAAAATTTTAAAATGGTCAGATCGTGAAATGCTCCCTATTTAACTTACCTTAACATAGGAAACTGGAGGTAGCGAGCTGATTATATTGCCAAACTAGTTGTTGAATTAATTAGAATTATTAATTAAAAAATAGTTAATTAAGGACCTGAACACATAGAGAAATCAACGTGTTAACAGATAAAATAACTCTTGCAGATAAAGCTTTCAAGGAAATACAGAAAGCAATCCAAGAAAGAAAAACATTAATGTAAGTGTTGGCATAAACCTTGAGGATATTTTTGGATGATTTTTGAATTTAAATTTAGGGTCAAAACCTCATTACAGGTTACCTCAAGAATTGGATAGCTCCCAGTTTTTGGTCGTGTATAGAAGAAGGATGTATTCAGCGATTTAAAAGCATAATAAGTTTGGGCTACCACATTTTAGAACAGAGCTAGATCCCTTAGACAACCAATGTCCTTATGATACGGGCCCAGAAGTTCAAAGGGTCGATGACTGATCGGAGCTAAACCAAAATTTACTTCTTACTATTGGCAATTGGATTAGAGAGCTCCGTTAGATAGCTCCTAATTCTCTAATCCAGTCTCTAATGTCCTATTATAAGAACGATTATTTCAGTAGCTTGGGGTATCGTATATGTAGTGAGGTTCGATTAAGATTAATTTCAGACCTGAAGGATATAATAACCATAACGACGTCTAAATCCCATTTCAAGAGTTAGCCTATACCATTCTCCTGCTTTGTAATACTGTAATGAATTTAAAGTAAATTTTAGTCAGTTAAATCTACTTCTGTGTGCTTAAACAATTTTGTATGTACTAATTGGTGGTCAGAAGCACTTATTTCTTCAAATTGTAAAGTTAAGGCTGAAGGCATCCAGTCAATAGTAACTGTAGCGGTGTTGTAAGAATAGGACTCGAAAACTAATTGGCATCGGGCAGAATCCATTGGAAAATCAGAAATTTGGAATTCACAGGGGGCTTCAACTTGGACCTTAAAGTATAATTGATTAAACACAGAAAATCAGAATAAATGAAAAAAATAAAATTCTGAAAAAATCAGAGAAATCAGAATTCTGAAAAAATTCAGATAAATCAGAATTTTGAAAAAAATCAGAAAAATCAGAATTCTAAAAAATCAGAAAAATCAAAATTCTAAAAAATCAGAAAAATCAGAATTCTGAAAAATTTAAAAGCAGCAGAATCAGAATTTTGAAAATCAGAATTTTTATTTTAGAATTTAAATTCTGATCAGAATTTTTATTAAAATATTTAACCCTATAATTAAGCCAAACAGTCCCGTTAGCAAGAAGCATAAGCAGCACATTGGGTTTAGGTGAAGCATGAACTCTTGATGATTTTGTATTAACCAAACAAACATTGGGTGACCAGAGATGCTTTTCAAAAGTCTCGTCAAATGAAAGATTTTTTCGGCAAGGGTCTAAATGAGAGAATTTTAAGCGAGGATCATTCCAAATAGCACTGAACCAGAGGTCAGCAGAGACTAGAAATTAATTAAAAAATTAATTTAGAAATTAATTAAAGACCAAAATTGCTCAAAACTGAGAGTTCATTAATATCCTGTATTGTTGCTTCGACTTGAACAGCAACAGGGTTAGCTGGAGCTACGCTTCTAAATGTTTTTTTTATTTTTATTTCTGATTTTTTATTTTATTTTAATTATAATTTCGGTTTTGTATTTTAGTTTTTCTGATTCTGGTTTGTATTATTTAAAATTCAAGTTGTAATTTTAATTTTTAAACTATACAGTAGACAAATAGCAGAGATTCTGATTTTTATTATTTTACAAATTTTAATTCTGATTTAATTTCATTTTACAAATTTAATTCTAAATTAATTTTAATTTACAAATTGTAATTCTGATTTTTCTTTTTTACAAATTATACTTATGATTTTTAATATTTTGCGATTTGTAAATTCTGGTTTATTGTTTTGGTTCTACAATTTCTAATTCTGATTTACTTATTTTTTACAATTTGTAAATTCTGTTTTATTGTTATTCTACAACTAATTGTAATTCTGATTTTTATATTTTTTACAAATTGTAATTCTGCTTTATATTTTTTACAATTTGTAGATTCTGATGTAATTATCATTTTACAAATTGTAAATTCTGATTTTTATTTTTGTAATTCAATAATTCTGATTTACTTCCATATATTTATAATAATACCTGCTATAATTCTGCATTAAAATTTGAACAATTTTTTCTGGCCGCATATTTGTGCATTTTCTTCTGTTGTTTAACAATTTCAATTCTTCTGATTTTTCGGCTTGAAGAATTATCAGAAATAAATATAATACAAAATATTTAAGCATTTTTGGTGTTAGTTTAAGCAAATTTAAAAAATATTTTTTAAAGAAATGCTTTAAAAAATAAATATTTTTGGGGAAAATATGCTCACAGCTTGACTCCTTTTTAGGTTATTTTTTCAGAATATTTTTGTGGCAATTAAATATTAATTTTTTTAATAGTTAGTACCTTAAAAGTTTATTTTAATTTGGTAATAATTGGTTGTTTTTTTAATTTTTGAATTTTTTAAATAAAAATGGAAAGATTTCAGCTAATTTACTAAACTCTGCTATAATGCACATCCTTGTCTGAAAAAAGTGTACATTAAAATTAGTTTGCACATTAAAATGGAGATATCGCTTAAGCATATCCCCCTTGAAAAACCAGTAGCTTAACATATAGAAAGCCGACGAACCCTTAAAGTAAGAGTTGGGAGAGCCTCATGGGGATGGAATTATAAGGCTGGAAAAGTTTGATCATAGATCAGCCAGTTTCATTCCAGTCTTTTTTATAATACATATGTTTCGGCACACCTTGTTGTATAAATTTGTAGGAAGTTTAATATAGCGAGATTCGAGTGTATTTTAATTTTGAAATTATTAAATTTTTGCTTAATTTTTATCAGAATATTTTTAATTTTTATTCTTTTATTTATAACCTGAACCAAAAATAATTATGCTTTACTTTATTTGGAATAAAAATTCTCATGGGAAAATTGTTCCCGTTCTCCCTTTTCTGCTAAATTTATTTTTAATTCATTCATAACAATAATAAAAATATTTTTAAATAGCTCCAAAAATAGAGAGCAAACTACTAAAAATAAAATTTTTAATTTACTCCAAGCAAAAAATTTATTTTTAGAATTATTTTAAGATTTTTTATCCTCTTTCAAATATTCCTATATTATCAATATTCCTCTATTATTAAAATTTCATAATCATTTTTTCTATAATTTAGCAAAGAACCGAGATTTCTCTCCTTTATAATTTTTTGTGAACCTAGCATTAGGGAGGTAATGTCTATGAAAACAGAGAATTTCCCGATTTCCCCTTCTCGATTTCGACTCTTTCAGATTTCACTCATCCTCAGAAAATGTCGGGAAGAGGGCCCATCCTTTCGCATATTCCAAGCACTACATCAATAATCTAGTCGGCTTTAAAAATAGATTCCTGATTTTGGAGTTCGTGACAGCTAGATCATTCCTTGCTTTACCTAATTAAATTTATTTCCAAAATGGTAACCTAAAAATTTTCCAAAAATAATTTTTTTCAGGAAATCCTTTCAATTACTATCCTAAATTAAATTTAAAAAAATTTTAAGTAGTCCATTTTTTTCTCCAATTTATTCCATGGTCCGCATGACCGATTTATTTTACTATTCATTGAGAGATAATTTTGGAAAGAAGCGCAAAGCTCCCGCAACTTTCCAAGCTTAATTTTTTCCTTCATTTTTAAATAAAATTTAATTTAGCCAATTATTTAAGCTCTAACGATTTTCTGGTTAAAAAAAGGAGAAACTTTCTTTTATTATAATTTTCTTTAAAATTTTCTAAGATATTTTTCTTTGAAATTTTTGTTTTAGTTCAAAATACATAAATTTAAATTACCCTATTTTCTGTATAGAGATAGGACCTAGAGGGGTGCTCTAACTAAAATCTCGATTATCGAGATAAGGATTTTTTGAACTCAAAACTTTTCCTTTTTTCCGATCTTCCTTTGCAAGGCTAGGTTGATGTTTTGGGAATCGAAACGAACCGAAGATCTGAGGATTTTCTCTCTTATGTTTTTCGGGTTAAATCAGGTTATTTGATGATTTTCTCTCAATCAACAACCTCATCTTGCACATAAAGTCAAGCCTTGGCCCTAAGGATTTAATGGGTCCAGTCAGAATTTATTTTTTAATTAACAATAGAAGTAGCCATTAAATTAGCCATTAATTAGCCAATAGCTTGTAGCCATTAAACATTTTAAATCGCATCCAAAAAAGAATTTTCTATATTAGGATGCATAATGTGTCTCAACCCGTAACCTTTCTTCAGTTAAAAAAATTTTTTTTTTTTTTTAAATAATTTTTTTCTTTCGCTTGGCGGCAAATCAAATTTTCTTCGCTCCTCTGACAACAAAATTTATAGTTGAAAAAGAAAACACAAAAATCTTTTCAATAAAAAAAAAGAATATCCATAAAAGCCAAAATTGGATTATTTACTAGTTTTTGAGTCACTCTCGCCTATCCCTTCTAAATCTTTCATTATTCTTATACTTTTCTCTCCTCTATTTTTTAATAAAATATATGTAAATAAATATGTAGTAAAAGTAAAAATAGGGTAATAATATAGGATAACTGTTGTGTATGGGCGTCAGCCCTTAGAGTGATTAGTATAAAAGCCCAGCCAATAGTTAGTTCTCGCTCCCAGTTTTAGTTCTTCTACCTATCTTCACCTGCTCTGTATCTTCGTGTGCGATAAATATCTTTGTTAGCTCCTCTACGTAAGCGGGGTCATAACAGTGGCGCGGTCGAGTAAAAAAGAACCTGGTCTCGTCAAACAAGTTCGTCAACTTCAGTGAGGCTCGTCAACGTAAGCTGTGTGCAATTCAGGAAAGAAAAGCTGTGTGGACAATTGTAGTGTAATAAAACCAAAAGGTTAGTGAAATTGTAGTGATTAGTGTTAGTGTAGTGATAAAAAAATTGTATTTTAGTGAGTGAACAATGGACGCAAAAGTGCTCGAGAAATTGCTGAAAGCTCAACAGGAGCATTTTGAGAAAATGTTAGTGAGGCTGTTGAAGCCGAGTGAGATGAACGACACCGAGCTATACAGTAAATTGGTTGGCATGATCGGTGAGTTTGTTTTTGATTTGACGAGTGGAATGACCTTTGAGTCTTGGTTGGGCAGGCATCGGTCCTATTTTGAGGAGGAGGGTAAAACCCTGCCAGAATCCTCTAAAGTAAGATTGTTGTTGAGTAAATTGGGGCCAGAAGAGTATGCCCAAATTGAAAGGAAGATGCTGCCAACCAAATTGAGTGAGATGAAGTTTGACGAACTCTGCAATGAGTTAGTGAAAGAATTTAGTGACCATAGGTCTAAATTGTTGAAAAGGTTCGAGGCCTTAAATGTTAAGTGTAGTGCCCTTCAAGATATTGTTGAGTTTGGGAACGTAGTGAATGCTCAATGTGAGCGTGCAGAAATGGCCTTGTCTATCGAAGAATTGAAAATTCTTATTTTTATTTCAGGTATGCCCAGTGATGCTACCTCAGTGCGACAAGCTGCCATGAAAAGTGTTGAAAATAAAAGTGAAAAGGGGCATACAGTGACCTTAAAAGAAGTGATTGAAGAGTGTCGGGCATATATGGCCAACAAAAGTGAGGCACTGTATCTAGTAAAAGAGAAAATGAGTGAAGTGAAGAAAGAAGTACCTGAAGTCAACACAGTGGAAAAAGTGAAGTGTTGGAAAGATAGTGAAAGTGAAAATGGATTCGAGTGCAAACCAAAGTGGACCAAGCCAAACGTCAAGTATCAACAAAATGTGATTGAGAAAAAGTGTAGTCATTGTGGACGTTTTGGTCACTGGCGGATGCATTGTAAGTTCTTGAATGATAAACAATATCAGCCTAAAAGGCAGTGGAGTGATAATAATAATCATTCAGGGTCTCCACATTGTGCAATTCTGGATATATTCGATCCAATGCAAAGTGTAGAAAAAGAAGAGTGGATAAAACAAAAAGTGAAGTTTGGAGAATTGGATATTGAAATGATTGTCGACACGGCTTCGCAGATAAATGTTGTCAATAAAGAAGTGTGGAAGAGTATTGGTCAACCCAAAATTGAAAAAGTGAATTACAGTGGTATTGGGCTGGGAGACAACAAAGTGGAGATTGAAGGAAAGTTCAAAAGCAAAGTGAAAGTGAAAGACAAAGACGTCTTTATGGAGTTCCATCTAGTGAATAGTGAAGTGAGTATCTTGGGTTTGCCGGGCTTGAAAGAAGTGTCAGTGCAAAATCAAAAGCCAAAATACAAAAAGTGGAGTGAAAAGAAGGCAAATTTCAAGATACAGAAAAATGCGTTCCCGAACGGAACAAAAGTGAAAGTGAAGAACACAAATAAAAGAAGTGGTAAAATTGAGTGGCTCAAGGGTGAAATAGTGCGTAAGACGGACAACGCCTGGAAAATCAAAGTGCCAGTGTTGAAGAGTATTGTGACCAGGTCGTTTAAAGAAATTCGGCGTGATGAGTGGAGTAATAAAAAGAAGTTGCTGAATGAAGACATCAAAAGGATGAATATTAGTGAAGAAACAATAGTGAGTGAAAGTAGTGTAACTTCGTCAAGTGTCAACAGTGTGGACAAATCAAAGAAGATCAAGGCAAAGACGCAGGACACATACAATGGGAACAAGCCGAAGATGAAAGATGTTGAAGATGATAAAAATATGGAGACGTAGATGTGTAAATAAATAAATAAAATTTTGTGATAATATTATTGTTGTATTTTTTGTAATGTTGTATGTATTTTTTGTTCCCATTGCCCTTATTCCCCCAAATTTTTGTATGTATTTTTGTTGTTGTTTGTTTGGCTGGCAAAGTTAAGTATATTGTAAAGCTTCGGCTTTAAGTGAAGCCGAACCTTTTTTTCAAGGGGGGAGGTGTTGTGTATGGGCGTCAGCCCTTAGAGTGATTAGTATAAAAGCCCAGCCAATAGTTAGTTCTCGCTCCCAGTTTTAGTTCTTCTACCTATCTTCACCTGCTCTGTATTTTCGTGTGCGATAAATATCTTTGTTAGCTCCTCTACGTAAGCGGGGTCATAACAATAACTCCTCAGAAATTTTTTTGCTAAATTTTTTAATGTTAATTCAGGCTTGGCAACGGATATGGATATATCCGGATACCCGCGGATATATCGGATACGGACGGATATGGATAGTTTTCTTTAAAAATCGGACGGATGCGGGTGGATACGGATATGATGCTTTTTTTTGGATATTGTTTCGGATATTTGTCCATAATTTCTTCGTTCGTAATTTTTTTCGAAATCCGTTCATGACAGAGAAAGTCAAAAAAGTTGTAAGGATATAAACGGAAACGGACACCAAAATTCGTATCCATTGCCAAGCCTGTGATAATGAAAAGGTGTTTTTATTAAAAAATATTTCAGTTAAAAAATTTTTTAGCTTTCCAAAATGCTTTTTAAAGCATTCCTCCTTGCTTTACTAAATATGTTTTACATTATAAAGGGCAACTTTTCTCATAGAAAATTTTTTGGTTTTATAATCTCGAATCATAAAATTATTTATGGGCCTTATGACAAGATCTGTCATAAATTTGAACGGAAAGTACACATTATAGGGACAAGTTGTCTCCATAAAAAATAAAAATTTTGTCCCCGTAAAAATAAAATCAGACTAGACAAACAACAAATTTTATAGGCTTTTCCTTTTTGTGGGGTTATTATTTATAGGAGAAAGGAATTTGTAATGGGGACTAGGCCATTAATTTGTAAGAGAGGTCGTTAGGTGCGAGAGCTTATAAAATCTAAACTTTTTCAAAATCACACCTCATATGTTCACCTATGTTCTCTAAAAATCTCAGAATTTTTATGACAGGATTTCAGAAGTTATGGCCAAAAATGATGATTAAAAATGTTGATTAAATGCCTCATTTTTCTGGTTTATCAACCATAACTTTTGTAATACTTGAGGAAAAATTCTGAAAATTTTAGAGAATATAGGCAAGAATGTCAAAAAATTTTAGGAAAAATTTCAAGAATTAAGGTCTCGTCTAAATCGCAATTTTAAGCCTCGCGCCAAGCGTTTAGGCGCCTAAACAACTCCTCTCCCTTATAATTGCCTAGATAAAATATTCATTTTTTATGATAAACTATTGAATATCCCCAACCTAAAAACAATTAAATATTAAAAAAATAAACTTTTTTTTCTGTTTAAAAATTCATAAGCAATAAATATACACTAATATTGCCATCCATCAAAATTATTTTTTTTTAAATTTATTTTCCCCCAAATTTTCCCCGAAATAATTTTTAAAAAATAGGAAAAGGTTTTTGATGTTTTTATGTGTTTGTTGAGTAAATTAAAAATAAGTAAAAAAGTCAGCCGGTGCCGTTTCCGAAAAAAAAATTTTTTTTGTTTTTTTCTTCCTTTAACTGACTTGGTATTTATTTTTAAACAAATTTTGTAAAAAAATCTAGGCAAACAAACCAGAGGTAGATATAAACTGACACGTCAAGAAGGCTTGACTCAATTTGAGGTAAAAAAGGGGAACATTAATATATCCTCTCATCCTTCATTTTATTATATTTTTGGAATGCCTAAAAGCGACCCCACACAGAGTGTTATGGATATTTTCTGAGTTTTTTAATAATTATTATTATTATTCTCATGGATATTTCTACTTATTTTTATTTTATTTATAAAAAATTTTTTTTGAAAAAATAAAAAAATATTTTTTTATTAAAATTTTTTTTTTGTTTTTTTATTATGAAATTTTTAAATATTTATTTTTAAAATTTTTTAAAGAGATTTTTTATTAAAATTTTTTAAAATTAATAATATTTTTTTTCATAAATAAAAAAAATTTAGAAAAAAATTTTCAAAGAATTATTTTAAGATTTATCAAATAAATAGCAAATTCTGAAAAAAAATTTTTTTTTGAATTTTATTGCAAACTTAAAATTATTATTTTTTTATTTTTCCATTATTTTAAACTTTAAAATATATTTTTAAATAGCTTTAGGCTTATTTTTTATTTTCATAACGTATGCTTTGTCATAAAACCAAATATCCCCTTAAACAAATAAAATAAATAATGAAGCATTTTATTAGGTTTGAGTAAAATATTGTTTTAATTAGAGAACAGAATATAAATTATTTAAAAATTTTTAAATATTTATTTTTAAAAATAATTTAAAGATTAAAATTGGCATGTTTTTATATCAATTTTTAATAATTTATTTAATTATGTTTTAATGAGTTTTAACAAAGTTTGATTCAAGTGAAACAAATAAAAAATAAACTTGAAGCAGAAATAAACTTAATTTTATTTAAAATAAACTTGAATTTTTAAGATCAAGCTTAAGTTCTAATAAACCTAGAATAAATAAACTTGGATTAAAATAAATAAGTTTAATTGTAAAATTGTAAATTGAATAATAATGAAAATAAACTTGAATCAGAATTTGTAAAAATAAACTTGAAGCATAAATACTAATAATTATTTAATATTTCAATTTCATTTTACAAATGTTTATTTAATCAATTTAAACTTTTACAATTTTTATTACAATTTTAATTTTGCTAATTATATTTTTCTTTTTACAATTAATAAAATTATAATAAAGTTTCAGAAAAAATAAAAAATATTTATTAATGAATTTATCAACACCCTTATTCAACAGTAATTCTACTAATTTGCCTAGTTCCTTGGGAGAATCACAATTTCTTGCGGATATAAATTCTTTAGAAGATGAACAATGGGAGGATGAAAATGAGAGACCCGATGAGTCGGAAATGCAGACTAGACGAACTGTAAAGCTTGTATTTTGTATTGGATATGCCATTCTATTTTTGCTGGGAACCTTAGGCAACGGGTAAATATAAAATAAACGTGAAGCAATAGAGAAATAGTAGAAACAAATTTGAAAATAAATATGAATTGTAAACTTAAAAGGAAAATAAACTTGAAATAAAATAAAAATTCAAGTTTGCAAAAATAAACTTGAATTTTAATAAAAATAAACTTGAAGCATGTTTCAAGTTTAACAAATTTATTATATTAAACTTATAAATAATAAAATGAAAATAAAACTTGAATTGTAAACTTAAAAAATATTTTTTTACTTTTTTTAAGTTCACACTTTAACTTGCATTTTTTTTAAATTAGGTTAGTTATCGTTATGATTGGAAACGTTTTGTCTACACTAAATAGAAATCGTCAAAAATCAGGTGCCGGTCCAAGTAGAAAAATGCTTGCTCAAGCTAGTGCTGTGCATGTTTTTATATACGTTTTGGGTAATAAATATTTCTTAAAATTAATGAAATTATTTTTAGGTTTATCAATTGTCGATTTATTTGTAATTATGCACTTACCTATGCTCATTTTTGAAATGTTAGAAGGCCAGTGGATATTTGGGGGAGGAATGTGTAAATTGTACTGGTTCGGCGAGTCTGTAAATAAATTGCTCAGTTCATTTCTTATGACAGTAAGTTGAACTATAAGCTTTTTTACAATTAAAATTCGAAGATAAAACTTAAGTTTACAATAAAACCTGAATTTTATTGCATTTTTAAGTTCAAGCTTAAATTATCAAAATAAACTTGAATAAGTAACAATTTATATATCAAGCTTAAGTTTAATAAATCAAACTTTAATTTTAAAATATTTTTAAGATCAAACTTGAGTTATAAAATAAAACTTTAATTTTAAAATATTTTTAAGATCAAACTTGAGTTATAAAATAAAACTTTAATTTTAAAATATTTTTAAGATCAAACTTGAGTTATAAAATAAAACTTTAATTTTAAAATATTTTTAAGATCAAACTTAAGTTTTATAAATAAAACTTTAATTTAAAATATTTTTAAGAACAAACTTAAGTTATAAAAATTAAACTTGATCTTATATTCTTATAATTGTAAAATTGTAATTTTCAAATCTCTTCAAGATTTTTAAGTTTTTACAATTGTAATTACAATTAAAAAATTTTTTAAATTTTCTCCCTTAAATTTTATTTAAATTCACAATCTCAATTTTTTAAGGTGTTAAGTTGGGATCGTTTTATGGCCGTCTGCTATCCAATAAGGTCTATAGGAATGCGAACAAACACAGTTGCAATTTCTGTTTTGGCTAGTTGTACTTTTATTGCCACACTTCTTCTCTACCCCGTCCTAAAAGAATCACAAGTTTACCAAGTTAATAGACTTACGGGATTGAGACTTGTTGATGAAGAAATTATTGCTGCTTCACAACAGCATGATTATCCTAGTAATTTTTCTTTTACACCACCACAACCACACCAAATTGTGCTCAAATGTGTGTTTGATACAAATTCACCTTTATGTTATACACATTTACTGTTGGGTATTTAATTCCGGCTATGTTAATTACTTTCTTTTATGCACAGGTAAGGAATTATATGGTAAAATATAAACTTGAATAGTAAAA
The DNA here is from genome assembly GCA_902706615.1 of Meloidogyne luci. Taxonomy (NCBI): domain Eukaryota; kingdom Metazoa; phylum Nematoda; class Chromadorea; order Rhabditida; family Meloidogynidae; genus Meloidogyne; species Meloidogyne luci. The sequence continues at coordinate 3,196,472 of CACSLI010000091.1, read as the reverse complement.
TACAAATAAACTTGAATTGTAAACTTAAAAAATAAACTTGGCTATTTACAGAAAAAATAAACTTAGTTGTAAAATTGTAAATTGATTTAGTGGAAAAATAAACTTGAATATTATAAGTGTAAACTTGAAAAAAAAAGAAAAATAAATAAACTTGAATATAAAACTTGAATATCATAAAAAAAACTTAAAATTAATAAAACTTGAAATTAATAAAAAAAACTTGAAATTAATAAACTTGAATATTATAAGTGTAAACTTGAAAAAAATAAAAACAAATAAACTTGAATATTCACAAAAATAAACTTGAATTGTAAACTTGAATTGTTTATTTAATTTCTAACAAAATTAAACTTGAAATAAAACTTGAAATTACAACTTGGCTTATTGTAACTTTATAAATTACAATTTTACAATATTATTCCAAGTTTATTTTTTAAATTTTTACAATTTGTAAAATCAATGTTTATTAATGTAATTTCTAAAGGTTATTATTAAATTGCGCAATGATGCTCTAGCAATACGCAAGCACTCTGAAGGCCATATGCATGCACCGAGTCCGTCCGTGTCTTCTGCAAGACTACACAAAGTTACTAAAAGAATTGTTGCTGTTATTCTATTTTATTTTTTCTGTTAGTTTATTTCAGATTTTTTAATTAAAAAAATTATTTTCAAAAAAAAATTTTTTTCGAAGGTTGGACACCTTACTGGCTTTTAAATATAATGTCTCAATTTGGCTTTATTGTTGTTAGTAATTTTTTAAATTTTAATAAAAATTATTAATCTTTATGATAAAAAATAAATCGGAAAAAGTGGCTCAGTTGTATGCGAATAAAATCACAAGACTCATAACTGCAGAAGCCTCTTGGGGATTCACATCATCGCCACGAATAAGATCAACTGTTTATTAATTAGATTTTTATAAGGGAAATTCAAGAACACTAACCATTCGACCATAGAGGACATAGGTTTTAAATTTAAAAAAGGCGTTAAAAGCAGTCAGAAATTAATAAAAACTAAGGTGGAAATGATAAAATTAAAAAAAATTTTTTGAAAAAAAATTTTTTTGAGGTGTCTGAAAAATTTTTTGAAAATTTTTTAAATTTTAGAGAAATTTTCAAAATTATTTAAAAAATTAAATTTTATAGATAATTATTTTTAGGTCAGTTGGGGAACCCTTACTCTAAGCTCTGTTTTCTTTGCTGCCCATTTTCTAGTCTGCTTCAACTCCGCTGCTAATCCCGTTTTATATGCTTTAATTAATCGAGAATTGAGACAACAACATGCCCAGGCATTTCAGAAAAGAAGGAGATCATTACACTTAATAACGACAAATAATACAACTGCAATGACGGATAAAGAGTAAATTAATTTATAAAAATTTATTTTAAGGATCCAGGGACGAGCGTGGTTTCTGGGATAAGGGCAGAGGTGGGTTGGAATTCCAATTTCCGACTTCCGATTTCCGACGTTTTTTCCTTCCGATTTCCGAAAAAATTTTGATTTACGATTTCCGAGTTCCGATTTTTGAGCCATTTCCGATTTCCGACAGTTCCGATTTCCGACACCTCTGACAGTTCCGACCCACCTCTGGATAAGGGAAACATAGGTCTAGTCCCTCTAGTCCCTTTGAAGGAGGCTTTAATCAGTTTATATATTTTTACTTGTTTCAGTCTAAATTCCCCAACTATTGCCAAACTAAAAGAACATCGGTTGGCATCGCTGGGTTGCACAGATGATAGTCGACTTATGCTTTTGGGTAATGGACTAATTAATGGGCAACACTTGGAAAATGGACAACAGCTTGAAAAAAGGTTGAGAAAAAATTCAAAAAAATTTGAAAAATTTTTTTTTTCAAGATCAAGCTCATTTTCCCATTCAACACCTCCAATGTTTGCCGGATTAACCAGCAGATTCTCCCAACTTCGCCTACTTTCCCATTTTGGAAGTAGCCAATTATTAAATATTGCTGGAGAGGATAAACAAGAAGATAAACAAATATTCAAAATTGAGGAGAAAAAAATTGTAAAAAATGAAAATGATTTGTCAAAGCAGAAGAAATCTGTCCCAAGTTGTGGGGATAGTGATGCTTTTCTTTAAATTTAATTTTAAAAATTATTTAAAATTTATTTTTGCTACAAATAAATATTGATATACTATTAATTTATTTGAGTATAAGAGGAGAAATAAGAATACTTGATAATATATGCTTAAGCTTTTTTATTTTTAAGTTCGTTCTTAAGTTCATTATATTTTCTAATTCATGCTCAAGTTTATTTATTTTTTATTTTATAAGAATTAAAAACAAACTTAGAAATAAAATAAACTTAAGACTGAACTTGAAAATAAAATAAACACAAGAGGAACTTAAGAACTTAAACTTAAGAACAAACCTAAAATTAAAACAAACTTAATTCCAAATTTAAACTTGAGTTTAGATTTTAATTTTAATTTCGTTCTTAAGTTTATTTATGTTCATTCTTGTATTTATATTATTTCAAATTTAAACTTAAGTTTATTTTTTAATTTTAAGTTCGTTCTTAAGTTTAGTCAAGTTTATTTATGGTATATTTCCAAGTTTAAACTTAAGTTTATTTTCTAATTTTAAGTTCGTTCTTAAGTTTATTTATGTTCCTTCTTGTGTTTATTTTATTTTCAAGTTCAGTCTTAAGTTTATTTTTAAGTTTGTTCTTAAGTTTTATCAATTTAATATTTAACATAGATCTTTTATCAAATTAAAGTTTTAAATAATTATAATTTCATGCTTATGTTTGTGTAAATATTATACTTGATATATGGTAAAATTATTAATTATAGTTATTATCAAGTTTAAGCTTAATTTTATTTAATTATTGACTGTTTTATTTTATTTATGACAGCCAGTTTAATCCTGCTTATTTCTTTTACTCAATCTCTCTCCATTTATTTTTCTGTTCCTCTGGCAAAAGTTAACTTTATGGCCAATTTTGAGTGTTTTCCAAGTGAGGGTGGAAGCAAAGGCTTTTTAAGTTTTTCTTTTGCAAACTTAATGGCTGTTAGCTGGTGAAAGCTAAAATATATCAATACTTTAAGCCTTTCTTTTACTTATTCGACAGCTAAATTTTGATTGTTTGACCATTATTTGAAGTCAAAATTAATAAAAATAATGGGCAATACTCGCTCAGCACTGGGTGATTTACATTTATTTTCAAAAGGAGGTGTTTTTACTTCTGAACAGCTTGATGAATATCAGGTTTGATAAGATTACTAGACCACTAAGGTTTTCTTCTCGAACTAGTTTTCTAGTTTTCTTAACTAGTTTTCTTAACTAGTTAACTAGTTTTCTTCTCGAAGTTAGAGAAGTTGGCTCGGCCTGCTACGTATCAGACCTGGTCACGGATACTAATTTTGGTATCCGTATCCGAATATTTACGGCGGATATCCGCAGGAAATTTGCTATTATCTGTATCGATATCCGTATCCATGGGCAGGTCTGCTACATATATCCAGTCTTGCCCGTATCAAAACTCCTCATACCGGTCATTCCCAGCTGATTGTTTCAACCAAATCTCCCCCCCCCAAAAAGGGTATAGCCTATCATTTTAGCTAATCCAAAGGTCCGGTGTATATATGAGAATGAAATTGATAATTTTATTATATTAAAGGATTGTACTTTCTTCACTAAGAAAGATATTCTTCGCCTTTATAAACGTTTTCATGCCCTCAACCCCGAGAAAGTGCCTGGAAACATGCAAGGGAATCAAGCTTCACTCGTTAAAATGACGTTTGAGGAAGTTGGGAGAATGCCTGAACTTAAGGTTTATCTTAATTGAGACTTACTTTTCTTTAATTAAATAAATTCTCTTCAAAGGAGAATCCATTCCGTCGAAGAATTTGTGAAGTATTCTCTGAAGATGGCTGTGGAAATTTAACTTTTGACGATTTTCTCGATATGTTTTCCGTATTTAGCGAAATGGCTCCTTTACAATTGAAATTGAAATATGCCTTTAGAATATATGGTGATTTAGAAAAAAATTTTTCTTTGAATTTTTCCCTATTTTTAAACAATAGATTTTGATGGGGACGAGTTTTTGGGACGTGAGGACCTTCGCCAAATGATTGATGCACTTACAAGGAAAGAGGTATTATCTAGAATTTTTGGTTAAAAAATCATAAACCCATGAAAAACGAATAAATTAGAAATAATTTTTTCAAAAATCTTTCAAAATTTTACTTTCGCTTCAATAGGCCTTAAAACATAATTACCATTTAACTTTTAAAAATTCATAAAAAATTTTTTATTATTAAAAAAAGATGAGCGACGAAGAAGTAGAATTCATTATAGACCGTATTATTGAAGAAGCTGATCTGGATGGAGATAAAAGAATTTCCCAGGCTGAGTTCGAACATGTAGTGTCTCGTTCACCCGACTTTGTGCGGACATTCCACATCAGAATATAATCTTAAAATTTAAAAATTCTGATTTCTTTCACAATTTTAATTAAATAATATTGTTATTCTGGTTTTAAAATAAAATTTTTGATTTTTTAATAATGTTTGCAATTCTCTGAAATTCGGAGTTGGGTCGGAATTCCGATTTCCGACGTATTTTCCTTCCGATTTCCGAAAAAATTTTTGATTTCCGAGTTCCGACCTTTGAGCCAGTTCCGATTTCCGGCTCTGCCAATTTCCGATACCTCTGACTGTTCCGACCCACCTCTGCTCTGAATCATCAAAACAATTTTTTTCAATATAAAAAAATTATTTCTAGGTCACTTTTTCCGTCATATACAAGTCTTCTAAATAATAAATTCTTTCAAGGTTGCGTAATTGTTTTTTTGTTTTTACCACTTTTTTCAAGAAGAAAAAAGTTGTTTGGTCAGCGAAGGGATGACCTCGAATAAAAATAATGGAACGTGCCAGTCAATTTTATTTGGAAAAATATTTTCCTTAAAGTTAGATTCATTTTAGCAGTGGTCATTTTAATTTTTGTTCATTTATTTATTGTTTCCAAAAATCCGAGTGTCCAATATAATTTTGTAAAATTTTTTATTTATCGCTATAGCCCGTCCTTGATGATTCTACAATGAGAATGTAAACTTTGTTTCAAGTTCAAGTTCAAACTCATATTATAAAACTTGAAATCTAAACCTAGTTTAAACTTAATATATTTAAATACCTAAACTTGAAAACATAAATTCTAGTTTAAACTTGAAAATAATTTTAAATAAACTTGGCGATAGAATTTAAGTGCAAACTAGAAAACTTGAAAAAATAAATTAACATGATAATAAAAATAAACTTGAAGATATAAATTCAAGTCTAAACTTTAATAAATAAACTTTATAAAATAATTTCAAGTTCAAACTTGGATTATAAAATTGAATAAACACAAAATGAATAAACACTTATGTTTGCTATGGTATGTTTAGCATTGCTCATTTAGATTTTGTTCACATTATAAATTTTTTTCAGAAGGATGATATTCAAAAATAAATCTTTCCTATTTGTTTTAACTCAACAAATAATCTCTTTACTAATATTTGCTTATCCACCCCAATATCCCCCGTTTTCAGCATTTTCCCCTTATAATTCACAACAAGTGCCTTTTGCTTCAGAAAATTTTCCAAGATTTCCACAAGGCTTTAGAGGGCCTCTAAGTGGAAATAATTATTTTGGAGAGGCTAGTACGGGTTTTGGACAGAATTATCAACAACGACAAGGATTTCCAAATATTCCGCAAATGCCAAATAATTATTTTGGACAGTCAGAGCAATTTAGGAATCAACAAGGAATGCCTCAGACGCCGTTCTTTCATAACGTAAATTAATTTGAAATAAAATTTAGAAGAGTTGTAGTCTGAACTAGTACAATGATAACTTGATAGAGCAACTATTACATTCTTAAGATGATTTTGATAATAGAGACTATCAGACTAATATCGACTTAATATAGTAAATTCAAGCTTAAACTAGTGCTGGGTATTGGGATCATGTGTATTTGACTACGGCTTATAATTCCTAACTGCGGCTTAAGACTTTTCAACTAAAGAGCTAGTCTACAGAGCCATACACCACACTGATCCAGAGTAATTTATAAAATATTTTATCAAATTTAGTCTTTCCAAATGCCACCGATTAATAATCCACAATTTCCTCCACATCTATATTTTCGATTTCAACAACATCCATTTCATGATCAGGCTTCAACATTTCCAAAAGGGTTTCAGACAGGAGTAGAGCAAAATAAAGGAATTGAACAGCTAACCTCATTGAAACAATCAATACAAGAAAATGATAAGAAAAGTTCAATTTTTGAAGATTTACAGGCAAAAGGAGAAAAAACATTAGTTGATCAAGGCATTGGAAGTAATGAGAGTGATACTCTTCCAATATTCCTTAAAGGTGCTCAACAAGAATTTATCGAGGAGGTGAGTTAAGTACAAAAAATTATTTTTGTATTAGTTTAACTTATACGTCGTGATATATAGTAGTTGTGGGATGGCTTCGAGGAATATTTCGAGTATGCACAGAATTGAGAATAGGACGGGTATTCAGTTAAAATATAAAATTCAACGACTTTGAAGAAACTAGACCGATCTGTTCTTGGAAAATCTTCGGATATCCGGAACCGACTGAAAACCCGAAGCGAAAAATCATGGTTTTTCGGTTTGATTCTGAGAATGAAACATCTGAACTGACAATACCCCCATTGACAAAAATAAATTCTAAATTAAAATACAAAATTTAAATAATTTCAGTACAAAAGGATCATTCGCGAACCTAATCGTCCTTATAATGATCAAGTTGCTTTAATTGAACAACTTGTAAAGAAAATGGATGTGGACAGACAGGTCCACACAATTTGTAAAATTTAAAAATTTTTTTGATTAGATTCTTTTCAAAGAATTTATGAATCAAAACGATAATAAAAACAATGCTGACCGTGATATGGTAGATAAAAAAGTATCAGGAATGAGTGAAAATGCTAAAGAGCAATTTGCCGAGGTTTAACCCAAATCTTTGGGGCTGTCAAAACTTAAAATTAATTTTAAGATTTCTGCTGCATTAAATAACAAATCCCTTCCCGATCAGGAACGTTGGCAACAAGTTTTACAAATTTATAATAAAATGGAGCCGGAATTGAGGAATGAATTTGAGGAGAAATTTAGAGGGTTTCAATCAGCATTTGAAAATTAATTTTTCTAATTTTTTATAATTTTTTGAAACGAAAATAAAAATTGAGCGAGAAATTATTTTTTTAATTTTATTTATTATCGTCTCGAATATTAAAAAAAAAATTTTTTTTTTTAATTTTGAAAAAATTTTTCTATAAAATTAGTTCGAAAAAACATAAAATTTAATTAAAATTGAATATTTAAGAAATTATTTATTAAAAACAAATTTATAAAATTTAACTAATTTTTGGAGCAAATTTGGAAGATGAGAGAAAACAGTTTTAATAAAATAGAGTTGTAAAAAATAAAATTCAACCGGATAGAGTGGAATACATAAAAGATAAAGAAATAAAAGGAAAAATCAGAATTTTATTTAAAAAATATAAGATTTGTAATTTTTACATACCAGAATTGTACTTTTAAAAAATCAGAATTACAAATTGGAATCTGAAAAATAATTCTGATTTTAAAGTGAATGACTACAAAGTAGAAAATTAGAAACAAGGTTTTTACAAATTCTGATTGAATAAATCAGAATTGTAATTTTCAAATTCTGATTTATGCTAATTTTTACAAATTGTGATAACAAATTAAAAATCAGAATTACAAATACAGAATATATATATAAATTTTTTACAAAATTCTGAATTTTGAAATTAAAACAAAATATAGAAATCAGAATTAATGACTCAACTAATACAATAGGAAAAAAATCAGAATTTTAATTAAACAAAGTCGGAAGAATTGTAGTTACAAGTTTATATCAATTATTAAAAAATTTTCTAATACCTAAAAATCTAAAAACTTTAAATCTTTCAGCAACATGTTCTAGTAGACGGACAGGGCTCGTATCCACCTAATGCATTTGGATTTAAAGTGAAATCTGTTTGGATAAGAAGGGCATGTTCAAGGAAGTGTATACTTGGGTTGACTATTGTCTTTAAAAAAGAAAAATTATTTTTATAAAATTCTCAGAATATTTTCAACATACAATAGGCAATCCAGCAATGTTTGCAGGGATATTCAACTCTGTGCCTTTCTCCAAAGCATCGTTGGCAGCCTTAAAAAATTATTAATGGAAGGATACATTAAGCAAATTAATTCTTAGTATAAATTCTGGTTTTTATTTTTGCAAATTCTGATTCAAGTTTATTTTTAAATAATTGTAAGTTAAGTTTTAAAATCAGAATTTACAACTATTAAATCAGAATTACAATAAACATGAAAATTTGTAATATCAGTATATTACACTACAAACTTAAAAATATTAGGTCAGAATTTGTAAAAAATTCTGATTTTATTTTTACAAATTCTGATTCAAGTTTATTTTACAAATTCTGATTTTATTTTCACAAATTCTGATTTTATTTTTACAAATTCTGATTTTTATTTTTGCAAATTCTGATTTAATTTTTGCAAATTCTAATTTTTATCGCAATTCATTTTTTACCTTAAGAAGAATATCCTTCCCCAAAGTTCCCAGGTTATCGAGTGCATCTTGAGGCAATCCCAACTGATTTCCTACATCCTGAAGATTTAACCTAGTAATGTTTGCATGTGCAGATATTCTATTCCCTTGTCCATTAATTGTAACTATAAGGGAAGCATCTATTCTAATTGTCCCAGCAACGGCATTTGAAGATTCTATATGAAACTCGGCATTGAGTACGGCATTAATTAATGCTGTTCCTTAAATAAATTTTTTGGACGGCAGGAATACTAATATTTAAATTACCTCCATTCGCTCCACTAAGTTGCACTGATGGCGCTCGTTCCGTGCTTATAATTATATAAACACGTTGATTTGGGAATTTCTCTCGAACAGACTTAAGTTGAAAAAATAAGTAATTTTGATTTCAAGTTTGTAAATTTTTCAAGTTTGTAAAATTTTCAAGTTTGCAAAATTTTTTAAAGTTTGTAAAATTTTTCAAGTTTGTAAAATTTTTCAAGTTTGAAAATTTTCAAGTTTGTAAAATTTTCAATATTGTAAAATTTTTCAAGTTTGAAAATTTTTCAGGATTGTAAAATTTTATGAAAAATTCTGATTTGTGAATTTTTAATGTTTCATAAAAATTACAGGTAAAATATCCCCCAAACATATGCCCAAGCTTGACAAATCACTAGCATCTTGCCTCTTTAAACGCTTTAAAGACTTCAACTTTTTTGCTGCAACCTTCTTCTTTACTTCAACATTTATTGCAGGTGAAGCAGTTGTCCCCTCGCCTTCCTCAGTTTCAACTCCATGGTCTTCTAATTCTGTATCGCCCCCTTCATCCTCACTTTCCCCACAAGTTGTTTTCAATAAATCGCCAAATTTGGGAGTTTCCGGGCCTACTCGAATTCGAATGAAGCCGGTACTTGATTAAATAAGTAAAAATAAAATTCTGGTTTTTTCTAATTTTTTCTGATTTTTCTGATTTTAATTCTGATTTTATTTCTGATTTTATTTCTGATTTTTTAATTAATTTACTTGTGTAAGTGATAAAGTAACGAATTTATTGAATAATCGCTAATTAAAGCTTCCACCATTTTACAATTCACACAAGGGGGAAATTGCATTGGAAAAGGCCCAAAAGGAGTACAACCTCGCCCACAGACAGAAAATCCGCCTGAATAGAATTTTAATTAAAATTTATTTTAATTAAATGGAGCACCATTGACTTCTATAGTGAAATCTCTCGTTGTTGCATATGTTTGTAAAAGTTGAATATTTAAAAATATGTTGTTAAGTTTGCGCTTAAAAAGTTTTTATTTAAGGAGGAAAGGTTGGGATTTCAAGTTTAATTAATTTCAATTGTATTTCAAGTTTATTTATAGAAAATTTAATTCAAGCTTTGAAAAATTCTGATTTAAAGTTTATTTATTAATTCAAGTTTATTTTCCATAATCCAAGATTGTAAAATTCTTATTTTAAGTTTATGAACTTATGTTTCAAGTTTTCTAGAATTCTGATTTCAAGTTTATTTTAAAAATGAAAATTCAAGTTTATTTTCCAGAATTCTTATTTCAATTAAATTCTGGTTTATTCATATGTGTTCTGATTCAGGTTTTAATTGTTAAAATTCTGATTTTAGGTTTAATAATTTATTCAAGTTTAGTTTCCAGAATTCCGACTCAATCCAAGCTTGTAAAATTCTGATTTTAAGTTTATGAACTTCTGTTTCTAGATTTCCTATAATTCTGATTTTAATCTGATTTAAACCAACCAAATCCATTGACTGTAATATTGTAGTTAAGAATGCTAAAGGATTCTCTTCTCCCACATTGTTTGTACAATTTTCGCAATTATTTTCGCCTGGATCTAAAAATGTTAGTCTCCCAGATTCTGAAGGAGTAGCCCGGTCATCTCGAGTTTTTGCCATTTCAAACTGGTTGTTAACGTTTCGAACGGGTCTTTGTGCGCGGGGAGGGATAGGTGCAGATATTGTTGGTGGATTCTTTAAAATGTTTTTTAATAAAAATTTTTGAGGATATTTTCTGAAATCTATCCTAATGTTTCATTCACCCTACTTTCGAAGGTTCCGTTCGCCCTACTTTGAATGACATTTCACCCTACATCTAAATGTTCCCTTCACCCTACATATGAAAGTTCCCTTCAAACTACATCTGGATGTTCGCTTCACCCTACATCTGAATGTTCCATTCGCCCTACTTTTGAATGTTCCATTCACCCTACATCCGAGTGTTCCCTTACTCTACACGTAAATGTCCTCTCCAACCTTCACCTTACATACATTTGATGCGTCTTTTACCCAATTTTAGTGTTTCAGAGATAGGATAATTCAGAAAATTAATTTTAAAATTACAATTCTAGTCCTTCCAGTATTCATAGTCCCAGCAACGTTGATTGAAACAACTCTTGGAAGACTTCCCCTTCCAATATGCTGCGGTTTAATAGGTTGTACAGCATGAGGAGGATGATTTGAAGGTCTAGATAATATTTGTCCATTCGGATTTCCATTTATTGCTGTCCCACTGATCAATTTTAGTGAAGGATCTTCATTGTTTTTAATAACTCTTCCTCCATTTTTTGTTGGAACTAATTTATCATGTGATAAATGGGGAGGTAATACAAGTACTGTTGAATTGGAAGATGATCCTGCTGCATGGGCAGCTGCCAACTTTCGTTTTTTGCATGAAGCAGGGCAGGCTCTTTTAGTCTTTAAGGAAATGGGAAATTTATGATTTTTGTAGGGAATTTTAAAAAATTTTGACATTTTGAAAAAAATTAAAAAAAAATTCAATTTTTAATTTTTGGAAATTTTTATTGTTCCCTTCACCCTACTTTAGAATATTCCCTTCACCCTACTTTTGAATGTTCCCTTCACCCTACTTTAGAATGTTCCCTTCACCCTACTTTTGAATGTTCCCTTCACCCTACTTTAGAATATTCCCTTCACCCTACTTTTGAATGTTCCCTTCACCCTACTTTAGAATATTCCCTTCACCCTACTTTTGAATGTTCCCTTCACCCTACTTTAGAATGTTCCCTTCACCCTACTTTTGAATGTTCCCTTCACCCTACTTTATAAATAACTCACAGGGTTTCCACCCAATAAATTTTCCAAACCAAACGCATTTAGGGCAATTTGCAACAATGAAGAGAGAGGAATCAGTCTTGGAACTAATTGTGATATCTTTGAGTTGACTTCAGAATCAATTATTCCCGGCAATCTTTGGCAAAGCTGGCCGGGAATTTGTTGTCTGACCATTTCGCTAATCTTTCCCTTAAATTTAAAAAATTCAAAAATCAGTTCATTTTAAATAATTTACCCTAAAATGAGCATTAGCAATATCACCAACTAGACCCCCATTTTGTATAAATACATCTACAAATCCTACACTAGCAGCGCCTTTTTTGTTTAAAAAATTAGTTAAAATAATTATTCGAAACTTACAGCTAACCATTCGAATCACAGGGCCTCCATCAGGACCCGCAGCTATTGTAACACCTACACGTACACTAACCTATATTTTTATTTTTTTAAGAGAAAGATTATTTGGATTTACCTGGTGAGCATTTACTTGTACAATTCCAAACAATGCAATAGGTATAAGTATAACTATTTGACCTCCGAGATTTCCGGTTACCCTAATATTTTTTAAATTCCAATTAAAATTAAAAATAAAGAAAATACCCTATATCAAGATTATGTACATCTAGCACTATTTGGTTGGGAGGAGCTGGATAAACTAGTACCCCTAAAAATAGGCAAGAAAGTTTCAAGTTTGTAAAATTTTAAACAAATCACTTTCTGGACATCTAAAGCGCGATACATACAAATTGTAAACATTGATACAGCCATTAAGCTAGAAAAGGGAATTATTGTAATTATTTTAAGTTTTAAGTTTGTGCTTAAAAGGTTTGAATAAAACATGAAGACAAGCAAATATCAGAATATTAAATTACAAACTTGAAAATATTAAAACCAGAAATTCAAGCTTATTTAAATAATTGTAAAAAAAGTTTTACAATCAGAATTAAATCAAGTTTGGAATTAAATCAGAATTTGTAAAAAAATTCTGATTTAAAGTTTAATTTAAATAGTTGTTAGTCAAGTTTTACAATCAGAACTTTACAATTATTTAATCAGAATTACATACAACAAACTTAAAAAAAAAATATCAGAATATTAATTTACAAACTTAAAAATATTTATTCAGAAATTGTAAAAATTATTCTGATTTTAAATTTATTTTTAATAATTCTGAAATTAATTTTATAAACAGAATTAATAATCAGAATCAGAATTAATAATCAGATTCTTAACAATCAGAAATAAAAATAAATTGAAATCAGAATTTAAGGTAATTCTGATTCAGGTTTATTTTCAAATATTATTAAGTCGTTATTAAATCAGAACTTTAAAATTATTAAATCAGAATTACACCTGGTAATATCAGAATATTAAATTACAAGCTTAAAAACTTATTTTTAAGTTTTCAGAATTCTGCTTCAGAATTTAAAAATTAATTTTACCTGTGGAATGCATTGTTGAATATTTGGTAGTCTTGTCCTTTTTATGTAATAATCTGATAAAAATATTTAATTTAAAAATAATTTTCATTTTTAAATTAAATCTCACTTAAAATGCCTGCCGCAATTGTTGATAAATATTGAAAAGCTCGCTGGTTTAATCTTGCTTTAATGCCAGCACCTCCAGTTATACCCCCAGCAAGTGCAGGATCAAAATAGGAACTTTAGATAAATTTATTAACAAAAATTGAAATTTAATAACTGACGGTGGGGGACATCTTCCATCCCAAGGAGCATTACAATTAACTTCACCGGTTTGTGTTTGTCGTAATACCCTTCTTTCGGATGATGGCACATGATTTTGCTTAAATTTTTTATTTTCTAATATTTTTCCATGTAAAATTTATTTTTACAGTTTCAAGAAGGACACTTCTCCTTTGAGGGTGAACAATAAAAGAATTGCTATCGCCCTTTAGCGATCCGTGTTGATCGATCCACTGTGGTAGTTGGGGTTGCGCGAAGGGAAGAAGCAAGCAGAAGAAATATAAAAACAACTGGGGAAATAAAATTTGAGAAAATAAAATTTAAATAATTCTGATTTAAAGTTTATTTTTATTATTGTAAATCAAGTTTTACAATCAGAAATAAATATAGTTTAATATTAAATCAGAATTTGTAAAAATAAATTCTGATTTGTAAAATATTCTGTTCCTAAAAAATTCTGATTCAATCAGAATTTGTAAAAAATATTCTGATTTAAAGTTTATTTTTTTTACTATTGTAAATCAAGTTCTAGAATCAGAATTAATAGCCAGAATTATAATAAAGTTTTAAAAATAAATTAAAATCAGAATTTGTAAATTCTGATTTCAGGTTTATTTTAATATAATTCTGATTTAAAAATAAACAGAAATTCTGAAGAAAATAATTAGAAATTCTGACCTTTCGTTCTCGCCACCACATTCTCTGATTAATTGAGAATGTGGGGAAATAACGTCGAGAATGCGACGTCATGCGTAGATTTTAGTTTCTACTCAGAATAGTGCAGAAAATTTTTTTAATTAATATAAATCATTGTTAATTAAATTAAATCTAGTTAATAAAATTATTTTTTAAATAAATTTTTTTAATTTTTAGGGGAAAATTATTTTAAATTTTATATGGGGAAATATTAAAAAAATAGGGAGAAATTGGAAAAAAATTTTAAAGAATTTTTTTAATTAAAAAAAATTTTTTTTAATTTCAAAAAATATTTTTGTTTAAAAAATAGTACATTATTAAATCCAAAATGGATTAGTAATATGTACCTATAAAAATAAATATTTGGGAAGTGAGAACAAAATAATTAATTCGGAGGATCTACGCGCACTAAAAAATTTCTCCTTCTTCGTTTTATTTATTTTGTGTTATGGATCGGCCCGAATCTTCTCCTTCCTTATTAACTCTTTCCTTCTTTTCTCTTCTCGGAAGTGATCTACGGGTGAATTTAAACGTAGAGGATATAGGTATTTGTTTAATTTTTACGCCTCGGGGCATTTTGATAGGGAGAAGGGGATATAGGTAAAATAAATGAGGAGGAAATTGACCGCGTGACCACTAAAAAATACAAGCATCATTTGATAAAATTTGAAAAATAAAAATAAATTTTTGTGGATAGCGTCGAGGAAGAAATACAAATGCCTTCTGGGAACTGGATAAAAACAAAATTAAACATATCCAAGGATTCATGAATTCAGAGGAAATTTGAATCTTAATTTTAATAAGATATCAAAAATATCACTTAATAAAGATGAAATATCTAAGCACATGGACTCCGGGCATGAATAGAACATGCAATCATAGCAATAATATTTAGGCGCTTTGCATACGCGTTCAGTTGCGTTTCCTTCCTTATTATGAGACTAAGCTCCCATGGCGATGCTTTTACTTTTTCCTTATAGATCTTAAGCCTATGCGTCCTAAAAGCTAACCAGCCAAAACCCTTATAATATGAACACAATCACAAAAATAAATTTTAGATAAATAAAATTAGGCAAATAAGACAATACCCTAAATATGTTTTATATTTAAATAAAAATATTTTGTCCAAACAATAAGAGATCAAAGATCTTTACTTAAACAATAAGTAATTAATTAGCCTGTTTATAAAGTGAAAGAATAAAAAATGAAACAAAAGCATTCGGAACGCATTAAGGGGTGGAGTCGCGGGACGAAAAAAAAACAACTGATTAAGGAAGGTGTTCTAAATTTTTTAGAAGACCAACCCTTGTGTTCAATCTAGGGGAAGAATAAAGGAGGGAAGAATAATGATAAATAGATATTTTTAATTTGAGAAAAATGTTCCAAAAACAGAAGGTGAAGACGGAAGTGGAAGAAATCCCTTAACTGATACAAATGATTTTAAAGAGCTAGATTGAACTTGAGGTTAAACTAGACATAACTTGAAAAATAATAAACTTTAGAATTAAGCCTAAACCTAAAAAGAAATACATAAGTTAAGCTTTAAGTAGAGTTGAGCGATTTTCTGTCTTAGCGGGATTATGTCCCTTTTCAGGGTAATCCTGATAGACAGAAAATTGCCCAACTCTGATATTAAGTTTAAAGTTTTCAGGTTTTATATTTTAAACCTATGTAAGCTTAGAAAATAAAATACCCATGCTTCGTGTCACCTACTCTTATGCTTCTACAAAAACTGCAGAAGTTGCTAACTGTAATTAAAGCCCTGGGCTTATTTTTTTCAATGGGTCTCCTCAGATGGGCTTATATTGGAGGTGGGCTTCCATAAAAGTATTTACGTTAATTTAGAAATTAATAAAGGTTCTATGGCCTTAAGGCATCGTTGTTCTAACTAAGAAAAATAAATGATTTTTTTACAAAGACCGTTCGTTGAAAAATTGGAAAAAAAAATAAAATTAATTTTTATTGTAGGCCATTAAGGAAATGTTTTGTTTGTTGTATTTATTGTTGTGTCCGCGAAATTTATGATAGAGGTGAAGGTCTTTTAATGAGTTGCGCGCTCCATTTTTGAAGGAGAATGAAAGTTGAAAGAAAATGCGCGACTTTTTGTAAAGGTTAAAATTTTTATTGAAAATTCTTGTTTAAAAATACAAGAATTAAATAATTGATAACAATCAAAAATAATAGAAAAATTAATGAGGAAATTGAGAATAAATTTAAATTATTTGTAAAATAACGTAAAACATGTTATAGTAAAAAATAATTAAGTTTTAAGTTTATGCCTTAAGTTTCAAATTTAATTTTTTAAAGTTTAAAGTTTATTTTAGTCTTCAAGTCTAATCTTATGTTTTAGGTTTATTTATTCGTTTTTAAGTTTAAGCTTATTTTTTAGGTTTAATTGTTGCTTGAAGTTGAACTTAAGTTTCAGGTTATTCTCAAGTTTTAAATTTATTTATGAGGTTTTTTTAAGTTTAATCTTCAAGTTTTAAGTTTTGATTAGGTAGTATAAACACAAGTTTTAAGTTTAATTGTTAAACTTTAAGTTCAAACTTATTTTTTAAGTTGTTTTAAGTTTTAACTCTATTTATTTGCATGCTTAAAGTTTAATCTTAAGTTTAAAGTTTTAATTTTCAAGTTTTAAGTTCCCTAAAGGAATAAATTAAAGATTAAACTTAAAAACAAATATAATAAGTTTATTTATTAATTATGCTTGCAATAATGTTAATTAAAGTTGTTAATGAAAACACTTGTGGTTGTATTGCTTATTCTCAAGGTGAAATTGAAGCGCGCAAAAATTTAAAAAAAAGGGGACAGAAAAATTGTGTCGCTTTCAAATGTCCTTCCAAAAATTTTTTAATTAACTTTTTTGGATGTTTTCTCTAATATATTGTCTTAAAAAACATAAGGTTTAACTAGCGTTCAATGTTTTTTCTTTCATTTTTCATGGCCGTGAAGCGCGCGAAACTGCTGGGTGTAAATATAATGAGCAATTTTAAAACCTGCTTATATTTAGTGGAAAAGGGAAATAAATTTATAAAAAAATTTGTCAATAAAATTGGAAAATATTAAAATAATTTTTGGAAGCAAAGTTGGCTGTACTTTAGTACGTGGGTGCAGGCTTTAAATTACAAATGTTATACCATTTGAAAGAGCTAGTCGAGCTGAGTCGAATGCCACCAAAATTAGCTCTAGGAAAAATTTTTGAACCGAGATACAGGCGATTGAAAATCGAAAAACCATAGGGGGGACCAAGCACTTTTTTGGGGTGAAAAATTCGAATATGCAAATTATACCTCATTCGAAAGAGCTCGTCGAGCTGAGTCGAATAACACCAAAATCGACGAAATCCGATTTGATTGGACAAAGTTATGGTCTTTTATTTTAGTTCCTTACCTATGGCATCTGTGGAGATTTTTGCTGCTACGGAGGCCCCAAATACGTCCAGAGCAAGGGAGATAGGAATAGGTTTATGTTACGAGCCCAGACCCAGCGCCCGTAGACTCCCCGCGAGGCGCGTGCCGCAAAACCCCGCGCGAAGCGCGGGGTTTTGCACAAGCGCCTCGCCGACGCCCCATAGGTTTAGGTTTTTTGTTTTTTGTGTCATAACTTTGTCTAATCTTGTTCAATCACGGTGATTTTGGTGTCATTCGACTCAGCTCGACGAGCTCTTTCGAATGAGGTATAATTTGCATATTTGAATTTTTCACCCCAAAAAAGTGCTTGGTCCCCCCTATGGTTTTTCGATTTTCAATCGCCTGTATCTCGGTTCAAAAATTTTTCCTAGAGCTAATTTTGGTGGCATTCGACTCAGCTCGACTAGCTCTTTCAAATGGTATAACATTTGTAATTTAAAGCCTGCACCCACGTACTAAAGTGACCCCGCAAAGTTGATTTTTGAATCAATTTTGGGGGTTAAAAAATATTTTTGGAGAGGTTGGAGGTTTTTGGAGGTTTCACGTCAGCAACAAAATTTTCAGAATTTTCTTTCCTTTACGTTGAGCCAAAAAAGCAATTTATTTTCTCCTTTCCAATCGTATTTTTGCACATTCAATGATGCTGCTAATATTAATAAAAGTAATAAACAAAAGCTAAATAGTAAATCTCTCTCTACGTTTTCACTAGAAAAAATATGCGTGAATATTTTTTCTCTGTAATTTACTATGTTTCGCGCAAATTCCCCTTCGTTCACGACATTAGAGTTTTTGTTTAGATGAATGGAAACGTGAAAAGAAATTTTTGTTTAATGTTTGATGTTTATTTCAATTCAAGTTTTTATTAAAGTTTTTAAGTTCAAACTTGAATATTAAAGTTTCTGTTAAGTTTTGTTTACTAGTTATGTTTTAATTAAAGTCTAAGCTTAAATTTTATTCAAGTTTTTAGGTTCAAGCTTTAATTAAAGTTTAATTATTTTTTGTTTTTATGTTCAAGCCAGAATATGCAGCTTTTTTCGCTCAAGTTTTAAGTTATCTTTATTTAAGTTTTTGTTTATTTTTAAGTTCAAGCTTAGATATTAAAGAGCACACTTCATGTTTTATTTTTTCGATATCTTAATTTTAAGTTTAATCTTAAGTTTTGAATTATTATTATCTATTGTTTCCATTGTCTCAAACTTTAAATTTAAAATTTTTATTCCAATATAAATATTTTATGGACTCAGGTGTGCTTTTCCTTCCCCGTTCCTTGCCCTTTCGTTCACAACATGGTTGCGGATGTTGAAGCAAGGGACCACAACTACACAAAGGGTTTTATTCAAAGGGAGAGATGAATGAATGAAAACTGCTGTTTGAGAGAAAATAAAAATATTAAGCATAACTTAGCTTGATCTCTTTATTGTTGAATTAATCTCTTTTGTCCTCCCAGTTCGTGTTTTAATAACAACGATGAATCAACATTGAGTTTTAATGCTATGATTTTTTAAAAATAAATTATGAACAAAAATCCCTCCATGTTATATCAACTTAAAGCTTAATTTTAATGGAAACTGAAGCAAAAAGTGAAGCAAAAAAGTGAAGCAAAAAAGTGAAGCAAAAAATTAAAAGCAAAAAAGTGAAGCAAAAAAGTGAAGCAAAAAGGTTAAGCAAAAATTAAAAGCCAAAAACTGAAGCAAAAAAGTGAAGAAAAAAATTAAAAGCAAAAAATTGAAGCAAATAAGTGAAGCAAATAATTAAAAGCAAAAAATCAGACGTAAAAGCAAAAAAATATAGTAAAAGCAAAAAATCATCAAAATTCCAGCTTATAAAAATCCGAAACAAAATCCAAAACCAATAAAAAAACTAAAAAAATCCAAAAATATAAATCATAATAAATAAAAGAATCCATTTTAGGCAACAATTTGCTGTGCAATTTTCTGTCATTTGCGCTTTTAAGAAATGATTTGTTACGTTCAATATGCGTGAAAGCTTTATTAAAACTGGTATAATATTTTTGTAAAAGTTGAGAAAAATGTCAAAAAATAATAAAAATTTTTTAGATTAAATAATGTTGCGTTTTGTAGACAAATTAATCTAAGCTAGAAAAACAAATAAATAATAAAACATATTGTGTGAATATATAGACGAACATTTTAGGTTTAATAAAACATGAGAAACAAGTTTTATTTGTGGAAAAACACAAAAACATAATTGTAAAAAATACATGGTAATTTTATAAAAAATAAAAGTTTTACAAATCAGAATTAATTTTTACAAATATAAGTTGAAACAAGAATTCTGTATTTTCTTGATTAATTCCCCTGGGGGATTAATATTTCAACCCTACGTGGGATGGGGAATTATTCGAGGGAGGGGAATTATGCGAGAAAATACTGTAGTTTACAATTTGTGAAAAAATTTATAAACCTTACTTTTAATGTTTTTACAATTTTTACAATGTTTTACAATCTAAAACACAATTATGAGTAAACAATTAGATATAATAAAATCAGAATTACAAATCAGAATTTTTAAATTAAGATAATACAAATCAGAATAAAATTACAAATCAGAATACAAAATAAGAATAAATCAAAATAAAATCAGAATAAAATTTTTAGAATAAAACCAGAATAAATTTACAAATCAGAATAAAATTTACTCGCTTCAAATCAGAACAGAATTTTACAGTTTTTATTTCAAGTTTTATTATGTTCAGAATCCAAGTTTTACAATTTAAGTTTTACAAATTTTATATAATTATAGTTACAAAATCAGAACAAGTTTTACAATTTGTAATTAATTTACAAATCAGAATAAAACTTTATTTCCTTTGTTTTATTATTCAAGTTTACCAACTTTTTTTAAGTTTGCCAACTTTTTTTAGGTTTACCAACTTTAATTTAAATAAATAATAAAGTTTATTTATATAATTATTCTAATAATTTGTCCTAAAGACAGGCTAATTTTAATTATTAAATTAATAAATATGACATTATTAAATTAATAAATAATTCAAGGCAAGCTTACTTCACTGACATTTTAATTTATTTACTTCCACTATTAATATTTTATTTAATAAAAAATTTTTTTTATTAATAATTTTTTATTAAAATTTTTTATTGAGTTTTTATTGAGTTTACCTTACACAATTTAAAATAAATTTATTAGATACTCAACAAAATTTTATTTAAAATTAAATAATAAATTATTTATTTGTTCCATTTTCACCTTTTTAAGTTAACCTGAATTTAATTTTTGAATTTTTTATGTTGACAAATTTTATTTTATTTTATTTAAATACATAAACTTTAAGAATTGAGACAAATTTATAATTGAATATTATTTTTAATTAATAGGTGGGCAAGCTTATAATTTAATTTTTATTTTTATTGAACAGAAGAGATAAGTGTTACCTTGGGGTTCATTAAAAATTTAAAATTAAATTCTTAATGTGACTTATTGTTGTCTAGAAAAATTAAAAATGAGATTCGACACTGAAGAAGGACAATTTTTGTTTAGTGTTGGATCCATTTTCGACATTTATTAATTATTTTATATATCTTAAAATATTTTTATTTTACCCCAAGTAAATTTAGAGAGTCTTAAATTATCTTCAACTATCTAATTGTTTTTATTTTTGGAATTAAAAATCTAATAATTAATTATTAATTAATTAAAATACAATTTTAAATTAATATTTTTTCATTATTTTGCAATTTTCGATAATAAAAAAAACAGGAAAGAAAATAATGAATTAATAGGAAATTAAAAATCTGTAATTTTTAAATTTAAATAGGTATTTATTGTTTAAATTTCAAAAAGAATTAAACAAATAAATTTTTTAAAATTTATTTGTTGTTTATTTATTTAAAAATAAAATTTAAAAAATTATTTTTTTACGTAAAAAATACAAAATGAAAAATTAACTTTTTGTTTATTGTTAATAAGCTAAAGAACAAAGGCTGTTTGTTCAAATTTTAATTTCTTTTTTTTTAAATTTTCTTTTGCTTTTTGTTTTTTTCTGGTTTATTTTTGTTTTATTTTAATTAATTTTGAATTATTTTTTATATAAGATTATTAATTTAATTAATTAAACATTTATTTATTTCATATTTTCAAAAAAATTATTAAGTTCCTTGAGTTAGTTGGATTAAATAGTTATTAAAATTTAACAAGTTTTCATCAGAATTTTTTATTATTACTTTTTTTGATTTTTTAAATCATTTTTTAATTTTTTTTCATTATTTTTTTTGATTTTTCATAATCCTAAGAGAGTTGCCTATTTTTTGGCAAAAAATCAAAATCTTTCTCTTGACAAAATAATTTTTCAAGAGTTAGAGATTTTTAAAGCTAGACAACATTTAGATAGTTTTACTCCAATTAATTAATTTGTAAAAATGAAGCCTCATTTTAAACCCAAAGTAAGCTCATTATTTTTGCTACACCCTAAGTATTTTAAATTTTTTAAATATCCCCTAATATTTTTAAAAATTTGTTTTAACATAATTTCATGCTTTTTTTAATCTTAAAATTTTTAAATAAATAAATTTAGCAAAAAACTTGTTTTTAATTTAATTGTTTTTCTAAAAATAATTTTTTAATTTTATTTGTAAAAATAAACAAGGAAAACTAAATATAGACCCCTTTTTTATTAAAAAAATAAAAAATAATAATATTTTTAAATACCCCCTATTTTTATTTTTAATTTCTTTTTTTATTTTTAAATAGCCTAAGAATATTTTTAAAAATTTAAATAAACATAAAATTTGTGGTTAAATAAAATTTACATGCCTTATAAGGCTTTTAATGATTAATTTATTATATAATTAATTTTGAAATTGATTGAAAAATAATTTGAAATGCCTAATTTAAGGTTGAGTACGTCACTACCTGTAGCCTGTGTTTTTAATGGCGTGAATAAAATTTTTATGAAAATATTATTGAATATTGTTTATGATTTTTAATTGTTTAAATTATCTAGATTATTCCGTATAATTATTTTAAAGCCTATAATTTTTTTTAAATTTTCAAAATAAATTTCCTTTAAAATTTAATTTTTAATTTTAACTGTGTTATATTCACAATTTCTTTTATTATTTTTAAAAATTGTCAATTTAACTGATAATAAATTTAATTTATTCTTGTAGCTAGATATGAGACTGGCTACACGGGTGGGACTGGCTACACGGATATTGATACTCGAAAACTTTAACCGATTTTTTACCAATCCGATTTGTAACCCGAAATTTGAGACTTTAACTTTTTTCTCAAACAGCCCATCCCTGATTCATACCCTTAGCTTTTCATACCCTTAGCTCTTTCATTAAAACTTTTCACACTCTTGAAAACATACATGGCTTTTAATCTTAAAATATTTTCATGTAAAGAACACGGTCTAGGCCACAAAAACATTACAAATTAATTTCCAAATAAATGTCTTGTTTTTAATAAAATCATAAATAAATGCAAAAATAACACTATAATTCTAAAGAAAATAAAAGAGATTAAAAGCCAAAAATTTCTTTTATTTTAAAGCTTTATAAAGCCTTTATAAAGCTTTTTATTTAAAAATTATTTTCCTTTTTTAAATAAATTTTGACATTTAAATATATAAATATTATTGCTTATTAGCTTATTATTTAATTAATTTTAAAAAGTTCCTTTAATACAAAATTCTCACAAATTTTTCTAAGCATTATTTCATTTTTTCCAATGTTCCCAATTTTTAGAAAATAAAAAAGAGAAAAAAAAGGCTCTAAAAATTATTTTTTTCCAACCTTAAATTTAATTAAATCATGACTGTTTCTGGAGAAGAAGCCAAGGAGTGGACTAGGGTAGATGCTCCTCTAGACGAGCGCTTAATTATTGGGTTGCTTTATTTGTGTTCAGCTCTGTTTTTTCTGGTTCTTCAATTCTCTGTGATTTTTGTATGTTTTTGAATTTTATTTAAAAATTTTTTTGAGGTCCATTTATTTAATTATATAGTGTGGGACACTCCCTCCCTCTCTCTTTTAATGGCAAAAAATCCTCTTGAAAAAAAAATAATCAAAAAAAATTATTTTTCTAATAAATTTAGATCATTATAACCTATAAAGACTTTCGTGGTCACCTCTGCTACAGAATTATGCTTTTCATTTCAATTGCAGATTCAATTCAACTCGTCGTTCATTCATATGGTAAATAAGTATAAATTAACTTAATAAACTTGAAACATGTTTCAAACTTGATTTGCAAACTTGAAAACTAAAAATAAACTTCAAATTATTTAAATTTTTTTAAACTTGAAATAAGCTGAATTTAAGTTTAAACTTGAAATAAGTTTATTATTGTAAACTTGAAAATTAATTTAATGTTTTTTATAAACTTGAAGCAAGCTTGAACTTGAAATTAATTTAATTTTATTTATAAACTTGAAGCAAGCTCAGACTTGAACTTAATTTAATTTTTTTTATAAACCTGAAGCAAGATTAAACTTGAAAATAGGCTAATATAGTCTACTTAATTTTATTTTTAATTTTGTAAACTTGAAGCAAGCTTAAACTTGAAACTATTTAAGGTGGAATTATTTGTATACTGAACAATTCATTGAGCTTCTTCGTGGAGAAGGTGTTGATTTTCACACTAGTTTAAAAATATTTTTTATCAATTTATCAGGCAGCCGGAGGCCTAGCCAACTCCATTTTAATGGCAACAATGCCAATTTGCCTTGTTTTATCATTAAATCGACTGCTAGTCTTCCTTCCAGCCAAACTTGATGATGCAAGGGAAGAACGCTTATTCAACTGGCTGATCGCTTTGTCCCTGCTTCACGGCCTCCCCTTCTTCATTATTTACTTAACACCTCATTCTACAATTGCTTTTCGTTATTATACGTGGGATTATGTCACAATTTATGATAAACCGACTTGGACTTGGGTTGGGACATCTACAGCAATATTACCTTTACCTTATATAACGCTAACTCTTTTTGTATATCTGGCCATTTTTGGTGTTCTTATTTTACAGGTAAACTCATTTTGTGTAGCAAAAGTATTTGTGTTGTAAACTTGAAACAATGTTTATATTATTAATACTAACAATAAGGAAAATGTTTTTAATAAAACTTTTTTAAGTTTGCAAACTTGATCAAGTTTTGTTCTCTTATTAAACTTGAAATAAGCTAATAAAACTTAAGCAAGTTTAAGACTTAAGCATGCAAACTTGAAATAAAATAAACTTAGTTTTTGCAAACTTGAAACAATTAACTTTAATAATTACAAACTTAAAAATAAACTTAATTTGAGTTGCGGTCTTTATTAAGCTTAACTTAACCGTTTGTAGTTCTGAATTTATTATTTGTTTACAATTTGTAATTTTGTTTTACAATTTGTCATATAATTGTAATAAACTTGGACAATTATGATTTTTATTTGTTTTTAAATTTATTTTTACTTTCAGCGACGAAAAATAACTACTACAAAACCCAAAAAGGTCACACCAACAATATGTCCAACACCTACCGCAACCATGTATCAACACAACCCCAATCTTACTAGAAATCAAAAAACTGAACAAATCCCAGCAAATGTTATTCCTATAGAGTGGAGTAACCATAAACCTCCACAGCCTCCCACAACAAAAAACATCTCCCCCTCACTTCAAAATCCAATACAACATTTAATTCAACACGAAAGGCGCTTACTCTTCCAGGCGCTAGTTCAATTCGGTGTTGAATTCTCTCTTTGTTTAATTTGGTTTTATCAAATGATTGGTGCTCCGATACCCGAAGGAGTGGTCTTTAATGCTTTTATTAATTGGTATTGGATATTCTACAATGGATTTAGGCCTCTTGTTTATTTGGCGATGAATAAGTAATTAAATAAATTTTAAATTTTTTGAAGCAAAAAACATGAAGCAAAAAGTTGAAGCAAAAAAGTTGAAGCAAAAAATTTTTGTTAATTTTTTGAAGCAAAAATTTGAAGCAAAAACATGAAGCAAAAAGTTAAAGCAAAAAATTTGAAGCAAAAACATGAAGCAAAAATTTGAAGCAAATTTTTTTCAATTTTAGAACAGTTAGGAAGCGCCTCCTAGCCCTCTGGCTAAATCAACCTCAAGCGACTTTAGTGGACTTTGGCAAGCTTCAAAGAGGAGCAGCACCTCAAGGGATACGTGCTACACCAAGACTTTTCTCTCAAAATAAACAAACACAAAATTATGCTAGTGGGAGAATGAGTTAGAATTTTTGTTCTATTTTCTATATTTAATTTATGAATTTTATTTTTGTTTAAAGATTTTTTTTAATTAATTTTTATGTAAATCATGCATTCAAAAATAAATAAATTTAAAATTCTCTTATAAAATCGGTTCGTTCACCAGAGGCATTGGACGACGAGGCGTTATAGGATTGGGACCTGAAACAAGTATAACCTCTTGCTGAACAACACGAGGTATTCTTGCAAATTCTGCTGTACTTTCTGACTGTTTATTAAGCCAGAGTGATAAAAGTCTTGTACGGATTGTTCTGAAAAATATTAAGAATCAATTAGAAAATTTGGTCTACAGCTCAATTTCCTACAAATTTCTAAACTCTCAAATGAATTCTTTGAAAAACATGGAGGAACACCGACTAGAGATAGGACGTTTATAAACCACAAGGAAAATAAGGAAAAGCAGTTTAGCTTATGTTTTTCAACCTTAGTCACCTTTCTCCATTTTGTGTTTCCGACCAGCTTAGTGCTCAATCAAGCGCTTGACCGTGTTTCATTAATTCCGCTCGCCATAAGCGTTACTGGGAAAGCACGTGCAGATCTATTCCCGATTTTTAAATAGGACAGGATCTGTATTTAACTTAATCTGAACAAAAACCTGCGTATAAAAGTCCGACTTTTAGTAACATAGGTTTGTTAGAACCTCCTTAAATTTACTTTATTTAACTGATTACTTGTTCATAGCCAAATAGACAAATGGTCTAAATCCATTGTAGAATATCCAATACCAATTCGCCAATACATTAGCAATTATTCCATCCGGAAGCAAGTCCACCATTTGTAAAAACCAAATTGTACTTAGAGAAAATTCAACAACAAACAGAACTATAGCCTGCAAAAGTAGTCTACGTTCATGTTGAATTAAGGACTGTTTTGGTGTTAATATGTCATGTTGTATTGAAATTCTTGACTGGATAGAGGGCCGGTTTTTGTAAAATTCGGGAACGTTGTTTCCCCCTTCTACTGCTCTTCCATTCTCCCCTTGTTGGATGGATAAGCGTTGCTGATGAATTTTGTTATTGGCCAGTATTTGATTGTGGTATTGTTGTAGATTATTAAATTGAGGAGAGGAGGAGACGTGAAATAGTGCTGATACTTGCCTAATTGCTAGTTCCGATTTTGGCAACAGTTTAAGAGTCATTTTGCGACGCTAAAAATTATTTTCTAGTTTTTGAATAATTGTGTTTGTTTCAAGGTTGCAAATAAATTAATTAAATTAGAAATAAAATCAAACTTGTTTTAAGTTTGTAAACTTAAGTTTCTTTCTATAAATCAAGTTTATAAACATGTTATTTTATAAACAAAGTTTATACACTCAAGCTTAAGTTTATTTTATAAATCAAGTTTATAAACTTTAATTTTATTATTTGCAAGTTTATAGACAAGTTTCAAGTTTATAAATTCAAGTTTATTTTTTATAAATTTAAGTCTTAAAATTTATTTTATAAATCAAGTTTTTGAACTTTAATTTTTTTCAACTTTAATTTTTTCAGTTACTTTTACAAATTGTGATGAGTTTACAACCTTTTTTACAAACTTTATATTAAATTATATTATTTTTCTCACCTGATCCATAAGTATGCAAAATATAGACAAATATACAACAAATGTTATAACAACATAAGGTAATGGTAGTGTTTCTGTTGTTCGTTCAATCCAGTCCCAATTTTCAGATTCAAACATATCCAGTTTAAGATAATCCCAATTATAATAACGAAATCCAAGTGTAGAATGAGGTGTTAAGTAAAGAACGAAGAAAGGAAGGCCTTGAAGAAGAGAAAGAGCAATAAGCCAGTTGAAGAGGATTTCTTCTTTCCTTTCACTCAATTTGGAGGGAAGGAAGACTAGAAACCGATTAATTGCCAAAACTAGGCAAATTGGCCAGTTAAGTAGGGAAAGTGAATTTGCTAGACCGCCAGCTATCTGAAGGAATTATAGGCTTTATTTTCTGATTTTTTGGGTTTTACCTTTTCGAGATAGAAACTGAAGGAGGTGTCGAATATGCATATTATACCACCTAAAAATATTAAATTATAAATATTTAATTATTTAAAGATTTTGTTAAGTTTGTAGACTTAAAATAAGCTTAAACTTAAATTAGGTTTACCTTATTTAATTAAACTTGCGCACTTAAAATTAAATTACGTTTAAGCACTTGAACTTGAAACAAGTTTAATTATTAAATTAAAGAATAAACTTAATTAAAGTACAAACTTAAGTTTAAGCCAAGTTTGTGAGTAAGCTTAAACTTAAGTTTAACACTTGATTTAATTTAAATTTGAAACTCTAAATATCCTCATAAAATAATTAATTAACGTACCATAAGCATGAACTACAAGTTGTATACTATCAGCAATTGAAATAAAAAGCATAATTCTGTAGCAAAGGTGGTTCCGCAAGTCTTTGTAGAAGCAAAAGACCTTTAAATTTTTTTATCACTTTTATCACTGATAAAATCAAAACAAATAAATAGCTTACAAAAATAACAGACAATTGAAGAATCAGAAAAATAAGTGCAGAAAATAAATAAAGAGATCCGATAATGAGACGTTCTTGGATCGGTGCTCCTTGTCTAGTCCAATACAAAGCTAAATTGCCATCTACAGTCATTTCTATAAAATATTACTTTTTATTAGGCTATTAAATTTGTGTTATTTGTGTTATAAGAGTATATTCTGATTTTTTAAAGAATTTTTTTCAAGTTTACAAACTTGAAATTCTGGTTATTTTATAATACAAAGGAATTCTGATATTATTAAAAATTCTGATTTAATGAAAATTCTGATTTTAATAATAATTCTGATTTTTTAAATTAATTCTGATTTTACTATCAACTTATTTAGGAAAAATTCTGATTTTTAAAAATTCTGTATTTGGTAAAAATATGTAAATAAAAACGTAAAAGCAACTTGAAATAAAAGAAAATGATAATTAAAATAAGGAAAGTTTAGAATAAAAAATTATAATAAATTTAATTTTTATTTTAGGCAATTTTAGCTTATTAAATTAAATTAAATTTGATTTATTTTCTATCTTTTTAAATAAATTAAAACAATTTTTAGTAATATTTATTTAATTTAAATTTATGGAGAATTGTAATTTACTTGGATAATAATTTTAAAAAAATTTTTTTAGCTCAAAAAAAATTTTTTTTTTAATTCAAAGAAATTTTTTTAATGACTTTAGATATTTTTAAAAAATTTTTATTAATGGGGTTAATTAAATTATTAAAGGAAGTATTTTCTATTTCATATTAAAAGGGTTGACGTGAGAAATTTTTTAAATTAAATGTTACATGAGAGAGTTAATTTAAAAATTAAAATTGGGGTAAAATTAAATTAAATTTTAAAAAATTATTTTATTAATGTCTAAGTTCATACTGCTAATTATATTATCATATCATTTTTAATAATTTAACAGACATAGAAATTATATGAATGTAATAAAAATTAATTTAATTATGTAATTTATAAAATTATCAGGTGATAAAATGTCGGGTCAAATTTCGGTTTGGGGTTTTTAGTAATGAATCGAAATTTATGGGTTTGGGGTGGGTGTTAGAAATTGGTGTGGGGGTTTTCGGAGTTGGGTAGAAGAAAGTATGTTTCCGTTGTTATGTTTCAGGTAGAGTTGGGAAAATCGAGATCGGCATTTTGGAATAATTACCCCAAATCCGATCCCGACCAAAGCTTGTTTATCTTTCGGTCTTCGCAACAGCAAGCAAGCGGGATTCGAAGAAACCAGCATCCCGATACCACTAAACTCTAGTTTCAGGTAACCAAATCCATCCCCTTTGCCTATAAGATACACCATTGAATTTTGTAAGCCTCTGTAAAGTGTACGAATTGCCCTAAAGGAGCACAAAAGATCAGTTCCGAATATATTGATATCTTTTAAAGAGGCGAAAAATCAAATTATTCGGTAGAATAAACTAAAAATTATATAACTATTTTTATAAATAACAGCAAAACTTAAGTGTTTCTGTTAAGTTTGGGGAACATAAAATTAATTTTATAATAAGAAATAAATAAAAAAAATTATTGTTTTTTTTATTTGAGGAGTGTTTAATTTGTAACAAATAAAAAATATATATTTTATTTTTTCCATATTTGGCAAAATACCAATTATTTTAAATATATTTTTGGTATATTATTATTATTTTTAATAAAATTATAAAATTAAAGGCTATCCCATTATATAATAATAAATTAAATTAATTTGCAATTTATTTTAAGATAAATTGAAATTAGGGGAATTTTTTAAATTTGAATTTTGTGTTTAGAAAAATAAACAGTCCTTTTTATTTAGAGATCAGAACCGGGGCAAGAAAAGATCTTGTTCAAAGATTTGCATTTTTTAATGTTATCACTTGATTTAAGATAAAATTTGATTTATGCTTAAATTATTAGATCATCAACGACTCATCAACTCATAAAAGATGGATATTAATAGAAAGGTGGAGAGGATCAAAGTAGACAGGCGGAGAGGATCAGCAATTATTACTCGAATAAAGCATTGAATATTTAAAGCTTCTCATTTTCCTATTCAATTGGATCATTAATCCAGTTGGATCTCACTTAAGTTTAAACCCTGGGAAGACATTATTATCGCTGAAAGACATTATTATTTTGACCATTAATTCATCAATCTTTATCAATATTTGGACCATTGATATATTAACAGTCCAAAACATTAAATAAATTTCTTTTTCTAATTAATTATCTAGTTATTCGATCACTAATTTAGTCCGCATATTTTTAAAGCGATTGATTTTATTTAATAAATATGCTACGCATGCATTCCTTGACCCATTTTAGAGCGAGAATAAATTTATTTGGTTAATTTTAAAAATTTTTTATTTTCATCATTAATAAAGTATTTCCCTCTAAAATGCTTCGAATTGGACCAAAAAATCAGGAAAATCACTATAATCCTTCAAATATATTAATTACTGGAGGCTGTGGATTTATCGGCTCCAATTTCCTCAATTATATATTTGATAAATGGCCCAATTCAAAATTTGTTAACGTCGATAAATTAATTTTAAATAGTGATTGCAATTATGTGGACAGTAAAATACGTAATTCTGATAGATACAAATGTGTGCTGACGGATATAAAAAATACGAGAATTTTGGAAAGTGTTCTGGTTGAGAATGAGGTGAGGAGAGAGAATAAAATAATTATTTAATTAAATTGGGGTAAAATATGTAGATTAAAGCAGGAATAAATAGACACACAAAAAACAGAATAAACTTGAAAATAAAAATCAGAATAAAATCAGAAATTAATTTTTATACCTACAATTAGTAGGGTTGAAAATTATGATTAAAAATCAGAATTTTTATTTTTATAGGAGCGAGCCAAGGTACCGCAAGCGCAAAGTATCGCAGAGCCCGTTCAGAATTACGAATCAAGGACGCCCTGGCTTGGCTAGATTAAGCACATCGTTCGCATCGAACCATACAAGGACGTCCCGGATTCGACAATTCTGAACGAAACTATAGCTTTGCGTTCCCTTGTGCTTAAGGTACCTTGGGGTGTACCCTACCTATTTTTATGAACCAGCATAAATCTATTAACTTATATAGTTTTATTTTTAAATCAGAATATAATTCTCAGAATAAAAATAAAATATAAGACTATTTTTTGATTCTGAACTAATTTAAAAAATATACTGTTTGCGTGTTTTAGCCTAACTTTTTTTTAAATTTATTTTTCTATATGGGAAATTAAATACAAAAATGTTTTTATAAAATATGTAGGTGTTTGTTAAGTTCATAGAATAATTTTTTAAAATTATTTTCTCATTAATTGTACGATTTTTAGTAATATTAGGCCATAAAAAATGAATTTAATATTTAATTATTTTTTTAAATTTACGCAGTAAAAATTTTTTTAAGGGCAAA
Source organism: Meloidogyne luci (assembly GCA_902706615.1). Classification (NCBI taxonomy): domain Eukaryota; kingdom Metazoa; phylum Nematoda; class Chromadorea; order Rhabditida; family Meloidogynidae; genus Meloidogyne; species Meloidogyne luci. The sequence continues at coordinate 3,164,818 of CACSLI010000091.1, read as the reverse complement.
AAAATTTTCTAATTTTTAGTCTATGTACTTAATGGCAGAGGTGGGTCGGAATTCCGAGTTCCGAAAAGAAAATTTTATTTCCGATTTCCGAGTTCCGACTTTTGAGCCAGTTCCTATTTCCGGCTCTTCCGATTTCTGACACTTCTGACACCTCTTACCTCTGCTTAATGAGTAAATTAACGAAAAATTGAATTTTAGAAAGTGAAAAAAAATAAAAATTAAGAGAAATGAGGAAAAAAATTTTTGAAAAAAATTTTTTTTATAACATACCAGCTTTCCTAGCAATCATATTCATTCATTAAATTTCAAAATTTAAAGCAAAAATAAATTCAAATAAAAAATTATTTTATTTTTATTATTAAAATTTTTGTTGAGGTCTTTTAAAAATATCCGAGGAAAAAAATTTTTTTTTTATTTTTTAAAATTAAATAAAATATTTTATAAAATATTTTTTAATTAATAAATTAAGGTTAATCAATTTTTTAATTTAATTTAATTTTAAATTTAATTTAATTTTAAAATTTTCATTTACCTATATATGCGCGACAAAAATTCATTTTTTTTTTCTTTAAAAAAATTTTTCAAAAAAATTTTTTTTCTTATTATTCTAATAATTTTGTATTTAATTCTATAAATTAAAAAAAAATTTTTTTTATTAATTCCCAGATAGATACAATTATCCATTTTGCTTCGGATTGTACTAGCATTCGTTGTTATCTACAACCGGAAGAGGCTATTGAGAACAATGTTATAGCCTTTTTGGAATTTTTGGAATTAATTCGAATTTATGGAAAAGTAAAGAAATTTGTACATATCAGCACGGATGAGGTTTCAGAAAATTAAATTTTAAAAAATTTTAAAAAAATTTTAAAATTAAATATCAAGCTAATTTTAAATTTGGACTAAATAAAGGAGTAAAATAGACCTTAAAATAAATATTAAACTATAAAAATTAATTCTCTTTAATGTCTAGTTCAATAGAAAATTAAAGCAAAAAAATTTTTTTGAAGTAAGAATTTAAAGAAAATACAAAATTTTGAGCAGAAAAAAATTTTTTGTTTAATTTTAAAATAATAAAATTAAAAAATTTTCGTAAAAAATATTACAAAGAAAATAAACCGAAAAATTTTAAAAAAATTAAATTTTTTAATGCCAAGTTAAAAATTAATTTTTAATTCACAATTGTCTTTTTTGCCTTGGAAATTTAATTATTTTTGTAGCAAATTTCAAAGGCTTTCGAATAAGGCAAAAACGAAAATTTAAAATAATCCATAAGGGGTCGGAAATATTTTTTAAAAAGGCTTACCCTATTTTAGGCTGATTCTCGAAGTCTTCAAAGAATAAACTTTAAAATCAGAAAATAATCTTTAAAAATACCATAGAAAATCAGAAAAAAAGTTCAGAACGAAAGTCAGAAAATAAAAATAATAAAATCAGAATTTCTTAAAAATCAGAAAAAAAGTTCAGAATAAAATTCTGAAAATTCCAGAATTAAAAAAATATTAACAGGTCTATGGTGATTCTGAATTGGGAAGTGGAGCAGATCCAAAAACAGAAAAAGAACCGTTGCTCCCTGGAAACCCTTATGCTGCTACTAAAGTAAACTTTGAATCAGAAATATTTTTTAAAAATAATTTTAAAAGGCGATCAGTGAATATTATGTCCATTTATATCAAAAACTTTATGGACTTCCACTGTGTACTTTAAGAATAAATAATATATATGGCCCTAATCAATGGGATGTTAAGGTAATTTTTGTACTATCTAAAAATCAGAATCAGAAAAATATCAGAATGAATCAGAACAAAATTTAAAAATCAGAAAAATTCTGTAAATTCCCAGGGAAAGTCAGAACGATGTCAGAAAATTTCAGAAAAATCAAAACAATTGTCAGAACTAAAATCAGAATCAGAAAATAAATAATCAGATAATAAATTCAAAAAAGGCAGAAAAAATCAAAACAAAACTATGAAAAAATCAGAAAAATTAGAACGAGAATCAGAAAAAAATCATGAAGAATCAGAATGATAACAGAAAAAATTTTAAAAAAATCAGAATAATTAAGCTTGTACCTCGATTTATTGAAATTGCCCGGAAAGGAGGCAAATTCCCTGTACAGGGAAGTGGAGCACAGCTTCGCTCATGGTTGTATGTTGACGATGCTTCCGAAGGTATCCGCTTAGCAGTTGAAAAAGGAGGAATTGGAGAGATTTACAATTTGGGAACTTATGTTGAGCTGAATGGTAAGAAGCTTTATAAAATCTTAGAAATCGTTTTGATTAGTCTAGGGCCTCCCAATAACTGTCAGGTTTCGCCAAGATTCTCGGCGTTATCCATATGGACCGAGAATGTCTGGGATTGGATTCCCTTTATGGATTTCCCCTTATCTGGGATTCCCGTTATCTCCTGGGTAGGGAACTGTAACTAGAATAAAAATAATTAATAAATTTTAGTAAAACAAGTAGCAGATCGTGTCCAGGCGGAAGTCAATCGTCAAGTAGGCGTTCAAGGAGAAGTAGAATTTGAAAAAATTCAAGATCGTCCTTACAACGACCAACGCTATTTAATTGACTATACCAAAGCTAAAGAAGAGTTGGGATGGGAACCGAAAATGTCGTTTGAGGAAGGTATTTGTGATCTTAAGAGATTTTTGGGGTCGTGAGGTACTTCAGGAAGGGATTGTCTGGAACTGGCATTTAGGGATTCAAATATTAGGATGACCATTTCTAGGAGACTTTTCAGGAAGCACTTATAGAACGGATATTCAGGGCTCCTGAAATATTTGTCCTGAAAAAACTGTCCATAAAACCCTGCATGATAAGTCTGGCCCCCATTTTTATGAGTTTATTTAATTTTTTAGGGTTTGTTGGGTTTAGGAGAGACATTTTTTATTTTGCCGAATTTTTGTGATGTTTAGGGATATTTTGAAAATTCACCCTTATACAATGCTCTCAATTAAAGATTTTTTTTAATTTAAAAGGCCTTTCACTCGTTGTCACTTCACATTTACGCACCAAAGCTAAACCTGAACAGAAATTGTCTGTTATAATTTATGGAGGTAAAGGATGGGTTGGGCTTCAAGTTCAACAAGTACTTGAGGAAAAAAGTATCCCCTATGTCCTGGCTAAATGCAAAATTGGAATTGATTCAGAGGAAAAAGTGGGCTAACAAAAAATTTTTTTCAAAATGTCACAGTTTCAAAATGTCAAAAGTTCATAATTTTAATAATTTTTAGATTTTCGAATACGGAAACCTTTTTGTATATATTTAGAGTATTTAGAGTCTACAAGAAAGGAAACAAAATAAAAAGAAACAAATTTCTCTCAGTCTACCGTATACCTGTGTGACGATTCCTCTTAAACTAAGGAATTGAAATAGGGGGGAAAATAACTAAAATAAAATATTGCAATTTTATTTTCGAGTCGAGTATTTCCTACATATTTGTAAGAAATTCTGATGCGTTGAAAAATGTTATTTTTATGCAAGTATTAGAAAATATTTTATTTTAAGGTAATCGAGGAACTTCACCAATTGCGTGGAACTCACGTCCTTTGCTGTACGGGAAGAACACATGGAGGAAATTATAAAACTATTGAATATTTAGAGGGAGGGCCCGAAAAAGATTTTGAAAATATTCGAGACAATCTTTACTGTCCTCTAGCTTTGGCTATAATTTGTAAAAAATGTAAGCTTATTTTGGAGGAGGAAGAGTAATTCCCCTCAAATTTTCAGTAGGACTTCACTATAGCTATATAGGCACAGGATATTTATTTGCTTATGACGAAAGAAGGCATAAGGTTGGAGGTGTACCTTTCAGTGAAAAAGGTATGTTTTAGCCTTGTTTGAGGATTAGACAAACGCCCGAGTAACCCTAAAGGGTCTGAGAAAAAGTACGATCACGAAGGTTCTGCCAAAAATGTCCAATCACGTTCCCTCTTCCCTTTACAATATTTCTGTATAATAGACGTTAAATTCTCGGGCAATGTATTTAGCAACGATATTATGGTTCTATATAACTTCGAGACGAGGAACTCTAGTAGGGGTTTAGCGTAGGTTTATCAACCGAGCATGAAACAAACCTGCAATTATACTAAACGCTTGGTCCCGCCTGTAACATTCAATTTTTAGATCTGCCTACGTTCTTTGGAAATTCCTATTCTGTCGTAAAAGGCTTCACAGATAGAATGATCCAACGGCTTAACTATCAAGAATGTTTAAATGCCCGTATCACACTTCCATTAAATTTTGATTTGGAAAGTGACCGAAATTTGCTTTCAAAAATTATAAAATATAGGTAAAAGTAGTTCTAACAATTTTAAAATTTCAAAAAAATTTCCAGACAAATTTTTGATATCCCCGTTTCAATCACTATAATGCCTGATTGCTTGCCTGCTTTAATTCAATTAATGATTAAACGACACACTGGCACAGTAAACTTGGTCAATCCCGTACCTATAAGTCTGGCAACAATTTTAGATTTGTATAGGGAGGTTGGAAATCTTTTTAATATTTTCTTTAAAGTAGTAAACAGTGCTGGGAATATTGGCCGTTTTGATCCCCGGCTCCGATCTTTTTTAAATTCATGACTCAGGCTTCATTAATTTCTGAATTTTAACATACTAGCAAGCTCCCGGAGCGATATTTGTTGTTGATTGGGGCTGTTAGGAAGAGAAGAGAAACTGAACAAATTTTATTTCCTTCAGTTCGGTTAAGTTGAGGAATCTTTGGTTCATTTCTTTAATTTGGTATAAGTCATCAAGGGTTATCGGTCCGGAACCAGAACCAAACCGAAGAACTTCTTTCTCAGACCGAAGGACTCTCTTCCTTGACCGAAGAACTCTCTTTCTTCTCTCTCTTCCCTACCTTAAATCGGAATTTTGGCATCAATCTAATCAGTAATCAGAAGGAGGATCATTAACACTTTTATCAAAATTATTCTCTCAAATCTCCAAAATTTTTCAGCATTTTGACTCTTCCCTACCTGAATTTGAACGTATCTCAATTGAATCTGAATTAGGACAACAATTGTACGCAACTAAAGGAAATTGTGCTTTGGATACTACACTTTTGGAAAGTCTATGTCCAGTCAAATCGAGTTATGAATCTCTAATTGAAAATTTTAAGAAAATGAAGAAGTCGATTTAGTGATTTAATTAAATTATTTAATGGACTTTTAATTACTTAAATTGTATTTGGCATTTTAATCGAGTTTGAGAGTAATCAAGGCTGACTATAAAATCCAAAGGACTGATTTGTGAGGGATAAAAGACTTAGTTCATTTTGAGATACTCAGTCAAGGAGATAGAACACTCCAGACCTGTCCATGGATATGGATAATATCCGAATACCCTCGGATATACGTGGATACGGATGGATATGATAGTATTTTTTTGAAAATTTGGATACGGATATTGACCTCACGGATATATCCGGATACGTGATATATCCGTGCCCATGGACAGGGCTGGAATAAGGTTGGCGATTCCGGGTATCCGGAACCGAAAAAACCTCGGATATCCGAAAATTTCGGTTCGGATATCGGTTCCGGTTCCAGAGATTCTCCAGGAACCGCCATCCTTCGTCTCAAACTCTCAGTGAGTTACTGTTTGTTCGAGCAGTCAACTGCTTTATCAGTCGGTCGACCGGTTTCAATTAACAGCATATTCTTCCCTTTCCTAAATAGGACAAATCTGTCATTCAATTTTGTTTCCAAATTTTAATCAAATTTATTAAAAAATACTAAAATCTACTATAATAATAAAATAAGTATATAATTTGTATTTAAAAATACATATAAATGTGGTAGAAAGATTTTTAAAAATTAGAAAGGCTGAAAGGTAAAGAAAAAAGTTTAAAAAATATTTTCTCCGATATCAAGTTTTTATCAATTTTTTATTTTTTATCACTTAAGCAGAGTAAAATATTTTAGCAGAGAGAAATTATTTTTTAAAACATAAATTGACTCAGGTTATAACGTTACCCCATGGGGTTTATGGGTCCCGAAATTTCACTTCAGATATAGAATTCTGGATATCCCAAGATTTCCTAGGATCCGTCACACCTGCTAGAGACAGGCCGATAGATATGAAAGAAATTCTAAGCTTTGAGCTAATATAAACTAGAGCTAATATAAACCAACGTGGAGATGGGGTAAAGTCTCGAAACAATTTCTAACATTTAAAGATTATGGGAAATTGTAGATTCAGTAAAATGTAGGTAATCAGTATAACCTGATTTAACAAAAAAATTTTTGCGTAAATTAAATTAATAAAATTAATTAAAGGAAGGGGATTCTAATATAGTTTCTAAGAAGAGTTAACACAATTAAAAAAATATTTTTTGAAAAAAATATATGTAACAGAAAATAATACTTAACATGTATTCAAAAATGGGAATATTTAGTAATTTTAATTAAAAATTAATTTTTGGCCCAATACGTAGTATTTTATTTGCTGATATTTCAGAATTCCTAAAAAATTTTTCACTTGGAGCATTGAGAATTTGGAGCATTTTTGGATTTCCACTTGGTTCCCTAAATCTTTCATTTGGAGCCTTGAACCAAAAGAGAGATGTGAAACAAAGCCCTGAATTTGAAGTCCCGGGAGTGTGTTTATCAAAATTTTGTGAGATTCCCCCCAGTTTTGGACCAAAAATTTAATTTTTTAAAGTAATTATAAAAAATAATAATTTATATACAACTTGTAGGAATCGAATATCATCAGTACGACTAATAAAAAAAAATTTTTTTTTGACAATTCAATTACCAAAGTTTCACCAAAATAAGCCCGCAGCTAACCTTCTCTAAAATAAATTTAAAATTTAACCGGAACATGCAGAGCTTATTTTAGAGAAAACATGGCTTATAATTTAGTTGATACGTTATATTTTTAAATAAAACTTTTTGGATCTCTCAAAGATCTCTCAAAATGAGGCTTAAGCTGACCAAGAGGTCTCGCTCAGCTCTTGGTTTTATTTCAAAATTTAAGGTATTTTTATTTTTGGGAAATAAAAGGGTTATATTTAAAAACCAAAACGAATCGAAAGAACGGAGTATTGAAGAAGTTTAGGGCGAGGTAAAATTACATAGGCAGTTTTAAATATTGTTAAAATACAGTCGTCATTAAAAAATATGTGAAAAATCAAGCATTCGGTTAAATAAAATTAATAAAAATTAAATTATGGATTTAGAAGGATTGAGAGGATTAAAGGGCTAAAAATGACAGGGAAATCAGTCAGTGAAGCAATTGGACGTGGTGAGCATCAGTGAAAGGTGATCGCTGGATTGATGTTAAATCCTCATTGTCTCATAGTCTTCCGTTCTTGATTGAAATTTATGAAGGGATGGAACCAGAGGGGAAGGAAGAATGGAAGGTACTTCTGCTTAAGGATGATTCTTTAGACTGAAGAGACCGGACTCTGTTCCTAGGCCTGGTTTGAGCAGATCAGAAAATTCTATGCAAGGGTATTGAAAGCGCCGATTTTTAGCCCAGACATCTCACTCTCTCAAAATTTTCCAAAAATTAAAGCCCAATCAAAATTGACTTTTCTCTCTCACTCAATCCTTCCAAATTATAATTTAAATAAAAATATAGAAATAAAATAGAAATAAAATTTTTGTGTGGTAGGAATGGGAAACCCAAATAGTTTACTCTGGGACAAATCCAAAAATTTTTGCCAAAATTTGTGTGCTAGCCCAAAAATTTAGAATAATACAAAATATAGGGGAGAAGGAAGGGCTAAGCACAATTTTGGGGATATGCCCCACTGAAACTAAGTGACTTGAAAAAAAATTTAGGAAATAAAATTGAAAGAATCATTAGAATATGTAGTAGAAAAGTGAAGGACAATAAAAAAAGAAAATTTTGAAAGAAAAAATAAAGGCTTTTTAAAATAAATTTTTTATGAAAGAATCTTGTGGTTAATTTTATTATAAATTGTAAAATTTAATGAAAGACGTTAAAAATATAATAATAAATTTGTTGTGGTTGTTGTGCGTTGTTAGTAGTTAAGAAATAAAATTCCTGAAAACACATTGTAAGTGTAATATAAAACATTCCGGAAAATACTTTAGAAAACACAATAAGAGGTGATTCCCGAAAAAAGTAAAGAATGTACTTATATAACTATTTCCGGAAAAGTTATTAAAAATATAACCGGAAAAATGTATTTTATAAATAGAGTAATAGTTTCCGGAAAATACAAGAATTAGTCCGGAAAACATGGGTAAATAAATAGATTCCGGAAAATACATAAAGTTAGTAACTAATATTTCCGGAAAAACATCGTTAAATTGATTCCGGAAAACACAAAAGTTTATAACAATTATTTTCCGGAAATTTATAAAACACAATTCTGATTGAAATTAGTTTCCGGAAAGTATGTATATTTGTAATTGTAAAGCATATAGCTATTAATTTCCTAAGGCTGAGCAGTAGGCAGCGTGGTGTAATGGCTAACACATCAGTCCGGTCTACTGAAGATGCTGGTTCGCTCCCAGCCGCCGAATAACCTTTTGCTCTAGCTAAAGGAGAGAAATAGCTATAGCCCAGCTGCTTTACTTAATTATAAGCCTACCATAATTATCATAGAAAATATTCTGTTACAGGTCCATACTCATAGTATTTTTGTTCCCGCGTTTTTGGCAGGACTCTCATTGTAAATAGTAGAAGAATAAACTTCTCCAACGGAAGCAAATCCTCCAAAATCGGATAAATCGTTTTTGACGGAATTTTTTTGGTTAAAATCAAATGAGTGAGAAGACGAAGGGAAGGAACCGGAGCCATCATCAACTGGTGAATGGCTCCTAAAAATAATTAAAATTAATTTTAAAATTTCGAGGAGGTATTTTATTGTTTGATTAAGCCCTAAAAATAAAAAAATTCCCTCCTCACCCAGCAGGACTGTGAGTGTCAGATCCATGATAACCAGAATCCTGTGTTGTTTTCCTTGTTAAAACCCCTTCATTTTTTGCTGATGTAAGTGTCTCATAACGAGAAGATTTTTGTTGTTGTTGGTACTCATCGCAGTCCTCCTCATTATCACTCTGATCAGCAAATTCGTTTAAATCACTCCCAACAAAGGAAAATTGATCTATCGGGTTGACAAAGAAAGGGAGGTGCTTGAAAATAAATCTTGTTATCATTTTTATATATTATATGTATGTATGGAGTCTGATAATACTAATTGATATCTCCAAATATTATATATCGTCGTAGCTTCTTTCTAATTATTTTTTAAACTACCAATAGAGGTGATATAAAAATGAGGAAAAGAACCCCAAATCCAAATATCCATGGCCTACACCCTGATTAATATGCCACTCATTACTATAAGCACGATTTTTATTAAGGGTGGGTATCGTGTATCTCAGAAGAAGATTCGACTAAATTAAACAATACCATTCCGATAGGAGGAGAATGGCACTGGGGCCAGTTGTCTTTGTGCCGCCTCAGTGCCAATGCCGATCTTCAAATAGAAATTAATTTAAAATTAACCATTCAATTAATTTTTAAAATTATATTTCACCTAAATATCCCATTACAATTTCTACAATTATGTGGAGAATGATCTGCATGTTGTAAGAGGTGTGTCTGTAAATCCTGTTCCGCGTGGAAACGTTCAGTGCATCTAAGTAAACAAATTAATTTTTTTAATTTTTAAATGGCTAAATCTTGCTTTTCACACTGAAATTTATAAATGTCCAATTCGTTGTGATAAGCCATGTGTCTACCAAAATATTCGCGGCTAGGGAAGTAGAGCTTGCACTTTCGACAGTTAAACACCTGAATAAATAAGCAATTCATTTCCAATTTATTTTGTTGAGGTGGAAGGAAAATTTTTTGTTTAGTGAGGATATGTCTGGATTTGGTGTAAATAGGATTAGTAAATAAATTTTAGCAGTTAGGTGTCGGGATTTTTATACAGTAATTGTAAAGATGACAGTTAGTCTCTTTCATTTAGTGACTCGCTGGTTTTAGAAAGCTCGAAGTGTTATTGATTTCGGTTCTGATTGCTCCATGATTTGAGTTTTGTAGGCACCTTCATGATTCGGTAACAGGAAACCGTGGCCATGGAACCAGGAAAAAATTTAGAGGTTCCTTATATTTCAATGTTATAGTTTAGGGAGGTTTAAGTATCTGACGTTTCCATGGTTCCGTAACAGGAAACCTATGCTATACACTGTTTTCGTTGTTGAATCCCTTCTAACAATACATTTCGGATGTTCCCTTAATTCCTAAATTAAAAAAGTTTTCTCTACCCTGTGTCTATTCTTGTGTAAGTATTCTTCCAATACTTCTGTTGACAACGTTCTATTCTCCTCAATAGATTCACTTTTATTAAATCCATTATCTTCATATTGTCCATTTAATTCACCCATAAAGGAAAGTTTATTTGATGCTAAGCCTGCACTGCTATTAACACTTGGAGAGCAACCATCACTCAAAAACACCACTCCTTGTTGTGCCAAATAATTTGTATAAGTTCCATTTAAATTTCCATTCTTCCCCATTCCATTACCCATCATTAAAAGCCCGTTTTCTTCACTTTCAATCCCTGATGGATATTTTTGTTGCCCTGAAAGATGATGTGGAGAATACAACTCCTCCTTATTAAATATGGATGAAGGTGTTGGGGTAGTATTTATTGAGATTGTAGGATTGGGAGATTGTTGATGGTTGACTGATTTAATTTAAAAAATTAAAAGAAAATTTGATGATAAAAGAAAATCCGAAAGATCAAGTCGGGCATCAAATTTTGGCCCGAAAAAGACTTGGCGGACCGGCCCGATAAAAATGATTCCGAAAAAATGACTTAACGTTAGCTCGACTAGAGAACCTCAACCCTAATTGGTGAGCCCTTGTTAGAGGATTTATTACTCATACTATGAGGATGTCCTTTGAGAATATCTACCAATAAATTAAAATTAATTATTTACCACCATTAAGTTGTTTATCATTATTTAATTGTTGTTTCTGATTTTGCAACATTTGTATTTTATGCTCTTTCAATTTTTTCTTGTCAGCTGATCTAGTGTAAGCTCGACGACGGTATCTGATAAATTAAGCAAATATTGACTAATATGAAAATTACTAACGGATGCCCAATCATATTGAACTCGCCAGCAACTAAAAGACGATTTCGTTCGGGACATTTGTGTTGATATAAATTTGAACGAAATTTATAAGTCTAAAATTATTTAATTATTTTTTAAACAATATTTATTTGAATTTTAATTTTTTGTTTACCTTCATACAAAACCGGCATTTAAATGGCCTATCATTGCTGTGTTTAACTGCATGCTGAAAATATTTTACGGATTAAATTTGAATTTTAAAAGGTTTTTCATGAAAACTGATTTACTTTAAATAGCTTAACCGGAATATATATTCCGGAAATAAATAGCTACATATTACTTATATTTTCCGGATCAGTAAAAATTTATTTTGATGCTTTCCTGAATCTAACTATTAATAATTTTTAAGTTTTTCAGGAAAATTGTCTTTATTTTTAATTTCCGGAAAACACAAATACATAATTATGTATTTTTCGGTATTATTAAATTTATTATTTGTATTTTTCTGTATTTTTTCGTAATTTAGAAGTAATTTCCAGCTAAAGATACCTGCTTTAAGTACCAAACAGAGTTGAAAAGCTTCCCACATTCAGAACATGCACATTGCTGATTCTTTTCCAACGTTATGGTTAAATTGTCAACTTCTTGGGGTGAAATAACTATGGGAGGAGGTGGAGGAGCTAACGGGGAATGGTCTGAAACATGAAGAAATGAACCAGGTGAAGATGATGATGCTTCGTTTTGAGGGTTGTTGTATTGGTAAACGAACTCGCTAAAATATTAGGAAGTTTAATTTAATATTTTCAAGGTCTTATTTTTGTGGAAGCTTCCTCCGGAACTATTTTTAGCAATAAATACTAGTTTATTTAGTAGGTATTTCAGTATTTTCCGAAATTTATATTTTCCGGAAATAATAATAAAAATAATATACAAGGTTTCCGAATGAAATGTATTTTCCGGAATTAATAAAAATTATTACTATATAAAATTTCCGGAAATTTATATTTTCCGGAAAGAAAATAAAATACAAGGTTTCCTGAACAAATGTATTTTCCGGAAATTAAAATAAATCATTATATAAGTTTCCGGAATTTAATATTTTACGGAAAACACAAAAAATACAAGAAAAACGCAAAACACTAAAACATTTCCGGAAGTTTGTTGTGAGAAAAACATTTGTTTTTGTGTTTATATGTTTCTCAACTTTTCTAACCGAAGTTTCGAACATGTTTTTTCCCTTTAATTGGAAAAGACATTGTTCTAAATTAATTCTGGTTTTTGTATTTTTAAATTTGTTTAGGGAATGCTTTATTATTTAATTCTGTTTTCATGTTTCTAGCAACACAACAAATACCTTTCCGTCTCCCTATCTCTAACAATGTTGTTGTTTCCATTATTTAAATAATTCCCATTAATATTATTGTTGTTCTCATATTTAATTGTTTGTTCAGTAAACTGGTGCCATTCACCCACAGAATTGTTTAAATTTCCATTGGACTTGACAACTTTATTAACCTCGCTAAATTCAACCTCCTCCTCTTCAAACTCATCCTCTTCCTCAATTTCTTCATTTTCTTCTTTTTCTTCTTTTTTCTCTTCAATATACATCTCTTCTTTTCTTCCTAAATTCACTTCCTCCTCCCTCCCATCGCCTCCTTCGGGTATCCCTATTGTAGCAGCTAGTTGCCTGCTCATGCACAAATCGCCATCACTCAAAGCACCCCACTCGCTTAAATCAACAAATTCGTCAATCAAATTATTAAAGTCTGGTGTATTTTCTGATAGGGGGGAAGAAGTTAATTTTTGGGGGAAGGAATTGAATGAAGTTGTTGGCTTAATTAGAGTTAGAGGGTCATCAGAAGTGCTCTCTTCTTCCATCCACAACCTTCTCAGGCAACTTTAAATTTTTTTAATTTTTATTTTTAAAATTAAATCGGAAATTGTTTTTATAAGGTAAATCGGCGATAGTGTTTTTTCGGTTCCTTGAATCGGTAACAGGAATAGATTTTCTATTACTGCATCGAGGTGGAAGCGCGGAAGCATAGGAAACATGAATTGTTAAATCTTTTGGAAACCGAGAAAACATTGAGGAGGAAATAAGAGATAAGGGGGAGGAAGATAATTTTTGGGGGAAGGATAAATACTGTAATAAAATTCTGATTTAATATTATTCAGTGCTGCGAATGGCTCATGAAGCTGGTGGCTATGACTATTGCCTGAACAAAGATTTTAAAAAGGTTAAAAAGGTCAGAACAGGAATCAGTTCAACAAAAAGTCAAATATCCAGCACTGATGCTATCTAGCAGATAACTGCTCAGAAAGCTCAGCTATCAGAATATACGCTCAAAAATCAGAATTTCTGAATTTTAAATCTATCTACCTATTTTTTGTACCATTCAAAAACAATTAACGCCCAATTTTTTAAATTACTTTGGAACAAAGAATGGTCACTTTGATAAGAAATAAAATATAAAGAAAAATAATATAGGTGAGATTATTTAAACAGCTGAAAATGAAAAATAATAAATAAATGGGCAGTAATGAGTTAAGGTAAAAAAATACAAGTAGGGGCAGCTGCAAAGAGAGTGAAACAAAAAAAATAATTTTTAAAAAATTATTTTTTGATAAACAGTAAATAATATTTTTAAATATGTAAACAAACATGTTTGATAATATTTTTGAGGTTTTTGAGTTAATACATAGATCAAAAATTTTAAAAATAGCATAAACTTGCTGGTTCATAGCAGTCATCCCTAAATCAGGTAGGAGGCTATTTATAGTGAAAGAAATTTTTTAACCCGAGAAAATTTTTTCTAACCTATTTTATATAATTTTTCAAACAATTTTGAGCATATTAACTTTTTAAATTATTTAAAAATAATTTTTTACAATAAAGTTGTGATTTATTAAAATTGTGGTACTTTACCTTGAGATTATTTTATTATGTTTACAGGTATTTTGAGAGCCTTCTAGTTGAAGAGACGACTCTTTCCTTTAGTCGGAGAGACACCTCTTGGAGGCTTTTGTCGGAACTCTTTATAATATACTAGAACAGCTCAATACTAGAACACCTCTATTTAATAAACATTGCCTAAAATTTGGTTAACACTGATAGGAGTTTCTCAAACGATACCCTCTATTTAAGAGATACCTCACTAAATTTTTAACCCCAAATGATATCTTATAATGAGGTCCAAAAGTATTTAGAAGGCTAACCTTCAATAAAACTTTAACTAACAAGCCTTCACATTCTTGCTATAAGAGAACGCCCACCGCTGCCCATAAAGCCTCTGTCCACAAACAATCAACGTTAATGCCCCTCTAGTATCACTCTATTTTTATCCTAACTAACACTTGTAGGCATGCCCCATCGTTCTTTTAACATTTTTTGCCCTGCTAAAGGGCCTAGCCCCTATACCCTCATTCACGGACTTTGAGGGCTGGCAAGTCGCAATTCTCGAGATGGGCAGCTGTGCTGGTCATAAGTGGAAATAGGCAAAAAACGAGAGATAAAAGAAGAAAAAAGAAGAAAAAAAAACTAAAAAAAGGGAATGTCATGGCAATATATTTTAACGTTTTTTTCGACCCTAGAGAGGTGAAAATGAACCAAAACTTTTAGATTTTAGGAGTATTAAGGAGGAATAAATCTTGATTTTAAATTTTCGATTATTAAAATTGAGAAAGTAAGAAGCTTCTGAATAAAACGGAAAAAGAGAATAGAGAAAGATGACCAAGACCTAAAATTTCCAAAATTCTTGACTCAAGATCAAGACAGGAAAACACTAAAGAAAAGCTCATGTCAAGACCATGAGACATAGACATACCTAAGATACTTGATTGGTGTTATTACAGATCGGCCGGTGTCAGTAGATTTTCGATATAAAAATATCGTATCGAGCCGACTCTAGGTGATATACCGCTTAGTTGGTGTCATAGACATCTGAATCCAGCTATAGTACCATCCGAATAGACTCCCAAAACTCCTATATATTAATCGGTCCCTAAATGAAGGACTAGAACAGATTCAAATGTAAATTAATTAATCTCCTATATTTTGATCATTTAATTCAATGACTCATAATAAATTAAAAACGATTCACCCTAAATTTGATAAAAAGCCCCTAATTTAGCAGCAAAAATGTGTGGACAAATAATGAATGTGTGAAGCCAACGGAGAGGGCGATTTAATGGCGATTTTTTAGGGAAGAGTTTTAATTTCCGAAAATGGAAGGGGAAGTGTGGAGGAAGAAAGGGGGTGTGGAGGGAGGGTAGGGGGTGTTGGATGACAGTTTTGAGAGAAAAAAATTCTCTCATCCCCCAAAAACATTTTTCGTTTAAACTGTCCTATATGGCCAGCCGGACGTTTTTTTGTGTTTAGATGACTGGCCAGAGCATTCCCTTCCCATTCTCCTCCATTTTTTTGCATTCCCGTGTGTGCGTGGACGTGTATTAAAAAAGTAGAGGGAATGGTCGTTGAGATGGTCGCCATCGAGCCAATTCCTCCCTAAAAGCCAAATATGGGCAATGGAACGAGAGAGGAGCTAGAGAGAGAGATAAAAATTGGCAATGGGGGAAATTGAAAATGTGAAGCGAAAAAGGAAAAAAAAAAGATGAAAAAAAGAAGAAAAATAAAAAAAGGCCAGTCGCACAACCGCCGGCCAGAGTCCAAAGCAACCGGACACTGACAAACAAGAAAAAGCTTTTTTTTTCAACGTCGGGACAGCTAGAGGCTTTTTTGACTGGCAATAAGAGGAAATAAGGAAGAATGAGAGAATTTTTTATTCTCGAGGAAAGGCCAAATTGAGGTATTTGAAAAAGAGAAAGGAGAGAGGGAGAGATTAAATTTAAGAGAGGAAAAAATAATTCATTAAAGAAGTTTAGAAATTTTTTTAAAGATTTCTAATTATTTTTTGAATTAATTAATTAGCCAGGTGAACATAAATACTAGGTGAACAAAAAAAAAGAGGACCATTCAATATATAGAGTAACACTTTCAGGGTTTTAAGTAGTGACCAATGCTAGACGTCACTCCAAGTGGGACTTGTAAGCTCTCGTTCTGCTATCTACCATTGCTTTAGAATTTTCGAAATTATATTGAATTAATCACATGCAGAGGCCGGCTGGACGTTCTAGTTCTGACTTGCGATTTCTGTCATTATCCCCTTCCGATTTCCGATAGATCCGATTTTCGGTACCTTCCATCATTTCCAAACGACTCCTTATCCCACGGTAATTAAACCCAGTAAATTTTTTAAAAATTAATTTCGAGATACCATAATTATTTTCTAAAAATCGAGACAAGTTTAAATGCCTACCTACTATTTACTTAAAAAATAATAAAAAATATTTAGAAAGGAATGCGCAGGAAATGGCATTTGTAGTAGCAGTATAATAATAATAGCAACTATAATAAATAAAAATAAAAAAATTTTTAAGGGAGCAATGTACACTTTTTAAAATTTAGTTAAGGCTACTTAAAAGATAAAAGTCTGTTAATAAAAATATTTGAAAAATAAATAATAAATCCTAATTATAAGATCAGGGCTAAAAATTGTGTCATATAATAAGGTGTACGATAGGGAGCTTAGGATTAGAGCAGCTTTTAGGTTCCCCTAATTATTTAACTAAAGCCTAGGGAAGTATCTCAAATTGAGGTATATCAAGCATTGGGTGTATATTATAGAAAGGATTAACTATAGCTTATAATGATGTGTTTCTTAAATAGAGGTTATAACATAGATGGTCCTTTATCGAGTGTTTAAGAGAATTTTAGGGAAGGTAACTTAAATTCAGGTTAGTTAATAGTAAAGGGTGTATATTAAAGAGAGGTCTCTCAGACTAGAGAGGTTTCTTCGGCTAAGGAGGTTTCTTCGGCTAAGGAGGTATTTCCAAAAGAGAAACCTCTAAGACAAGAGAGGTCTTTCTAAAGTCCGAATAAAGAGATCTCTCCGTCTAGGGAGGTCTCTCCGTCTAGGGAGGTCTCTCCGTCTAGGGATGGCTCTCCGTCTAAGGAGGATTTTCTGACTAACAAGGCCTCGAAAAATCTAGTAAAATTAATCAAAAACAAAATATAAATATTTTTAATAACAAAATTAGGCCATAAAAACAACAAAAAATAAATATTTAGGGCTAGAGAAGATTATAAACGGAAGGCATTAAAAATTATTTATGACGGAATATTTTAAATTTTATGAACATTATCAGTCAGTCGTTGCAACGTGGGATTTGTGTGAGGGTTATATTGCGCTAGAACTTGATTTTGTAGAAAAATAAAAAATAATCTCTATTGCAACAAAAAACAAAAACAAACAAAAATATTGTCCAAAAGCAATGAAAAAAAAATTTTTTTGAAAACGAGGAAAAATATTGGGGGGAAAACAGGAATTTTTTATTTTAAAAAATGAAAAATAAAAACAATTTTAATGCCCCATAAATTTTAATCGAAGCATTATTTCAATCCTTATGATGGAAATTTAATCAGTCACGTCGTTAGTTTCGCTTTTCTAGCTCCACTATCCTGCTTCCAAAGAAAGTGATTCTGGAAAAGGTTATCAGAAAATGAGTGTTTTGGGGAGCGCTTCTTAATGCGAGAGTGTCTCACTTCCTTAAACAATGCTCGGATAAAAGCAAAACTTTTTGAAAGCTTAGCTTTTGGTTACGGCCATTTCAAAAGCTTAGTTAGCTACAGGAGCCATACCAAGTATTGTTTGACTTTACGACTGTCAAAACATGTCATGAAAGAACACCGTCTGTGCTTAGTTCCCCTTTTTCCTTGCCAAAGTGAAATGATTAAAAAATAAAATAAATATTTTTATTTATTTAGTTGGCTAAAGAACAGCTTCCGCGCCTAGTGGTACTAGCTCTCTCAATTGCTTTTTGGAAAATTAAAAAGAATTTTTTTCCTTTTCATGCCCCTTTGTGGAATGGCAAAATTAAATGGATTTATGCCGAGACATGACTTGAGGAGATACGGTCAGGATTAAAGAGCGATATATTAAATAATCTAGATTCTCGATATTCTAGTTTTTTGTAAAGAACAAATGTCTCTGTCTAGAACAGGGATGTCACAGGTTATACGAAATCCCGATTTCTGAAATTCGAAGCTGGATTGAGACTCTAGATTGTTTGTCCCAAATTTTACAAACGAAGTCCGATACCAGATTCGAATAATTTTTGAAACCCCGATCCGAGGCTCTAACACGGATCCGAGTCTTTCTCTCTAACCAGATCCGAGTCCCTAACGTGATTTTTCTTCCCTAAACAAGAATCTAGTTTAAACAATACTGACGTCCCAACAAGCACTCCTTAATTTTTTAACGAAAAGAATAACCAACTAATTAGCTAATTAGCTTCCTCTTTTAAATTTAATAGGACTAATGCTTCTCAATAAAATCCATCAAACTGAAGCAAAATTAAAAGGCGTGCAATATCCCCCAGTTAAAGTTTAATATTTCTACTCTATTATTATACAATTATTTTTCTTTTTTTTTTTATTTTTTCTTCTAAAATGTCCATTCACCCTACCCTCTAGGCCATAACATTTTCCCCCCTTTCCGCCTACACATTGCCCTTCCAACATTTTTTATATACTATTGGCCAGCGTTTTCTGCCCTAATGAGCTGTTCCAAAAATAGACTCAAGATATTTCTTTTTTTTTTTAAAAAATTTTGTTTCTCGTTTCTCGACAAATGAATGGACA
Source organism: Meloidogyne luci (assembly GCA_902706615.1). Lineage (NCBI taxonomy): Eukaryota > Metazoa > Nematoda > Chromadorea > Rhabditida > Meloidogynidae > Meloidogyne > Meloidogyne luci. Next base: position 3,146,045 of record CACSLI010000091.1, on the reverse strand, counting down.
CTACCCCTTAGTTTAGCTTAGCTGTGCGCCAAAAAGTTTAACTAAAACAATTCAAACTTGGCCTATAATTGACTTATTAGAGAAGGAGACAAGAGAATTAATGTTCTATAAGAGTAAGTAATGAAGTTTGTAGAAATCTAAGTTTGTAACAGAGGTGGGTCGGAACAGTCAGAGATGTCGGAAATAGAAACTTTCGGAAATCGGAAATGGCACAAAAGTCGGAACTCGGAAATCAAAATTTTTTTCGGAAATCGGAATTCCGACCTACCTCTGGTGTGTAAAACAAGTTTGTAAGAAAAAAGTTTTTAAAACATGCTAGTAAAACGAGTAGATGAAAATGTTTGTTAGAAAAGTTTATAAACTTTTTTTAAGTTTGCAAAAATAAGTTTGCAAAAAAAAACATGGTTTTAAGCTTATAAAGTTTGTAAAACAAGTTTGTAAGAAGAATGTTTGTGAGAAACAAGTTCGTAAAGACATGCTAGTTAAACGTGTAGATGAAAATGTTAGTGAGAGAATGTTTGTGTAGAAATGTTTGTGAAAAAATGTTTGTTAAAAATTATAAACTTTTTTTAAGTTTGCAAGCAAACATGTTTTTAAAAATTATAAAGTTTGAAAAAAATGTTTGTAAAAGGTTTGTTTTTATTTTCTTTTTATAAAAAGGTTGTTGAGCTTTTCAAGTTTGTAAAAAAAGTTTTAAAAAAAGTTTTCAAGCTTTCCAACTTTTAAGAAAAACAAAAGCTTGGCGCACACTTAAATTTATGTTAAAGCGGTCAGAAGATATATAATGCAAGTTTTTTTTAGAAAAAAGCTGAAAATAACAGCAAAATGAGAAGAAAAAAAACAAGAAAATGCCAATGGTTATTTGCTCTTTCCATTATAAATGGAAAAGGTAAAGGGAGCTGATATTGCAAAAAATAAGCGGTCGAGAATTATTGACAGCCGCCTAGTTTGAATGGCTATCTTTAAGTCAGGTGACCAATTTGAGGGAAAAAAGGGAATAAAAATAAAGGAAGGATGGGAAAAATGAGGTTACTACATAAATGATGTTTTTTAAACTAAGGTTCGACATTGGGAAATAAATTATTAGTTAAAGGAAGGGACTTGGGAGAGAAGCAGCCGCATATTATGGGGAAAAGCATGGACAATGATAGAGATTTGATAAAATTGTAAGGTTCCTATGAATGACTGTGGAAGATTACCAGATTCCTTGAAGTTTCTGGAGTATAACCAGAGATTCAGAACCGTTATCATAACCAAACAGAAAACTTTGAGTATCCAGGCTGGAGCTGGGGAATGCTAGAAAAAATAGCAACTCGGGACTAGGGTGTCGCATCCTGCGAATTACTCATTTAAATAAACTTAGGAAATTATGAAATTTGTTAATCACTAGAAATTCCTTATTCTTTTTCCCATAAACATATTTTGAAATACTTTCTATAAATTAACCGCTATAAAAATAGCTGGCTTTTTCCCAGATTTATCTCTTTCTTAGCGGTCATTAAGCTCTCTCTTTGGATCAATGCTTCCCTTTCATTATAAAATAAATATTTTCTTCTCTTAAATTAATTGCACCTTTTCTATTGTGAAATAAATAAATTATTAAACGTTCGAATTAATTATAATTAATATAAATTAGGATTCCCATAAATATAGGGAAATTTTCCTACAGCTCAGCCGGTTCGAAAAAAAATGTCAGCCCCCTGCCGCGATGCATTGCGGCTCCTTGCTGAAGATGCTACCGAAATTTTAGAAAATAAAAAAGAATTTAAACTCCCCGAACAAACAGGTAGCATTTCCCTCCACCGTGCAAACATTCGCTCCCTAATTACATCCCTCGAATTAGAATTAGGAAATGTCTCTGAAACAATTACAGATATAACCTCATCCCATGAAAGATGGATGACCGTCCGTACAAGTATGACTGGTGCAGAGCGCCAAGCCGATACCCCCATATATGAAACATTTATTACTGAAATCCCATTCCTTAATATAGTCAGAGATTTAAAAAGATATTCCCGTAAACTCCTTTATGAAAAGGCCAAATTAACAGAAGCTCTTCCCAACCCCTCCCAAATTACAAATACACATTTTCACCTCCCGAAACTCTCTCTCCCCAAATTTAGCGGAAAATGTGTTGAATTTACATCATTCTGGAATTCATTTAAAGTCGGTGTTCACGACGTTCCAGACCTTTCCGACGCCGTTAAATTCAATTACCTCAAGGAATGTCTAGATGGACCCGCACTTTTATTAATCAAATCCCTTCCTTTAACGAATGCTTCTTATCATGAGGCAATCCGACTTTTACGCGAAAATTATGGAAATTCCGATGAAATAAATAGAACCCTTCTCCATTCAATCCGAAAATTACCCACAGTACATTCCAATAATGGCCCTGAAAATTTTTGTATGGAACTACGAACATTCGTAGACCAATTTGAACTATTATATTTACAAATGATTGAACAGGAATTCGACAGCAATACACTCTCAATCCAAATGGAACTAGAATCAAAACTTCCGCCGCCGATTCTGGAAGAGATTTTTAAAGCTAAAGACAACTATGGAGAAAACTGGCAAACCGATCAATTACGGACAACATTAAAACAAATACTGAAAAGAAAGGAAGGAATAAAAGCCCTCGATGACCAAAAGAAGGAGCTAAACGAAAAGATAAGTCACTCTTGTATTCCAAAATCACCACGACCCGTTAGACAGATTAGCCCTCCTAACACACAACAATCCTCCCTAACATTCACCGTATCCCAGCAAAACAATAAAACAGGGAGGTTAAAATTCCCCTGTATTTTCTGTAACCAACCTGACCATCTATCCCACCTGTGCTATAACTATAATTCCGTCCATTCTCGAAAATCCCGTTTATATGAGAAAAAATTATGTTTTAATTGCTATAAACCCAACCATATTGCGAGAATGTGTAAAAGACACCATACTTGTACCCAGTGTCATAATTTACATCCCAGAGCACTTTGCCCGAATTTATTTAATCCCCAAATCAATGAATCCCGCGTAGATGAAGATTACAATGAAGAAACCAATATTTCCCCTCAACAAGAATTTCCCCAACAACATACAATTAATCACTCACAAATAACGTCAAGCACTCCCCCTCCTATAACTCCAATCCCTTTATCCTTAATAAAATTGCCAGATAAATTTTATACTGTAAAATCGTTAATTAATTATTCAAAAAACGAAACCGAATTACCCCAATTAAACAAAAAGAGTGAAAATAAGTCCTTACTGTCCGAAGAGCCAAAATTAATCAATAACATAATTAAATCTTGCCCACAAATACACAGCAATCAAAATCAATCACCCACCCCCGATCCCACTACAAATCCCACGACTCCCATTCCTATAAATAAAATTAATCAAAAACATGGTCCAATGAAGGCCAGTGAAAATAATAAGTTAGAAATAAAATTTTCAGTTCCCACAGATAATGTTCGTAGAAGGAAAGGACTAATTAAATCTTCAGGCCCCCCAGGTGATGTTCCATCAGACAAATCTCCAAGTCCTACTCCCCCCGCAACTAAATTGGACTCTTGTGATATACCCACTTCCCCGCCTGTTGCTACTGACAAACACCAATCACAAAATATTCCGTCTACAAAGCCACAACCACATGCTCCTTCAGGAATGAAAATGAATTTGTACACTCCACCGCCTCCTCCCAGCTCCCCAATCAAATTTCCAATCAGCCGTGTTCGAGTGCTCCCTTCTGGTTTTGTTGAACGCCTTCCAGTCTCATACATAGCAAAAAATCAATCGTCCGAATTGCAGATGAACAAGAAAATTAAGAAAAGAAGAATTTCAATCATTCCACCATTAAACTCAATTAGATTTATGGTCCCCTTTACCATTGGGCGAAAGCCGCATATTATAACAAACTGTATCAATGTAATTCAAAACTGGCCCATTCCTAATCTTCTCCCTTTATTAAACATCCAGCCTATTTTGTATTACCTCCCTTTACTCAATATCCAACCCATTCACTCAATGTTCGCCGCGGGAGTGTCGCATCCTGCGAATTACTCATTTAAATAAACTTAGGAAATTATGAAATTTGTTAATCACTAGAAATTCCTTATTCTTTTTCCCATAAACATATTTTGAAATACTTTCTATAAATTAACCGCTATAAAAATAGCTGGCTTTTTCCCAGATTTATCTCTTTCTTAGCGGTCATTAAGCTCTCTCTTTGGATCAATGCTTCCCTTTCATTATAAAATAAATATTTTCTTCTCTTAAATTAATTGCACCTTTTCTATTGTGAAATAAATAAATTATTAAACGTTCGAATTAATTATAATTAATATAAATTAGGATTCCCATAAATATAGGGAAATTTCCTACAAGGGCAATATAAAATAAAATTAAAAAAAATAATTTAGACTGCCCTATCAGCTAGGGGATTACCAGATTCCTTGAAGTTTCTGAAAGATCACCAGAGACTCAGAACTGTTATTTTAACTGAACAAAAAACTTGGAGTATCCAGGCCAAGAGATATTAAGGATAGCAACTAGTGACTGGGGCAATAGAAAATAAAATTTAAAAATAATTTAAACTGCCCTGCCAGAAAATCTTTTCCTAGGAGAAAGTAAAGGGTTGATAAATGAAGGAAAAATTGAAAATAAAATTTGAAATATTTTTAAAAAATAAAAAACCATCCCCATATTTTTGTCCATTTTCACTATTATTTTCATTCATTTTGCTCTAATTTGACCTAAACGGAAACGTGAATGGAACGCTTAATAAAGAGAGCAAAATTACAAAAACGCGCAAAATTGGGACGATTATTTTGCAATGGAGTGAGTGTATAGAGTGAAGGGAACGGGAAAAGTAGAGTGAAGGGAACCCTTACGGCAAATTCAAAAAAAAAAAATATTTTTTTAAACTTTTTGACATTTATTTTTATTTCTAAAAATTAAAAAAAAAGGTTTATTTTTCTAAATCAAATAAAAATATTGAGAAGAAATTAATAGGGAGAGAGCTGTTCGGAAAATTAAGAGGGGAAAATAAATCAAATAATTAATTAAATAATAATTAAATTAGCAATTGAATTATATTAAAAGTAATTTTTTAAATGGATTCTGATAGGTCTGAAAATTAGTTTTAGACAAGAATTTTCTTAATTTTTCATTTTCAGAAAATTTTTCAGAATTTATTTTAAGAAAATAGGGACCTAATCACTATTGGTCGTTGCACGAGGAACAAACGTAGCGCGCATTTAAATATTAATGCATAACTTATATGAATATTCACAAAATTTTCTACAGATATCCCTAATAGTCTTAACTACCTTCTCTATAAATTTCAGAATTTCTGGTTTTTTATTTCTCAAGTTATGATCAATTAAACACAGGAAATTGACGATTTTTCAACAAAAACAAGACATTTTTACCTATAATTTTGAAAATCTGCGACTTAAAATTCTGAAATTTTTAAAGACGTTAGTTAGCCTTATTTGGAATATATGAGCAAATTTTTACAGAATTTGAAGAATTTTTGACAATTTTATTAAATTTTTGCTAGTCCATGTCTCAGTTATTAATGCCCTATTAAAAATAATTTAAATTTCAATCAGAATAAAAAATCAGAAAATTCTGAAAAATTCTGAAAAAAAGATAGAAAAATGCCAAAATTCAAAAAAAAAATTCGGCAAGTTTCCGTCCCAATTTAACTATTCCCAGACAATTTACTACTATTTATTTTTGATCGTTTAAAAAGTGTACAATCAAACTCTTTATTTGCCTCTATTTTTAAATTCCTCTTTTCATTTTTGCTGTAAATCAAGCTGAAAAGTAGTAGTTAAATGGTCCGTTATAATCGGCCCAGTAGTTTGGGCGGCAAATAAAAAAGGAAGAAGAAGAACGAACGTTTTTATTTTTAAGCATGCGGGAGATTAATCAAAAAAAGGGGGAGAAAAATGAGAATTTTTGAAGAATTATCGAAATATAAAAGATAATCCTTTATTCTTATCTTATCATAATCTTCGGGTATGTATAAAACAAAGGAATAGGAAAGAGAGTGGGATATCTCAAACGTAGGGTAAGATGGAGGTTAGGAAACATGTGACATCATGGGATTAATGGAGGGAGAGAGGCAGGGTTGAGAAAAACGTGGAGTCGAAAAAAAGTCCGGGTTTCGGGTCTCGGGTAATCCGGCCCATCCCTAATGTGGAGGGGGGAGGATTGCGCACATAATGGGCAAGAAACCGAGATGATGGGATAAGTGGGAGATTGGGTGTGATAATAAGGGATAGTGGGAGCGATGTGATAAGATAATAGTATAAGATCAGTGACAAAAGGTAAGTGTAATGAGTGAAGATAATATTTGATAGGGAAGAGAGGATTTGATAAAATACGAAAGCAGCTGACATGCTGTGATAACTGAGGAATTGAAGGATATTATATTTGCCGTGGATAAACGGTCATAGAAAAACTGCTCAATAAAATATTTCTTGATTTATGGAAGGTCAATAAAATATTTTTTAAATATATGCCCATAATATTAAACTTTTCTTCAATGAACTAACTCGCGCACCCAACAGATTTTTTCTACTTCCATCAAAAGATTATTATCTCGGCCATTAGGTGCCCTTCTCGACCTTTTAATTACCGCAATTCCTTTGGCGGTTATTTCTATATTTAATGATTATTTTATGATATAATATGAAAAATGTGAAAGGTTAAGTTATTAATGAGAGTATATTGAGGGAGAATATTAGCCTAATTATAACAAAAATGAATCCAGCCCTCTGAGATGGGGAAATAGACCCGTTAACACTTAAGAACGTCCCAAACTGCACCGCAGAAGTCTGACCAAGACTTGGTCTCGATAAAAAATCTTGAGTAGCAAAGCATGAGACAGTTAATCTATCACTAAGATCCGCTTATATGATCAGAGGATAATAACGATTTTCAAGTAAATTAATTAATTTTAGGGATCATTTCTTCGGTACTGGATCAATCTTCGTTACTGATTTTAATTTTTTAGATCACCTTGGATCATTCCCAAAATAACATGGAAACACATGCAGCTTAGATAAACTTACTTCCGATTTAGCTTGCGAGATGTTTCAAAATTTTTATTTTTTTCGGAAATAAAAATTTTTTGATCAATCAGTTTCTTATTTTAAAAATAAAAAGCAAAAGCCGTGACAATTAAGAAGCAGTTATCGCTTCGCGCAAGCGTTTCTTAGTGTATTTGAGGCAAACAAACAATCCAATAAAGTAAATATTTTGAGAGGGAAAAAGTGAAGGAATGAGGGAAAAAAATTAAAAAAAAATATTTTTAAATTTCTAATGGGTCATTTAACGCTTTGAACAATTTTAAGCATTTCCTGTAGAAGCAATAGATGTTCGGAACTGCAAGAGATTGAAGGTGGGTATGTCTGGAGGTGGGTATGTCTGGTTGAGGGTTACCAGATCCTGGAAGATTTCCATGAACTGCAAGAGATTGCAGCTGGGTTTGGTGTTAACAGATATTGGGAGATCTCCGGATCAGTTATCCGATCCGAAATTTTGGGATATCCGGTTTTTTGTGATCCGGATATCCGCCCACCTTAGTTTGGGAGAATGGAGATGGGTATGTCTGGTTCAGGGTCCTATGAGATTTCCAGATCGGATCTAAAATATTGGATATCCTGCCGTTTTCGGATCCGGATATCTCTATCCGCCCTAGTCTGGGGACGCGATTTCCTACTAGTTTCGGGTCAGAGTTAGGCTTAAAACGATTGCTGTTCATTATCAATAAAATAAATAAAATTGTTTAGCAAAACCATGAATTGAGTAAATTCAGCCTAAAAGCAAATAGAGGACGATTTAAGAAGATAATAATGCGTAGAATGAGAGAAAATGTTGGGGAAACAACAGGAAAGTAAATTGAGAGAATTAAATTGGGGAAATATTTTAAATTGTAGAAGAGAATTTTTTGAAAAAATTTTGAAAATTCTAGGCCTAGTATTCTCATTTAATTTTTTAGTCCAGGCTATCTAGTCAGCGATAATAGATAAGGTAAGAAAATGATGAAAGTCAAAACATAAAATAGTTATTAAAGATGGATTCGTAGAATTGTGTTGGGACTCACAGAGCTTGATTTGGAGCTTCATTTGGAGCTTCAGAGCTTGATTTGGAGCTTCATTTGGAGCTTCAGAGCTTGATTTGGAGCACTCAGAAAATAGACTAAATCTTGTAAATTACCGCCAGCCGATCATGTGGTGGCTAAAGATTTAAAGAAGTACTTTATAAAAATTCGAAAAGAACCCAAGACTTGCTAAAATTACCAATCCACCTTTATTGAAATTATCAATTCGACCGTAAGGAAAAAAATTTTTATTATCAAGAACAAATAAAAAGTTTTATTTTCAACAAAATCACGGTTAAAAATTATTAAAAAATTTTTAATTATTAAAAAAAAATAAAAATTAAAATAAGGCTTTTAAACTACTTCAAAATATAATTAAAAAAAGGGTTAAAAAGGGAGTCCGAACGGTGGAATGCGAGAAATGGCCGAGGGTGGTGGAAGGCGCGGCAAGGCATGGGCAGTAGTTTGAGTTATTATTGTGTGCCAGCAGGTACGAGGAAAGAAAAAAAACTTTAAAAATATTTTAAATGATTTTTGAGCTTTTTTGAGGATTAAATTTAAATTAATAGACAAGGATGAGGAAGAAAATTATTTTAAAATTAAAAAATGGAAAAATATATAGAGGAAGAGATGGTAAGATAAATATGGCTCAGATTTAAATTTTTTGGCAGGAGAGTCAGGCGCGGAAGTTTGTTTCTAGGCCATTGCTTGACTACGATCCCCGATATCCTCGTTCCCGAAAAAGTTCTCCGACATTCTGGGACCAACACTAGATTTTACAATCATTTCAATAAATCGCCTCATCTCCTCTTATTCCCCAAGATCATTTCTGAAGGAGGTATAATGAAGGAAGATTAATTCTTCTTGCTGTTAATAACCCTGATGGGAGAAAAGAAAGAAGGGTAGGAAGAGAGATGGTTAGAAATGCTGTTCCCCATCCCTTTCTGAAATTTGAAAATTTGAGGCTTTGATAACCTAAAGGATTGCGAGGAGGGATAAAGAGAGGGGAGGAATATAGAGAGGAGGTCTAAAGAAGGAAGAATAATCAAGGAAGAAATAAGGGAAGAATTAATTTTGATCATCAAACGGAAGAGGAAAAAGTCAAGAATGGGCAAGGACGAGAAAAAGTGTTGACAAGAAAAATATTTTTGTTTAGGTGACCAAAAAGCTAGGAAAAAGAGACGCACCTTTGTAAATAAATATTTAAAAAAATTTTTTTAAATGGACAGCCGAATGCTTATTTAAGAGGCTGGCGAGAGTTTTTGGGGATAAACGGAGAATTTAAAGGGGAAAATAAAAATAAGGGGGGGGGGAGTCATAGGACTTTAAAAATTGAGAAAAGCAATCAAAAGCTGCTTGCTGACCGTTGATTATTATTTAAATATTTTTGTGTGTATTTTAAGAGGGAAAAGCACTTTTATTTATTTTTATTAGAAAATTTAAAAAGTTTTTTCCCGATTTGGACGGAGAAAAGAATTTAAATAAATAAATAAATATTTTTACTTTTTTGGGCAGTCTAAGCTTTATAAAATAATTTGTTGGGCATTTTTGGGTATAAAATTATTATCTAGGAATTTTAAAACAAATATTGAAGCAAAAAATATTGTGGGATATTTACTTAATTTTAATTGAAAAATAGTAAAAGAAAAATTCTGGTAATAAATTTATTATATAATACACGGAAAAAAATACGGAAAATAATTACGGAAAATGTATTTCCGGAAACATTTAATTATGATTTTCCGGAAGTATATACATATGTATAGTTTACCGGAAATAGTTAATTATTAAAAAAATTTTCCGGAAAATATTTCCGGAAATATATAAAATATGTATGAGGATATTTTCCGAAAATATTTTATAGTTTAAGGAAAAGTGTATTATTTTTCCGGAAAAGAATAATATATTTTCAGGAAAATTATCCGTAAAACATGCATAGCAACTATAAAATGTTTCTAGAAACATTTCCGATACAGATAAAAACCAGAAACACAAACTAATAATTGGCTACGAAGTTTATATGAAAAGTAGGGTTGGGGGTTTCTAACCAGGCCTCATTTTTACAGGACCAGGCCGACCAAGTCTTTCGGGCCAAAATTCAATGCCCGATTCCGGGCCCCCTACAAACCGGGCCCCAAACCCTAATAAAAATATATAGTAATTTCTAAAAATACAAGAATAAATTAGTAAAATCTGTTTAGTTTTGTTTTGCTTTATTTTATCAACTCAAGATTTAAGGTTTCCTCATTCTTCCTTCTTCCTTTTGTTTTTAAGGGCGATTGTTCTTTCACGCATTTCTTTTTTGTTTTTTACCTTCTTTCCGTTCCATCTCACGTTTCTTTTTTTCTAGTCAAAATATTTATCCTCGACACATTCACGTTAGTCCACAATTCGCTTCCGTCTTTCAAAAGTGGCTAACTGAACAATGGAAAAAATAAAAAAATAAATAAATCCCAGAGTATTTACTCACCATTTTATCCTATATTGTATTACAAAGAAAAATATTGTATTACAAGGAAAATATAATAAAATAAGAATAAAATTAGCTCTCGATTTTTATAAACCTTGAAGATTAACACAAAGGTGTGGGTAATTTGGCCCCAAAAGTAGGAACATAATTGGAGGAAACTTCAAGTTTATAATCGAAATTTTTTACTTTTCTTAAATCTGGGATGGAGAGGATTAAGGAGATATTGTAAGGGAATAAATTGAAATGTCCGTATTTGATTATTTAAAAAATCTTGATCTTCAATAACACGAGATTTTTGTTTCGATAGCCTCGTTAAGAGGGCATTTTGGCCTTAAAATTAGGCCTCAAAATTATTTATTATTTTATATTTATTAACTGAAGGTTGAATTTACTTATAATTTGGTTAATTTTGGTAAAATGTGTCATTCTAATAGGCAATAATATTTTTTAATATTAAAATTATTTTTAAATTTTCAATTTTATTAAGAATTAATAATAAAAATTTTTTTCCAACATCCCATAAATGTTACAAAAAATATTAATATTTTTCACATCGATCAGATTTACTGATAACAAACAACACATAATATTATTAAGTAGTTACTATGGAAATATATTTATTTACTATTTTGCATTTTATTTAAAAATAATTTTATTTTGTTGTAATTTCAGAGGCATAATAATATTTATTAAAATAAATTGTTGAATATTTTATTTGTTGATTTTAAATTATTTTGAAATTTTTATTTAAATTTATTTTTACTTTTTATTAATTAAATGGAGGAAAATTATCATAAAAATAAAATTATTAAAGAAAATGATAATGAAATTAAAAATGACAGAAGCAATAAAAAATGCCGGGTAAATTGTTAAAAATTTCTGAAAAAAATTTTCTTGAAAAATTTTTTACTTTTTAAGAAAAATTAATAATGCTTTTGCGGAAAATTTAAAAAATCCTTTTTATGAATTCTTTTTGGAAAAATTTTTTTCTTAATTTTTTATAAAAAATTTATTCTAAATTTATTAAAAATAAAAAAATATTTAAAGATATTTTGGTCAATTATCACAATACTGTCTGTAGCGATCTCTACCGGATACGGCTCACAAGTTAAATACTCTCTTTTAAATGATGATCCAAAACACTTTTTTCCTCCATATACAATGATGTGGTTTAATAATTGTTGTTTGGTTTGTAAAATACATTTAATTAAGTATTTGTGTTTTCCGGAAAATTTAAAAAAATCATAGATTTTATTAATTGTATACGTTCCGGAAACATCTAATTAATTAAAATGTTTTCCGGAAAATAATTCCGGAAATATTTTATGCAAAACACTTCAGGGATTATGATAACCGGAATAATAGTTTAATATGTATAACTTCCGGAAAAATTTAATTATTTAATAGTGTTTTCCGGAAAATACATATTCCAGAAAACTTTTATACTTACTTTTGCCTTCCGGAAATAATTTTTACTTATGATTAAATTTTTTAGAAAATATCAATTAAATTGTGTTTTCACAGCTTAAACCGGAAACAGACTGGAGACTTTCCGGAAAAGTTGTAATTTAATTTATTGCTTCAGTAAAATATTAGAATTACTAAATATTGTATTTTCCGGAATCTAGGTTGAAGTTTATTTGTATTTTCTTTTAAAATTTTTTATTTTTTAAAGATTATATGTTTTCCTCTCTTCTTATTTTATGAAAAATGCATAAAGAAAAATCAAATGTCATTGAAAGAACTTACTAGTAAATCCTCACGAATTTTTTCTGATGATGGATTTCGATTTGGGTTTTTTATTTTTAAACAAAATTAAAATTTAAAAATTCTTTTCAGTCCATTTTTCTTAAAAGAATTTTTCTTTTTATGCCTCTATACTTTTGGCAATTATTCCTATGCCTTATCGCTAGGCAAAATTTCATCATCCGCAGCTTTAACAATTAGAAGTTTTGAAGTTTCTGTTGTCTATATTTTTGGGCGGATTGTGTTAAAAGACAAATTTAATATTTTTAAGGTACGTTAGTTAGTTATGCAAAATTTAGTCAAGAATTTGTCATCTAAGCCCCATAATACCTGTACAATTTGAACTCTTCACTATCATTCATCAGGCTCACCAGGGATTAATTTGACATAATACCAGTCCATAAGGCCACCAGAGATAAAACTGTCACCTCCTTGTAGTTTCGAATGTCTTAAGTTATTAATCTGTAATGTATTGTTGTGAATCAGTTTCTTAAGCAAATCATTTCAGCCCCAGAAATTTGAAAACTTTTTGGGGAATAGTGAAACTCTAAAGCTACTCTATTAAAATAATTAAATGTCCATTCCAATATAAACAATTATTTTTTAGACAATAGCTGTATTCTTGGCAATGATAGGAGTTATATCAATTGCTCTAGATAAGGAATTTGCAGCTAATATCATTGGATTTCTGTTAGTTTTGCTGTCATGTCTTTCTGATTCGACTTACAAGGCAATTTAAATTTTAAAAATTTTTTACAAATTTTTTCAGGTTACCTTCAAATTAATTTCGGGAGAACAAGCTTCTTTAGGTGAGGGTATGCTCTTTCTATCAGGCATGGCAATAGTTAACCTTCCTCTTAACTTCCTACCAACTTCAATTTTGGTGTATTTTGGTTATGATATTTGGCAATGGGACAGTGTTCCATGGGGAAATTTTTTGAATTTTGTTTTTCTGACTTTTGGTAAATTTTTAAAAAAATTTTTTCAGTATTTTTTAAAATTTTCTAAAAAATTTTTTTGGAAATTTTTAAAAGTTCAAATTTTTTTTGTGTTTTTCAGTCTTCAACATTGCTACAATTTTTGGCGTGGCAGCTCTAGGCCCTTTATCAATCGTAATTGGCGTTCTCTGCGGCATTCCGATAAGCATAGGTATGTTTGGATTATTAAATTCAAATTTAATTTTTATAATAAATATCTAGTTATTGACGTGATTTTACGAGGTAAGCATCTAACTGTAACTTTTGTAATTGGAGCAGTCTCGTTGATAACATCGGCAATTTTGGCTAATTTCCACCAACAATTAGGCTATTTATTTAAAGGAGATAAGAGGGAAAATAGGAGGAATGAACAGAATATTTAATTAATTTTTATAATTTCTAAAAAAAAATTTTTTTTAATTTCAAAAAAATTTTTTTTTAATTTTTCTAAAGTATTTTAATTTAAAAAATTTTTTATATTAAAATCCTTTTATAGAAATAATTCCAAAATATTACAAAAATAGATTGAAAAATAAATTTTTTAATAGACATGCTTTTAAGAATACAAATTGAAATTTTTCTATTTAAAGAAAAACTTCTAATCCTTTAAAATATCATGCAAAAACTTCTGGAAAAAATTTTCCTTACAGTTTTACTAAATGTATTTTCCGGAAAATATAGAACTTATTTTAAATACAAAAGTTTCCGGAAAATATTCTAAAACTCAAATATCGACTACATTCCGGAAAACAATTTAAATTTCCGGAAGTTATATAACTATGAGAATGTATATTTCCGGAAAATACAATTATAATGCATTCCGGAATGTTTTATGAAACACAACATTATTTTTCATTGTGTTTTTAATGTGTTTTTGTTTTTTATTTGTGTTTTTCAAACATTCCGGAATGAAATACATTGCTCCTGAAACATGTTTAGAACACAACATTATTTTCTAAACATGTTTCAGGAACAAAGTTTTTCTTTCCGGAATGTTTGTAAAACACAAATAATATTCCTAATAAACATGTTTTTCTATTTATATAATTGTTTTTGTTTAATAAGTTCCAAACAAGTTTCTATAAACTTGTGTTTCCTCTAAACATTTGTGTTTTCTTTTGTTTATGAACAACATTTAATTGTTTTTGTGTTTCTTTTGATTAGTTTTGTATTTTCTTAAGATTTCTATATGTATTTTATTATTTTCTTAAGGAATTTTAATTATTATTATTCACGTGAAAAACATTTTTTAATGAAAATAAGGGAATCCCTAGTTATAATCTTTATTTATTTTTCTGGATTAATTTAAATAAATTAATTAATAATTTTATTGTTTTGGCTATAACTCATATTTATTACTGTAATTTTTTATTAAATTTATTTATTTATGCAATACATCTAAAAGCTTTTTAGGATTAATTTGAGAAAGAAAAATTTGCAAAATAAATATTTGTAAATAAAAATATTAAAAGACATGAAATAAGTAGACGACTAAAACACATGAATATTTATTGTATTTTGTTAATCTATAGAGATCAGCCAAAGTTTTATTTTTAAACTAGTGTGTTCACGCTAGGTTAACCGAAGCCAAGAGCGAAACCTACCTATGTTTTAGGCCAATTAACTAAAACAGAAAGCCTGGGTAACGTTTAATAGCCGATAGAGAACATTCCATTTTGAACAATAACAAATTAACTTTATTTGTATTTTCCGGAAAATTTAATTAATTAATTAAAAGTATTTCCGGAAAATTTGATAACACAAAATACATATTTTCCGGAAATTATATGATTTAAGCAAATTAATACCATTCCGGAAACTAATTAAATAAGTTTACGGAAAATACATAAAATACAAGTATTTGTATTTTCCGGAAGATTTATAACTTTATAATAATTAAAGACTACCGGAAAATATATGTAACACAAATATTAATAAAACTGAAATATAACTAGGTCTGGCTGGGGGTTGAAGTTGTTAGTGCTTTTGAACGTCTTGCATTCTTTGTTGCAAAACCTAGCTTAATTGCAATTATGTGACAATTCAGAATTTTTGAGAGTTAATCTATAAAGAGCAAAATCCATAAGCTTGTTCCAAAAGTAGAGTCCAAGGTTTAACTAAGGTAGCACCCCGAGCCTTCGGGACGGATGGCCGGTGATCGGGGTTTGTCGCGAAGAGCCTTCGTAGTTCGGTTCGAGGTTTTTGCCAAAAAAAGATAAGCGGGATCGGGTTTCGAGGACGGATGCTACTCTTGCCTTAAAAACTCTAGTTTAAACATGAAATTTTGGCTGATCTCTGTCGGTTCACAAAATACAGTAAATATTAAATCCACATATGTGTCATATGTATATGTATTATTTCCCAAAGGCTGTTTATTTCCACATAAATCAGTCCCCGCCACTACCATATAGGTCTCTATTATTTTTTTTTCTATAAAAAATTTTTTCAACTAATTTCGAAAAGAATTTTTTCTATTAAAAATAGCATAATTATACAATACAATTATTTTTAATATATTAATAATTACCATGTTAAAAGCATATTTTACACATTTTATTTTTCGCTTAAGCTCTTTTTAAAAAATTTTTTTACATCACTACAGCAAGTACTTTATAGGGTAATTTTCTTTAAAAATATGTAAAGTGCAAAAAAACAATACAGTATTCAAGTACAAATTTTTCTTTCGAAAATGTGTATGTTTATAATTAAAAATTGTGAAAAAACGGATATATAAAAATAAATATTAACGAGAAAATTTATTATAATAATTTGGTGAGAAGAAGATTTTTTGGGCGCGGAGTTATAGTTAAGTAAATTTTAAATAATATACCGTATTTCCTCTAATACACCCCATGGGGCCCTATTTTTCAACTATCCTCCAAGGTGGGACTGTATTTGAGGGTAGAGCATTAATTAAGGGGGGGGGGTTTTATTTGAAGAAATTTGCTAGGTAAATTGATTATTTATAGTGTAAAGCTAAAACAGACCCAACAAAGACGGTAAATTCTAAGATATACCCAAGCTAGCGTATCATAACTATAAGATATCAAACGCTTCAGAAAGTATGGTTCCAAAAATTTAAAGCTTCCACAGTCTTTGGAACCGTTGTCGTAACTGCTGTCTAATGAAACGTTTTCTGGAACCGTTAGATCGCTTGAAATATCATGTCATTCATTTTCCTAGTAATGCTAAAAAATTTTTTTGAATTTTTTTCAAAAAATTTTTGAATATTTATTCAAATTTTGATTTTCAACCAGATACTGAACCGGTGTTTTTGACAAATTAACATAAACCGAAAACCAACGATAACTCAAAACACTGGGGGCCAATTTTCATAAATATTATCCAAAATTTTTTATTTAATGCTTCTCATTTGCCATTCCTAAATTTTTCTTTAACAAGTTTCAGGATTAATTAATCCATAAATTTTTATTTAAATTAAAATGGAGAATTTTATTTTAATTTGCTATTAAATAGAGTATATAAACTTTAGCAAAAAGTTTAATAAAAAAAATTATGTATAATCCATTTGCAACATAAAAATTCGAAATTAAAATTTAATTCTTCAAAGATCAATTAAATATTAAAAATTATGAAACGAAAACTAGAGTTCTGTTTATGTCCGAGGGCTGTACGAAAGTCGACGTGCAATGGTTAACAGTTTATCCAAAAGAAAAATATACAATGTAGGCGAAGGGATAGAGTGGGAACAGACGAAGGAGATCAGGGACTAGCCGGGCTAGTATGATCCAATTAGACTTTCGCTTACAGTGGCTTTTATAGTAGTGTTATCACTACACAACAAGTTCGACCACCGTCCCCGGGGCCGGTGGTTCACCGGGGACGGTGGGAGGCTCTCCCCCAGAGCTATCATCACCGTAGCAAAAACCACCGCTACCACCGTAACCGTATTTATTTTAATATAACGACAGTCTCTATTATAACGACACCCTAGAGGAGGGTTTAAAAAAACGACATGTCGTTAAATTAGAATAAATACGGTACGTAAATTATCGTATTTCCTCTAAAATAGCCCCCCTCTCGAAAATAGCCCCCCCTCTAAAATAGCCCCACCCCCCTCTAAAATAGCCCCACCCCCCTCTAAAATAGCCCCACCCCCCTCTAAAATAGCCCCCCTCCCCCACCACTAAAATAGCCCCCTCTCTAAATAGCCCCCCCCCCTCTCTAAAATAGCCCCCTCTATAGGTCGATCGAAAAAATAGCCCCCGGGTGCTATTTTAGAGGATTTGCTGTATATCCTTTGAATGATATTTATTTTTAAAATAATTTTTTCTTGTTTATTTATTTTATTCAAATTTTAAGTGCATAATATTTACGCAAATAATTTTTTTATTATTCTTAAAAATAATGCGTTGTTTACATTTATTTTTTTTTAATTTTTTTAATTTTTTAAACCTATTAAAAAAATTTTTTTGCAATGGATTAGACATTTATATGTTGTTTATATTAATAAAAATTTTGAAAAAAACGGTAATTAGTTATATTTAATTAATGAAGAGACTTTTAATTATTTTATGGAATAATTCAGGTGGAAATTGAAGACAAATCTTGACGGAAATTTAACGGAAATAGAAACGGAAAGGCAAAAAATAATGATAATTTTCGAGTTAATTTTTTAATAGACAAAAAATAAATTTTACGTCAAAAATAAATAGGTACGTTAGTTGGTAATAATGCCATTTACAGAATCCAATTTTTTGTTTCCTAATTTTTTCTTATATATGTACAGAATGGTCAAACTTTTTCCTTTCTTCCATTAAAAAGGTTACAGCTAGGGTTGTAATCCGTCCCCGTCCCCGAAAGTCGGGGAATTTGAGAGATTTTTTGAAAATTCCCCGTTTTCTGTCCCCCCCTCCCCCCGTGGCGCTGCCTCCCCGAAAATTTTCCCCGTGGCCCTCCCCACCCGTCGGGGAACAACCCTAGTTACAGCCCAAGTAGGCGGCCATAACGGCGCAAAGCCATAACTTTCTTCAAGATTTTCGAATCTTAACAAATTTAGTATTAAACGATTCCTCTCATCGAGCTAAAGAAAATGGTACTAAAATTAATAAGGGTCAGAAATTTTCTAGTTAGATATATGGCTTTGCACCGTTATGGTCTTGCCTACTTGGTCGTGTCCCATCCAAAAATAATCCTTTTTGATTTTTGTAATTGGGATGGAAGAAAGGAAAGAGTCTGACCATTCTGTACATATATAGGAAAAAACTTGGGAAGTAAAAATGGGGTCCATAAACAATACTATAAAAAATAAACAATTGTATAAACAAATCGTTAGTTACAGGATTTTGGCTCGGGTCTTTCGCTTTATAAAATCTGTCTTAGCACACCTTTTAGAGGCATGTTTTCTTCAATTTATGCAAGGGAAAATAAAAATTTTTATACCTTTATTTTTATAAAAAGTACAAAAATGTACCCAACTTTTAAATTTTAATTAATGCCGAGAAAAATCAGATAAAATATAGTTTGTGGCACTATTTAGAAAGAGTACTAAAAAAATTTTTTTGTGTCAACCACGAGAAAAAATATGTGTAAAATTAATATTAAATAGTTAAAAAATATAAATTTGCCTATAATATTTCGCTCATTTTTATTGTAGTTACTTGTCCTTATAGAAACTGAGGAGGTAGCCCAACTTAGCGCGAACCCAACTTAACGCAGAGCTATAACTTGGTTCAGAATTGTCGAATCTTGGACCACCTGGTATGGCTCGATTCAGCTCGTCGAGGCGCATCGAACCATACCAAGGCGTCCCGGATTCGACCATTTTGAACGATGTTATAGCGGTAAGTTGGGCTCGAGGTAAGTTGGCCTGCTCCCTTCCCTTTATTTTTATTAAAATGTCCTATAGAAACGGATCTTTTAATAAGCCTATTTTTACCCCTTTTTAAATGCACTTTTAGAATTTCTTTTAATTTTCTCTTTTAAAATTTTATTTTCTCGTTTGGCCATTAGCCAAGTACTACAAATCTTTAAAAATAAAAAAAAAATAAAAAAAAATAATGACTCAGCCAATAATTTTAAAAACACGCTTCGTCTGACAGCTTAACTTTTTTTTTAATATACTTTTAGTTACATAGACATATGATTTTTAACATTGCGCAGTATTATTATCTTTTTTGTGGAGACACGTGTTTGTTTTTAAATAAATGAATGAGTCAGCTTAGAAATTTATTTCCTTTTATTTTTTACTTGTTATTTATTATTTTTATTAAAAAATATAAGCGAAAAAGAATTTAGTTTAAGCTTAAATATAAAATTGAATAATACAAGAATGTGTTAAAATTTAGGATCTAAAGCTATTATATATATTAGAGATCGAGATTTTTGAAAAGCCTGGGCCTGGACTCTGGAGTTTGAGTTACCAGACCTTCGCATGGATACAGATAATATCAAAATGCCTGCGGATATCCGTCTGTATCCGTCTGAGCAGGTCTGTGATTTAATGACCTGAGCCGGATCCTGGGCCTATAGTCCAGGAAAAACCCAGGCCCATGAAAACCAAGGAAGGTCAAAAGATGATGGGCTGGACTCTGGGTACAGGAAAAACCCAGACCTTGGTCCAGGTCCAGCTCGATCTCTAATACCGTATTTTTCCTAATAGTGCGACTGTCTCTATCATATCGGCCCTTCTAATAAACCGACCCTGTAGAGGATGGTTGAAAAATAAACAGACCGGTCGCATTATTAGGTAAAATACAGTATATATGTTCGAAGTTTCTAAGGGACTTGCCAAAGTCGACGAGCATATCCAACAACAATTTATTCAAGGTAGAAAGAAACCACAGGGACTAGTTAGGCCATATCTTTAGTGTTATGTCAGATTCTTCCCACATTTTCTTACTGTAGTTATTTTTGCGAGGTAAATATTTTTTTCAAATTTTGTACCGAAATGAAATTAAGTTCACATTTTTCCAAAAAGTACATTTAAAAAATTTTATTTTTTTTTTATTGTAAACAAAAATAAAGCTGAAAAAAATATTATTTTTTTCTAATTTTATACTAAAATCCCACGCTTTTAATTAATTTTTAAATAAAAGTTTGACATTACTACTATACTATAGAAAAAAAATTTTTTTTATTTTTTTTGCCATTTCTCTCAAGTATAATGTCACATTTTATTGTTAAAAAATTTTTTAAAATTTTCAAAAAAATTATTTTGTTTTTTTTCTTTTTAAAAATGTTGACATTTATTTAAATTTATTTTGTAATTTATGAGAATTAATTAGAGTTCAGCTGTATCGGGATTTAGAGAAAAACTCGGGATTGGGATTTTGGAATGGGATCCCGATCCGAATCGGGATCGGGATTGGTCGAAATCGGGATCTGGATTTAGAACGGTGATCCCGGTCCCGATCCGAATCGGGAAGGGATTTACTAAAAAAAATTAGAAACAATACCACCTATTTTGGAGAGTGTAATAAATTTAGGGGTGTTGGGCATTTAGAGGGTGGTGGCACCACCACATTAATAGAGAGGGCGGTGGGTATTGTCAATTAATAAAGGGTTATACGGTATCTAAAATAAGTTAATATTAGAGACCGGAATACCGATAAATACCGATAAAATTCAGAATTTTACCGTACCGTATCCCGTACCGTACTACCGACTGTAATACCGATAAATATCGCAAAATACCGAAAAATACCGATACATCATCATCGGTACCGTATTACGGTACGGAAAAAATAAAAAATTTTATCGGTCGGTATTCCGTACCGTACTACCGATACGGAAAACCGATACGGAATACCGATAAATACCGAAAAATACCGTCGTAGTACGGTACCGTCTGGTCTCTAGTTAATATTCATAAATATTTTTGTCTTGAAAATTTTGTTTAAGCCATAATATTTAATGTTTATTTGCCTTAAATAAATTTTAATAAAATGAAATTTAAAACCATTGATCTTTAACATTTTAATTTTTATTTTAAAAAATTAAAAAATTTTTTTATTAATTTTTAAATATCATCAAATATCATATTAAATTGCCTGTTATTAATTTTAGACAATATAATGTTTCTACTTGAGCCTAAAAATTAAAATTGTCATTCTTAAGTGTTCAAAAATTAATGTTCACTTTAATAAAAATATTACTTGTATTTTTCCAAAAATTTTTTTTTAATTTTTATTTCATGTGAAAATACCTAAAAATTAATTTTTAAAATTTTATTTTTAGATTATAATCGTAATTATATAGTTTCCCCTTAAATTTAGGTACTTTGTCTATTTAAAATTACGAATTTTTTGGTTTTCTGATTCTTTTAAATTTTCTTGTCTTAATTATATGTTAGATCGTCTTGGAAATTTTTTTAATTCAAAATTTGGCATTTATCTTTCAGAGGGTATATACAAGCGATTGAATCGTGGATTGCCCATAACGATTATCTAGGTTACCGATAATCGAGATTTTTCGAGCGCTCGACCTAGGTCTCGGGTTCAAATTTGCCCCTCGACCTTAATCTCGGCTTTTCCAGCCTCGATGATGTTCGATGACCTCGACCTCGTGCTACTCTAGTTTTTAGTAATTGTATTGTTTTTATTTAAATTATTTTAAAATAACGTTTTATAAAAATTACTCGATAACTCGAGCTCGGTTTTTCCCAATTACTCGGTACTCGACTTACTCTATCCTAAACTGAGTAGATAATCCCGATTCCTACGTTAAAATAGGATATGTAAATTCAAGTACTTTAATGGATAAATTTTTTTGTAAAAATTAAAACTGAATTTTGACATAATTTCCAATTAAAATGCTCAATTTTAAATTCAATCTAATCTTCTTAGAGTCAGTACTTTTGCAAATTTTTTTAAATTTAAAAAAAAATTATATTTTTTACTTCCTCTAAAGTATACAAATTTATTAAATTTTAATTCCTTTCTGTAAAATATTTGCAAAATTGTATGCAATTTAGGTTCTTAGAATTAAATTTTAGGTTATTAATAGGGGCTTAATGATTAAAATTTTAATAAAATCCTCTAAAGTTGAAAATACATTCAGACATCACTTGCACTACATCTCTGATATCCATTATAAAATCTCAATTCTAACATTAGATTTTTTATTAACTAGATGTGTCACGAAGGCCAGGGGAGATCAGATTATTAAGAAGGTCGGGTCGTATTTAGATTAAAAAATTTTTTTCTGATCGGTTTTGGATTCTTAGGATCGGGTTCTCAATCCACAGTCGGCAATCCGCGATTGCGTCCAGCCATGGTCCCCAATTTGTATTCACGACACTCTCCTCATAACGTTAAATTTTTTGCCCACGAAAGGCGTCACAAAATTAAGGCCCGATTCAATTAAATTGTGTCATATTTCCAACGTCAAAAACAATTCATCAAATCAAAAAAATTTTTTATTAGGCAAATTTTATGAGAAAATTTAATTTAAAACAATACCCAAAAATATACCTATAACCCAAAAATAAAAATTGAAAAAACTTTCAAAAATTATTTTATATTTGGCATTTATGAGACACTATGTGAATAACCCAATTAAGAAATTTTATTGTTTTATACTTTTAAAAATTAAAATAGAAAAATAAAAATTAAATTTTTTTCTCATGCATTAAAATTACTCATTTATTACTCAATATATATTTTTATTTTTATTCAAATAAAATTTTTTTTAATTTTTCTGTTTAATTTTCTAAGAGTATAAAACAATAAAATACTTAAATGGGTTATTCACATAGTGTCTCATAAATGCCAAATATAAAATTATTTTTTTGAAATTTTTTCAATTTTTATTTTTGGATTATAGGTATATTTTTGGCTATTGTTTTAAATAATTTTCTCATAAAATTTGATTAATGAAAAAAATTTTTTTTATTCTTTTAGTTTGGTATAGATGTTTGAACATTTTAACTTCCCAGGTTATTTTAAATTTAAAAATAGAGTTGCTATAACAAGACTATAAGAAACTATAAAGACTATAAGAAACACTAAAGACGTAATTCCAAAAAACACCGAAAATGGGAGTGTTTCTAATTTAAAATTTCCAAACACTGGTTACAAGTATGAATAGGATTTTTAAGTTTAGACCTATTTTGGGGGTTTTCCAGTTGAGAAAACTTCTCAGGGTCTAGAAGGCTGAATCTAGCATAATTTTAAGAGTAAAAGGTTTAAGTAGTTCCGATTTTCCGATTCTTCTAATTTTCAATCTTATCAATCCTGAAGTTATAAGCCTTGAGGCATACTGAGGTGTGCGTCAATTTTCACTACCGTATTTTAAAATACGGAAGGGAATAGGGCTACGCAGTTACGGATTGCCTAAAATTGCGTGTTTTTTAACTTGATGATTTCGGCTGCGGAAAATTTTTTTTCGATTGCGTCCACCCCTGAATAGTAAACGATGAAAAGACAGAAGACGGATAAGAACCATCCCTGAGGTTTACCACCTTTATCATTTTAAAATTATTTGGGATTAAGTTTCTTTTTAGACCTTAACTAAAATATTTTTTAGTAAATTGCACTTTTCTCAGAATTTTTTTTGAACATTTTTAAATAATTTTAAAAATAGAAAGAGGCTTTTAAGTGCTTTACTTTAAGTATGTATTTAAATAATTTCGTTCCAATTTACTTTAAAATTAGTTACATTAATTTACTTAAATGTAAGATTAATTATCTAAAAATAAATTTAGTTTCTTTTAAAAACTATTTGAAGCATTTAAAAAATTTTTTAGGTTTAAATGTGAGGGTGGTCTTGAATTGAATGATGTTAGCATAATAAAGTTAATTAAAAAATTTTTTTATAGAAACTATAAAATCGAGATTAAATAAAATGTTATTTTATTTAATCTCGATTTTATGGTTCTATAAAAAATTTTTTTTAATTAATTAACTTTATTATGCTAACATCATTCAATTTGTCACAATAGTTGACTCAAAGGCTATGACTTGTACGGGAAATTAAGTTACTAAATCGAGTTACATATTCAAGAAATCAAGTTACTCTAGTTAAAATGCCAGATCCATCTCGGAAATTGATCTTGAGAACTCTCTAATGCAAGGTTGTTAATTGATCAGACATCCAACACGGTATTTTACATTTTTTCTTAATAAGCTGCTAGGCTGATGTGGAAGGCAATAACTGGAAACCGGTCGTATCATTTGATAACTTTTAGTTAACAACTCTAATTAAGAATATTTCTGTTCATAATTACATCTAAAAACAGAAACCGGAGCCTACTTAAAAACATTTTTTAATAATTACTTGTACTTTCCTTAGCTTAATACCTCAAAAATAAATTTTTCTCTATGTCACCCCAAAATCATATGATATTTATTACTCATAAAGTGCAACTACATACTCAAATTAGAATTTTTATAACCACTAATTTTATTAAAAAATAAAATTTTATTAGTAATTTCCTGTAAATTTTTAACTAACAATTAATTTAATTTTTCAGAAAAAAAAGTTTCCGTGGAAATAACCAAAAATAAAATTATAAAAATTAATTTAATTATAGGCTAGAGTTGTTACGCACATTTATTTTAATTTTAGAAAATTTTAGTAAAGGTGGAAATTAATTTTTAAAAAATTATTTTCTTATTAAAATACATATCTGTATGAGTAATAAGAAAAAAAACGGAAAACTATAGAAAAAAATAGGAAAGATACGTTAGTTAGAAATAGTATACAAATTTAATTATTAAATGATCTTATACGAACATAATTAAATTTTTAAATTTTTTCTGAATAATTTTTATGCACAATTTCTTGAACAATTTTGAAAATGTTGTAGGAACAAATTTTAGGATGAATTTACTTTTATAGTTCTTTTAATTTTAAAATTAATAAATATTGTAAATTCTAAAGCAATTCTACTAGGTAAATATGGTTATAATCAGTGCTTCAAAATTTCAGATATGATCGTACTCGTACTTCGTGCAATGGGGGATGTACTAGTACGAAAACGAATTTTGGTACGAGCGTCTAAATAAAAGAGAAATTTTTCCATAGATATTTCTTGCTGTGACTATCTTAGCTTAAAATCCTTAAATTTTCATTAAACATAAGGATTGACGGTTTTTTTGGGTATTTTGTCGATCTGTAAATCCTGTCGAGAGCGCCAGTGTCGTAGCCGGTGTTGGCACGGATGGCTTTCATACTAATTTAAGAGCTTTCGCTCATACAAGACAGTATGATATACGGATCAAACAACTATAGATCCGACAATACTACATTCAATTTTGTTTAACTTTGTAAAATAATAAGTATTTTAACTAATGAATATGTAGTACATATATTAATTAAAATCTTTAAAAAAATTTTTATTATTTTTAAAATTTTTTATAAAATTCTACCGTATACCCTTTATAATTACTAATCTTAGCAGTGACATTCTAAACTTAATTTTTATTTTTTTTTAATTTTTCTTTAACTTTTTTTTCTTCTAGGATTTTTTGCAGACTTACCAACACCTTAAATTAATACCTTATTATCAGCCAAATTCCTTTATAAAAAATTACTCGGCTTAAAAAGCATCCATTAACTTGAGGCTTTAAAGGTGGGGGAAGCCTAAGCTTTATTGCTCACATTTTTTATTTTTTTTTTTATTTTTTTTTCTAAATTTTTTTCTTTGACTCCCGTTCCACCTACACAACCATTAGCTATTAGTTTGACGTAAAAAAATAAAAATTTTTTTTGACTCCACCCATTTTAGAGGCGGTGACTAACTTTTTTTAGTGTTAAATCTGAAAAAAACAAGGTGGATAAAAAGTCTCAGCAGTTGAGTAATTCTGCCATTTTTAAAAAGCCATTCTTGCTTTAAATATTGTGCGCGTGTATATGCTAATCTTTTTTAATTTAATAAGTATACCGATATGCTATTGGGCAGTGTACTAATTGTTCGAGAGAAGGGAGACCCTCGTTATTTAAATGTTTTTTTTAACTAAGAGGCTACCATGAGCCTCGGGCCCCCGTTAGTCTATTAGCCATTAGCTTCACTCCCTATTAATTTATAAGGAAAATTAAGGTTGAGGAGCTGTCCAGAATGTTAATTATACAAGAATCAAGACTAAACTCTAGGACTATAACCGAATTAGCTGAGATTTTAATTTTAAATTTTAAGAGATGGAAATAAGAGTTGAAATATTGTGGTTATGCATCAGAATAAAATAAACTTTAAAATTAAAATATGAGCTAAATACTAATAATTTATACAAAAATACTTAACATAAACAGCTTTTTATTCCTTAAATTGTTCAACCTGACGATTTTTTGGTTCTAGAATTTAATAAAAATGAGTCAGATAAGCTTAGCTAAATAAATTATTTAAACATTTAATTCAGAATTCCCTATATATAAATTAAAAGGATGAACAAATTTGACTTGAAGCACACCAAGAAAAAGCGTAATAATCCAAGAGAATCCTCGAAATCCTGAAAATTTTTCTAGGATTATTACAAAGCTACATAGTTTGCTTCAAATTTTTAGTTTATCATATCAAGATTATCCTTAATCTAACAAATCTCTGATAAATATTTTGTTTAGAAATAATTTTTGATAATTTTTGCTTATATTTGTGTTTATTAAAATATTAGAAAAATATAAATATTAAATCCGAAAAATAATTTTTTTACGTATTCAAATATTAATTAAATAAACAACTTATTTATCCATAGAATTTATTCAAATTTTTAATCCACGATTGTATTTTTAATCGGTTTTTTAAAGATAAAAATGCTTTAATCCTTCACTCCTAGCTGTCATTTAATATTTTTTCTTGGTTTATGTTTTGTAAATATTCAGAATATTTTTTTCTTGTTTACGTCCTAAACTTTTTCTAAATAAATAAAAATAATTTTCTCCTTCCTTTTAACATTTAATTAATTATATTTTAATCTGCTTTAAAGTCAATATCCCTACTTAAGCTTGTAAAATACATTTATAAAGCATTCTGAAACTTTTTAAAAAAGTTTCAGAATTTTTTTCAGAATTAATATTCGATGTTAAATTTAAAAACATGTTTGTTTCTTTTCAGAATAAACCAAAAATGTTTCAAGTTTACATAGACATGTTTCAAGTTTCAGAATTATTTATCAACATAGTTTAAAACATTTCAGAATTTTTGCAGAATTTATTCATGTTCTAAACTTAAAAACATTTTCAGAAACTTAAGTTTCCAGAATTAATTTTTGCAACCAGAATTTTTTTTAATTTCAGAATTTTTGCAAAACAAGTTTTTAAGTTTCAGAATTCAATCTGAACAATCTTTAAATATTTCAGAATTTATTTTCAGAATTTTTCCAGAATTTTTTTCAGAATTTTTGCAACCAGAATTATTGTAAGTTTACAGAATTAAGTTTCAGAATTATTTTTAAGTTTCAGAATTTTTTTCAGAATTTCTATTCAAGTTTTAAGCATTAACTAAACATTTTAATTTGAGCTTATTTAATTCCGAAACAAGTTTATTTTCATTTCAATAAACCCTGAAGCGGAAGCAACATTTTAGCTAATCCTTATTTATTAGTCATCTCATTACTTCCAAAAATATAAAAAAATAAAAATATTTTAAAAACAAAATTCTTTCCCGCCCACACTGATTTTTTATATTTTAGTTTTTTTATTTTTAAGTTTTTTAATTCATTAAAGGTTTTAATGATGCTTCAATTCTCCCACTCTTTTAATATTAAAAATTTTTTTGGATTATTTTCTAAATTTGTACGTATATAGTCATTTTATATTAATATATAATTTTTAAATACAAAATTTAATATATTACTAATTCAGAAGCATTATAAAATTAGTAATCCTGCGGATATGGTAACTAGACGTAATAGATTAATTTCCGCTTCCGTTGCTTCTCAAAAATTTTTTTAATTTTTAATATAATAATTTATATCTTCAAAAATTTTTTAATAGATTATAATTATTAGTCTATTTTTAATGTATAAATTAAAATAATAATTTATTATTGAAGCATGCTTCCTATTTTTTACAAGCTTTATCTAACCTGCTTCTATTTTATTCGTGAATGTTTCATTTTTCGGAAACTGCTTAATCTATTTTGAAATTTGTTTCTGAATCTTATAAACATGCTTAAACAAATGTGAAGCATGCTTTTATAAATTAAGAAGCATTCTTCATGAATTCTGAAGCATGCTTCATGTATTTATGCTTCATAACTTCTGCTTCATATATTTCTGAAGCATGTTTCATATTTTTGAAACATGCTTCTTATATTCATGAAGCATGCTTCATGTTTAATAACATCTTTTATATTTCTAAAGCATTCTTTATTTATTCATAACTAAGCTTCATTTATCTTTAAACTTTGCTTCAAAAATTTTATTTTATTAATTTTTGCTTCAATTTTATAATATTTAAATTTTAAATAATTTTTTATTAAGCAAACAAACTTCAGAATATCAATTATAAAACTTATTGCCAAATTAACAGCAATTAAATTAATTAAAATGCAACGATATCAGCCTGAATATTATTCGTTATTTAATATCCGAAAATCTTCATCAATTAAAAATACTTTTAACAATTTAATCTGTAAAAGCAACAAAACTGTAAAAGCAACAATTATTGGATTATTTTTCTTGTGCCAATTCATTGTTAATTCTGCAGCTCCAATTCCGAGAACTAGGTATAACAACTACCCAGCTGTTGATTTATCTGTGGGTTTTTATTTAAAATTTCCTGAAACTTTAAAATTTAAAACTTTATTAAAGTCTGAAGCATGCTTCAAAAAGTTCAAATTATTTTTCTGACACTTGAAGCATGCTTCAGAATAAATGGACTGTGTTTCGAAACTTGTTGAAAAAACGTGAAGCTTGCTTTAAAATAGATGAAACTTGCTTCTAAATTTCTGAAACTTAAAATGTTAACACATTTCTAGAACCTGAAGCATGCTTCAAATAAATGAAACAAGCTTCTATAATTCTGAAACTTTATTTAAAAACGTTGAAGCATGCTTCCTAATATTTTTATTATTAAGCAAACTTCAAAAATTTAAAATTTTTTTTAACTAAACTTGAAACACTCTTTCAATATTTAGGATCTCGAGTGGCCTGAAGCGCAACCTATCCAACTACTCAACGAAAACGGAGTTGTAAACGTTGTAGAATGCTATACCGAACTTGATTCTTCATTTATCAACTCAAACATTATCTACAGACTAAACAATAGTGCTGAGGTCCATGACCGCTCTTGCGTTGTGCGTCTTCCAACGCATATGATTTTGACAATTATGAGCATCAAAGCGCATGATGATAATGTAAAAATTTTATTTTTGGGAATTAAATAAATTAATTATTAAATTTCTAGAGTTATGTAACAGTAATGGCAGGCTCCTCAAACATTATTATGCCGTTATCCATCAACCATATCCGCTCTGGTGAATTTTTATTTGATAATTATTTAAATATTATGTAAAATAAAATGTGCTTCTAGCATTTAAAAACATTTATAAAAACTTGAAGCATATCTTGAAAAATTTTGAACTTATGTCTGAAATTTGAAGCACGGTTTATTGATTTGAAACATGCTTCAGAATTTATGAAGCATGCTTCATAGTGCTTCAGAATTTATGAAGCATGCTTCATAGTACTTAAAACATGTTTCAGAAATATTATATATTTAAAAATGTGAAGCATAGAGTTTTCAAAAAATCTGGAATCCTTTCTCTAATATTTTGTAACATGCTCCCAAAAATGAGAAACTATATTTAAAAAAATTAATTTATTTATTTATTTAAGCAGAAAAGCAAAGATTTGGACCCTACCACATCCCATGCGAAAAATCCTATTTGATTTTCAACACAAACCAGCTTGAATTGGAATGGGTTGAATTCAAATTGGAACCGGAACAACCCGAAGACATGGAAGATAATGAAGAAAAAATTTGTTCAGATCAAGGGATTAATCTAGTGGAGATTGAATATAATAATGAGAATAGGGATGCATCAAGTAGCGATGAATCTGGTTCAATAGATTCAAAGAGAAGATGAAGGGAATTATTTCCAATTGTTGGAAAATTTTATTTTTTAAATTTTCTTCCCCATGTTAGTTTGTATTTTATATTAGAATCTATCCTATCCTCCTCTCGAGTATCTAATTTAGGGGCAAGCTTCTTGTAAGGAGAAGGCTTCTAGCTTTTAATAAGTTTTCTAGATTTTAACATTAAGGTAAAGCTTTCTTCGGATATCTGGAACCGAACCAAATAAACCGAAAAATCCTCAGTTTTACGTTTCGATTCATTTCAGAACCGACAAAACTTTATTAAGGATTATTTCAAAAAACATTACCTTTAGAACCGAATAAACCGAAAAATCCTCAGTTTTACGTTTCGATTCATTTCAGAACCGACAAAACCTTATTAAGATCACTCAAAACACCACCTTTAGTTATGGGATAAGACAAAGATTCTAATATAACTAAATTAATTTTTATTCTATTTTGATGGATTATATAATATTTAGAGAAATCTCATTTCTTCAACGACAAATGATCTTACAATTATTTTTGTTTAAGTATTTGATATTGCCAGTAATAAAAATGTTAAATTTAAAAATTCTTAAATTTTCAAAAATTCTGGTAATTTATGAGAAAAAAAACTTGCAAGAGTCATTATTACAAAATTCTATAATACAAAATAATTAGTTCAATTTCTAATTTGAGTTTTCCCATGATTTTCTGGATATGAATAATCCAGTAAAAACAGTTCTGGTATACCGTAAAAACTGTATTAATATCCCTCCCTCAAATAATTACCTCGCTTAGTTACCCTCTCCAGCGAAAGATCGAAACAATAATTACCCTTTTTACGGTAAGTGTGAAACCCAAAATCCAGTTTTCGTACCCGGAAAATGATTTTGCATGTACTTTTAAATACTACTGTTCCTTAAAAATAATTTTGTCAAATGTTGAGTCATTTATTAATTTAATTTTCTTAATTTATTGCGAGTTATTTGAAAAAATAATATTAAAAAATATGTACTATTTAATTAAATTTTTGAGTTAAACTCTGACTCATTCTCAAGCATTAAATAAACATTTTTTAAAAACAAAGTTTAATTAAATAATTAAGTTTAGCTCAAACTTTGTTTCAAACTTTAAACTAAACGTCATTCAAACCTTTAAACTTTGTTTACCCTTAAATTTAAGTTCAAGCTTGAAACTTGGAAAGAGTGGATTTCCAAGTTTATTTAATTATTAATTATGCTTACGCTTTTATTTCTTAATTTTATTTAAAGTGTAAGCAAATATCAGGTCAAATTTTAATTAAATTTAAATAAAAATAAGCAAGCATGATATCATTTAAAAAATATTTTTTTTATTTTTGATGGAACTGGTGCTTTATGTAAAACTTCAAGTTTACTCGTGAAATTGGTAGATTATTCGAATCGGTCCTCCTTTTAATTAATAAATTTATTGGGCACTCTTGAGGGTCACTCTTGTGGTTATTTTAAATTAAACTATGGAATTTAAGGAAGAATATGATAAACGGAAGTAAAGATGGAATTTGTCTAGAATTGTGACTAGAATTTTGTTTTATTTAATTTTTCATTGCAGTTTTATTAAATTTTCAATTTCAGACTTCTCACCTTTGTCTGATACAAGTTTCTAAATTCTTCAGTGGGTTGAGACAGCCAATTAATTCATGCCGACTTCAACTTAAAAATTAAACTACTTTCTAGTCTTGATCTAAAATTAAGTTTTAAAAACATTTCTAACTTAAAATTTATTTTTTAAATTTTTCAGTCCCTTTTCAAACTGTGCTTTTACTTGCAAGAATTATTTATTTTTATTTTTTGCCAAGAAAATAAAAAAAAGAAAAAGAATGCCGTCAATTGCACAAAAACTAACACAAAACAATGGAGATATACACACATTTGTTTTTTACTTTTTTATGCTTTTCATTGCTTTCTTGTATTTTCTTTAGCCTAAGGTTCTGTTTATTGACTTTTTTTTCATTATTTTTGTTTTTAAAGTATCTTTATTATTTTTATATAAAAAATTATTTTTTGTTGCCATTAAGATAGAAGTTTTATTTGAAATTTATTAAGAAATTTGGTTTGACTTTAAAAAATTTTTTTTTGTAGGTTTCGAGGTATCTGTTGTGTCTCGAATAATTCCCCTCCCTCGAATAATTCACCTCTCGATTAATTCCCCATGCTAGAGTTGGGTTGAAACAATAATTCCCTACCCTCAAATACACTACTGCACGTTCAAATGCCAGAACTCGAATAATTCCCCCCCCCTCAATTAATTCCCCATGCCAAGGAATTCCCATGATATCTGTATTGTCTAGGAAGGTTAACTCAAACCACCTTATTAATATATGAATAAACCATGTTTTTAGAATGTTTCAGAATCCAACTAGGCGAGAAAGAAGTAAGGTAATCCATATCATCAATAAAAAATCCATACATATCCCTATTTATTAGATCCCTGTTAAATCGCTATTAAGCAAAAAAAATTAAAAAATATCTTGTTGCGAATTATTTACATATTTTACTGAATTTTAATAAATTTTTAAAAAAATTAAATTTTAAAAATTTTAATAATCTTAATGAATTTTCCCAATTATATTTTTTTATTTTCTAACCTAGAAAATTTTTTAAGTTCTCAAGTTATTTATCCAAAAATTTTTTAATTTTTTTACCATTTCAATAACTTAATAAAAAAAATAATTTTTTAACATCGCTTAACAGCAACTTTGTCTCTCTTCTCTCATACAGTATACTCGAAAAGAATGAGAGATTTAATGAACTTGACTAATTAAATCAGGTATAATTTTATAAATTTTATAAAAACCTTGACCTTAAAATTTAAAGAAAAAATTTATTTATTAAAAATGGATTAATTTAGTGGCATTTATCCAAAAAAATTATTAAAATTAAAAGCATTAAAATATTTCAATAAAAAATAATTTTTGCTTTTTTACTAAAAAATTTTTCCTCGCTTGTACACTTTAAAATTGAAAAGCTTTTAAATTTCCTTTCTTGTACCTATTAAATTTCCTTTTAAAAAAGTCCTCTTTTAGGGATAAAATTGGGAAAATAAAGTGTTAGTTAACTAGGAAAATTATTATTTAAAGACTTAAATAAAAAATTTTTTATGTGAAAAAACCGATTAAAGAATTGAAAATTTTTAATTGTTTGGAGATTTGGTGGGCAAAAATTTTTAGCTAAACCATCCCTCAACGATTTTCAAATCCCTAAATTTAAATAACACTCTCCCCCTCCATCCCTAATAAGCTTATCGGATCTTCGTTTCGGATACTGGATCCGGATATCCCAAGATTTCCAACTATCCGACAACCTTATTCCCTAACTCCTAGATAATCTTATCCAACACCTCCTCCTAATCCTTATAGTCCTAAAATTAACGTAAATTTCGTGGATTACAAAAGATATTTAAATTAAAAAATTAATAAAAATGGACACTCAAATAAAACTAATTTTCTTACCAGCTCAAACTTATTTTTACCCATTTTTACATCTTAGCCTTATCCTACTTTTGTCCTTTCCCGGAATAAATTTTTTGACATCTTCAACTTGATATAAATATATACTTACTTGTCATCTTCGCCTTATTTCTTTCCCCATGGTCCACACCCTCCCATTTTTAATTTGGCCGTTGAAGGACTTGTTATATTGAGAGAATGCCGTTGAAAAATTGAAAGGAGGGGAATGCCCTCTTTTACATTTTATTTATATCGTCTTAGGCCAAAAACAAGATTATTTGGTTATTTTTTAGGGAAATGTGCGTGTCCCCCTTAACCTCCTTCTGCTCTCGTTTCCCTCCTCCCTCATCTTCCTCTTCTTCATATCCTTGCTAATGCTTTTCCCCTCTCATTTAAGCAGCCGACAAGAGCTCATCATCATTGTAAATGAAGAAATAATGCTTGTCTTTTCTTTACTTTTTTTTGTTTAAATTCCCGACTCAGTCTTATTTATTTATTGAAATGCCGGCTAAGTTTTCTTAATGGATAGTGCTGGATATGGCTAAAGAGCTAGCTCTGGAGCTTCCTTTTCCCTCATTTTTGAAGCTTTCCTCGTCCCTCATTCCTCGTCTCCCATTTCTGGGACCGCCACCTGCAAGAGCCAGAATTGTTCCTAGTTTGATACCCAGAACTGTTCGAGTCTAGTTGTTATAGCAAGCTTGTGAACTATTTTTGAGATGCCACTAATTTACCCTTCCTTGCCTAATAAATTCAATCCTATAGGTAATAATCTTACAAATATTTTTCTATTAATACTCGGCTAAGACCTCTCAAATAAATTTAATTTTCTTACATAAAACTCCATAAAATTATTTTAAAAAATCAAACTATTAAAATATGTATCCGCCTCCCAGCTGGAAGCCTCCGGGTGCAAAATCTGCCAAAAAGACAGGTGTTTAACATGACTAGTTTACTTTTGATTGGGAAAACAGGATTAAAGCATCCTAAAATTAATTTCAAATTTTAATTAATTCTTACAATTAATTTAATTTTAGGAAGCGGACATTCTGCTGCAGTAATGGCTACTACACGCGCAGCAACATGTAAGCTCTATATTTTTTTAATTTAAAAATAAATTTATTAATAAAAAATAAAATGCCCCGAAAAACTTTTCACCAAATTTCCCTTCAGATTCTACATATTTTTGAGTATTTTCTATTTTTTAAATAAATTTATTTAGAAATAACAAAAGCCAAAATTTGGTCTATTGTTGTTTTTTTTTGTTGTTTTTTTAAGAAAGTAAGCCTTTTTGGCATTTTTAGGTCTTGGCCCTAAAATTTTTTAGTTTGTCTTTTTTTTGAAAATTGATATGCCACTCGTTTTAAAATAAAGAAAAAATTTAAGTAAGCTTCACAGTTTATGTAATAATCTAGCAATAAGTCGTTTAAATTTTTATATTATTTCCCGCTTTATAATTAAATTAAGAACAAGCTTAAAAAATTAAGTTTGAAATAAACTTGCATAAGATCAACGTATAAAAAAAGCTTAAACTTAGTACTAAATAATTTTAAAAAACTTGAATTGAATTTTTAAGGCAAGCTTAAACTTGATAATAAATGAACATTATGAAGTAAACTCAAAAATAAGCTTCCTTAAAAATTTAAGCAAATAATATATTTTTCTAGCCCAAAATTTTTCTTATTTGCTTTCTTATTTTTTAAAATTATTCCATTATTTCCATTTGTTGAATTGAAAGAATTTTTTACGAGTGTGAGAGCCTTGCAAATCGTTAGCTGCCGTTTGCGCCTTTCGTTTAAATATGCGAGAAAAGTAAAAAAATAAAAAGGGGCACATCTGCAAACTTTAAAAATGACGGCGAATGTACTTCCTAAATATTCATTCAAAAAATGCATGACGAGCTACGGAATATTTTTGTTATTTTTTCTAAAAGTATTTTTATGAAGGCACCAAGAAAAGCTAAATTTTAATTTTTAAAATTTTTTAAAATTTATTAGGGTTCATAACAAGAGCGAGTCTCTTGATTTTTTAATAATTTTTTGAAACGTTTTGTTCAGATTTGAAACGTTTTGTTCAGATTTGAAACGTTTTGTTCAGATAATTTATGCAGAACCCTGATACCATTATAACTAGAAACCTGACTCGAAGTGTTGTACGAGAATCAAGATCGCGATCTCGAAAAATATCGATCACTATAACCGTGATTTTTTTCGAGATCTCGTCTCGGTCCGATCTCTAATTATAACAATGAATTAAATTTAAGATTAATCTTGAATAAAAATAAATAGTCCAAACTTAAGAATAAACTTTATTTTTATGCATATAAGCTTAAATTTTATTATCAATACTTTAGTTCATTTTTTCAATACCTAAATATTTTTTTGCCCTCAACTATAAATTATACTTTTGAGTTTATCTGTGCTTCACTTAATAATACCTATTAACATTTTCATATAAACGAAAAATAGATGAGCAGCGAGTTTATTTATCTATTTATTTTATGTCATATACACACATCTATTTTGACTCAGCTTATTTAAGCGGAAATCCCCAAGGCTATAATTTTCATAATTTTAAAGTAAAAATAGCTTAGTGACTCATTTATTTTTTAACGTGGAGAGATTCTTATTTTTCTAACTAAAATATAGATAAATTTGAAAAGTTAAGAATTTATTCCTTTATTTTCTTCCATTAAATATACCAAAAACAATAGGCACAAATGCCAATGGCTTATCTTCTTAAATATTATACTTGTTAGTCTTTAAAATTAAATAAATTAGCTTAATAAACACTTAAAAATGAAGAAGGCGGAAGCAGTTTATAAGCAGTGCTTCGAAATTTCGATTTTGCTCGTACTCGTACTTCGTACCACCTCTTTTTTGGCCTCGTACCTCGTACTACCCTTATTTTTGGCCTCGTACTTCTACTTTTCACTTTTTTTGGCCTCTAAGTACTTCTACTTTTCACTTTTTTTGGCCTCTAAGTACTTCTACTTTTCACTTTTTTGGCCTATAAACAGTGCTTCGAAGCACTGTTTATAGGCTTAAAAAATTGGAATAAACCTGAAACTATGTTCGATCTTAAACGTAAATAAACTTGGAATAAAAGAAACTAGAATTATTAAGAATGAACTTAAGTAATAATTAAAACCTAGCTTAGACTTAAAAACTTGAGTGTATACATAAAATAAACTTGAAATAAAAGAAACCTGTATTATTAAGACTGATCTTAAGTAATAATTAAAACCTAAGCTTAGACTTAAAAATTTATCAACGTGAAGACTTGAGTATATACTAAAAATAGACTTAAAACTTAAAAAAATAATAAACTTAAAAAATTAAGTTTGAACTTGAATAAAATTAAGTTTCATTTAATCATTATTTATTTAAGTTTCTGCCAAGATTCGAACCCTCAGCGATTTTCACAGCCGTATCCTTAATCAGCAACAAGTTCCTAGTAGTGCGGAGATGGTAACTACATTGAGATATTTTCAGCAAACCTTAGTCAGGTTTTTCAGAATATTTTTAAAATATTTCCAAAGTTTTCCTCAGTTTTTTAAAAGATATACCCTCCGAAAGGAGCTCACTCTTCGAAAAATATTCAAGTGAAAATGCTATTGTTCGGAGCGGATTATACCCGAACCTTAATTATTCTGGCCTATTTTATGGCATTGTTAATTTACTTGATGCTTTCCCTATGATTAGTAGTGCGCAGACTGGTGGGGATTTTTATGTGAATTTATAAACATTGAAATAATTTTTAAGCTATCGCTGAGGCAATACTTGATACACTTAAAGCACTCTACTTCTTTTTGGATAGAGAATGTATTGGTAAATTTTTTGAGAATACCTATAAGTCATTTTAATCATAGAATTTTTATCCAAGTGTAGAGTGAAGTGAGCATTTAATTAGAGACCGGATTGAGAGAGAT
This sequence comes from Meloidogyne luci, assembly GCA_902706615.1. Lineage (NCBI taxonomy): Eukaryota > Metazoa > Nematoda > Chromadorea > Rhabditida > Meloidogynidae > Meloidogyne > Meloidogyne luci. The sequence goes on along the minus strand of CACSLI010000091.1, from coordinate 3,108,363 downwards.
CTCGATCAAATCTTGCTTATCGAGATCTCGATTCTCGTACGATTAAATTTTTCGAGATTTAAATCGAGATCTCAATCTCGATTCTACGATTCATAAGAAATGATTTAACTTCTAAATCATAGAGTGGATCAAAGGAGCAGGCTTAGGTAGGGTGAAGGAAACAATTATCATTAGGATGGGGGAACATTACTAACTAGGGTCAAGTTCATATTCATAATCATTGTCAAGGGAACATTCAGATGTAACGTAAAATTAGCTATGAGAAAAATGATTAGAGGAATGTCCAGATGTAGCGTGTAAAGTTAGGTCAGCAACTAGGAAGTTCACAGCTGTGAGGGTTCACAATTAGGAACCTTTAAAAAATCTTTTTTCAGAACAACTTCCTCTACAACTTGCTTCACAACTTGGCGTTTTTCCTTCCGAGGTTGACCGTCGTCTTGTACATTTATTATGTGATTGTATCTTCCCTTATTCTTTTGGGGAGGGAGTTAATGGACGTGTTTCAGTCCCAGCAGTGCTTATCCTCGTTCTTCACCATTCTGCCGATAATTGTGAATTTTAACTCAGCTAAAAATTAATTTTTTTTTGCAAAATCTTAAGCATTACACACCTTAATTATTGAACGGCTGGCTTATCGTCTGCCTGATTTATACTCAGATTTGTTAACGGTAATAGCTTCAGGAACGAGTGAATCACGCATTGCAGCAGTTAACCTGCTTTTCCATTATTGGCCGTTGCTATATCCAGGGATTATGCTCAGACGGACAGTTCAATATCGAGTACAGGCTTGGGCATCTCCACAATGTCAGAACACACAGTGCGTGGAGAAGGGCCCAAGGCATGCAATTTAATTTCTAGCTAGTTTGATAATAGTTTAACCAGAAATGCTCACGGATAAGGATATATCCGAAGCTACGGACGGATACGAATATGAGATCATATCCGCGAAATATCCTCCAACCCCAACCACGGCGTTTCCCTGAACCTGACATTTTTGAGCACCCTGTCGAGGAACCTGTAGTCATTCTTCTCACTCTCTCTAGGAATGACACTCAACTTCTGACTTAATTTAATATTTTTTCAGCACTTGTTTCACTTACGAACCTTCAATCTGCGCAAATTTGGGAGACTCTGCCCCTCCAATGTTCATTTGTCATAATTGCAATGAATCCGTCACCTCATCAACTACAGAACCTTTGCATTATTTAAGTCAACCTCTCCCTGTAACAATAAGTACTACATGCCAAAATAAGGCGATTCTAATGTTCCGAGTTCTAATAGAAAATCAAACTTTAGGGTTGTAATTCTTCTAATCGAATAGCTAAGGGTACCTGCTTTGATGAAGATTGTATTCGGTCAAATGGGCACGTGCCTCTAAGACTTTGTGAAGTAATACATACTTCTTAAGGCCAAACTTGATAAATTTTTTTTTCTTTGCTTTACAAAGGAATGCTTCAATGCTCTTCACCCAGTAGAAAACACACGGGCTTACGAGCACAACCGACATAGTGGGCATGGTTCTGTCTGGGGCACTCCCTATGAGAGAGTGATGGTTGAAGCTGTAAAACTCTTTTTAAATTACTTGAGAATGTAAAGTAAAAAATTTAAGATTGTAAAGCTGTTAAGAGAGACCTCTTCAAAGCTTACCGAGCTTTCTGCAGATGGGGAATCTGCAAAAAGACCAAAATGGCTAAGACAATTGGAGGGTGGGAGAGAACTTGGGCGTGAAATAGATCCATTAAGTGATGAAAGAAGAATGCTGAGTAGATTTGGAATTTGGTTAATGGTGGCACATTGTCCTCCTGTGCCTGAAGCAACGCCGGTTATTTAATTTAGTTTGTGGATGATTATTTGGTGGATGAAGGGATTTAACTTTTAGTTCATTTACTGCTCTAAAGGAGCTTTCAAATTCCGAGAGCTCCTATTATCACTACTTTCCTAAGACTTCCATAGCATCAAGCCTCCATAGACACCGATAGACCTCAATGCTCCCATCTAATCCAGAATTAAGAGTTGCTCCCTCATAATATCCTTATAGCCCTATGCTCCTATCAATCATATTAACCTCCAAAGCAATCTTCAAGCCCCAACCACACTTAATTCAGGAAACCTTTTTATTATCACTTATTCTAGACCTCTGTTGGCTATCTTCTTGGCGCTCTATTCCAATGGTTTTCTACTACGGCATTGCTGCCCAATGATGCAATGGGGCAAACGCTGGAGCAACTCAAAGCTGACGTAAGCAACACCCTCCCCGAAAATAATTACCTAAAATCCATTTTTCAAGTTTGGGTGTGACTGGCTCAACCAAGCATTGTCTAACCACTACGAAGTTTTTATTAATGAACTTCTCCCACAACAACTAGAACCACTTTATGGAAATATAGAAGACACTATTTGGGATGAGCGTTTTGTTCGTAAAGAGATTATGCGCGATGGATTGAGCAAACTGCTTGCGTTGGCCCCCTATGATATTATATCCATTACTACGTGGTCTAGAGTTATGCCACATTGGTTACACTCTTTAAATAATGATTTGGTTAGCGAGGAGGATTTGTTGGAGTTGAAGGTGCCTATCAGTAAATTGTTCGAACCTGACCTTTGTGCCCTGTCTTTTGAGGTATCTTAGCTTTTTCATTTTAAAATGTTTGGCTTGAAACAATTTTATAACCCTTGCTATCCTTTATCTGTAGTCAAGAGCAAACCGACCCTATAAGTTACTCCCAGATTCTCAAGAAGGGATGGGAAAGGGCTTGGGATCTCAAGAGGGGTGGGAAAGGGTTTGGGAGGGGAAGTGCACTATGCGAAGGAAACTTCCATAATCAAGGGACATTAAAATAGGTACGTAATTTTCAGCCTCAACGTCTTTATGAATTTTTGGCAATCCGACTACAGTCAAATTCTTACGAAGAGATACTCAAAGCACTTGACTGGCTACATGTAAGTTTTAAATTTATATAAGGTCCTTTCATTACACAAATACCATACTTTCTTTAATTGAATAACACCTCTAGTGTTCTAGGTCGCTCTAATAGAATGATCCTTTAAAGTGTGATTGAGAAATAAATGATCGGTTACTCTATGAGAGAAAACATGCAACTTATTAATTTATATTCCCCAATCCTACCTTCCGCTTATAAGCGGTTTTATACTAGTAAAAAATAACACAGATTTATTATCATGATTTATCTCATTCAATTAGATATGTATATTTACAATTAGCAAATCTTTCCTAAATTTTTCTAGAATTATCGTTTTTCTTTCTTTATTTTTTCACTGTATTTTTTCACTATTTTTTTATTATCTCAATTAATCACTTTAACTGCAGAAGCAGGGTAATTACAAGAACTGCCAGTTCCAGCCTGTCCAGGTTTATATGCATATTTCCAAGGGTCTCCAACATTTTCCCCCAAGTATTCTGAACAGACAAATGTAGTTTCAGTTGCAGGGTTGTTGTTTCCATAGACAGTTATATTTTGAAGAGTTACTTTGTCTTGATATTGTTTGTTAGCAGCTAAAAATAAATTAATTGTGTAAAGCAGCTGGGCTATAGCTATTTCTCTCTCTAGCTAGTGCAAAAGTTTAATCGGCGGCTGGGAGCGAACCAGCACCAAGTAGACCGGATTGATGTGTTAGCCATTAGACCACACCGCCTACTGCACAGCCTTAGGAATTGAATAGCTATATGCTTTACAGTAACACCCTTTAAAGCCTTACATATAATAGTTAGTGTAGGCCCTTTGAATCTAGAGTCCTCAATCGTCATATCTCTTTTATATTGCCTGCCACAATTTCCACATGACGCAAGACCTATTGCACAATTTACCGCGCAAAAGTTTTTTATTATAGTCTTTCCAGGCCCGCTTTGAACGAAAATTTTTTGAAAGCCGTCCAACGCACCTCCTCCATCTACAATCTAAAAGTTTGAAAGTTCAATAATTTGAAGGACAATATTACATATGTATATCCTGTTGAATCTCCTTCCTGGTTTGTACGTCTTCGATTATATTCTGCACGGAAGCTAGCAGCTCGCCAACAAACATTTTCCCACCTGAAATGATAAAAAGAGTTTAGCAAAGTTTAGCCACTGGGCAGGCCTCCTGAAAGTTATTGCTAGGCGCTTCCGCTTAACACATACAGCTCTACCACTGAGCTACTGAGGCATCGACTAATGCTTTCTTTTTCCTTTTTAGATCATTTAATCCCCGCATAAGCGTTTTAAATGCTCTAGGTTAATCATCATTACATGATTAATAATTAATATATTTCTAGTAACTCGATTGGATCTCAATAGCATAGATAAAAGCAGTCTACTTATAAGTGAGACCTCCTTATAATACTTCCAGACTACTTATGTTGTAGTCTTTTACTTCTAGTACTGAGATTGTGATTTCTTAGTGCAGATAATTTGCATTAGACATGTTGTCCTTCCTTCCAATCATCTTTTTTCTTTATTGAACACAAATAAATAAAATGTGAAACAATAAAATAAAACTCCTGTGTCCACAGGGATCACTTATGGAGAGGTAACATACAGAAAAAAATTCAAATACAATAGGACGGTATTAAAAAAGCACCTACCAAACATTTTTGAGGGTACAACTCCCCATACAATTAATATCAGCAGCAGTACCATCAGAAGAAACACCAAGTATCACATTCCTTACAGTTCCACCATCCGCAACAGTAATGACAGAACCCCATTGCTTCGGAATTTTAGGGTTGCATGTACCTGGATTTCCATTCAGTCTAATTCTTTGCATTCCAAAATCAACATCCTGGTCCCCTCTAACATAGAAACCAGTCTTTGTAACATTATTACGTGAAGCCTTTGGAAAATTACAGAATCTAGCCCCTTGTCTATTTAATTCTATAGACAGTATAGACATAAAGGAAATAATTAAAATTAATATATTAAGCATTTTATTCCTCTTAAATTCTGGGAATATTGAAATTTGCTTTTAAAATTTGGTAAAGAATCTAGAATTTCTAGCAGTTTTTATATGCTTAATTATAAGAGATTTTAAATGCTTTTCCACACCATCTACGTATTTAATTAATTAAACAAATAGACGCAAGCGTAAAAAATTTTTTTTAATCAGGGTTTCGATATCTGCGGATTTTTCCTCATTTTGTGGTTTTTTGATAGGGCGATGAGGATTATTTTTAAAAATGCGGATTTGCGGATTTTTGTGGTCTTTTGAAGATTATGAGGATTTTTTATATTTTCTTGTGGTTTTTAGCATAAAATGTCATTATTTTTCCGCTAAGACCTTCTAAAATCCTCAAAATTTTCGCCTGCGGCGCTGAAAATGGAAGAAATCTGGCTTCTTGGCCTTCCAAAATTCTCAAAATTTTTCGCCTGCGGCGCTAAAAATGGTAGAAATAAAAATTTGCGACATCTTCCGCGACAAAAATGCAAGTGTAATTTTTCAGATAGTTGTTGGATTTCCATAAGATAGTCATTAGTAATAGAAAAATTGCTTAATTCAATTGTAGAAGACGAAAAATACAATGCATAAAGTGATTTTATTCAATTTTTGTGTTTGATAATTTTTTGCGGATTTTTGATATAAAATGCGGATTTTTTCGGTCAATTTTGCGGATTTTTAAAAATTCGAGATCGAAACCCTGTTTTTAATCCATTGGTTTATTCTGTTAATTTAAATTTAATTTTCTAAGTTAAAAATTATTTTTTATTTTACATATGAATAAATATAAGTAATAAGTTTTTGGCTAATTTTTGCCAAAATTTTTAAAAATTTATTTTCTAAAAAAACTATTTCCTTCCAGTACGAATTTTTTTAATTTAATATAAGCTTCCGGAATTCAAGTCGATTTCCGGTTAATTAATTAATATTCTCTTCCGGAAAGTCAAGCTTATTAATCTTAATAACGCTTTATCAATACATATCTTGACTCAACTTTGTCTTCCGTTTTTTCTTATGCCTACCATTCTTCGTTCTTTCTTGTGTAGTCGTCTATTTTCAAGCTCAAACAAGTCGAGACCAAGACATCTAATCCAAGACCAAAAGACCCCAAGAAAAGTATTGAGTCGAGATTCACGACAATAAGACTTGGACAGCTCTATTAATGCTTAGCATCATATTCAATAATAAATTCATGAATTGTACTTAGGTGGCTCGGGAAATATACTGTAACTTTTTTACACGATATATTAATGAAAAGAAATTTGCAACGAATATAGCTAACATGGCTGCGCCCCAAAATGTCCTACCCCCAAAATGTTCCAATGAATAAAACCCCCAAAATGTCCTAATTAACAAAAAACCCCCAAAATGTACTCCCCTAAAAATCCTACCCAGAAAATGTCCTACCCCATTCCTTCTTTGGAATTCGGGTAATTTTATTTTAAAATCCGGAGAAATTAAGTAAATCGGTTAGATAAGGAAAAAGTTATGAATTTTTAACTCTAGGAGGCTTAAACCACTTCTGCCATCACTAGTTCGAGAATGAGAGAAAATCTCCAGCAAGTTATTGCGAACTTTTGTCCAAAATTTTTCCACGCGCCCTAGACTCTGTATCCAAGCAAGAGTTGGGTACTTATAAAATTCTTGATTATATTTATTCCTTATTTAACTCTCTAGCCTATAATCTTTATTTGATCTCATTATCTTCGATTGTATGTGCTGTATTCTGCTGTAGCACACACGCGAGCCCAACTCGTCGCAGAGCTATAACTTCGTTCAGAATTGTCGAATCCGGGGCGCCCTGGTATGGTTCGATTCAGCTCGTCGAGGCGCATCGAAACATACCAAGGCGTACCGGATTCGACAATTCTGACAGAAGTTATAGCTCTGCGACGAGTTGGACTCGCGGTAAGTTGGCCTGCTCCCAACGTCTATATGCCATCACAACTCGGGCATAATAAAACTACAGGGCGGATTATGTTGTCTTCGCTCACACATTTTAGAACTAAATAATTAACAAAACTTTACAAATATCTTATTTTGCGATTACAAATATCTCATTTCATAAATCAAATCCTTATTTTTCATTCAAAGTCGGCACTTTTTTTTTTTTAGTAAATCTAATCGGATCGTATTTCTTCAATGTCGTCAACGATAATATCACTGCTTTCAAATTCCACGAAGGCAGCTCTCAACTATCATCCTTGTGGACGGCATATAGCTCTCTGAAGAACACGTGGCTAAACTTTAATTACAAGGGGCTAAACTTTAATCATTCCCCATTTTTACGTAATATAAAACAAAATTTAATATCTTTTTTTGTTTTATCTCAATATTTTGCGAAAAAAATATGAAATAGATGAGGTATTTAATATTAATTTATATACAATATATTATATATCTCATATACAATATAAAAATAGACAATACTTATTTAATTCTTAAATTTTCACTTTAATTTTAAAATTCCGTTCTTCCGTTTTTTCAACTCATTTTTCAATTAACCACTTTAAACGCGGAAGCTGGGTAATTACAAGAATTGCCGGTTCCAGCCTTCCCAGGTATCCAAGCATATTGCCAAGGATTTGCAGCATTTTGCACTGCCTCTACACAAGCAAAAGCCATTTTAGTTGCTGGATTGTTGTACCCATAAACAGAAACGTTTCGAAGAGTTACTTTGTCTTGATATTGATGGTTAGGCCCTTAAAATGTGAATGTAGTGATTACAGTCTTCTTTAACAGTCTACCCATAATAAGGAGTCCAGGTCCTTTGAATTTAGAGTCTACAATCGTTAAATCTCGTTGATATTGCCTTCCGCAATCCCCACACGATCGAAGAATTATCTGGCTATTTGCAGCACAAAAGTTCTTTACTATAGTCTTTCCAGGTCCGCTTTGATCGAAAATTTTTTGAAAGCCGTCCAGAGCGCCTCCTCCATCTACAATCTAAAAATTGGAGATTTTTTAGCAATTTTAAAAAGTTAGAATGTACATATGTATATTGTGTTGAATCTCCTTCCTGGTGTGTACGTCTTGAATTGAATTCCGCTGTAGCACGGAAGCTAGCAGCACGCCAACAAGCATTTTCCCACCTTAAATTTAGTGGTAAAATATAGCCTACTTTATGGGGAGCAGGGATTTGGAACATCACCAGACTTTTTTCTCATCCTGGCGACTCCCTGGGTGGAGTGAAGAACCAACTTCGAAATCCACTTACCAAACATTCTTGAGAGTACAACTTCCCATGCAACTGATATCAGCTGAAGTGCCGTCTGGCGCGACACCAAGTATTAAATTTGCAACAGTTCCCCCATCCTTTACAGTAAAAAGAGAATTCCATTGTTTCGGAATTTTTGGGTTGCAAGTTCCTGGACTCCCTTGCAGTATAATCCTTTGCATTTTAAAATCATTGTAGCCACTAATGACTTTACCAGTATTTGTATAATTTGTATTTGAAGGCTTTGGAAAATTACAAAATTTGGCTCCGTCCTGATTTATCGCCAGGGATGATATAAATGAAATAATTAAAATTAATATATTAAGCATTTTCATTCTTGTGGATTTCTGAATTTATTAAATTTGGTTGAATACCTAGATTTTCTAACAGTATTTATAGGCTTAATTATATCAGTGGTTCAGACGTTTATAGCTTAAAAATTAACTTCCACGTACACACTTAATATTAAATAATTTACAAATTAATCAAAATTTACATATGAACAAACAAAAAAATCTCTAGTTAATTTTCTTTCTAAAAATAATTTAATTCTTCCTCCCGGATGTGAATTTTGCCAAAAATTTTGAATTTATTTTCTGAATAAACATTCCTTTAATAGATAAAATTTTTAGATTTATTATTGGTACACCCCAATGTACCGGAAGACCATTTTTTTCCTTCCCAGATGTCTCAAAATTGCCAAATCCGATACGCCTTGGTATATCAATAGAAAGAGTTTGCAAAAGTTTAGCCACCGGGCAGGACCTCCTCGTATTTATTGCTAGGCGCTTTCGCTCACCACATACAGGAGCTCTACCACCGAGCTTCCGGGGCATCGACTAATGTTTTATCCTTTAGTCGTTTAACCCGTACTAAGTGTTTTAAATGCTCTAGGTGAATCATCCTTACTAGGGTTGCCGTTTTCAGTTCGAGCCGACGTTCGGTGCATATTTTTCGAGCTTGGTTTTTTTCGATTCGGTTCGTTTTCGAGCCTTTCGAGCTGAAAAGCCTCGGCTCGCTTGATCTTTCGAGTTTCGGGTCGAGCGAGCTGGTAACCCTAATCCTTACACTATGTATAAACTCAATGTCTATGTATATTCTCATCCCCTCGTACCTAATTAATTAAACACACAAACAAACAATTTTTAGGAATTAATTTTTAGTTGATTTTTAAAGTTTAAAAAATTTTTAAATTATTGTCTAGCCTTTATTAACTAAGCTAAATTGTCTCCTATTAAAAGTTTATTCTTCCTTCCCCACATAATTTAACTGTTCAAAGTGCATTTAATAAAATTTTATATAAATTTTATGAAAAAAACATATGAGTAAACACTAATTTAAATTTTTTGGGAGAAGCTTCAACAATTTTGTTTCCTTCCTGAAATATTTTATTAAATTTTAGACATGCCATTTTATCGAAATATCAAGTCTATTAATTCTGGGAGTTGCCCAAAATTACTAGAACCCAAAATTACTAGATGCTCTAGGCACAATTGGTTATGACTTCAGTATTGTGGCCAATGTATCGCCGAGCTATATAAAGTAATGCGGAAATTTTCAAAATTTTGGCTGTTCCAGTTCCAGAACTGAAACTGGAACCTCGCATCACTGTCCATATAACATTGTTCAAAATTATTAAATAGGGAGGCCCTGGTATTGTTCTATTCAGCTCGGAGATGAACATCAAACCATACCAAGGCATACAGGACTTGACAATTTTAAATAAAGTTATAACTCGGTGGTACATTGGGCTCGCAGTAAATCGGGTGTACCAAGTAATTTTATATTTTCTTCCGGAAAATAAAGCTTTTCAATTCTAATTAATCACTTCTGAAAAATACCATCCAAAACCTATAGAAAGAGTTTAGCACTTGTCTGCGACCTCCTTGTAGTTACTATTGCTGGGCGCTTTCGCTCACCACATGCAGGAGCTTTACCACTGAGCTACCGGGTCATCGACTAATGCTTTCTCTTTTATCCTTTTAGATTGTATAACCCCCGCCTAAGCGTTTTAAATGCTCTAGGTAAATCATCCTTACATTATCTATTCTCCATAAGATCTATGTAGAAAACTAACTCCTCCCCTTCCTTAAACGAAAATCTATTTTTAAGTTTACCCTCAGTATTGTGACAAAAATATAATTATAAATTAATTAATAATTTTAGTTACTTTCACGAATCGACATTCGAATATCGTTAGAACTCCTCTTGGAGATGTTCTCCAACTCTTTACATCAGATCCCATTGCCTACATCAGGAGAACTACTAATTCAACAAAAACAGCCTCAACACAGGGACAATGAATCCAAGCCTGTAGATGGTGTAAATTCTGGTTTGGCTAGTCCAGAGAGTCGAGAGAATAAAATTATGGAAGAGGAGGAACCAGAAAATACTGAGAATTCACAACAGACACTCGAAGGACCTATGGCTGCACAATTAGTGATGACTGATATACTAGCCCAACAAATTAAGCTAGCTGGGGGTGCTAGTGCCATGACATCCCCTTCTCTATTAGAGCATCTCTTTTCGTTAATAGCAGCTCTACTTGAATACCAACCCGAGGAAAGATTCATAGAAAATGGCTGGCCACATACTTGTAGGGATCCGGAGGGTGATCAGTTCGCAGACTGTCTGCGCTGTCAACAAGCTCTTTTTCTGTATCAGGTAGACACCATTTTAAATTATGGTATGCTCCTTAGGCATACGAATTATTTAAACATTTGGTCAAAAAAGTTTTACAAAATAAAATAATGTTCCTTTCAGTCTACATATAGAGTGAAGGTAGCATTCATTTACTGTAAATTCATAACCCCGACCCTCGACAGATTTTTAGGCCATTCACTGACCCCATTCCCGACATATAATTCGCCGACATAACGTAACCCGAATAAGTTCTCTCAAACGGGTCGGAGATAAAGAGGTCGGAGACATAGGGTCCACTCTTCATTTAAAATCAAACAATTAATTTTTAAAGGTGTTACTCCAAGTTCTCGAACAATTTTGTCCCAAAGAGGAATCACGCCTCGATGCTCTCAATTATGGAGACGAAACAGCACGAGATTTTGCAGACTGGCTAAGCGAAGCTAGCAGCTCTGTTCACCAACAACAACCTCAGGGTGTTGTAGCCGATGGCAACTCTCCTAGGCCCTCACCCTCTCCTCGAGCTTTATCCTCGTCTCCTGCCGGGCATACATTTTTTGGATCACCAATTACTCAAAAACGACAACAACAACAGCCTGTTCAGAAAACTTCAACACCCTTAATTAAGGCTAGACAGGAGGTAGACGAGCCTATACCTCAGAAATTTTTTCAAATTTCCTTAAAAGGTAAGCACACCAAGTGCCGAAATGGTAGGCGCGTTGCCCACCGATGACGTTGATTCAGCAAGTGAACAAGTTGCAGCATTTTCCTTTGCTGAACAAAGCCCTATGGGAGTTGCCTGTATAAGTGCTACAGTTATTGGTGGATTATTACAACAACAAGAAGCGGCTTTAACTGAGAAAATTGGTTCTGAAGCAGTTGATGGGGAGGGTAAAATAAAAATTGGAAAGACTGAACAAAAAGAAGAACAACGTATATTTTGGGAAACCTCAGTAGGGCGATTTCGTTTTTCTTTGGAGCAACTACCTGCTCAGTTAAGACTGACATATGTATTGCTTAAGGTAATTCCATAGCCTATGTTCTCTTCACACAACAAGTAGGCTGTAGGGAACATATGGTTTACTAGAGTGTTCTCTTCAGCCCATAAGTAGTGTTAAGGGAACATTTCTGTTTTCAAGCTAAACCATTTATTTAAAGAATATTGAGAGAGAGCCTGATCCAGACGTTCAATTCTTCCTCCTGAGTATGCTTAAATACTTGTTTCTGCATAGAGAGTGTCTCTTGAATGCGCGGAAGGAACACGGTCTTTAAAAATTTGATTGCCTTCAATAATAATTTAATAGAGCATCGCGGTTTTCTTGTCTGGATACAAGAGAATTTGTTGATCCCTCGGCTCTGGAGCTTGTTACGATCAGACTACTCTCATGTTTGAAAAATAATTTTAAAAATAAATTCTAAAGAAATTTTATAAAGGTAGGCCAAATGGCAACTCCACTCCTTTTACACGCTATCACTCTTCCATTGGGGGATGACGTCTTTTGGGAAAGTGTGAATGCAGAATTTACTTCCTCCGAATGGGAAAGACGCTTAAAAGCTGGTGTAGTTTTTATTCATATAGTTTACTTAAACTTAGGAATTTTTATGTTCCCTACACATTATAAGTAGTGTGAAGGGAACATAAATTTTTATTTCTTTTCTAGTGGATCGAGTACTAGTACTTGCCCATTTTGTACCTCCTGCTGCTGTTCGCTCGAACAGGACACTGTTAACGTCGTTGAGTTGCGCCTTCTCTCATTTAATAGTTTCGGTGCACGACCCAAACCCTGCTGTTGCTCAGAAGGCTCTACTCCTACTTGAAGCACTTCCTCGCAGTTCTTTAACGGTAAACTATAAATTAGAGTTATTTTTCAAAACTAATTTAAGCTAATCTGCCACTGTTTGGAAGCCCAATTTGATTCGTGCATACTTGATCGCCCTCTAATCATTGCACGTATTCATCTACTTAGTGTGCTCCTCCCAGAGGAGAATTTACTGTCCTGGGACTTTTTTATTCAAAGATTCGAAACTTTATCATTGGAGGCTCATCTTAAAGCCCAACAGAATGCTGGAGCTGATGCTAGTATGCATTTTTTGCAAGGTGACTATTGTTTGAATCATAAATCCTCCCAGACATAGGCTGTAGAAACATCACACCTCTTATCATGGCATGTAGGGAACATCAAATGGGTTTTTAGAAAATCTTATATAGAGTGAAGAGTATATGGGAGGTGAACATTCCATAACACCTAGTGTGAGAGTAGCTTCTAATAGGGTAAAAAGAACTTTAATTCCTTAACTTGGACTCTTCACATTCTAGATTATTTATCACCTTTTCCTATTAGATCTTCTCCATTCTGATCCAATGAGTGACGTTTATCAGAGGAAAGTTACCCGCGCTCGTCAGTCGCTCAATGAAGCAGACAATGTGCGCTCAATTGTTCGTTCACTTCGTGAACATTCCTTGCGTCATCAGCTTAATCCTGGTGTACGTGGTGACCAAGGTGGGTTGTTAAAAAACAGAAATCATTCAAAATCATTTTTGATTATCATCTTTGCCGTGTTTTGCTAATCATGATTGCCTGCTTTTGAAGCTTGCCTTTTGCTAACATAATTTTATATATAACTGGCTAATATTTTTATACAATAGATCTAACACAGAGAATGGCAATCTCACACTAAGCTTAATAAATTCTTTCCACGGATAAGTGCCATATTCCTAATTATAAGACCAATACAGTATGTCCTCTCTATAATCCTTAGGCTGAAGATTCATATTCTTAATGAGGTGTATTTTAAATACGGATGATATTTGGGTATATCACCAACGAGGCAAGGATCCTACTATACTAATTCCCGTTTCCATAAATTGAGTTTACCCTATAGTGAAGTCAAGCTGTAATAAATATTTGGTATAGGTATATGGCCTCTAACTCACTTCACCGAAAAATTTTTAATGAGAAAGCTTATTTCTCTTTCCCCACAAAAAATCACAGAACGCCGCGATGCCGCACAACAAGTTCTGCGCGTATGCCTTCGTCGTGGAGCTGTTGCAGGAACAACTGAGAAAATCCATGGGCGTTCCGCACGGGACTTGGCTCGTCTCAGACTGCGTAAAGTTTTGGTAGTAATTCGTGTAGTCAGTGCCTGGCGTGAAATGGCGGGCAGATTGCTGCTGCCATCATCGAGAAGGTCTTCAAAAATGTCCCATCAAAGTGGGGGAAAGGATGAAGGGGAATTTATGGCTGAAGAACAACAGCAACAGCAACAATCGCTTCTATTGCCTCATCATCAACATTTGTTGGAATTGGCAGATCAAGGCTTAATAGAAGATATGGGATTTTCTGAACGCTACTTTACGGTTGCAAGACGTTCAATACAATCAACACCTCCTCTGTTGTTGCCTACTCTCCCACAGTCTAGAGCGGGTTCTACAACTTCTTCATTGGCGTGTACGCTTGAATTTTTTTAATTTTTTTTTTTGTTTGTTCGTGCTGTCTTCTAAACTTTGTTATGTTTGTGGTGTGAACTTTTAATTGTTTTTTTTTAATTTTTAGATTTTCTTTGAATTGCTTTAACTTACTTTTCGTACTTGAATTTTTAAATTATTGCCTTTCTTCTATTCCTTTCTCTTTACATCTTTCCTATCTTAACAAGTATCCGGAAGATCTGTTTCTACAATAATAATTAAACAATATTTTAGCAGTTCTGGGTTTGGTCTTTTGTAGCTCTGGCTCTAGGAGTTTCATAGAACCCCAGATCCTACCAAAAATCCCGAAAACCAGGCCCGGTTTTCGGGATTTGGAAAAATCCCGAAAACCAGGTCCACTATCTCTCGAATCCATATCGTATAGTTCTACCTAAATTTAACATCTTCCGGTTACTTTACTTTCTTTCCCCTTTCTCATTATTAATTTAACACACTTAAACCAATTAATAATCATAAATTTATTTAGTGGATCTGGCTCATCCATTAGTGCAATCAACAGTTTCTGCTTCATCTCTTAGCCCTAGAGCTATTGGCTCTGGTCTCTTTTGTCCTTAAAAATTTTTTATTTTGATCTAATCAGATTCCCGTTATGGTAGAATGCGTGAATTTACTGATGAAGAGTCCAATCTTTGTTTGTTGTTAAACAGGGTAGTGGATATGCAAAACCCTGAGAGGTTGGAATACAGCTTAAATTGTAGTCTATTTTTTATTTAGACATACAGTATCACTCGTCGTTTCATTGTTTGTCCATTTTTTGGCTAGCAAAAGGTGTGGTCCTGCCGATAATGCGAAGAAGCTTAGTGTAAGTAGAGTGAAGGGAACATCTAGGAACATGTAAAAGGAACACAAGTTTGTAAAGAGAATCTAATAGTTTGAGGATCTAACATTTGTAGCGTTTTTCTAACATTTTTCCTGTAATATGTATACAGTACTCCTTTAATAAATGTGGGCTTTTTGTTGTAGGGAAAATCTAGTAGTGCGTAAGGAACATGCATAGTGTGAGAAGAACATATTACGTATAATTATATAATTTATCAGGTGCTTCTTCGTCATTTCAATACTCTTCTTGGCTATAGCAACTCTGAAAAGTGCTTTACAATACCCCCTGCGCGTCTACGTCGCGCGGCCGTCTGCAACGCCTTTTTGCATGGATTACCAGGAGTATTGGATTCTAATTTGCTGATAGGGAATCAGGTAAGGGAAATTTTCTCTCCGGAAAACTTGAATTCTTTAAAGCTACTTTCCATCGTTCTTCAACTTCTCCTTTACCTACCCTCGCCTCAAAAATTTGCTAGCGATGCCCCTTCAGCAGACTATTCTCTTAGGTTGCTTTCTACACAGCAAAGGCATAATTGGTTGCATTCAATTATCATTATACTTTACAAAGTAGACTAACACTAAACTCTATTTATAATCAAAAAATTCCCCTAAAAAGTATCGTTGTGACGCTGCCCCTACAAACGACGCTATACGCAAACAGATGCTTATAGTTGTACAGACTTTGGAGCAGCAATGCCATCGCTGTCCCCCTTCCTCACAAAATCAGGAGCAACAACCACCTGTAGCTATAGCACCAGAAAATAAGGAGAGGCGATCGGCTACGTGTCTTTTGGAAGCACCTGGGCCTGATGGGCAGTGGTCGTCGTCTACTGAGGATTCTGAAATTGGAAATGATTCAGGCTAGAATCTTTGATTGATAAAAACTTTAGGGTTGTCGGTTCTTGGAGACACTTCTGATATCCCTGCAAGACGAAAAAGGGAACCGAAGAAATGAACTGATCGAATAACCAAACTGAAGCTTCGGCTCAGTTCCGAATTGACAATCCTAAAAGGATTAAAATGAATTCGGCACCTGATAGAGAATATTATTCGAAAATTTTTAGGTGTGGAAGAATTGAATAACGATCTTCCGTCTACCAAAATTGTAGATGGCTCAACCGAACCCTTGAAGGAAAAAAAATTTGCTTCAGTAGATGAAGTAGAAACGTTAAAAGAACACAATGGAAGTGGTGCATCTTCAATTAAAACTTCTATGCAACACAGACCAGAATCCCTTAAAATTATGGCTATGCGTGAACAAGGAGGTGGTAGTACTTCTGATATTTCTCGTAAAGAATCGAATAAAACAAAAGGGTCGGAGTTTGCTAAGGTAGATTATTCTGTACAATTCTTATTTTTAGAAGTATTAAGTAAAACTTATCAATTTAAATTTCCACCTGAAGAAAAGTTTAATTATGCTTGGAAAAAATGAGAGATATCTCTATTAGTGTTTTCGGGTAGTTGGAAATCCTCGGATATCCGGATCCTATATCCGAACCGAAAATTTCTGGATATCCTGATTTTTTGGATCCGGATCCGACAACCCTAATCTCTATCACGATATTTTGTCTAGGTTTAATCCTTATGACGAACTATTTTTTACATGAAAATAATATTATATCCTCTATGAAATAAAACACAGAAATTAATTAAGCTTAAAAATCCCCCTCTTATAGACATTGGATACCCGCCCGCCAGTCATCGCACTTCACCCACCTTCAGGGATCAGGCGTTCTAAAAGACGCCCCCACAGCCAAAAACACCAAAGCAGCGTCAGAAAAAACCAAAAAACAAATAAACCAACAAAACGTGGAGCTGATTTTACGAGACTAACATGTTCTTATTGTGGGGCTCGATTAGAATCTTTTGATGAGGAGACACTCTCACTTTGCTGTGTAGCTTTGTGTACGTTTCTGCAAAGAGTTCCAAGTTTAGCTGCTCCTTTGCTACAGAGAACTGTTGAGTTAATTATAAAAAATTTAAAAAAAATTAGAAAATTTTCGAAAGTTGTCCAAATTTAAAAAATGAAACCTTGGAATGATTTTTTCCTTAGAAGTCAAAAAATAATTTTATTTGCAACTTTAAGAGCCTAAGCTTCTCCTTCACCTTTTAGTTTCAACTTTAAGAACCTAAGCTTCATGGGAGTGGCAACCAGTGATGGAAAGCTTCCAAAATTTCTCTGGAACCGGTTCCGGTTCTGGAACCGCTTTTTGAATTTCTTTGGTTCCAGTTCAGGTTCTGAAACAGGTTCCGGAACCGGAAACTCCTCCCCATGGCTACCAGCTACATGATTAAAATTAGTAAATCGTTTTCGGCCTCAAAAAATTTTTTTTACTTTTAAAATGTCTTCTTAACCACGACTCTTAATAATTTTTAAAATTCCGTAAAAATTTTTAATTACAAAAATTTTTTTAAATCCAAAAAATTCAAAAATTTTCAGCTTCTCTGCGCAGCACGTTTCATAGACATCCCACAATTTCCTTGGCACGAATCCAATATTTTCGTCCCAGGAAATGCCAAAAGTGCTGCCAAACAATTAATTCGTATTATTTTACACCAATTATCTGGAAGTGGAATAGCTTTACAACTTTTTAATTTACACATTCAAGCAGACGAATTATACTCTTTTTGGAGTAAAATAGCTCTTTCACTTGTTGATTTTACCGAATTAAATCCTGTTGCTTTTTTACAAAATTTGTTGGAGGTAGAATTTTGTGGGGAAAAATTTTTATTTATGGACGAAATTAAAAATTTTAATCAACTTCACGAAATTGATTTTTAAAAATTTCTTTAGGCTCTTAGGTATATTTTAATGATTCTCTCATTTAGCTACAGTATCGAAATAATTAGTGAAATTTGCCGCAATGAAATGGCGTTTTATCCCGCGCAATAAAATTTTTTTAAAAATCTTCACGGGACGGGATCCCGCGGGATAAATCCCGCACTCCCGCAAAACCCTAAAAATTGAAAAAAGTGCGGAGCGGTATCCCGCAAAATACCGCGCGGGCCGACATCTAGTACTTAGCCGCTCAGACCTTCTTGATCGCTGGAGCGCTGGTTAAAGGATTTGGGGTCACATACTCGGGACTTCTTGAGCCCAGGCAACATTATATAAAATAATTTACACAAAAATACTAATAAATATTTTCAAATTTTTAGAAAGTTTTTTTAAATAATTGCACCCACATTTCCCTAATTTTAAGCAAAAATAAATGTCAAAAATTTTTGAAGGATATAGCAGATGGATGGCCTATTAAAGTAACCAGAATTCTTCACAATTTAGCAACTTATATCCAATATGTCCCAACTGAAGCACTTTCTAATTGGGCGGCGGTAGTGGCTTTAATTGACGGTCTTTATAGGCGAATGCACACACAAGTCTGGAAATTTTTAGGGAATTTAAAAATTCCAAAAAAAAATTTTTTTCAGCTTATAAGTGAAGCTACCTCTAATTTAGCTGCAGTTTCGAATGCAGCACAGTCTGTCCAAAACCAATTAATTAATAGTCAACAGAAGCAGTTCAGGTCTGAACTGGCCAGTTCAGGCTAGTTTAAATTAATTTTTAGTCTTAATAAAATTTTGGAAAATCAGAAAAATTCTGAAAAAATTCTGAAAAAAGTGCAAAAAAATCAGAAAATAAATCAGAATAATTCTGAAAAATTTCTGAAAATTCAAAAAAAAATCAGGAAAATTCTGAAAATAAATCAGAATAACTCTGAAAAAATCAGAAAAATTCCAAAAAATCAGAAGAATTCTCAAAATAAATCAGAATATTCTGATCAAATTTTGACAAATTCCGAAAAAAATTCAGAAAAAAATCAGAAAAATGATCAGAATTTTTATAGTACTAATTATGAGTCGAGTTCTTCGTGTACAAGGCCTCGCATCAATCAAAGGTGCTGTACAAGCAATCGAAGCTTTTGCCAAGTGGCTAGTAGAAATGCTACATAAATGTCCTGTTGAGCTGTGTGATTTGTTAGTTAATTTTGTAAAAAATATTTTAGCAAATCTAAATTTTAGATTGGCTGTTTGCACTGCCTGCAATCGGGTAAACAAAGTTTTACCTATTTGCTGGAGGTTCGATTTACTCCCAGTTCGAGGGTGGGAGGGATCCAATGGGTTTCCAGCCCTACTTGGATACGCTTTTGAAAAATTTTGAATAACCATTTCGAGAGAAGGAGGGATCCCTTGTTTTCTCCAGCCCTCCTTAGATACGCCGCTGGCAAATTCTGAATAGCTACCACAATGCTCAAATCCAGATACCAATTTAGGGTTCGGATCATAATACCGTCTATCCCCAAATTAAGCTAATATTAGATTCGAGATTAACAAGAATCGACCTTTTTTCCGAGTTTATTAACCTAGCTTTGCCACCCCAAATTTTTTTCTTACCCTCAGGGCATGATTCGAGAACGTGATAAACAAATCCTAACACGCTCCGTTGTTGCTGAACTTCTCTCTGCTTTAAAATTTAAATGTGAATTGGCAGAAGAAAATTACTTGACTATTGTAAGAATGGTTTTGCAAGACTTTGGAGAGCCTTTAGGCGATGACTGGATAAATACACCAACAAATTCTGGTGGTGAAAATGAAGAAGTAAATGAAAACCAAAATAATCGGAAATTTTCTTCATTTTCCTATTGGAAAAATAATTCTCAGCAACAACAGACAGACCAATTTAATACTGGAGCAGCTGAAGCTATTAGGCCACATGTGCCTGAATTACTGGAATTTATTTCGGATATGCATGTATTGGCTAAATTGAAGGTAGAAAAAGAGATTTAGTTAGAGATTTATAGTTAGTTTAGCACTTTCTCCTTTCAATGTTCCTTTCACCCTACATGTGGTTGCTACGTTCACCGCATTATGTACTATACTCTTTAATGAATTCCCTTCAACCCTACTATTGACTACCACCTCATCCTATCTTTGAATTCCCCCAGTGTCACCTTCACCTTACCTTTTAAATGTCCTCTTCATCCCATCCTTTACCGGTCCTCTTCACCTTACTTTTGAATATTCCCGTAAAATCCAAATGGCTTTTTCCTGCCCATTGTTTGAGGTTCGATTCCAGTGCTTTTTACTAAGCTTTCTAAACTTCAAAATCACCAATAAAGGCTATAGCATTCCTAATACCTTAAATGAAAATCTTCATTTTAGAAGCAATCCGCTAGCAACAGCGACAGAGTTGGAGGAGATTTAAAAGCTGGACTAGCCGAGGTTGTGGCACTTGAAATGAGTAGACCATCTGTTCGGGATTCTCGAACTGTAAGCCAAAAATAATTTTTTTTTCAAAAAATTCTCTCAATCTCAAGGTTATGCGCTTCATTCCTTGGCTTTATTCCCCTCCTTCACTTGCCCAAGCCCTTCCAGGCCAATTTTCAGAATCTGTAGCAAACGTCCGCGTTCTCGCCTGGATCCTACTTGGTTCTCTTCATGCTAGAGGAGTAAATGGATTTTCTTCAAATTTCCAACAAATTTCACAACAACAACAAACAAATATTAACCAAAACATTTGTTTGCCTGTACCTATTGCTTGTTCTAGTCAAATGGCGGATTATATTAATTTTGTGTTAGCAGGGTTTGCTGATCAGTCAAAGGTGTCTTTATCAAAATATTTATTAGTAAATTAGGGGTTTTATGCTAAAGTTGAGAATTTTTCCCAAATTTTTGAATTCGTTACATATCTCTTAAAACAAAGCCTTTCTACATATTATTAGACTCGATAATTTAAAAATTTCCAGCAATCAGTTGTTCATATGTCTGCCCTCTTTCACGCCTTCCATTTGTGCCAGTTATGGACTATTTATTGTGAACAAACAGCTACTTCGAGTCGTTCAGAAGAAATGGTAGCTAAAACCATGCAGCACCTTTTAGACTTTTGGGCTCGTGTTACTCCAGCCATCTTACAACTACTGTCCCATTCTAAAGTGGTAATATTCCTAATTTTTAAATCGCAATTTTGGTTTAATACTCACTAATAAAAATGGATATAGTGTAGTATACCGGTGGTAAGGTTTAGATATAAGACCCATACCATTCGATTCGTCTTGACGAGCTGATTTTGATGTCATTCGGACCTTACTACCAGTATACTAACTATGTCTATAAAAATCCTTAAAACGAATGACATTTCTATTTGAGGGCCCCAAATTATGTAGTAATAATTTTTAAATACAAGGATTAACTCTATTCTTCAAATTAAAATTTCGTCACAAAAACAAAGTTCTAAAGGGGCATATCTCCAAAGTGGAAATATGAACAGTTGGGCATATAAGTGGACAGTTGGTTCGAGGGGTATATTCGTGTGATTTAAGAGGGAAATGGAATTCCAATTTATGATGAAGCATTGAACCCTATCGCCCGATTTATGTTTAAGCAATTACTATTTTAAGTTAGCTGATATGGTCAATCTCCATTTTGTAAACACCCTACAAGCACTACAACAATTTAATTCAGCCGTACTCTGTCAACTTTATCCAATGTGGGAGCCTGTTTTAACGGTACACCATGCACATGTTCCACGCAAGTTGCGACTTAAATTTGAATCTGTCGAGGCTCAGGCATGTTTCTGCTTCGAAATTTCAAAAAAAATTTTTCTAATCTTCAGGTGCCTTTGGAAAATGCCCAAATGCGTTCATGGCTTTCCAAAGTTCGCTATAAAATTTCCCAAATTGAATTACAAACGAGTGCTTCTTCCCCATTTTATAATGTTTAATTTTGTCTGAGAAGCTCATAAATTTATATTAATAAAATTTTATTTGGTGTGATTTTTAATTCTTATAATTGAGTGGCAGTCTCCTAATTGAGCGGCCGGCGCTCTATTTTTCGATCCCGAAAGAGCCGGTCTAATAGAGGCGGTCTAAAGAGCATCGCTTTATTCATTAAATAAAATCAAAATTTTTCAAAGAAGCATCGCTTAAGATACCATCTATCCATCTTGGATCAAATCAATCTTTCCATCAAATAAATCATTTCTAAAAAATATTTTCATTTCTCTTAGGGTTGCCTTTTCGAGTTGGGCCTATGGTCGAATCATTTTTTCGGGCCTCAATTTTATTGAGCGGGCCGTACATCTCAATATAATGGGATTTATACGGCTTGAGAGGATTTGAGGCTCTATCTGAAAGGAGTGCCTGGTTGACTTTTTTTCCTTACTTCCTTAGAATAGTCTTTCCTATTTTTCCTAACTTCTTTAAGATCGGGTGAAGGACAAACAAGGAATTCCAAAATACAGAACAGACAAAGCACAGTCTGGTCCGTGTTTTGGTATGGCCTGTATTTTGTTCGTTCTGTATGTTGGCAAGGTAAATGGAAAAAAACTTGTTTGTCCTTCACCCAAGAAGTTGGGAAAAATAGGAAAAAATACTATTTTAAGGAGGTAAGGAAAAAAGTCAACCAGGCACTCCTTTCAGATAGAGTCATTTGAAATGATAACGGAGGATTTAAGTGATATATTGTTCGAGTCGTGATCAGAACCATATCTATCTGGATCAGACCCATATGGTGCAGTTTAGCCCGACTTCGGCCAATCCCGATCCCACAGTCGGGAACGGGGTAAATGTCCGGTTGGTGTCCTACATGTCCGCAAAGAGAATGCGGATTTTTCCTTCCTTTTCTTGAATTTTATTCTGTAGGAGTCGGCTCGCTCGATCTTTCGAGTCGAGCTAGCTGGCAACCCTAATCGGGATCATTATTTTAAACTCCCGATCCCGATTTTATGTCGGGATCCCGATCCTCTAGAATCATGTGTATTTTATTTTTATAAAAGTTTCAAAAAATGATAGATATTTAAAATAAGATATAAAGAAATATGGTTAAAAATTATTTTTTCATAAAAATATAAATCCATATAGTATGAAAATCCCGAATGAAATTTAAAAACATTGAAAAGTTGAAAAATGGATCAATCTCCTTTGTATTAGTTTTCAAAATTGTCTTTTTATTATCCAAAAATTGTCTATACTTCTCTTTATCAATTAATTATCTTCACAGCCGATGCAGGGTATTTACAACATACATCGCTCGTTCCAGCCTCTCCAGGTTTGTAACTAAATTTCCACGCGTCTTTAGCAGGAGTATTTGCCCCCAGGTACTCATCACAAACAAATTTAATTTGTGTTGCAGGGTTGTTGTTTCCATAAATGCTTACATTTCGAACAGATAATTTGTCGTTGTATTGGCGGTTTCCACCTTTTTTAAAAATTAGGTTATATTTGAAAGTTAATGTTAATTTGGGGGTTGATGGAATATCTTTACATATACGGATCCGAACAGAAGAAGCGAAGAAATAATTCTTGGTTCTTCGTTCTGTTTCAGAATCAAAAAAATCTTTGATCAAGTAAGAGCGAGGTAAAAGTTTAATCCAGGGCAGACTTTGATACTGCGACATCCTGGCAGTTATTGCTAGGCGCTTTCACTCACCACGTACAGGTGCTCTACCAACTGATTCGTATTTCTCTACCAACTGAGCTACAGGGACGCTGCTTTCACCTTCTCTTTTATTAGATCTTAAACCCCCGCAGTCAGCGTTTTAAATACTAGCCAGCTGGATCTTTCTTTCTTTCTCTTCCCTACAATCATTAGTGTTGTGTCCGCACTTGCAGAAAGAATATAAATGAAAATAAATAACACATCTTCGGGTTGGATGGTGGCACAGTCGGTTGTGCTTCCGTCCGGGCTATTCCGTGATGGTTCAATTCCATCTCCCATCCAATGAAGTTTTCCACAGCATGCGTAAACAACGTATATAATAATTAGATATTTTGTTAAAAAATAGCTAGATTAATGTATGATTCCATGGTTAAAGGCTTTTATGTCCTAATTTAAGGTTGGTAAAATTTACCAATTATAGCGAGCATTGGTCCCATGAATTTTGAATTTTCAACAGTAACCTCTCGCGTATATTGTTTTGAACATTCGCCAGCAGAGATTACACCTATTGCGTTATTGTAAGAACAGAAATTTCTAACAATCGTCTTTCCGTTTCCTCCTGTAGCAAAAATTTTTTGAAAACCGTCTAGAGCACCGCCACCATCTACAATCTATTAAAAAATAGAGACCCAAGCATTTTGAGTTAAATAATAAAGCTTACGTAAGTATATTTCCTTGTATCTCCAGGCTTGGCGTCTGATGCACCTATAAAGGTACCAGCACGCCAGCAAACATTTTCAAAACTAAAATGTTAAAATAGAGTTTTCAAAAATAAATTTTACTAAACATGTAGTAAAGTATATCGAATGATAAGAAACTCTACGCCGCTCTAGTAGTGATTGGAAACTCGTACGAAAATTAGGTCCCTACTCGTACCTGTGTACAAGGTACCACTGCCCCTCGGCAACTTTTTAAATTCATTTTACGGTTTTCTTTATTTTTACTCGCCTCAGCTTAATATTCAATTAATAGTGCAACTAAGGTTGGCGGTTCCGGGTATTCGGAAACAAAAAAAGCCCGAATAATCGTAAATTTTTGGTTCGGATAAAGGTTCCGAATATTCAAGGTTTACCAGGGACCGCCAACATAAGTCTAGTCAGGAAGCAACTCTATCAATAGGTAATCCAATATACAGTATATCGAAGCAAAAAGACTGAATCCGCTTCGTTTCAGTCCAGAATCTATTAAAATCACATCTTATAAATACTAGAGACCGGCGCGGGACGGGATCCCGACGGGATTTTCCGGGATCCCGATACCGAAATTCCGGATTTTTTTGATTTTCGGGATCATTCGGAATCCGGGATTTTTTCGTGATCCCGTCCCGGCATCGGTCAAAAAAAATCCCGACTCGGGATCCCGGAACCGCGATTTTGCCGGTCTCTAATAAATACCCTTTATGTTATGCTCTTAATTTAAATTTTTATTTATTTTATAAACTTACAAGACATTTTTAAATGTACAATTTCCCTTACAAATAATATCAGAAGAAGTGCCGATTGGTGATTCTCCCATAATAAGATTGCTGATAGTAATCCCGTCTTCAACAATTATTGCATGGTCCCAATTGTTGGTCCATCCAGGAATAACTGGTCGGCAAGTATTTGGCTTGCCATTAAAAATAATTCGTTTCATTCCAAAATCAGTGTCCTTAACTATGCGCATTGTCGTATTTATTGTTTCAGTACTTGTAGGCGTCGGGAAATTACAAAATTTAGCCCCTTTTTGATTTAATGCTAGAGACAGTAATGGTATAGATGAAATAATTAAAATAAATATATTAAGCATTTTTTGATTTTTGAATTTTTAATTTGTGTAACAATCTAGCTCTCTAGCAGTATATATAGGCATAATTATAGCAGAATTTAAACGATTTCCACGTATAAACACACCTCCACGTGTAAAATGAATTATACTAAAAATTAATTTTTAGCTAATTTTAGTTAATTTATTCATTTCCGGTAAGCCACATGAAAATTAAATTCTATCAATATTGAGAATGAATTCCAGCTAAACTAATTAGCTTATTCTTTTTCAGAGAGGCATACCAAAATTAACCAAGCAAAATTAATAAAACTTGATAGACGTGGCTTACTTATTGTTAGAGTAAACCAAATCTAGGAATGTGCAGGCAATTTAGCGTGAATTTTGGTCGACTGTTACCAAATTAAGTTAATATTAGATTCGACTCATTTTTTATTAGAAAAGTTAATAATATTTTTTAAATAGATGAATTCAATTGATGACTTTCCAAAATTCCCAAAATTTTCGCCTGTGGCGCTAAACCCCGTTTTCCGTTGATGTTGGGGTTTTGAGATTTGACGAGATATCAGGTGATTTGGAGATATCCCCCAGATTACCCTTATATCTCAAATTGTGGATGCGTTTGCTTGATTCTAAAATTTAAATTGCGGTAGCAGCTGCTGACTATATGTTGATTTTCACCAATTCACAACCCAAAAAAATTTTTTATAACAAAATTTACATTTAAAAATCGAAAAAACTTTTAACGTTTCAGACATGTTTTTGTCAAATTTTATTCTATAAAAAATTTTATTTAAAAATACCATTTAAAATATCCATAGAAAAATAAAAAAATATAAAGAAGGTAAAAAAATTTAAAAGAAAAATAGCTGTCTAATTATGCTTATTGTGAATAAATTTAAAAATTTGTCAGGAAAAAAACTTTTATTTTTTTATTTTATAAAAATAAATAATAAACTAATTCTAAAATATTATAAAAAATTTAAAAAAATTACTCAAGTACATATTTTTTATATTTTTTTAAATTTTAGAATAGCTTACATATTAGAACACTTATTTAGTACAATTTGGTGGCGTGGGGAATACAAAATTTTAGAAATAAAAATACTTAAGAGATTTTTAGTAATTCTTTAAAAAATTCTTTTTGCGGTTGTTGAATATTTAAAAATATTTTCATGATACATAATATTTTTAAATTTATGTATATGTAATTAAACATGAGCTTTGCTAACAGTTCGATTTAATTGTTGATTAGCAGAGCTGCATCAAAAAGAAATAATTAAATATAAGCTTTGCTAACAGTTCGATTTAATTGATGATTAGCAGAGCTGCATCAAAAAAATTATCTCCGTTTAAATAAATTCATTTGTAGAGGCTAAGAATAGCAAAATTAACCCAAAATGGCTTACGTTTATTTCTTCCGCCCTGACATTTACCACGAACGTTATAATTGCAGCGCCTACAATGTCACCGATATTCCACTAGAAAATCGGCAACACATTGCTATTGGAGCGATATTTTTGTCTTGTGGGCTTTTTATGGAAGTAATAAATTAAACATCACGCCAGAAAGTTCAAATAATTTTTTCTAGTTCCTCTATTTTCCGTGTATGATAGCTATTCGTAAGCATATGGACAGTACTTGCTTCAAATTTATGTTCTACATTTCTATAGCAGATATGTATGTAATGCATTTAACTATTTGAAAAATTATTTAAACATGAGCTTTGCTAACAGTTCGATTTAATTGATGATTAGCAGAGCTGCATTATAAAGAATATTGAAAAATGAAAGAAATTTAAGGAAATCTGTAAGACTGGTAAAATGATTTGATAGCGATTAATATTAGCTAACAGATTTAAAGCATTAGTCGGGTAGGCAAGGTCTCTACCGACTGAGATAATGTGTCGCTGATTTCTATCCCTCTTCTCTCTCTTAATATATCTTAAACTTAGCGCTCCTAAGCGCTCCTCACAGACTAACATAAAACTTGAAGAATAAATCTGAAAAATTGTTAAAAAATATAAAGGATGTGTCTCGTAGTAAATGCTATAATTACTGGATGGCTGTCTATCGTTGGGGCTGTTTATTGTACATATCCTCGATTTATTTACTTTGCCGGTTCTGCTGGCCTAGGTAAGCTAATTTCATTTAAATTCAATCAAAAACAAATTTGAAAGCTTTATGGGGATGTGAAACTGTAGCAGAGATGATATTGGCTATAAATCGTTGCATAGAGCTAAGCTCTCGAACGTGGGCAGAATTTCTTTTCCATGGAAAACGAACTTATATATGGATGGTTTTAATAAATCCTTGATTTTTAAATAATAATTTTCTCAAAGATTGTTCCAACAGTTTATGGGCTTTGGTTTTTCATATTTGAAATGCCCATTCATTTTAGTGGAATTTTTGTTTCATGGTTTTTTAATCCGCATGTTGGGTATTTGGATGATTTTGGGAAGAAGGTAGTGTTTAAATACTGAGAGTAAAGCAAAATCCTGTCAGGATTTCTAGTCTATTAGGTCTTTGCAGATACTCTGACGAGTGATCTATCTATATCTTGTCTCTAAAAATCTCGCTCTCCTGGAGTATTTGATCATCTCAGGAGAATAAATTCAACAACTGAAACTCTCCTGGGTAGGGTTGTCGGTTCTGGACCGAACCGAAGAACCGAGGAAACCGATTTCGTTTTTGGATATCCTCTCCTGGGTAAATGAATCTCAAAAAATTTTATCTCAAGATCTAAATGCCGAACGATTTCCCCTTTAAAGTCAATCCCTCTCTCTCTCCCTCCTTCAAGAGTCTACTAGAGGAGAATTAGACTAATTGAGAATTAGTCTTTCAAAACTTTAATTAATTTTTCCTTTAGTATTATAGCCATTTACATACAGTTCACAATTATTTTGTAATCGTAATGTTGAGTAGTACTTACTTTACTTTTGCTACAATTTTGAGTTTGAAAACTATGAAGCACAAAATCAGTACAAGTGCACAAACTAGTCGAGCGCAGAAAATGGTCTTTAATTTTTAAAAAATCCAAAAAATGTTTTCCAGACTTTTGTACAAGTTATTCTGATTAGTTCAATTAATGCAGTCGCAGCGGCTATTTATGTTTATATGCAATTTGCCCGAATAAGTGAAGTACTTATTCTGACTGGGCAGTTCACTTGGATGCTTGCGCATGGTAAGACATTGTGTATTGAAATTTAAGGAAAACCCTCGTTTTCGAGGGGAAAACCCTCGTTTTCAGGTCTAGTCATATGATCTCTTTTTACCGTCATGAAAAGTCATAAAAACTGAACTTATTACAGCATTTCCATTATTAAAGTCCGCCTAAGAATTAGGCAACACTCTTTTCTATGTAAACGACACCTTTGGGGGACGTTTGAAAAATAGAGCACCTTTTTAAAAAAGCTCCCCCTCTTTATGATATGCTTGAAAAATTGACTTTTAAAATATTGGTCAATCTTGTGCCAATAAAATTTTCACGTAAAGGAATGCCCCCGGTCATTTATTTGGCTTTGAACAAAACTGTTCGTCGTGATGTTTACAGAATGTGTGTTAGAGTGATTCCCTGCGTCAACCCACCTCCTCTACATTCTTCAATTGCAAGTGTTGCTGGAGGGCTACCTCCATCTAATACTAGAAACCGTGTTGGACCTTCTAGCAATGTTGGACCCTCTATACATTGATCATGCTATTTTTGGATGGATTTAAGTATTTAATTATTTTTGATAACTAATTAATTTTATGACGTAAACATCTCGAAAATTTATTTAAAAAATAACCAGATTAAAAACATTACAAATTAAATTTTAATACCATATTCATTTATACTTTTTATTAAAACATGAAATCTCTAGATATCATTTATACATTATTACTTTGATAAATTTTTTGCACCTTTTAGATATTTACTTTCGTTAGCCTATATTACTTATTCACCCTTGTGTTAGGAAATAAGCTCAAGAGCCCGTTCGGACATGGAGGTAGTTCAAAGAGAAAATCCCCTGTTAAAAATCAGAATAGGTTTTGAGGAATGTGTTACTACCGTATAAGAAAATAAGCTATGTATTTTAAATGAAATATCAAATAAGCTAATAACTTAGATTTAAGCAAATCCATCAATATTAGTACAAACACTCTTTTCATTTTCGTCCCCAGATAAAATTATCTAGAGAAATTTTTTTAGGTTACTAGTAGTATATCTAAATTACTCGTAATTCACGGTTGTCCCAAGTTGATAATTGGTTATCCAAAGCATATAAATCCAATATTATATTTATGTCATTGCGAAGTGCTTTAAATTTTTTAAACTTTTTGCCGGAAATTTAGTACAGGGATTTAAATTTATATCTCAATAATTCAAGTTTCCGGAAACTTGTAAATATTTATTGATATTTTCCGGAAGACTAGACATTCTTAAGTTTTCCTAATAAAAATATATTTATTTTAAACCTACCGGAATATAATCTAGGTTTCCGGAAATCTGTAAATATCTATTACTATTTTCCGTAAAAGGGGTACATTTTTCAAGTCTTCAGAAAATTTTATTTTTGTTTACATTAAGGACGTATATTCAGTTTTAGGTTTTCCGGAAAATTATTAGTTTCCGGAAACAAATATTTATTTTCCTTTTGAGAATTAATCCAAACTTATATATGATGCCACAATTTTATTTTTCCCTCTGATTTTGATACAGTCAACTCCATTTTCGGATTCTATCCAGTCAAGAATACAAGGGCCTCCGTCTAGCCAACGGCAACTTTTTTTAAATTTATTAAAATGATTATTTATTCAAATAAACTAACAAAATAACGTATTCTTCAAGTGAAGGTTTTGAATTATGGGCATACTCCTCAAAATTATTAATTTTGTCTATTATTTGTTTTAACAAATCAACAATTCGTTCAGCTCGACATTTAATAAATTTAATAAAATTTAATGAGTTTGTGAGGGAAGAGTGACCTTGAGTAGTCTCTCCAATTAATTTTTTGAAGCAACTATCATTCTGTATTAAATTTGAATTAAATAGGGTTTAAGTTTGAAGGAAATTCTATTTTCCGAAAACTTAGGTATCTATTATGTTTTCCGGAAAAAATATTATTTATTTTTCAACGGTTTCCGGAAAATTTTGCTTAATGTATTTATTTTTAAGTTTTCCGGAGTTTTTAGTTATATTTAAGCTTATGTGTTTTAAGCTTAGTTCTATTTTCCGGAAAACTTATCCATAATAATTTTTTCCGGAAAAATACTATTATTAATTTTTAAGTTTTCCGGAAATATTCTGTTTATATTTAAGTCTTTCCGGACTTCTTTGTTTAAGTTTTCAGGAAAATATTTAATTTTAAGAAAGTAAATACATAATAACAACCGGAAAAAATAATAGAATTATTAATTTACACATACATTGTGTAACTGCCATTCATGAAAGTTATTATAATTCAAATAAATATAAGAGCTGTCAATAAGCATTTTTCGAAGACTTTTAAGCTGAAAAATAATTTTAAATTAATTAAAAATAATTTTTCTTTCATGCCTTCATTAACAACACGCACTGAGGAAATAATTTTTCATAAGTTTTGTTGTTAACGAATTTCTCTGATTTTTCAAGCAATTTTTGAATAATTTCTTCAAAATTATTTTGATTTTTAGCTAAATTTGTTTCCAATTTCGAAACAAATTTAAGAAAATTTTGAGAAAATGTCAAAGCTTTCATTGTTGTAGCATTAATTAAAAGTCCATCAACTTTTGGGATTTGTTTTGGAGAATTGTAGTAGTGAGAGACAATATGTAAAAAATCGGGCGGGCCATTGTAGCGTAAAACACTCCTGTATATTTATGGCAAATGTTTCTATCGTAATTTTCCGGAAATTTATTAAATAGTTCGGAAAACATGTACACTTTCTGAATATTCCGGAATACTTATTCTCATGTTTTTCTCAAAAACATTTTACAAGTGTTCCCAATACTAGCACACTTAAATTTTTTGGAAAATAAGTTTTCTTTCAGGAAAGTTATTAATTTTCCGGAAACTTTAAATATTTTATTATTTTCCGGAAACCAACAATATTTAATATAATTAACTACCTAAATTGTCTGACCGGACAAATAATAATATCCGGAACAGTAATATTTTGTACTTTAGTAGTATACATTTGTATAGAATTGCGTTTGTCAATAAAACGGCTAACATAAATAGAAGAATGGTAAATAAATATTCCAATGCTTCCAAATAGAACTATAGATGAGAGAATTCTTTTGAATAAAATTTTTTATTATATATATTTTTAGCAAATTTGTTTTTCAAAAATCTCTACATAAAAAGTCTTTACTTTTCCTGAAAACTTTCCGGAAAGATTATTTTCAAATCTTCCGGAAAGTTGAAAATTCAAAATTTTCCGGAAATATTGTACATAAACAAGTCTGATCTTTTCCGGATACATTTTCCGGAAATTTATGAAGTTTCCGGAAACTTGTTTATATTTATAATCATTGAAGTCCTTAACATTTTTAAGTTTTCCGGAATCTTCGAATGGTTACAAGTTTAAACTATGTCTAACCTAAACCAAGTAGGATGTCTACTATGCAAAAATCTGAATCCAGCAATTGAAGTATAATCACAAAAAGCATCAAATAAACGTTTTGGTGACCGATTTTGTGTTGATTTAATTTCAACTTTTGAATTAGTTGATTTCGTAGTATTATCAGCCCAATTAATTTTAATTTGTGGATTGGGGCTTTTAGTACGGTTAATTGGGGAAATTGAAATCATTGGATTTTGTTGACTCAAAATTATTTTAATGATTTAATAGTTTTTTTTTGCTAATTTTTTTTATGTTATTTCACTAACATAAGAATAAAAAAATTATTTCTATGCATAATTTCGTGTAACGAAAAAATTTAAAATATTTTAATAAAGCTATTTTTAATATTTATTTATGGTGGAAATTTATAAAAGAAATTTAAAATTTATAAGGTAATAATTAAAAAATATGTAATAAATCTTTTTTTAACGCTTTTTTTCCTTATAAATTTGTTATTTTCTCTCAAAGGTATAAAGGAAAAAATTGCTTAATCACGTTGATTTTTGTGCAATTGTAAAAGGCGAAATAAGCAAAACGCGAAAATAAAATGCCAATTTAAAAAGGGATAGAGCTAAATCCTTCAACCAAAATTTTAGAGATACGTTTTAATTAATAGATTTTTTAATTAATAATTTACTTGAAGAGAATAAAATCTATAAATTTCATACGGGAAGGAAATGTTTATTGAGGAAATAAAATTTTAAAATTTAGCCAAATTTGAGCCTGATAATTAAACAAATTTCAAATTTTATTTAATCTCAAAGCATAAACTCCAAAAAGAATTCAATTTAAAAATTTTTTTCTTCAATTTCCTTATGCTTAAAACATAGAAATTTGACACGTAGATCGTTATATCTACGTAAGCCCGTTAAATAATTTTGGCTTTAAATACTACCACTAGTAGCCATATCCTCATCCAAGTTAAAAAATTTTAAGCAAAATGCTTAATATAATTATTTTAATTATTTCATCTATACCTTTACTGTCTCTCGCGTTAAATCAGGAAGGG
The DNA here is from genome assembly GCA_902706615.1 of Meloidogyne luci. Classification (NCBI taxonomy): domain Eukaryota; kingdom Metazoa; phylum Nematoda; class Chromadorea; order Rhabditida; family Meloidogynidae; genus Meloidogyne; species Meloidogyne luci. The sequence goes on along the minus strand of CACSLI010000091.1, from coordinate 3,075,477 downwards.
ATGAAATTTTGTAATTTTCCAAAGCCTTCTTGTACCGAAGTAATTACCCAAACTAAATATATTAAAGAAGACACTGATTTTGGAATGAAACGAATTATATTCAATAGCAAAAAAGGAACATGTAATCCAAATCTAGAGGTGTGGGAAGATGCTATAATTATTGACAATAATGCTACTATAAGTAATCTTATTTTGGGGGAATCTCCAATCGGCACAGCTTCAAGTATAACGTGCAAAGGCTCTTGTACGCTTAAAAATGTTTAGTAAGTTACCTAATTCTTTTTAAATTGATAGGGACTTAATGAAGAAATTTTTGTGTAAAGTCGGGATCTGACATTACCCCAAAGGTCGGGAGAAGTATACTAGGAATTTCAATGTGATCAGTAATAATATTGGTCTCATTGTAACTTGGGGTTACAATTTTAGTGACTTTCTTTATTAAAATCAACCTCTTAAAAAATTTATGAACTCCACCTTATAAAGTTCTGTTTCTCATATTCTCAATTTCCTCTGATTTCCCAATAAGTATGGAAAATGTAAAAAATTGGCTTTAGGTGACCTTTAGATAATTATTTTGATAAATTTCTTTATAAAGTATGGAGAATGCTTGTTGGCGTGGTTTTAGCTTCATCGGAGCATCAGATGAAAAACCAGGAGACAAAAGGAAATATACTTATGTACGTAATAATATGTAGTTAATTTATTTTAGTCCATTTTTAGGTAGTAGATGGTGGAGCTGTTTTAGACGGTTTTCAAAAAATTATTGGACAGGGGGAGCGAGGAATGACTATCGTTAAAAATTTCTGTTCTGTTAACAACGCGATAGGTATATGCTCTGCTGGAATGGGTAAAATTATTGTTGTAGATACACGATTCAAAGGACCAATGCTTAACATATTATGTAAGTCTTAGTATCATTAAATTATTCTTATGATTTATTAAAATGTTCAGGAAGTTTTAAAGAATTAAATTGTGAATAAGGAAATTGTAACTAACAAAATTGTGGTACATTAGTCAGAGAGTTGAATAATGTACTCGTACCTCGTCCTACTCTAATTTTGACCCCGTACTTAACACTTCATTTTTCTCTCCGGACATAGGGCGAACGTCCAAGACACTATTCAGTGGGATCGTAGATTCGGAATCGAAATGAATAATAGAGGATTTCTGTTTGAGTCTTCGTTTTGATATGGCAGAATCCGATAATCATATCAGATATACCCAAAGCCTAAAGGAACGCAAAGCTTTAGGTAATTTGCAAATAAATTAATTTTTAAAAAGGTACAAACCGCAAACACAAAGATAGATTAACTCTACGTAACATAACAATTTATGGAAACAACAACCCTGCAACAAAAATAAAATTTGCCTGTGTTGAACACATAGAAAATCAAGTGAGTGATGCGGAACCTTGGAAGTATGCTTACAAAATTGGAGAAGCTGGAACAAGTGATGTATCTTGTAAATACCCTGCTTCAGCATTTAAAATAATTAATTGATATAGAGAAGTCAAAATTATACGGAAGATACAAGAACATTTTTAGCTACTAAGGCTAGGGAATTTGCTCTTTAAATAATATTTACGAGCCTTTAAAATATAAAATCTTTGAATTTTTTCCAGTTTCATTACTATTCTTATAAAAAATTATTTTTAACTTCGTACCTTTTATTTTAAAATATTAATGGCTTTCTGTCTGATCTTTTTACGTATAAAATATCTATTGTAGTTTTCTCCTAGCTTAGATATAGAAACAGTTTAAGCAAAATTTTAGCCACAAGGCAGGATTTGAACCTGCGACCACGTCGTAGTTATTACTAGGAGGCTTCGCTCACACCATAATGGTGTAGTCGGTCCTGCACTTGATCCCTTATTATAGCATCAATCCCTTAAGCCGATCTCGACGAGGTAATTGCCTCCCTTCCACTATTGGGTTCCCATTGTCCACCGGGAATTCGACCTCCGTCGCTGGTGATCCTTAATATTTCGTTTTACCGATGGTGAAGGCCTGCCGTCTACGCGACTTACTCTTCCCAAATGTAGACTCGAGTGAGGCAAAGGTACTGAGACTAAAAAATCCGGCCTCAAAAGGCAGCTTATTCAACCTTTCCCCAACCTACTTAAACAAATTATGGAACCGAACAGGGAGGTTTATCGAAAAATTATATCCGAATTATCTCAGAAATTCAACCAAATAGAGCCGGCGTGGAGAGAAATATGGTGTCCTCTCAGGGGGCACCAAATTTTAGAGGTTCCTCTGTATTCAAATCAAACTAACAATTATTTTTTATAAATTTTATTTGAGGAGGAAAATTAAAGTGTGAACAAGTAAACGAGAAAAGAAAACGTTTTATAGTTCCATTAAATTAAAATTTATTTTCTTTTTTCTTCTTTCTTTGGCCAAGTTATTCCATTGTTGAAATGATCACAGCAGTTGTAACGATTAACATAAACCTATTCCTATCTTCGCGCGATAGACATATAGGGCCAAAAAAGTATAGGGCCAATGAGTCTTTTGAAGAATTTTTTCGGTTATTGAAATTATCAAATAATTTTAACACTAAAAATTAAAAAAATTTTTCTAAAGTCCCACATTGTAAATCTGATGGAGTCATCGAAAAATAAAATAATTATGGTTTGCAAAAATTAGGTCGACTAATTTCGAGTCCGCAACATTCGGTCCGCAAATTTCGGGTCCAATAAGATAAACATAAACATAATTATCATGCCACGAAATATTTTATACTCTTAAACGATATATTAACATATTCAATTATTTCTTTACGGAAAATACAAAAATCAGTATAGTACAGTAAATCATTAATTCAGTTAATAATTTTCACAGCTGTAGCTGGGTAATTGCAACATTTATCACTTGTTCCGGCTTCTCCAGGTTTGTAAGCATATTTCCAACGATCTGAAGCAGGAGCATTTTCACCAAGGTACTCGGAACATACAAAAGAAATTTTAGTTGCAGGGTTGTTGTTACCATAAATTTGCACATTTTTAAGATGTAATTTATCGTTGTATTGGCGGTTTCCGTCTTTTTTAAAATAAAAAATAGAAATTTTTGTTTGATAATTTTAATTAAATCACCCTAATATTAGATAAAATTTACCAATTATAGTAAGCATTGGTCCCATGAATTTTGAGTTTTCAATGGTAACGTCTCTTGTATATTGAACCTTACTCATGCCAGCAGAGATTACACCCATTGAGTTATTATAAGAACAGAAATTTTTAACGATTGTCTGTCCTGGTCCTCCTGTGGTAAAAATTTTTTGAAAACCGTTTAAAGCACCGCCACCGTCTACTATCTAAAAATCAAGGCCCAAACATTTTGAGTTAAATAATAAAGCTTACATATGTAAATTTTCTTGTATCTCCAGGCTTTGCGCCTGATGCACCTATAAAGCTACCAGCCCGCCAGCAAACATTTTCAAAGCTAAAATGTTTAAAATAGAGTTTTCAAAATTAAATTGAACTAAATTATTATTGTTTATGTGTGAAAAGTTAGCTCCGTTTCAGTTTTGTAATACACGACTGTAAGCCCTTAGACAAGTAAGCCCTTAGAAGTATTTATAAAATATTCTCTACATTCTTTATAGAGAACCTTTATCCTTCCTAAATTTTAGAATAGCCAATATATTCAAGAATATATTATATTTATTTTAACCACAAAATATATATGTTAAGTCACAAATTAAAGACAAGAGAGAAAAAAATTGGAAACAATGGTGTTGACTGAATAAGAATGAAAGAATTGGATTGTTTGTACCATACTTGCCCAAAATATATACTATATGACAATTCTTAGAGGGCGTAATGATGAAAAATAATATTCTGTCAAAATATATTTTATATATGAATCACGTCATTCATGAAATGACAGTATTAATGGTTTCCGAAGTCTGATAAAATAATTATGAGACAAATACATAATCCGAATGGAGTTAATAAAAAATTTTTAAATATCAAAATGAATAAACTTACAAGACATTTTTAAGAGTACAACTACCCTTACAAATAATATCAGAAGAAGTGCCGATTGTTGACTCACCCAAAATAAGATTACTTATAGTATTTCCGTTTTCAATGATAATTGCATGGTCCCAATCGTTGTTCCATCCAGGAATATCTGGACGGCATGTATTTGGCTTGCCATTAAATCTAATTCGTTTCATTCCAAAATCAGTGTTTTTAAATATATGAATTGTTTTATTAATTGTTTCAGTACTTGTAGGCGTTGGAAAATTACAAAATTTAGCCCCTTCTTGATTTAATGCTAAAGACAGTAAAGGTATAGATGAAATAATTAAAAGAAATATATTAAGCATTTTATTCTTTTTGATAATTATAAATTTTATATTTTTTGAATAAGAATATTGGTCTTTTTAGCATTATTTATACGCTTACTTCTAATAAAGTTTTAGATGATTTTCCATGTATAAATTCGTCTAGACGTCTATATTAATTAATTGAACTTCAAATCGACAATATTCGAGCTAATTTAGTTCACTTATTCACTTCCACAAAGTCATTTAAAAGTATCAAACAAGATTAAAATTTTATACGTGGCTTTCCTAGTGCTATTTTATTTTATAAAAAAGTTAATTTTCAAAAAATTTTTTAAAACAATTAAAAAAGAATATAAATTTTTTGACAAATAATTCGTTAAATTTTTGATTATAAATTTTGCTATAATGCTTTCGCATCTAAGCTTTTCTGATTTTCCAAATAGAAACTTCAAAATTGATTACCGTATTACTCTAATTGGATGCCCGGGCATTCTAATTTCAAACACCTTCCAATGTGGCGTTCTATTATATATTCTATTATATATTGATATACATACTAATCCGCAAATCGCAATTTAGCAATACTCCTTTTAAATCTCTCGATATATACTTTATTACTACTAAATCCCCCTTAATCCTTAAAATCCACTTATACATTTGATCAAGCTATCAAATAAAAGTCCCTGATATTCGCTTTAATCCTTCCAAGGCTATCAGTATCCCATTTAATTAATCGTAATCTCATTAAATCATTAGGAATATTTTTATTCATTGGTCATAAAATTTTATTTTTTTTTTGCAAAATCGAAAAATATCGCGTCTTTTTTCAATATTTTGCGATATTTTATCGGCAGAATATCGACAAACCCCTCCGTCCGGTCTCTAATTTAATCACCATTTGCTTACGTAAATCAAGTAATTTTACGTCAATTAATAAATTCAAAAATTTCATAGAGGAAATAAATTTATATTGAGGAAATAAATTCCAGAATTTTGTTAAATTATTTATTCATATGTTTGATATTAAATAATTTTTAAATTGAATTATTAATTTTAAATAATTTTTATTATACTGCAGCCCAACTGTCAAAAAAATTTTTAAAAATTTTTTGTTTAATTTTTCTTATGGTTAATCCGTAGAAAGATTGATACGTAAATCGCTAATATGTACCAAAACTCGTTAAATAATTAAGTCTTTAAAAGCGACCAGAATTACTATATTCTTATCCATATTTAAAAATTAAAAGCAACAAAATGCTTAATATATTTATTTTAATTATTTCATCTATACCTTTACTGTCTTTAGCATTAAATCAAGAAGGGTTGAAATTTTGTAATTTTCCAACGCCTACAAGTACAAATGTAACTACGGAAACTTTACATATTACAAAAGACACTAATTTTGGTATGAAACGTATTATTTTTAATGGCAAGCCAAATACATGCCGTCCAGATATTCCTGGATGGAACAACGATTGGGACCATGCAATAATTATTGAAAACGGAGTTACTATTAGCAATCTTATTTTGGGTGAATCTCCAATCGGCACTTCTTCTGATATTGTTTGTAGGGGAAATTGTACTCTTAAAAATGTTTAGTAAGTTTATTCATTTAAATTTTCATCGATTAATATCGGGCAGTAAAATTTCAAAAATGTGATAAGGCAGAGAGACATAAATCTTGTTTCGGTTTTTGAAAATTTCTCCGGGTTGCATGATCCATTAGGAGGTGTATTTAGCCTCGTTCTTCGGCGAGGTTCTTGGCCAGGATCGAGATCAATACTCTGAGACCGAGGCTCCGAGACCGAGGATCAGTCGAAACGAGATGAGATTCGAAAATAGACGAGGATTCGGCCTCGGCGAGGCCGAGACTCGCAACCCTTGTTGGATCTCTCACTCAGATTTGGTAATTTAAAAGATGGGATCAGAGACCTTCAATTATTTTGATAAAAAATATTTTTATTAAGTATTGAGAATACCTGTTGGCGTGGTTTTAGCTTTATAGAAGCAGCAGATGCTAAACCAGGGGAAAAAGAACACATAAAATATAATTATGTAAGGATGATTTTTTAACTGTTTATATTTTAACGAATTTTTAGGTGGTAGAGGGTGGGGCTGCCTTGGACGGTTTTCAAAAAATTATGGTACAGGGAGGACCAGGAAGGACCACCGTTAAGAATTTTTGTTCTGTTAATAACGCTATGGGTATAATTTCTGCTGGCTCATGCTCGCAACAATATTCACGAAAGATTACTGTTGAAGGCTCACGATTCATGGGACCAATGCTTACTATAATTGGTAAACCTTATATGACATAACTTTGTCAAATTTTGTCCACTCACGTTTATTTGGTGACATTTGACTCATATCGACGAGCTCTCTTGAATAGCTATCGTTTTATAAATTCTCGTCCCTATGGTTTTTTGCCTCCATGGTTTTTGAATTTTCGGGAGTCTGTATCTCGATCCAACCAAGATTTTCTTAATATCCTGCTTAATATAATCTTAAAATATAATTTAACTTAAAGATGGAAATCGTCAATACAACGATAAATTAATTCTTGGAAACATAGAAATTTATGGTAACAACAACCCTACAACTAAAATTGATTATGTTTGTTCTGAGTACCCGGGGGAAATTGCTCCTGCTGCAGATCGCTGGAAATATGCTTACAAACCTGGAGAAGCTGGAACAAGCGATAAATTTTGTAATTACCCTGCTTCAGCTGTGAAAATAATTAATTGATGGACGCTTCGATTGATTGCATAATAAATAAAAAAATTTATAAAATATATAAAAATTAATTTTCCATAATTTTTACATATTTTTTCCAAATGATTTTATAAAAAATCCTATGAAACAAAATAAAAATTAACGCTTAAAGCAGAAGAATTTAAAAAATGTTAACAATTCTGACCTTGTTAACTATGTTTAATATTATGATTAAGTGCAATGCCGGTGATGAGAAGATTAAACGTAAATATCCTATTACTGTTGAGAATTGTTTTTTGGAAATATTTTACAATCATATATAATTAAGATACCAAAGTCTCGCTTACAAGATTTGGAAAAGAAAAGTATTAGGTTCCTTCTGGGTTTACTTTTGGCCAATTTTACTTCCGGTTTGTCCGAATAAGAGGGTTGGAGACCTATACTAGACAAGTTCTTAATTTTCAGGAGGTAATGAAAACTGGTTTATCGTTTTTAACAGTAAATGGTATTGCCTGAGTCTGTCCAAAACAATCATCTATTTTGGACGATCAAGAAAATTCTTCATCGTGAATTGAATGATGGAGCTATTTCCAACGTACTGGTTCAATGGGCCGGTTTCTCAAAAGAGTAGGCAGTTTGGGAGCCGTTCTTCTAATGAATGATTGTCTTCATTAGGTATATGAATTAGGAACTGACGATGCTATTGTCTACACCATCATCACATTTCTGGTAAACTAGAAAATGAAAGGGTGCAGAAGTTTTTGGACATCTTTTGCTTCTACTTTTTACATAACCTAGAGCTGTTTTGAAACAATAAATCTTTGAATAGTGGACTTTCCTTGCGTTCAATGCGAGACGTTAATAAATGAATTTTCGGAATTTTTGAGTTGCAAATCCCTGGATTTCCATTCCAACAAAATTTAAAATAATGACGCAAAAAGATAATTTATAAAAATTTTTATATAGAATTTTGTATATAATAAGCACACCTGTCTTTTATTTGAGTAAAATGGCAATAAACTCAACAAACTTTTCCTGCTAAATATGTATTATGTAGAAATTATTAAATTTTATATAAGCATTAAAATAGCTTAATGTGAATATTTAAAATTCATGTGACGCAGTTTATAAATTTTTATGTACCAAAATTTAAAAATTTAAAAAAAAATTTAAAAATTAGAAAATTAAAAAATAAAATCAATGGAAGATATACCTAGTGTTGAACCAACACAATTACAAATTTTCCGGAAATTAGCGACATAAGCTTTTGAAACTTAAGAATCTAAGTGTGTCCCAGAAAATAACACTCATGTACAGGGTGACAAGAAATGTTTAGGACAATTTTCATTTTGCCGTAACTTTTTTTCTCGTTAATATTTTTTAAATATTTTATACTCATTTTGTAGCCCAAACAATTCTCTTTCAGAGCTTATAAGCCTGATTCAGTTATTGGACATTTTTCTATGAGATTTAGCGTTCGCAAAATTTCACCTCCCAAAGTTCAAAAAAGCACTGTCCAAAAAATTTTTAACAACTCAGGGTAAGAAATTTTATGGGAAAATTTTTTCTAATGCTTATCTATAAAAGTAGTCATGAATGTTGACTTTATAAAAAGTTGAAAAATTTGATTAGTAAGTACACCCAAGAACGTAAGCATGGGCAAATTCCGAGTATACCTCAATCCACGGGTTTCTCTGAGATAAAGCGCTATGGAAACTGCTTTTTTCAGTGAATCGTTTCGTTTTATGGCTCATATTGAACTTGGACTCAAGCCCTATTTTCTCAAAAAATTACAACTTTTTTCAAAAGAAATGAAAAGAGTTATGACCCAGAAATTGAAGCACCCTCTGTACCAGTTCGCAAGTCAGGTGACACTTTTTAAAGACAAAAAAATTTTTATGAACGAGACATGTCCGAATCGCAAAAGTGACTGATATTAGACCTCGAAATCTCCTCTTTCTTATCCGGTTATTTTCGATTCCGAACACACTTCTTCCGCAATGATATGGGCTGTTATTTGCGAAACTGTCAAAATTCGTTGATTTTCATGAAAACTGAGGTTAAAATGAATAAAAACTATTATCTACGTGAAATACTTCAGGGTGATTTACAGCCTTGTATCCGAGGCTACTTTTGGCATAGGGACTGGGTCTTTCAGCTGAATTCATCCCCTGCTCATAAGGCTAAAGTAATGCAAGGTTTATTTTTTACGTGTGATAAAGTATCTGTTGTGATCGTCAACATAAGCGGGGTCGTAACAAATAATGTGATTAAAATTAATAAACTTGGTTTTCCGGAAATACTAATCGACTTGAATTGCGTAAGCTTATATTAAAAAATTTTTAAAAAAATTTTGTACTGGAAGGAAATGCTTAAATTTTTAAAAATTTTGGCAAAAATTAGCCAAAAACTTATAATTTATATTTATTCACATGTAAAATAAAGAATAATTTTTACTAAAAAATTAAATTTAAATTAACAGAATAAACCAAAATAGATTTTAATAATTTTTTACGCTTGCGTCTTTTAGTCTTTAATTATTAAAATACGTGGAGATGGTTTTGATGTATGTGGAAAATCATTTAAAATTTTTTATACTTAACCATATAAATATTGCTAGAAATAGCTAGATTCCTCACAAAATTTAAAAGCAAATTTCAAAATTCCAAGAATTTAAGAGGAATAAAATGCTTAATATATTTATTTTAATTATTTCCTTTATGTCTATACTGTCTATAGAATTAAATAGAGAAGGGGCTAGATTCTGTAATTTTCCAAAGGCTTCACGTAATAATGTTACAAAGACTGGTTTCTATGTTAGAGGGGACCAGGATGTTGATTTTGGAATGCAAAGAATTAGATTGAATGGAAATCCAGGAACTTGCAACCCAAAGATTCCGAAACAATGGGGTTCTGTCATTACTGTTGCGGATGGTGGAACTGTAAGAAATGTGATACTTGGTGTTTCTTCGGATGGTACTGCTGCCGATATTAATTGTATGGGGAATTGTACTCTCAAAAATGTTTGGTAAGCGGATTTATAGTACACGGATTTTTATGAACTGATAAGGTTTTAATATATAGATAATTCACAATTTATCTTTAATTGATCCAATAAACCGTTAAGTAGGTGATAATAATTTTCAAAGTTTGAAATACCCTCCACAACATAAGAGCCTGGAGGAACTTATGCAGTTATGGTACACACCCCATTTATTCGCAAGCTCAAAATGGTCAAAGTGCCTCATTGATGTCGGCAAAACGCTTGTGCATAATTCCTCGCATCGTGCAGAGTTATCCGGACGTGTCTCGCAAGAGTCGAAAGTTGCTTTGTTTAGTACACAGTAATATAGGCTTATTGTTAATTCAAGAATAGATGCGTTGATTAGTCAATTCGCCTAATAAATGAGGGTTATTTCGCGAATAAATGGGGTGTGTACCCAAACTGCATAAGTTCCAGCCTGGAGGTCCTTATAAGTAGACTGCTTTGATTTAAGCTATTGAGATCCAACGCGTTCCAAAATATATCCATTAATAATCATTTCAGGTGGGAAAATGCCTGTTGGCGTGCTGCTAGCTTCCGTGCGACAGCAGAATACAATCGAAGGCATACAAACCAGGAAGGAGATTCAACAAAGCAATACACATATGTTGATAGTTTTTAAATTATTTAAAAAATTTTTGATTTTTAGACTGTAGATGGAGGAGGTGCTCTGGACGGCTTTCAAAAGCTTTTCGATCAAAGCGGGCCTGGAAAGACTATAGTAAAGAACTTTTGCGCAGCAAATAGCCAGATAATTCTTCGATCGTGTGGGGATTGCGGGAAGCAATATCAACGAGATTTAACGATTGTAGACTCTAGATTCAAGGGACCTGGAATTTTAATTATTGGTAGGTTTTAAAAGAAGACTAATCATTAAATTGACTTTTAAGGGCCAAATCATGACTATAATGACAAAGTAACTCTTCGAAACGTTTCTGTTTATGGATACAACAATCCAGCAACTAAAATTAGTTATGCATGTGTAGAGGCGGTGCAAAATGCCAAAAATCCTTGGCAATATGCTTGGGCACCTGGAAAGGCAGGAACTGGCAGTTCTTGTAATTACCCTGCTACTGCAGTTAAAGTGGTTAACTGAAGGCGTCGAAGAACATGATAAAGGAAATACATATTCAGCAATATCAATTTTCTTCTGAATATAGTAAAATTCATTCTCTTTTCTCTCCTTTTTTACCTTTATTTTCATTTTTATCTTTTATGTATTTTTTGAGCTCTCTTTGAATAAATCTTTTTGTCTATAAAGCTTAAAAATTTTGCTATTTGAGTTTTCTGTGTATCCATCTTTTGCTTTACCGATAACTCAATTTTTAAAGAATCTGCAAAGCTTATAGAAAGACCGCGAGAACTGCTAGCGATTTTCTCATCGTTGGCTTAAGTTTTGTTAAACTCTTACTAAATTTGAATAATATTAAACATATCCAACTATATTTTTAAGACTTCTTAAGAGCGATTAAACGTGCGACGACTAATTCCTCCGATCGGGAATAAATACAATATTCACTTTAATTAGGTATTAACTGACTGACTAATAGACTGACTGATCACTCGACTGATCCCATTCTTTGCTTATTCCTAGGATTATACTGTTTATGGATAGGCTGGGTTGCTGGGAAAATTAGTTTAATATTTCTCAATGCTATTTCAGCCTTACAATAGTTATTAAATTTAATAAACTTTGGTTTTCCGGAAAAGAGTACTTAATAATAATTATCCGGAAATATTATTGAGATTTCTGGAAAATGTATTCTTAAATTCCATTCATTTCAGGAAAAATTTTTAATTTTTTTCGAATTGGTGATTTATGTAAAGATTTCCGGAACTACCAGTTCAACATAAAGTTTCCGGAAAAAATAATGACATGGTCACAAATTTTTTTATCAAGTTTCTAGGAAATATTATGTTTTCTCTTTCCGGAAAAAACTTAATTTATTAAGTTTATTTATTTATTTATTTATTAAAAAAAAAACAATTTCAACGAAAGGGGGTCCACTTACATCGTTAAAAACAATTATATAAAAAAGTCTAAATTTGTAGGTAAAAATGACAGTATAAGGCTATTATTTTTTATTTATACTAAGAAATTTCTTTTTGTTGTTTTTACCAATTCTTGAATCGATTGGTAAAATATTGGCAGTAGCCTGATTGCGCTTATTACTGCTCATTTTTACCCAAATTGAAATAATTTGTCAAGACCTACAAGCGTTTCATTTTCCGGAACTCATTAAAATTGCTCAAGTTTCAAAAGCTAAGGGTTCGCTAATTCTGGAAAAGTTATATTATCATTGGATCAATAGATATATATTTATTTTATTAATTTTATCCTTTAACTTTTTGAATTTTTATTTAATTAATTTTTTTTTAATTTTGGTCCATAAAAATTTATATAAACTGCGTCACATGAATTTTAAATATATTTACATTAAGCTATTTTAATGCTTAAAAAAATTTGATAAATTTTACAAACTACTTTTTCCGGAGAAGTTAAGTTGAGTTTTTTAGCGTTTACTCGCTATAGAAGGCAGGTGCGGTTATTAATACTGCAAATTCTATCCAAAAATTTCTAAAAAAATTTTCTTTTGCGTCATTATTCTAAATTTTGCTGGCTTAATATTTTTTTATATTTTCTTTTATTTATTTTGGATTAAAAAAAAATTTTTTTATATTTATTCATTATTGCTTTAAATATTTCTGGATAAAGCCAATCCTTTCCATATTCTCTCAAAAATTAAATTTAAAAGAAATTCTATCCAATTTTAGCTAAACCCAATATTCATTCAAAAAATTTTCTAAAAAAATTTTTTATTCAATTCTAAGTAAACCAAATGAATTTTATTCAGTATTCTCCCTTTATTTTTATCATTATAATGACTTGTATCCCTCTTTTCTCTCTCTCTTTAAATCAACAAGGGGCTAAATTTTGTAATTTTCCAAAACCAACTGGTACTATAGTAACTAGCAAAACATTCTTTATTAATAACCACACTGATTTTGGAGGAAAAAGAATCATATATAATGGACAGAAAGAGACATGCAATCCAAACATTCCCAAAAATTGGGAGTCCGTTATTATTATTCAAGATGGGGGCAGCGTAAGTAATGTGATACTTGGAGCCTCCCCAGACGGAACATCTGCTGATATTAATTGTCAAGGCAGTTGTAATCTAACTAATGTCTAGTAAGTGGCTTTCTTAATTATTCTGGCACTCCTTTGATGGATAATGAATAATAAATTAAACCCCAACCATAATTAATATAATAAAAAAAATTCTAAAATAAATTTGTAGTTGGGAGAATGCATGTTGGCGTGCTGCCAGTTTTAGAGCTCCCGATGACTTTAATCGGGCACAGAAAAATAAGGCGGATGGCACCACTACTGGATTTACTTATGTAAGTTAGTAAGACACATTATTTATGCGGTCTTTTTTTGGATCTTCTTAATAAATTTTTGTTTGAAGATTGTAGATGGAGGGGGCGCTCTGGACGGCTTTCAAAAAATTTTCGATCAGAACGGACCTGGAAGAACTATTATAAAAAATTTTTGTACTGCAAACAGCTCTATAGTTCTTAGAACATGTGGGGATTGCGGGCTTCAATATACACGTCATGTGAATGTCAGAAACTCAAAATTTATCGGGCCTGGGCTCACAATAATTGGTAAACTCATTTGTTTCGAATAAAAAATAGTTAAATTATACAGGAGCAAATCTTAAATACGATGACAAAGTATCCTTTCATAATGTTTCCGTCTACGGTTATAATGACGAGAAAACGAGAATGGCTTATGCATGTATAGAAAATTCAGGAGAGTCATCAAGTTTTAAAGGGTATGCACCTGGGCAGCCCGGAAATGGCACTACTTGTACATATGATGCGAGTGAGGTAAAAGTGATAAATTGAGAAGAAGCTGAAGTGAAGAGTACAAAATATATTTTTAAAATTTTAATAAAAGTATTTTGTGGAATACTAAATACACTCTGTGTTGAATACGGTTGTCGGATCCGGATCCGAAAGAAGGCCGGATATTCGGAAATTTTTACCCTGAGGGTTGATCAGGTCCTTAGGCTTGCCTAAGCATGATGTTACCGCTAAGTTGTTTAAGCGCCTTTATTCATAAAGGAAATATAATATTACATTAATGATGAAATAATATGTGTTAGGCCTAACTCTAACTAATGGGAAGAATAGAAATCGTTATATAATGAACTGTAATGAATGGGCGGATAAATATTATAAACATTACAAATATGCTTACTGATAAAATAATATTAACGGGAGGATGAATCAAAGTGACCTTTAGCCTTTCCTGCTAGACTACACCTTACATTTATCACTGATTTTTTCTTTCCTTTGAATATGAAATAGGTAGGTAGTGTTAATTTTAGTTACCGTATTTTTCCCAATAGAAGCGCATGCGCTTCTATTTTTCAACCTCCTCGTAGACTGCGCTTCTATTAGAACGTGCGCTTCAAATGGGACGTGCGCTTGTATTTTTCAACTCCTATGCGAATTAATTTCTATAACATTATGGAAAGTTAACACAAATATTAAATCTCTATAGAATTATCAATTTCAATTCTGTTTTCATTATCTTTATTAAGATCAATTTCTACCTAACTTTCTGAAATTTCTTTATCCTCTCAAGCCTGATGTAATAAAGCCTGACCTTCTTGTCTAAAACAATGTATTTCATCATTTTCGGAACCGTCACTTCGAATTCCAATTCTACAAACCCAAAAGCTTTTTGCAACATTTCTTTTGAAATCATATCTCATGCTTCAACTACCCATCCCAAATAAAATTTCATGGTGGTGGACCCAAATAAGCAAGTTTTGTGAGAACAATGGTTGCCCTAAAATTGCTCTCAAATATTCGATTGTGAGGGCATCATCCATCTAGCTTTTTCCACTACTTCCAAAAGAGAAATGGAAATAAGTTTTTCCTCAATTATAACTCAAAAAACCTTAAATCGTTTCGACAAGAGAGGGATCTGGTCGTTTACGTGAAAGTAGTACAAAGGGAAGATTGGAAAAATCTATCGATAAAATAAGTTATGCGTTTTCGAGTATAACACCGGTTACATTACTTGAACATTCACCTAAACATCAATTTCCATTTTTTATAAAAAAGTGTAAATTCTTAATCTAAATGTAAATGAATAATACTTGTTTAAAATAGTAACTAAAAAGTAATTAAAAAGTAACTAAAAAGTAAATAGTAATTCTAAATTTTTTGAAAATTAAAATTTATATTGCTCAAATAAGTATACCATAGGGTGCGCTTATAATAGAACGTGCGCTTCTAATGGGACCTGCGCTTGTATTTTTCAACCTCCTCGTAGACTGCGCTTCTATTGGAACGTGCGCTTCAGCTGGGACGTGCGCTTCTATTGGGAAAAATACGGTATATCTTTTGTGTGTGGTGTTAGGAAATGTGTTGTTGGAAAAACTTATAAAAGCCATGTAAGCATCTGCCTGGATGAATCATACTACCCGGGCTAGTCCCTGATCTGTTTCGTCAATACTACTTTGGATAATCTTTTTCTTGTGCTGGTCGACTAAGACAAAATTCGGACAACCCTTAGACATAATACATATTTTGTTAAAGATAAACTTAATTAAATTAGTTATTTACCTAAAAATTAATTTAAAAAATGATAGGGAAGCAAAAATATGATTAATTTGTTAAATTAAAAATTTTATTACTCATCAAATTGTGGAAATGGAATAATCAGAATTTATTCAATTTAAAATTTATTTTTCGCTTAATTTTTAAAAAATAAAATATTTTATTATTTTTTTATTATTAAAAAAATGCTCTTTAATTTTATTATTTTTTTATTTTTTTGTATCATTCAGCCTTGCGCATGCTTCAATTTAAGCCGATTTGAGAGTTATCTTTTAAATTTTTTTAATTTCTAAAAAATATTTAAAGCCCTAGAGACTCGACACCGCAAAGGAGAGGAATGTTGGCGTCCTGGCGACGATTCTCATTTTCATTATTTTGGTTATAGAAATCATTCGTTTGATAACAAACCTTGTCGGAAGTGGATTGATGTTACTAAAGAATTGTTGGAAATTTACAAGGATTATAATACTTTGTAAAATATTTAGAATTTTTTATCGTGCTTAGCCGAATTAACGGTCGAGTTGTTTATTTGGAAATTTGACAATCTAATTTTTTAAAAATGAATAAAATATAAAGAGAGATGCAAAAGTTCGGCCCTGGGCAGTCATGGATCCTGTGACCCCCTGCCAGATAATCCTAGGCGATCCAATAGCTTAGCTATTCATTTCCTAAGGCTATTCAGTAGGCGGCGTGGTGTAATGGCTAACACATCAGTCCGGTCTACTGAAGATGCTGGTTCGCTCCCACCTCCGAATAAACTTTTGCACTAGCTAAAGGAGAGAAATATCTATAGCTAAATAGAGAAATAACTATTAACAGATCTTAAAACCCCTGCTAACAAGCGCTTAAAATGCTATCAAGATGGACCTTGCCTATTCCATAACAAATAATAATAATTTTAATTAAAAAGTTTCTATCCAAATGAGTATATGAGCCATAATTATTGCCGTTCAACAAGTCTCAACCTCTACGAGTATAACAAAGAGATAAGCAATGCAACATTTCACATATTTTTTAATGCTACAGACTGGAAATTTGGCCCTTGGTGTTATGTGAATAAAGAAGTAATTTTGCTATTTTTAATATGAGAAAGCTTAATAGAAGTTGTGAGATTTTGTTTAAAAATTAGGCTTTAATAATTAGGAAAATTTTAATTTAATTTTATCATCTAGTATAAAACATTAATTTGGAGATCACTTTAATTTTAAAGATTTATTATCACCTAAATAATAATCATATTTAAAACTATTCTCGTTAGTGATAGAACCGTACTTTATTGGTATTTGTCGACATTCCATATCGTTACGTTACGGAATTTTTATCTGAATTTATCGGTATCTGTATTTTTTGTTATTACGGTAAGGATATTGCACGAGCGAAATACCGATCACTAATTCTAGTTCATTTCTTCTCTGACTAAATATGCTTACATTTAATTAATTTTTAATCCACAATTTAGGACGACGGTGGGACTAACGAAGAAAGAATCAAGCAACGTAATCTATATGAAATGCTTTGGCCTGATTATTATTTGATAAATAATAGTGGTCAATTGGAATGTTTTGATGAGGATAAGAAGAATTGTACTCTCGCAAAGATATACCCAGACGTTGTCGTAGATTATGAGCCTAGGCGTTGTTTTGATAAGTGTGATGAAATTGTTACTACTACAAGTACAACTACTAATAGTACAGGAACCACAACAAAAGCATCTAATAAATTGCCATAATTAAAAAATTTTAACGAAACAATTTAAAATTATAAAAAAATTTTTTTTGAATTAATTTTTTATTAATTAACTTCCGTGTCTAATTTCTTCATTTAAGGAAGGATAAATATTTTCGTAAACTTGCACTTTTTAATAATTTTTTTATATTTTCCCATAAAATTAAAACATTTATTATTTTATTTGTGTGGGAATAATAAGGATTTTCAATTTCATAAAAAATTAACACAATCCGGCAAAAATTTTAAAAAAATTAAATACCACGGAAACTTTTGTTTAAATTTTTCCATCAACTTTAGGGGTTATTAATTAAAAACTTTGGATAATGTTCCTTCCGGAAACCACATATATTTTTATTTAAAATAACCGGAAAAAAGCAGAAACTAAACCGGAAACTTGAATTTTTAAGTTTTCTATAAATATATTTTTTAATACCGTAAATGCTCTAATAAAACCCACTCTCTGTTTATGATACGCTCTGATAAAAGCACCGAGATAATTTCAGTCACTACGAGAGGAATGAAATTGAGGCACCCACATGCTGTTCTTTTACAGACTCCAATAATTATTTTAAAATTTTTGATGCCAAAAAGATAAAAATGCTAATAAGACCCATTTATTTTTTATTTATACTTTTTAATCCATTTATTCTGATTTGTATGGATAATAATAATAATAATAATATTGTTTTGAATGAAAAACTGAATAATACCTATTACGCTGCTAATGGTAAATATTTAAATGATTAAAATAGTAGAATTAAGTATTTAAATAAGGTACCGCAAGCCCAAGATATCACAGATATCGTTCAAATTTATCGATTCTGGAACGCCCTTTGTATGGTTCGTTGCACCTTGACAGGCTGATTCGAACCATACCAAGGCGACCATGATTTGACCTATTTTATAGCAAATTATATTCGCTGTAGCTTGGGCACGCGGTACCTTGGCCCGCGCCGGAAAATAACTTTTTATGAATTAAAAATTTTTTTAGAAGGTTCGTATGAAATGACTCTTGAAGATATTTATCTAAACAACACAAAAAATCAAAGACGCAAACGAGATAATTTTTGAAATAAAATTGAATAAAATATTAATGTAAAATAAAAAAATATATTTTTTAATGAAATCTGAACAAAAATTAATAATAAATGTTTTAATAATTTGATGAAAGTTGATTCTTATTTTCACCATGTATACTGTATTTGATTCTGAGTAAGCATATCCGGCTTATATACGGTTTTAGTCAATTTTTCTTTTTATTATTTTAATTTTATGTGTAATTATTAAGTACTCCCGCCACCTTTCTTTAACAAATTTTTAAAATTCTCTTTATTTTATAATTAATTTGAATATCTCCATTGTTGTGTCCGCACTTGCAAAAAGAATATAAATGAAAATAAATAACCGATCATCGGGATGGATGGTGGCATAGTCGGTTGTGCTTCGGTCCGGGCTTTTTCCGTGATGGTTCAATTCCATCTCCCATCCAGTGAATTTTTCCACAGCATGAAACTCGTATAAAATATCCATCAATTTTCAAAATAATCTTTTTTTTTAATAAGCGGATTAAAAATAAACGAGTTAACTTCACTAAAAATATTTTTAAATTCTTTTATCCAATGTTTCTATGACAACAAAAACCATTAAAAATAAAGTCAGTTTTCCCCTTTTAAATTTTTATAAAAAATTGCTTTCGTATTTAACTAAAAATATTTGCTATTTAATGCTTTGGTGCTCCCTAAGCGTTACTTTTTTGCCCAATTTTTCACGTGGAAAATTGGATAAATAAAACTTTTAATGTGTTTGAGTAGGTTTAGAGGTGTCCTGTTTTTAAACAACTTCCGCCGCCTTTCTAGGTTCATTCGCCGAATTAATGGGGGAAATTATTAAGAGGGGAAAGGCAAAGAAGGAGGGTTGGACTTGTCTATATTTCTTGAATTCAAAAAATTTTAGCTTTAAATTTTAAATTAAAATTAGACCCAAAATGTGCCAGAATTTAATTTTCAAATTTTAAAACGATTCTAAAAATCTCAACGGATTTTTAGAATTTTCTAAAAAAAATTTTTTTCAAAATGTAAAAATTAATACTGAGCATACACTTATAAAATAATTAAACTTCAAATTAATTTACCGAAAATTGAGTTTACACTTTTACCGTATTCGAAATTATTATCTTCAGGAAACTTGAGATATTCTTCTGGGGCTGTATTCTAAGAACGATGTATGGGTTAACCAACACTCAGAAGGAACTATTATTTAAACTTTTAAAATTAATAACTGGATACTCGTGTTGCTTAATGTCTCCCGGGTATATTAAAATAATTACACCACTGAAAAAATTGAAAAAAATTTTTATGTTCACGTTTATATGGTTACCCAAACGATTTCCTCCTCATTATTTTAATTTTTTATTCGTCCAATATATTTTAAAAAATAATTACCCAACTATTTAATGAACTAATGTGTCCCCTCTTTAATCCCCTACATAAATTACTAATTATTTTCAAATTTTTTTATAAAAAAATTTTTTTTTAGTTGTTAAAAACACTTTTATTCCCCTATTTTATTTAATTTTAAAATTATTTTTATTCATTTTTCATTATTTCTGTTAAAATAAAATTTAAAACGAAGAGAAGAAAGCATTTACCTTACATTGAAAAAAAGAAAGGGGAAGCTTTGAAAGAGCCTATAATAATTTCAAAAGCTGACCAAATTATGCAACAAGCATTAGAGAATGTTCAACAACTTAGACAAGAAGCTAATATTCCTAGGAAAAAAGTGTGGGTATTTTTTCTAATTGTTTGAGTTTGCGCTGGAGATACTTATATTTAGTACATACAAATTAACTAGGCATTAGATTGGGAGATCTAAAAAAGTTTGGGATAGAGCTGGGCCTTTCTGAGCTTAGGCTTCAGGCAACAACAGGCTCAGCCTCAAACTAAGAAGCCTCAAACTAATAATAAGTCTAGGTATATTCTTTAGGTTAGACCTAGACTTAGTTTTCGATGTTGTTCTATCGAAAACTAAGGCTAGGTTCGATGCGGTTCTATGCACACGCCATAGTCCTGGACCATAATAATGCCAGTTTAATTAGATTTAATATTTTAGTTCTTCATTTACTAAAATATAATCAATTAGAGATAGGATTTGACAATTCATCGAAATTCAAGCATATAGCTATTTAATTCCTAAGGCTGTGCAGTAGGCAGCGTGGTGTAATGGCTAACAGTTTACTGAAGATGCTGGTTCGCTCCCAGCCGACGAATAACCTTTTGCACTAGCTAAAGGAGAGAAATAGCTATAGTTCAGCTGCTTTAGTATACATACGTTCTTTAATATAAATCCCTCCTCTCTTTTATCCTCATAATTAACTTGAAGTACAATATTTTCTTCAGATCTGAGGTAGCCAAGAATTTAGTCGAATTTTGTGAAAGCCGGAAGGATAACGACTGTTTCGTGACCGGGCATGTTGAAAACAATCCTTATCAGGAAAAGAAGTCTTGCTTGTTATTATGAAATTTTTTGACGAATAAAATAACACAAAAAAATGTATAAAATATTTTTAATTTCAAATTTGTTTTAAATAAAAGTTGATAAATTAGTTTGGTTTCGTTGGCTTGAAAGCTCACAAGTCTTTCTTGTTCCAAAAATTCAATTCCTAGAAGTTCCAGAAACATGCATCTGATTATGATAAATCACTAATACTGTGATAATTTTGCTAGATTTTGAGAGATATTAAAGTCTTCTGCTGGAGAAGTTAAAAATACACAAAAAAGCTCTGCCCCAGATAATCAAATACCAATGATTCACTTATATTTAAATTCAGTATTTTATCTGAATGTCATGTATTGCCTTTAAATTAAATTTTAGGGCCCTATGGGGATTTTGAAAACTAAAAAATCTTGATGAATATAAATCCGAACTGGTATCAAATACAATATCTTAATAATCTTCCACTTCTTCGTCCTCAGGTTTTTTGTTCAAATGAAAAAAAAATTTTTCTTATTTGAGTCTATTTGATTTATTTTATTTGCATTTTCTACCTCGATTTGATTTTCTTTGGCATTATTGCATTCTTCCTCCTCACGTTGATCAAAAAGATTTCCTTCCTCCTCGCAAACATTTGCTAATTTACCGTATTATCTCTATTAGAATGCCCCCTTCCATTTGAATGCCCCCCTCTAATAGAATGCCCCTCTAGCGGAAGATCGAAAAATACAATGCCCCCCTCCATTTGAATGCCCCCCTCTAATAGAATGCCCCCCCTTTTTTACTGAAATTTTTCTAAATAAAAAAAGATATTACTATTTATATTTAAAACCTTTACTACATATTCACTTTTAATTATTTTTCTTGCCATTTTTTGAACTATTATTTAAACTAGTGTGTGTTAGGCAAATGGATTTTTCCGGTACCGGTACCGGACGAGTACCGAAAATTCCAAAATCTGACCGGTACGGTTCCGGTACTGGTAGTATCGAAAAGTACCGGTACCGGTCAGTACCGGTGAAAAATTTCCGGTACTACCGCGGTACTCCGGTACTAACGAAAAATGTTATAATATTCAAAAATATCTATGTTTAAGCATTGGTTTCACTGAAGTTAACGGATATAATTGTATTTTAAGGATATAGGGGATATCAGTAGAATCGAAGGGATATCGGGTGAGTTGTATGATATAGAGGATATCGAGTGTTCATGAAGGGTTATTGGGCAGGGGTGTGCCGAAACGGATTTTAAAAAGCGACACGCGAAATGCGAAAAGCGAAAGTCCAGCTTAATAAAAATTTTTTAGAATGTTCTAACAATAAATCGGTTTGGTCTATTTTCGTTAATTTATTCAAAAATTAAGGAGGATTCGGAAAGACTAAAAGGATATAAGAGAATTTGGATGGATTATGTGGGATCTGATGGGATTAAATAGTATATCGGGGACATAAAGTGAAAACTATTTAGTATTATTTCATCTTTTTTCAGCGCCGCAGGCGGAAATTTATAAAATTTTAGAATTTTGTGATAAAATTTTTTTCAAACTTTAAAAAATTTACTCATCGAAAAATACAATGCCCCCCTCCATTTGAATGCCCCCCTCTAATAGAATGCCCCTTTGGAAGGTGATTGAAAAATAGAATGCCCGGGCATTCTATTAGAGATAATACGGTAACTAAATTAGTAAAATCATCAGTCTGTGGATTAACAGATGAAGTTCCTTCATTATTATTAGATTGACTTTTCTTTTCCTGTCGGTGTTTTCGGATGTATTCATTCCGCTTTTCCTTATTATTTTGGTTATATATTTTCTTTTTTTTCAGTACCGTCTCTTTTTTCCTTTGGTAGTAACTCTTCTGATATTGAATTCTTTCGCTTATATTCCTTTTATAGTAATTTCGTTGATTCTCATTTACCTTTTCTTTATTTTGTTTTTTGTAATTTTTAAAATATTCCTTATTTTTTTGGTAATATTCTTTATTAGATTTACTTTTGTTAACCTTTTTGTCCTTCCCATTTTCCTTGTCCTTTTTAGTATTTTTTAATTTTGGTTTTAACGTTTCTTTATCTTTTTGACTTTGAGGATTGACCGACGATTCAGCCCCGTCATTTAATATTTCAGTTGCCGTGTAATCCTTTACAGAATGCTTAGCTAAGCCTTTTCGAATTGGAGCAGTTTTAACAGATGCCCATATTATTCCATTGATGATTGAAACGATCAAAAAACTAGCAAGTTTCATTCTAAATAAATTTTAAAATTAACCAAAAATAACAAAATTTAATTTAAAACTGAATTTTATACGAAAATATTTGAGGAATAAAAACATTATCTAACTACATTATGTTTAGTAATAGATGAAAGGGATGTATAAAAGGGCAATAACAATATCAGACTGACAAATTAAGAAATCTTGAGTACAATTGCGCAAACATTTTTACATTTCTAAATATGTATATGTATAAACAAGTAAAATCGTCGAAAGAAAAGTGCAAGTCGAAAAAAACAAATTTCTTAATAATAAAACAAAAAAATAAAGAATTATTTGAATAAATTCTTTAACGCGCCAACATTTAAATATAGAAGATCAATTGGAATCGCGCTCGATCTCTCAAAAAATTTCAGTCAAGTATTACACCCTCACTCACAAGAATTTCTTCAAATAATTATTTATTTTTTTGTTTTATTATTAGGAAATTTGTTTTTTTCGACTTTACACTTTCCTTCCGGCGATTTTGTTTTTTTTTTATTTGTACTCAAGATTTTTTTTTGTACTCAAGATTTTTTAATTTGTCAGTCTGATATCGTTATTGCCCTTTTATGCATCCCTTTCATCTATTACAAACATAATTTAGGTAGATAATGTTCTTATTCCTCAAAAATTTTCATTTATAAAATTCGGTTTTAAATTAAATTTTGTTATTCTTCGTTAATTTTAAAATTCTATTGAGGATGAAATTTGCTAGTTTTTTGATCATTTCAATCTTCAATGCGATATTATTTATATCTGTTAAAAATATTCCAATTCGAAAAGGTTTAAGTAGACAGGCTGAGAAGGATTACACGGCAACTAAAATACCAGTGCTTCCAACGTTAAAACCAGTGCTTCGAAGCTCGTACCAAAATTCGTACTCGTACCTCGTACTCGTACTCGTACCTGGTACGAAGTACGAGTACGAGTACGAGCAAAAAAATTAGGCAGGTACGAAGTACGAGTACGAGTACGAGGCCAAAAAAGTGAAAAGTACGAGTACGAGGCCTAAGTACGAGCTCGTACTTCTCGTACTTGGTGTTAATAGGAAAAATGAAAAAATATATTTAATTCCTTTCATTCGCCATTATAGTAGCGAGTGGCCGAGTGGTGAAGGTGCTTGGATGCACCTATTCGCGGGCCAATGAATTTTAATATTTTTTTTCATCAATAACTTATTTTTAAGTCTAATTTTATTTTAAAAATTATTCTGTTTTTACATGGAGTAATTATGAGATTTTGACCCTCTAGAATTTTTAAAATATTTTTACTTTGAACACTAAGTGAATTTTTTTCGCCTACGGCCTTCGGAAATTTTCAAAATTTTCGCCTGCGGCGCTGAAAAAATAAGGAAGTTGGCTTATTGGCTTCCAAATTCTAAAATTTTCGCCTCCGGCGGTGAAAAATGGAAGAAATCTGGCTTCATTGCCATCAAAATTTTTCAAAATTTTAGCCTGCGGCGCAAAAAATAGAAGAAATCTGACTTAATGACATCCAATTCTCAAAATTTTTGAAAAAAAGGGATTTAAGATTAAGAGAAATATCAGGTGATTAAAGTTTGAAAAGTTCGGTGGAGAAGATAGAAAGTTCCATGTAAGAAGATGAAAAATGGATGAAAAATGTCAGATTTTGGGTAACCCGACACATCTTGGAGACAAATTTTGCCTGCGGCGCAGAAAATGTATTATATTGGAGGATTTACGGCTTCAAAGCCTTCAAAGATTCAAAAATCATCACATACAACGCTTAAAATTTAAAAATAGATGTCCTGGACTCCAAAAAATCATAAAAGTTTTCGATTTTTTGTTTTTTTCTAAAGTACGAGTAAGTACGAGGTACGAGTACGAGGTACGAGGCCAAAAAAAGAGGTGGTACGAAGTACGAGTACGAGTACGAGCAAATTTGAAATTTCGAAGCACTGGTTAAAACCAAAATTAAAAATTTCAAAAAAAGATAAAGACAAAGGAAAAGACAAAGTGTTTAACAAAAGAAAATATGATAAAGAATATTACCAAAAAAATAAAGAAAGGTTTGCTGAAAATATGCGAAATTACCATAAAAAGAATAAGGAGAAGATAAATCAACTTTCGAAAATTTACCATCAAAAAAATAAAAAAACAATACAGAAAAGGAAGAGAATTTATTACCAAAATAACAAAGAAAAATTGTTTGAGTATCAAAAAAGATGTCAACAAAAAAAGAAAAACGTTAAATCTGATGATGATGGAACTTCATTTGTTAATCCACAGACTAGTGATTTTACTAATTTAGTTCATTTATCAATTGTTGCGAGGAGGAAGGAAATCTTTTAAATCAAGAGGAGGAAGAAGGATGTAATAATGGGGAAGATGAGCAAAATCAAATCGAGGTAGACGAACCTAATGAAATTCCTGAGGATGCTACAAATAATAAAGAATTAATAAAGAAAATTTACTCTTTAGATTTGAACGAGATGCCTGAGGATGAAGAATTGGAAAATCATTAAGAACAGTTCCCCATTTTCAATTTTCTATTATCTAACATTAAATATGTTATTTAGTTAAATACAAAAGTATGTCTTTTAATTTACGATAAATTTATATTTCTCTTTATCTAAACGTTTTTAAATTTTTTTCCATAATTTTTGCTGGAAAAACGTCTAATTGGCATTATAAAGTAAACCTATTTTAGGTTATATCTAGGGTTGGGCCCCGGAGCTTCGGGGACGGGTGTGTCGGGGTACGGGGTTTTCAAATCGTTTCTATTAATAGAAATATAGACTAGAACCAACAACTAAACCACTCAACCACACGTCTCTTTGAAAAATATAAAAAGAATTTTATTATTACATTCATTTTTCCTTCAAAAATAATAAGTCAAAAGTAAATTGGAGGTAATTTTCTAAATTTTTCTCTTTAATTTCCTCTAAAAAATGGAATTTTATGGGAGTCTTACCCCCGACAACCCCGAAAGTTTTTCGGGTCGGGGGACGGGGTTTTTAAATTGTTTCGGGGCGGGGAACGGGGCGGGGAGAAGTCTGAAAAAATCGTTCGGGAGCGGGGTCGGGGATATAACTCTAGTTATATCCTGCGCTTGGAATTTTGAAAATTGCTCGTGCTCGTACCCGTACTTTGATAAAGACCTAATTATTTCCTCGTACACGTACACAAGTCGAGAACGAATTAAGTTACGAGCTTCCAAAAACTGGTTATATATAGTATTTTTTAAGATTTGGACATAATTTTCGATATATTTATATTAATAAATAAACTCATATTGGCATAATATGCAAAAGAAGATGCGAATTTAAAAAATTAAAATTTTTTATCATTTTTTAAAGATTATAATATAATTATATTTAATTTATAAATTAAAAAATAAAAAATTTATCAAAACCAATATTAAAAATTAAGCCTTTTAAATTAATTAACCCTATCAATTTTCAAATTTTTATTTTTTTTGATCAATTACTTCTCTTTTAGAGGAATTTTTATTCCTCTGTTTATTTCCATATATTTTAGAAGCTAGCTGTTCTCCATAGGGGACAGTATCATGCAAAAGTATAGGCAGAATTACGAGGGCGTGGAACACACCAATAACTTGGAATATTTTTGGATTAAAAAATTTTCCTTAAAAATTACCCAACACGAGAAATATTGTTTTGAAGAAGACTCTGACCTGAACGAAAAATTTTTTAAATCACCCAAATTAAATCTGTACCATATAGGAATCGATGAAAGCTAGTACTAGAACACCAAGAATTGTAGACATGGAGCCGTGAACCACTGGAAAAATATTTTTTAAATAATTTTAGGTTAGCTAATTTCTAACTTTTGTATTTGTTCAAATTATTTGTTAAAAATTTTAGAATTTAAGCTTGTAAACTTAAATTTAATTAGGTTTCTAAATTTTTAATAAGTTTTATTATGATAAATTAATCCGAGAATATAGCAAAAATTGAATGGAAAGTTGTCAATTAGGGTTGTGGTTTTCGAGTCTTTTTTGGCCAAATTTGGTTTTTTCGGGTTGTTTTCGAGTCATTTTGCTATTATTTTTTGGGCAAAATTTAATGCACGACTCGATCGTTCGGACCGAACAGGAACGGGCCCTCAGCCCTATTGTCAATATCCATTTGATTTTTTCGGGATGTAATGATTATTGAAAGATATTAATAGGAAAATTTTTAATATGAAAACCCAACCTTTATGAATCCTAAGCTATATTTGTTTTTTAATCATAAAAATATCAAAAAACTCACTCGGCCAAGCCAACTTTTCTAGAGTATCAATACAACGTTCTCGTGGGTTTAAATCAGCAGGGCCGCTAACAAATCCATAGGTTACATGGGCACTGAATTCTATTGAAAAGCCGATTGCAAGGATTAGAGTAATCATTGAGATCGGGTCGAGTTTGACATTCCAAAATGAGAGGAAGCCTATCACACCTAAATGGATAGGAAAAACAATTAATTTTTAAGAACATTTAATAGGGAAATTAAGCCAATAACTTCAACTAATTGAGCAATTAATTGGGTTTATCTCCTTTCGTTTCCCTTGTTCTAAAAAGTGCACATGGGTGTCGATATCCTCCTTAATCATCCTCCTAATCCTTCAAATCCACAGGTATATCCATTTCTAATCCATCTTAGATATGCCTTTGTCTAAATTGCCTTTACTTAATATTTAGAGGTAAGTCCTTGCTTGCCTCTGTCTTTAAATTATTACACAATAATCCCTAAAGTCCCGTAAATCAGGATTCAGATTTGCCGAAATCTAAGATTACATTTCTATGTCGGTCAGATTCCTAATTCATACACACTCCATTGATATAGTGTCTATTACTGAAGCTTGTGAATCTCGTCAGAGATCCATTCTGACCCATGTGTACTTTTTGAAAAAATGCTAATCATTGTTTTAATACCAATTAATTGATAACGAACAGAGTTGGGTCGGAATTCCGATTTCTGACGTTTTTTTTCCTCCCGATTTCCGAATTTTGAGCCAGTTCCGATTTCCGACACCTCTGACTGTTCCGACCCACATCTGATGTCGAATTAATCATTTTAAGGTCAATTAATTGACTACAAATAAAAATTATTTGTTTTCATATATACCTATTTCAATGCTGAACATAGCTAACATAATCCAAATTGTACATATTGGATTGGGAATACAAAGGAGAGAAATAACAACCATACATGCCATAGCTATTAAATCATTACGGAGTGTGAAAGGCAGAAGAACGTTCAACTGTAATTTGAAATTTTTACAAAATTAGGAAAGTAAAAAGTGAGGGGAAGCCTGTCACAATTCAAATTTTCTTTTTACTTATTGCTTAATTATTATGTAATTTGTTTTTTTTTCAGACTTTGCACTTTCCTTTCAATGAATTTTACTTGTTTTTCTCAAACTAAAAAGTATAAGGTTGTGAAATTGCCCTTTAATAATTTGTCTGCCTGCTTTCCTGCACTTTTACACATTGCCGATTTTACAAATAATCAAATACAAAAAATAATATTTAAGTACATAATGCCCTTATTTTCCTCAGAATTTCTCATTTTATAAATTTGTTTTTAAATTAAAATTTTTTATTTTTTGTTACTTTTAAATAAGTTTTAAAATTTGTAGGATTTCCCTTTAAGTTTTTGTAAAATATTGTACTTTGGGATCTCTCAATTTATTAGTATTTATAACTCTAGAAATACTAATTACTATTTATACATCTACTACACAACGATTTTTTATATCCTTCCCAAATTTTAATTTATGCTTTCCCTTTGAGAATAGTCTGTCAATCCTCAAATTTTTAGTTAAATTTAAATAATTTTACATTAATTTTAAATATTTAAATTTGTTTAGGATGAAACTTGCTAGTTTTTTACTTGTTTTAATCCTCTATGCAATTTTATGGATTAATGTTAAAACTGTTCCAATTCGAAAATCTTTAGCTAGACGTGCTGAAAAGGATTACTCGGCAACTGAAATATTAAATGATGGGGCTGAATCGTCGGTCAATCCTCAAATTCAAAAATATAAAGAAACGTTAAAACCAAAATTAAAAATTACAAAAAAGGACAGAAACAATGGGAAGGACAAAAATGTTAACAAAAGTAAATCTAATAAAGAATATTACCAGAAAAATAAAGAATATTTTCAAAATTACCAAAAACTAAACAAAGAAAAGATAAATGAGATTCAACGAAATTACTATAAAAGGAATAAAGAAAGTATAATTAAGAAAAAACGTGAATATAATAAAATTTACCGCCAAAAAAATAAAGAAAGGATACAGAAAAATAAACAAATGTATAACCAAAATAATAAAGAAAAGATGAATGAATACCAGCAAAAATACCGACAAAAAAAGAAAAACGTTCAATCTGAAAATAATGAAGGAACTTCATTTGTTAATCCACAGACTGGTGATTTTAATAATTTAGTTAAATTATCAATTGTTTGTGAGGAGAGTTTGGAGGAAGGAAATATTTTTAATCAAAGAGAGGAAGAATGCAATAATGGAGAGGATGAGCAAAATCAAATCGAGGTAGAGGAACCAAAAAAAATTTCTGAAGATGATACAAAACATATGGATTCAATTAAGAAAATTCTTCGGCTTCCTTTTGATCTGAACGAGAAACCTGAAGATGGAAATGAAGAAGATTAATAAAAAGAATTCCAGTCCAAGTCCCAATAACAAAAAAATTATGAGATTCACACTTCTTTCATTTTCCTAAAATAATTTATTCATAATAAACTTTAATTCCACCTAATATTTATTTTTAAATAAATATGTATAATGATAAATTTCAAATTTTTTGAAAGTTTTTAAAAGCTATAGGAGCTCAAAAAACTTATAACCAAAATAATATATCACCATCTTCATAAGATAAAGAAAGGTTACCAACGGAAATGTTGGGTCCATATTTGATGTTTTATTTATTTTTAAATAAATGTTTTCCTATTTTCCCTAAAAACATAATTTAAATATTCCTTATCAATTTATTCTAAAATTTCTTTTCCTGATTGTAAACTCCGTTAATTTTTCTTTCCTAAATTTAAATCATTCCCCATCAACATTTGTTTCCCTTTTATCTAAACATTTCCAATTCAAAACATTCCCCTAAAACATTCCTTATCTAAACATTCCGAACCTTTACAACTGTCTGTCCATTTTTATATTCAACTCCCGCCTTTTCTGATACATATAAATAATTGTTTGCCATTTAATTTTCAAGCTCGTCTTGACACACTTGCTACTCAAACCTAATCCCAACTTATTTAAATAAACTTGTATACCGTATTTTCTATAGTAATCCCCCAGGGGGATTATTGTTTCAACCCATCTCTAGAGTGGGGAATTAATAGAGACTGGGGAATTAATAAAGACTGGGGGATTACTAGGAAATACGGTAATTATTTGTTGAGTATTTGAATCAGATTTATTAGTATTTAAGTATTTGAAGGATATTTTAAATTTAATTTATTAGAAGAACCGGGACATAATAGGAAATACAGACAAAAGGGAGCGTTCAATCAGATAATAATGAATAGATTTCTGATTTTTATTGAAATATGGTGGAATGTATTCGATTCCCCGGCTTTACCATTAAATTTTCTGCAGCCTTTCTAGTTCGATTCAAGAAATACAAAATTCATTCATTTATTATACTAAAATTCTTCTCCAACTCCGTTCCCAAAAGAATATTTAAAAATTTCCTCCAACCTAACCTTGAAAATAATTACATAATTTAAAAAAGTTTTTTTCCGTCTGCGCACTTTCCTTTCAATGAATTTTACTTGTTTTTATGTTTAGAAATTTAAAAATGATTGCACTTTGAGATTTCTTAATTTGTTTGTCTAATATTTCCAAACTCTTGCCTTATTGACCTTTTATACAGGGTGGGGCAAAAGTTCGGCGACAAATTTTATTTTGTCCTTTCTTAAAATTTTATTTTAAATTTTGCTTTTTGTTTATTTTTCCCATATTCTATGATTCGTGCTCTACAAATTTTATCTTGAAAATTTTTTTCTATCTCATAAAGTAAAAATTTTACAGACTTTTAAAAAATCGTGCTTCTATTATTTCTTTGTATTTTAAAAATGTTCGAAAATGTGACATCGCTAGACGGCTCGATATCTGTCGTATGTTGGTTTCCAAAGCAATAAAACGATATCACGAGCTTGGAAATACTCAGGACCGCCCTAGTAGTGGCCCGCCGGTAACCGCAGTTACGCCTGAAACATCAACGTGGTCAGATTCCGAATTCGCCGTTTTTCTGAACAATCGATGTGAAAAACGGCCTCAGATCTCGGAATGAGCTCGAGGAGCCTCCTAAGAATTGTCATAGTGAAGCTTAGACATCGGAGCTAAAAAATCAGCCGCGCATATTTCCTTATCTATCGAATGAAGCATCAGAAGCTTCAGAAATGTCGAAGCATTAAACGCCTGGTCGCCATAACAGAGTGGTGAAATGTAAAAATTAATGCTAGTCTAAAAATGACATTCTGAGGGGGATTGAGCATCCATGGCCATTATAGCTTTACGGAGAAAACCAATTCTCGCTTCAGCAGGATTGAGCACCCGCGCATGGAGCCAAAACGACAATCCAGCTCTGTGGGGAGCTGTTTCCTGGTTTTTGGGAGTAAGATTTAAGGCCTTCAAACTCACTGGATTCAAGTCAGTGGATTATTCTATTTGGGCATTTCTGGAGCAAAAAGTATGCCGAATCCGATACGCAACATCGGAGGAACTAATGTTGTTTTGGAGCGAGCCTGGAACGAAATAACCGTGGAACAATGCGCGACCATTGTGAGTAACACCCGTAAGTATTTGGATGCGTGTATTTCAGTCAGGGTCGGTCATTTTGAGAAATTACTTTAATAAAATGATTATTATTTCCTATTGATTATATTTTATCATTTTTTAATCTTAAATAAAATTTTTTTACAATAGATTTTATTAAAAACATTTGTCGCCGAACTTTTGCCCCACCCTGTACATCAAATACAAAATAATTAGACGATGTCCTTATCCTTCCCCTATGCTTATTTATATAAATTCAATTTTTAATTAAATCTTATTATTTTTCTTTAATTTTTAAAAAATTTTAAATTTGTTTAGGATGAAACTTGCTAGTTTTTTAATCGTTTCAATATTCATTGCGATATTATGGACATATGTTAAAACTGTTTCAATTCGAAAAAGTTTGGCTAGACAAGTTGAAAAGGATTACACGGCAACTGAAATATTAAATGATGGGGCTGAATCGTCGGTCAATCCTCAAATTCAAAAATATAATGAAACGTTAAAACCAAAATTAAAAATTAGAAAGGTCATGAATAAAAGAGACGGCAAAGTGTTTAACAAAAGTGAATATAATAAAGAATATTACCAGAAAAATAAAAAAAAGGTGCTTGAAAATATGCAAAAATATCAAAAACTAAACAAAGAAAAGGTAAATGAGAATCAACGAAATTACTATAAAAGGAATAAAGAAAGTATAATTAAGAAAAAACTTGAATATAATAAAATTTACCGCCAAAAAAATAAAGAAAGGATACAGAAAAATAAACAAATGTATAACCAGAAGAATAGAGAAAAGTTGAATGAATACCATCGAAAATACCGACAAAATAAGAAAAATGTTCAATCTGATAATAATGAAGGAACTTCATTTGTTAATCCACAGACTGGTGATTTTACTAATTTAGTTAAATTATCAATTGTTTGCGAGGAGGAAGGAAATATTTTTAATCAAAGAGAGGAAGAATGTAATAACGACGAGGATGGAAAATATCAAATTGAGGTAGAAGAGCCAAATAAAATTCTTAAAGACGAAGCAAACCATGTCGATTCAAACAAGAAAAATCATTTGATTTAATAGAGAACCCAGATGGAAGTGAGGAATGATAAGAAAAAGAACACTTTATTCGGCACAAAAAGATGTGCATTGTTTTCTTCGATTTTGATAAATTGTTTTTATTGTGTCCGTACTTGCAGAGAAAGCGTAAGACGGTAAAAGTCCAGCTCGCTATCTATATGTCCGCAAAAGGCATTTCTGCAAAAAGCATTTTTGCTGCATTCTCCTCCTTACCGTTTCTTTTTTTTTGATTGCTTGATATCTTGGCGCATCTACTTTGTGGAGTAAGTCATGAAAAAAAGTTTAAGTACAGATAATTTGCAAATATTTTATAAAATTTTATTTTATAAATAAAAAATTAAAACCCCTAATAAAAAAATTAAACACTCTAATTTTTTAAACAATTCCTTTAGAAATAATTGTCTTTAAAATTTTAATAAAATTTTAAAAATAATAAATGTAGGTGTTGAAAAGTGACATTTTTTAATTAAAAAAAGTTTTTGTTTCTATTAATTGTTTATTAATAAATTCGTTATTCTTTATTTTTCAGAAATTTTTTTAAAAACAATTTTTCACAAATTTATATTCTTTAAATTTTTATTTAATTACTATCTGTACTTAAACTTTTTTTCATGACTTACTCCACAAAGTAGATGCGCCAAGATATCAAGCAATCAAAGAAAAGAAACGGTAAGGAGGAGAATAGAAAAAAAATGCTTTTTGCAGAAATGCCTTTTGCGGACATATAGATAGCGAGCTGGACTTTTACCGCGTAAGACTCTGTGTGAGCAGCTAGAAAAAATGCCACAAATGGGTTTCTGTGTGTGCTCTCCCAAAAAATCAAAAACAGTTGATAGTTATTGAACGCAAGAATCAAGCGAGGACGCCTGGTTTCGCAAGGCGGCCGGAGTGTTGTGTCCGTACTTGTAGAAAGAATATAAATGAAAATAAATAACCGATCATTGGGTTGGATGGTGGCACAGTCGGTTGTGCTTCGGTTTGGGCCCTTTACGTGATGGTTCAATTCCATC
The DNA here is from genome assembly GCA_902706615.1 of Meloidogyne luci. Classification (NCBI taxonomy): domain Eukaryota; kingdom Metazoa; phylum Nematoda; class Chromadorea; order Rhabditida; family Meloidogynidae; genus Meloidogyne; species Meloidogyne luci. The sequence goes on along the minus strand of CACSLI010000091.1, from coordinate 3,041,448 downwards.
CACAATTTTTCCACAGCATGAATACTCGTATACAATAGTTTCTATACCTTTTAAAATTCGGAACCTCTAACTAGATTCTATTCTCTTATGATACTAACAGAATTGCCTATTTTCTAACAAAAAAAGTTAAAGCAAAAATAAGCATTTATCAAATTTCTAGGACGGCGATTTAGAAGTAACTATATAAAAGTTGGTCTGAGGCTTACTCAGTAAAAACTTGGACCTTAAGTAAAGTTTGATGGGTTTTGGAGGGTTGGATTTTATAGAGGCTATATAGCAACAAAAAAGTATTATGCTTCGATATAGACATCTCGAGAGATAAAGTTCATGATAACCTAGCTTATTGTCACTAAGAACCTTTTATTAGAGCCGAACAAGACCAAAAATTTTCCAAGTCCAAAACCGAAACCCCCTAAAAGCCTCAAATAAGCCCAAATATCCCATAAATTTAATAATTTTACTTGATCAGCAATAGCCCTTCCATGTTGAAAAGTATAAACTTGAAGGTCCTTATGCCTTGAAGCTACTTCCCTCAACATTTGTGTAACCAAAACAAGGTCATTGGCATTGTTGAAATTAGTAACTCCGATTCGAAAACTGTCAGAAAATTTTTAAATTTTTGATTTTTAAATACCGAAAAGAACGCATTTCAAGAGGATCCCAATTATCTGTAGGCGTAATCTGATCATTTTCCCAAACAAAATCTTGCGACCTTAGAATAAATTTTTTGTAATTTTAAATATTTTTTATAAGTAATGGTGATATATCCATTTATCAATTTTGACTACACGATCCCTCTATAAGTATACTCAATGATTGTTAAATAAGGCAGGACTCCAAGTTTTGTACCCCATACTTAGGGTTACAATTTCGGGTCGGATTTTGAAGGTTAAGACTCTCGTAGGAGGTCAGAGCTCTACAATGCATGGTTGATAACAGATCGAGCATTCCCTCACCGACTGGTCTTACCGTTTGACCCTCCACATTATCAAAGATTGAGGTGGATAATAAAGAGGACTGTATAATGAAGTAATCCATTCCCCCCGACATTCCTCTTTATAAAATAAAATTTTGAAATTATCCAAACTCACCACAACTTATAAAAAGCAAACAGTCTCGACCATTCATAAACACCCCTATTCCACGACCAATTATCATCTTCAATTAAAAAAGACCCTGTTTGTTCGGCATATTTAATATATTCTCTCAACCAAAATTCTGTCCCATTTTTGCCTATACAATAAGGGATATTTTCGAATTCTTCAACCAATTTATTTATTCGTTCCCTCTCTATTTTTAAACTCATATTTGGTGCTAAAACTATAGCAATTTCTATCTGATCGCCGCCGTGAAAGAGATCAATTTCCATTTTCATTGTACGCATCTTGAATAAATAATGGATTAAATTTATGGGGTTATAAGCAGTGCTTCGAAATTTCAAATTTGCTCGTACTCGTACTTCGTACCACCTCTTTTTTGGCCTCGTACTCGTATCTCGTACCACCCTTATTTTAGGCCTCGTACTCGTACTTCGTACCAGGTAGAAGTACGAGGTACGAGTACGAATTTTGGTACGAGCTTCGAAGCAATGGTTATAAGGCAGATTCTCTTCTAATGTTTAATTAATGGGATACCAGTGAGCACGGGACACTTTGCCAAATTATTTTGGACAATATTGGGGATTTTTGTTTCTTTGAGTCAGTATCGTTTCTCGCCGAGAAATGGACCGAGAATTTAAGTATCGGGTTCGAGAACGAGAATGAAAAAACCGAGACCGATATTGGAAAAAAGTCGAGAATCTCGGTATAGGTCTCAGTCTCGTCTTGTGTTGTCCAACTCTACTGTAATGGTATCCTGATAATTATGATTTATATTTTACAGTATGATAACGGAAGCATTAACACGTTTCTGACGTTTTAAAAATTGAATCAGCGCTTCGAAAATTAGGTAATTAGGGATAAACCTATCCCTATCCAAAAATAGGATACAAAAAATTCAAATAAATTGGTTAAAGTACTAAATATTGTTGATAAAACAAACTAATTCAATTTTTACATATTAAGTAAACTTGCTTAAAAACCATAAAAATTATTTCAAAGCTAACCAGTGGATCAGATTTAATCAACAATTTTTCATAATCCAATCCTTGTTGCATTGTAACAATTCCATAAACAGATAGAACCAAATAGATTAAGAAAATTATAAGTACGGCAAATTTGGTTCTTTTATCCAAAATAAAGTCAACATAAAAATTTCTTTAAAAATACATAAATAAACCTCGATTTTAACTGATCTCAACCCCCTCTCGAGGGAGAAAAAGTCAATTTATAATAAGAGATCTAAAATGGAAAGACCAAATTAGTGGAAGACTAGATCCAATATCCCTGACCCGTCGCGAAGATTTTTTTCAGTGATCAAGAAAAATGGATTTTTGAGAGTTGGGGAGTTGGGACAGAGGTGACCGTAGTATAGACCTTTTACTAAATGTTCGGTCACTATACAAGTCTGTATTTTAGGGAGATTTTAATATATGTAACCCTTGAACTAATGTTATCTTATAATAAGTGTACCTTAAAAAGAGAGTATGTTTACACAGTTTCGCCCACCCACCTACTAACCAAAAGTGTGGGGTACTTAAAAATCAAGTCCGAATTTATTCCTCCTAATTTTGGTACATAGAAAAGAATTTTTTGAATATAATTTTAACCAATTTTTATAGTCTATTTTTCGAATTTTTAAGTACTAAATATATAAAATTTGAATTTAATTTTTGTTTATATTAAATTTTATTATTAATTATTATAGGTTTTACGAAGAGAAATTTTTGGGACGGGGATTTAGCGCTAATCTTTATAAAATTCTTTAAGCCTATGATGCTATAAAAAGTGTTTTATTTGTATGTCTGATTCTAATTAAATCGAATTTTTGAATAATTAAATAAGAAATTTACCTAAAAAAATTGCACATTGCCGTATTTTTTGGTTTAGTATTATTAATTTTATTTTCAACCGATAGGCTTGTAGAAATTGAAAATTCAGAAGAAAATGAAGCCGAAGATGTCATTATATTTAATTTATTATTTAATTTAGTTAAACCGCCAGATTCAACAACTTCCTCTCCTATGCCTTCATCGGCTTCTAAATTTTGGAAAAAATTTTTTTTGGAAATTTTTGCCTTCTATTCACCTTTTTCTTCCTCCATTTTTGGGTCGTCAGAGGACTTGGATGTCTTTTTACTCTCTCCATCAGGCTCCCTAACCCTTATACAAGGACAACAAGCATTACGTTCATTCATTTGCAATTTTGCACTAATCACCATTAGACCGGCAAAGAATGTTATCTAAATTTTAAAATAATTTTTAAAATGGTTTTGTGTGTATAAATCATGCCCATAGGTTCTTCAGGACAAAAACTCGGCCAAGAATAAGAATCTAAGAAATACTGGTCAAGCGAACTCCTGAAAGTTTTTGCCAACTCACGCGTACGAAGTTTTAAGGCACACGTGAAGCTCGCGAAAAATCATAGATCAAATAAATTTATAGATTAAAAGCATATGTAAATTTCGAAATACTTTCCTTCACAGTATATTTAAGCATTTCTTTCAGTTTTAAATGAGTCTAAGTTGACAACAGATAATCCCCAAGGTCGGAATGAAAAGGGAAATCATTAGTAACATCAGCTAAATCCGTCGAAATAAACGAAATTTTAGAAAATTATTTAGGGAGAGACTTCTCCCTATTCAAAAATATTTAGAAAATTGTTCATTAGTTACTTTTTTAATTTGCCGAAAATAAACTTTATTTATAAAACATTGTAATTAAATTTTTACATATTAAGTAAATTTGCCATTTTAGCTTAAATCATATAACAAAGCAAAACCATTCTAGAAAATACTGAGAAGCATAAGATAAGAACAGAATGTTTTGCCCAGTATGCTCAACAGAAGTCGTTTAAAACTCCGATTTCCAAGTTTTAGTAAACTATGTCAATCTCGATTTCAGACTTTTTTCTTTGTTTTCTGACCAAAAACTGATACTCAGAATTACAGCATAAATAGGAAAGACTCCCCCCTTTAGATAGTAACCATCAGGGCTGGGATAATTTCCATTATTTCACATTTTTCAGCGCGAAAAGTTTCGCATTTCGCTTTTTATTTCTAGATACCGCCCAGCCCTGTCCACGTACACAACAGAAAGTTTATCACGAAGAAAATACAATGAAGATGTTGATTGGGGTTGCTGGGATAAGAGTGAAGGGGCTGAACTAACTCTTGTCTAGCTTTTATACTATTCTACTTAAGGGCTTACACCCATACACAACAATTATCCTCTTAAAAGTACGGTTTCTGGTACCGAAAAACACCCTTTGACTGAACTGTGAACCCCTAAATATTGTAGCCGACGGACAGAGGAACAGAAGACCTCTTAATGTTCTTTAAGATTCACCTGATACAAAAACGTAAAGAGCATACATGCAGAAGTCATCATACAAAATCCCTTGACTGCCAAAATATCCGTTGTTGACCCTACAGCAAAGGAAATAACATCGGTTATGGAGGTAATAAAAATAGCAACAGAGGATTCTGACATTGCCTCAACCATTCTTTCTTTTAATGAATCTGAGTCTTTTGCTTAAAAATTTTTTTTGAAAATTTTTTAAAGTTTTTGAAATGCCTGGAAATTTATTTTCTGTATTGTGCCAAGCAGCTACTACAATAAACATATCGTCAACACCGATAGCTGTGTAATAAAAAAATAAAATGTTTACTTAATATCTAAAAATTCAAATATTTATTTTATTTATTTAGCTCTAAAATTAGAAAAACAATTTTTCGAATTATGATAAATTTTTGGAACGTGGGTCGCGCGCGGACCCGCATAAGATGAATTTGTACTACTTACTAGTGTTGGTCACGGTACCGTATTACGGCGGTATTTTTCGGTAATACCGCCGTATTTTTACCGAAATACCGATACCGAATACGGTACCGAACAATTTTAAAAAAATCGGTATTTTTTCGGTATCGGTATTTTACCGAAAATACCGATACCGATACCGAAAAATCGCGTTTGACCAACACTACTACTTACGTATGTATGTTGGCATATCTGTAGGCTTACAGAAATTTTCTTGAGTCCTTTGAAATAGTTGCACGCCCGGTTATTAACCGGTACTCACAGTTTTCGGTTAAGACAAGGTTTAAAAATCTGGTTTTAAGTTTTGAGTTTTAGACAAATGCTGGTTGTATTTTTGGGGGATTTTTAATAAAATCACTCATTTTCAGGATTTTTCGGTTTTCGGTTTTTTAAATTTTGTAAAAACGGTTAATTTTTGGCAAAAAATATCAAAATTCAACTCTAATTTGAAGTTTAATATGACAGGAAATCCAAACTAGTGCGATTTCACCCATTTTTTATTTCAAGTTAATATTCTTAATCGGCATTAAACCAGTTATTTGTTTCGATTTTGGATATTCGTTTCACTTTAATTTCTAGCAATTTTTTTCTGTGACTGTACTAATTGTATTTGTCAATGTTTCCATTTAAATTATCAAAAAAGTTAATAGAAAATTCCAAAAAAACATACAAAGCACTAAAAAAGGAGCAACATGAAAATTAAAATGTTTGCTTAATATGCAAAAATTCAAATATTCATTTTATTTATATAGCTCTAAAATCGTAAAAATAGTTTTTAGGGAAATAATTAATTTTTGGAACGTGGGTTGTGCGCGCACCCATAAATTTGAATGTAAATCTTTGGATTACACCACACAGACAGTACAATGGATCGCGTGAGGGAATTTTCAGTTTTGTATACAGCAAGACGTAAAGCATCCTTTTTGTGACCAGCCGTACGAAAAATTGGAATCGGTAGACGAATTTATTAATAGTAATGCATTATAAAATTTAATAATTCTACACTGTTCGATTCATATTTCAGAACGTTTCCATTTAAAATTAATTTAAAAATTAACAAAAAATTCCAAAAAAACTTACAAAGAACTAGGAAAGGAGCAACAAGCGTAATTTCAGCAAAAAACGCCCCACACCACAACAATAAACCTATACCACTTATAATAGCCATAGTTGTTGAGAGGACTCCTCCAAGGGCTAGCATAGGTTTAGAACGGAGCCAGTCAATAGAAACTTGGGAAACATTTTTTTAATACTCATCGAAAGATGTTTACTTGATCGTCTGTTGAGCTTCCACCGTAAAGCATAAAATGTAGTAAAGGCAATTAGCACCATTACGGTGACAGTAAAGTAAGGTTTTAGTCTGGTTTTGAGGAAAAATGTAATTAAATTTTTTTTAAATTTGGCTAATTTTTAACTTGAAAAAAATTTTTCTCTTAAGGAAATTAGCTTGATCCATTTAAGTATAGTGCCTGAGAGATTCTAGGCCTTATATGTATATCCTCGGCGAGGCCTCGACCTCGACCTTGTGCTACTCTCATCCTAACCCAATTTTGAGTCTTATTATTATTTAATAGAGGATAATAGGCGCTACAAAAGTCACCTTAAATAAAGTTTCAAGTTTCAAAAAATAGGGAAAGTTTTTAGCCACGAACCTTCAAAAATACCATTTTTCGCCTAAAATATGTCAGTTTTTTGACCATAACTTTATGTTAATTTAACCAAAAATTCTGAGTTAAGGCCTATTTTATAGATAATTTTCTCCTCTATCAAACAACACCAAAATTAACGAAATCGCTTCATAGGCTCAAAAGTTATAGTGTCTTAACTCAACTGACGTTCCCCTTTCACCCCTTACATACCTATTTGCATTTCTCGTCAATCCATTATCGTAGCTACGTGAATGTTTTACATTAACCTTTAAATAGGTTCAATTTAACAATAGAAATATTTAAATGCCTCAATTAATTCATTATCTGACCACTCATTTTTGACAAATTGCTCGGCTGCGTCTTCCCAAGCTTTGGACATTTTATCAAATAGAGGGGTATCTGATCGGAGAAAGTACCAAAGTCGCATTCCTTTGACTGACTATAAATGAATTTAGATTTATTTTGAGACATTTATTAAAGAGCTTGATGGATAAGTAAATTGTTTCCTCCATAAAATAAAAATCCGAGTTGCTTGGATTATGGTCTACCAGGAATTAGGTAGATGTTTTGGTCCCTAGTCGATTACCGAGAGTGAGATCTTGATTATGCTGTCTTGGATTATGGTCACAAAGTCAGCAAGACTTTATTTACTAAAGAGAATTATTCCTGATAAACTTTTTGAATTATAAGTGAATTGTTTTTTCGCTAAAATAAAAATACGAGGTAAGGATATGAGTTGTACTTTAGGAGCCTTACAACAAAATGCAATACAATTCCTATACAATTCCTTTACACCTTTCAGACTTTGTAGGGATCCGTCGAATCCCCGTCCCAAAAATTAATATATTTTTGTATGAGGGTTTTGTCCTATAGAATGATATAAATCTTTTTTTAAGTAATTCACTAATTTAATTTGTATATATTAAGTAGAATATATTCGAGTCTTTTTCTATTTAGAAAAATGCCCCAAAATCATTGCGTTCTTTAAAACATTAAATTTTAAGTGTTTCACTAAATTGTAGCAACTTTGTCCTTATAAGACAGAAATTTCGCTCATTCGAGAGTTTGTCGAGCTGATTCGAATGATTTTGGTGTCATTCGACACAGCTCGACGAGTTCTATAACTTAAGACTGACTGACCATTTTTTAATACTTCGAGGAAGGAATAAGGGAGGGGGGGGTACGAACGCAAGAATTATCCAGAAATGCAGTAATCTTATTAAATTAAAAAGATTATCGGAAAATAAACTTGCGTTGCTCCAATCTCCAAACAATTTATGGGGATCCGGCCGAATCCCCGTCCCAAAAATTAATCTAAAATTTCTTAAAATAACTAATTCAATAACAATCTAATTCTTGATTTAAGTAATTCATTAATTTAATTTGTATATATTAAGTAGAAAAATAAATTCTAGTCTTTTTCTTTTGAGAAAAACACGGAAAATCATCGCGCCCCTTGAACCATTGAATTTTAGGTGTTTCACAAAATTGTAGTAACTCTTGTCCTTGTAAGACAGAAATACAGTAATCCATATTAAAATCAAACGAATATCGGGAAATAAACTTGCCTTGATTGTATCGTTTATAGGAGCAAAAGTACTGACACCTCCAATATTAAACGCCAAATAAATTGGATTTCCTCGAGTATTTGCCCTAGGGAAAGTCACTTCAATTCCTTGAGATTGTAATTCGTGTCTTCTTTTAAGAAGCTGGATAATTCCTGTCTGTCTATAACAAATTCCATTCCAATTTAGGCAGATATCCTTTAAAAAGGGTTATTAAAAATGATGGGAAGAGTCTAATTTTTCTAATTTTTTCAGCATCCTTTCATCTTAAAGAAAACAGGGTTGTCGCAAAGAGTAAAGCGGACTTTTTAAAGCCGAGGGTTGAAATCTTCGTCAACCTTAGAACCCCTTCGAATGTATCATTGATAGTTGCAAAGTGCTAATTGACTCGCTTATTGCTAATCAGCAGATTTATTTTAGAAACAATAAAATTTACTGAGTATACTTCGAAAGCTGTAGGGATTACATGAATCCCCGTCCCAAAAATTTTATTATTTTTGTATGTATGTGAGTTTAATTTACAAATTTTACTTTAGAATTTAATAACTTGTTTAATTTAATTTTTATATATTAAGTAAAAAAATTTCTTTGTTACAACAGTTCGGCTCTTCATTATACTTACACTAAAGGGGACGAAGTGTTTTTGCCATAATAGCTTTAAATACCTGGACGAGGGTTGCAATTGAAAAAATTTTTTCGTAAATGCAATCCGCATCCTAAAATTTTTCAATCCGCAAACGCAATCCGCAAGTCAAAAACCACGCAATTTTACGTAATGAAATTGCGTGTTGGTGGTCTTGTGCGAGTTCTCTTTGCGACAGGCAGGGAAATTTTGTAGGCTGCAACGAATGGATGGATACAACTGGAGATTTCCTTAACTCTATTCATGTTGAGCCATGAATTTTAAATAAGCATGGCTCTGTTGACCTACCTCAAAACGTAGCAATCCATCCCTTCCAAATCCTTCAATTTTTGTTCCATTAAGCTTTAGTTTATTAATTAATATTTCCTCCCTCCATCCCTTCAATAATTTAGTAACAACCCTGCTAGGTATATCATTTTCCAAAAATTCAATTTGTTCCAAATAATCCTCCTCAAGTATATTTGGCAATATTCCTCCCTGTTTCTCTCTTCCATTAATTATTAAATAGACAAAGCGTTCCCATTGAAAGGTACGTTCGGGTACGAATTCGTTAGGGCGAATAGGCCAGAGCTTAAAATTAAAAAAATTTTCTCTTAAAAAATTTTTTGTTGTAATTTGTGGGCTTTTGCAACTTGGTAGTGGATACGGATGTGGATACAAATAATCTAAAAATGCATGCGGATATCCATCTGTATCCGCCGTGTACAAAATCCATGTCCAGTACCAGGTCTGGCTAAGTAAAATTTTAGAGAAAAGATAAAAATCAAACTGGTTAATTTTTTAAAGAATTCTGTGAGTACCCCATGTTTAAAAATCTTTTAAAAATTTTAGATTAATTGGACAACCAGAAGCTAAAAAACCAGAATAAAAAACTAGATGGATTCACACTTTCTTGACACATCCTATCAAAATTCCTAATTATTTCCGACCCCTAATATTTCTAAAAATTCTCAAAAAATCCTTGCCCTCGAAAATATTTCCTCCTCCTTCCAGCTAAAAGCACTTTTAGGTGTATATAACAGTTTAGCATCCAAAATAGTCAATTTTTCTATCCAAATAAATCCAAAACCCAAAAATATCGTTAATAAAATTGGAAGTAAAATAAATAGAGGGTAAAAATCAACAAGTAAATGGCGAGTATATAGTGAAAATAATTGTTGTAAAATTCCATCAAAAGTAGGTAATAATTGAGGGCGATGTTTGTGTAGGTGGGATGAATTAATTGAGAGGTTGTTTTTTGTTTGTTGTTTTGAAGGACTTGACTTGAAAAGGAAATAATTTTTGTTATTTTTTAAAAAATATTTTTAAGGTAAAAAAATTTTTTGCCGCTCCTCATTAAACAAAACTTCTTAATTAAGTAGCGACTTAAATTTTAAAAACAAGCTTTTGAACGATCACTAAACTGGTGAGCGTTCAAAAAGCTCGTACCTCAAAAATCGAGTTTATTTGAGATATCAGTCTTGAATCTCGATCAAGCATAAAAGCTGCCCTTAAATTTTGGATTTGGTCTTAGAGTGAAGCTATTGTCTTGCTAAATTTCCGGATCTGGATAAGTTCCTCAATAAAAATAATTTTCGGGGAACAATGAAATTATATCAGAGAAATACTTCTACGGAAGAAAGACTTATCTTTTAAAAAAGCTGTTTAATACTTGTTGTTTCTAGTCTCGAAAATTTCAAATTACCCTACTTTATGAGATGTGTCAAAGCATTCAACTACTCTCCTTTCATTTTTTCTGTTTTTATTAATTTCTTCCATAAATTGAAGGCTAAAATAAGGGGGATATTTAATTAAATTTAATTTAAATTCAAAAAAAATTCAATAAAAATTTTTGGAAATTTTTTAACAAATAAATAGGCCATAATAAAAATAAATAACAATCGATGGAACGAAAAAAAACAAGTTGATGGGCCAGAAAAGGAAAAATTTCAGGAAAATAAAGAGTAGAAAGTGTTCTACTAGAAGAAGAATTATTTTTCAAAAACAAGTTTTCGAGACTGAACTTTTAAGGAAAATAAATAAAATTAAAAATAAAATGAATGTATTTTTATAAAATTCGGATTTATTTGAGTTTCAATATGGTAAATATGTAATTTTAAAAAATTTGAAATTTATAAAACATTCGAAGGACTTCGAGGACTTCGAAAGTGATATTTCGAAGTCCTCCAAAATTTCCAAGTCTTCAAAAATGTCTGTAATAAAAAATTACCAAAAATTCGATGTTTCTTGTATTAGTATAAAAAATTAATGTGAAAATTTCCTTGTATCAAATTTTGAAATCAATAAATTTCGAAAAAAAATCTCGAAGTTCGAAATTATAGGTACTTCTAATATAGCCTCCACTCCCCATATCCTATTATAAGAATACTCATAAAACTAATATAAAATGCAAAAAGCAATTTATTCAAAAATTTTAGACAAAAAATGTTGCAAAAATTTTTAGTAGGAAAAGATTATCCTAAATAAAATAGACAAAATTCTTCCAAAACTAAATATATTTTCTAGTTTGTATTCAAAATTGATGCGTTTGTATTTTTAAGCTTTTCACTTTTTAAATAGGATAAATAAAAAATTTGACATTAATCTGGGTATTAAATTTTTATATTTATTTTTTTCTTTGTTGTTGACGAAGGAAAATGTGTCCGCAAAATTATTGTCTGCAATGTCACAAATTGTCCGCAAAAATTGTCCGCAATATTTATCCGAAAATACATATGTCCGCGAAATTTTGTCCGGCGAACATATCCGCAAAATTTGTATGCGAACTTTTGTCCGCAAAAATTGTCCGCAAAAATATGTCAAAAACTTAAATATTAACAGCCTATTTAATTTTGAAATATAAATACCTATAGCTCTGTTCATGATTAGAGATAACCAAAATTATTCAATTTTATTTGTTATAGTTTCCGGTTAAAATGTGGTGTAGTTTAATTTTTTAGCAAAATTTCTACTTAATTAAATTATGATAAAATAAAAATATAGTGAAATTGACAGCTTTTCCTCTCTATTTCATATAAATAAAAAAAGTTTTTATGACACTTTTTTTATTAATACTATGCTAATGTAAAATTTTTTTTATTTTTTAGAAAGAAAAAAAATTCACAAAAAATTTTCCAAAAATTTTTTTTCATTTTTTCCTACTCCAGATGCTTTTTGAAACTAGAATAAAATTTATCAGTCCATGTCTATTACCAATCTCTACTTGTATGTGAAGCCTAGAGAGCCTCCATTCTTCGCTTAACTGTATCCTCAATCAGGGATGAGCGCAAGAGACAATCTCAAAAAACGCAAAACGCAATGCGCTCACCCCTGAGTAGTTAGCCCCCCCCCCCCCCAAATGTCTCATAACTTTACGCGAATATTATTTTCTATACTTAACTTTTCACATATTTTATCTTCAAACTCTTAACTTTAAGGTAATTTTACCTTCTAATCCCTAACTTTACATCAGTAATATCTTTTAGTGCTTATAACTTTGCAATTTTACATCCAAAATCTACATGTTCCATCCCTTAACATTACATTAAATGTTTCTTCTATTGCTTAACTTTACATTAATTCCATCTTCTAATCCTTAAGTTTACATCAATATTATTTTTTGTGCTTAACTTTACATAGAAGATAATATTCGCGTAAAGTTACTGAGCATTTGGGGGGGGGGGGGGGAGTAACTACTCCCCTGCCCTCAATCTTACTATTATACCTTCATTTTCACTTATCATTTTAGCCCGCTTGGAGTGCTATAAAAACGAAATTCGACTGTCCTTTTAAATTTTTTACTGCCCTTTAAATATTTACTACCCCAATTTAGCTTTATTAGCATTTTTTGCTTCCTCATTTTCATTTTTCCACGACCCTTTTTTTAAATTAAACGCTTAAAGCTAAGAGAAGAGGATGTGCAAACAAATCCCAAACAAGTGTTTTGTTATTTTTTGTTTAGAGTGGTTTTTAAAGTTAAACCGCCACCAACTCATTAGCATTCAATAACTGTTGGGGGAAAATAAATTTTTTGTTAAAAAATAAATTTTCACGGATTTTTTTGCACGAATAATTTATCCAAAGTACCGTAAACTTCTATTTGAATGGCCCTCTCTAATAGAATGGCCCTTTGGAAGGTGATCGAAAAGTCGAATGGCCGGCCATTCTATTAAAATAAATACGGTAATTATTTTTTTCTAACATTTCTATAACTAGGGTTGGGGGTTTCGAGTAGAGCCGACTTTCGAGTTATTTTTTTCGGGCCGCATTTTTTTTCGGGCCGGCCCGACCGAGTCTTTTTCAGGCCAAAATTCAATGCGCTACTCGATCTTACGGACCGGGCCACTCTAACTACCTATATATAACAACAAAAGACTAATTAAATGAGAGAGGAAAATTATTCGATGGAAAATTTTTTCGGGACATAAAATGTGGGTGATATCCTGATATCCACTTTTAATAAACGTTCAAAAATATCCATTCCGAAACGAAATCCTGACGAAATTTCGTTTTTTAATTAGTTTTCTATTAATAGAGTTTTGTTTTCGTCCATTCCGTTCCGCAGTCCTCCCTATTTTTTACTATTTTCTAGGAAGGGTCTGGCCGTTTTAATAAAATTATGTCCGAGAGAGGGGAATGGATGATTCCACCAAAATTTTAAATGTGTTGCTCTTTCTATTTTATAAATTGCTTTTTTTATTAAAATAAAATGTCAATAAAAGTCTTCTCCAAGCATTTTTAAAAATAAAGTCGGATCTCCTATAAAATACATCCAATATTTTATACACCCCCAATCTAAGCTAATTATTTGAAATTTGCTTGGCTCCTGGGTTGTCTCTGTAAATTACACCTTTGATTTTAGATACCTTCGATATTTAGATTTAAGTCAGGCATCACTTAGACGACACTCCTGTATAAAAAATTTGAGGTGTCGTATAAGGGAGGGTAGAATCTCATCCAGTTTGCCCCCTTTCGGATAGAAAAATCTTACATTAATGAAGGAGTGTGTGTAATTGAGGTGTAATTGATATTGAAATCCATCTTTGTTGATGCGCGACTATTTCAATAAAACTTTTAGCAAAATGCTCAAGCTTAACCTAATTAAAATTAATTTAATTTTACTCTCACTCCTAATCCCTTTAAACGGCCAAATATTAAATTTAACAAATTCAACCATAAATAACCAACAAAATAAAACATTAACAACCCCAATTTGGAGCTTAACAGGAAGGGAAGACCATCACGAAATTTTGGATGAATTGTTAAAAAATTATGATCTTGCTAGGATTAGACCGCCTATAGAGGCGGATTCGAATGAAACTGGTGAGGGAAATTATTTTAATTTTTTAAAAATAATTTTGGAATTTTTGATAATTTGCGAAATAAAAATTTTTCACAAACTTTGAAATTCTATGTTTAAGTAAATTGGTTTTGCAAAATTAAGGAGTGCTTACAACTAGAGACCGGGCCGAGACGAGATCTCGATCAAAAATTTTGGTTATCGAGATCGAGAATTTTTTGAGAGCACGTTTCTCGTACGACTCTCCTAATCCGCTCTCTCGCTCTCTTGCACAAGTTTGAAAACAAAAGCTGTTATATGAATAATATATATAAGGAACCAAATTTGATCTCAGTTCCCCAATAAACCCTCAATAAATCTAACAATTTCGACTAAATTCAAGAATATTTTTAAAGTTAATTTTTAAAAAAGCTGTTCGTGTGCGTGTCAACATACTAGTCCGAATGCTTAGCAAAATAGACGTTGTCAACATGGAATACACAATTCAAATAACTTTTAGAGAGCAATGGCTAGATAGACGACTGAATTACCTCAATCATGTTTTTACTCCTCCTAGACCTCTACCCCCGTTTTTGGTTGTTCCGCAAGTGAAGGCTCGTATTTGGTTTCCTGATACTTTCTTCCCTACAGAAAAATCAGCCCATCGACATATGGTAAATATAAAATAATTTTTGAAAATTAAATTCGCTTTTTGCTAAATATATACTAATACATTTTTGGAAAGTATTATGTAGCACTCTAAAAAGCAAGTTTATATTAATTTTCACTATCATTAATTTTTGGAACGAGGATATGACGTCTATCCTCTCAACTTTTTTACGTTTTCAATAGCTGTTACAGCATCCGCTTTTGTAATTCTCCTAGGCAAATATTTAAAGCCTTCATGGTGTGGTTGATTTTCCAATTTTTTTTGATATTTCCCTACTCCAGTTGCCTTTTGAAAAAGAACCAGAATCCTGTTTGGTCATGTCTAGTACCACAATCTATACCTTTATAAAAAAATAGAGAGAGATAGTCCTCAAAGTTTTAACTCTCATCAGAAAGTCGGAATATTTGTTTTATACCCCTAATTTTAGATATGTACCAAGGGGTGTGCCAGTTTCGCCTTTCGCGAGGTTATAGAACTTAAGCGTGATGGGCACATTCATGATGGACATCATTATCTCCTATAACCCTGTGATTGGTCATTCTTATTCATTCATTCTCAAATTTTGAGCCACAAATCAAAAATATTCTTAATTAATTTTCCAATTTATGCAGATAGATAGAGAATATGCTAGTAAGAATATATCCAAATGGAAGCGTTTTGTACAGTTCCAGACTTTCTTTAGTTTGTTCTTGTCCAATGTATCTTCAATTGTATCCTCTAGATGTTCAATATTGCGACTTTGATTTGATTAGCTATGCACACACAACAAGGGATATAATTTATGAATGGGCAGGGAATGGAGATGGTAAGAAACTTAGGATCGAGTCGAGATATTGAACAAAAATCACGTTAAACTTGTCGATATTTTTCGAGATAGCATTCGAGAGTCTCGTATGCCTTCCTAATACGGTCTGCATGAGAAATAATAAAATACACGACTATCTCGTTATAAGCAAGATAGATATCGCGACGAGGGATGGACTCAACTTCAAAAAATTTCCGCAGCTGCGTGCCCTGATCGCAGCCTTGAATCTGGATTCAGTCCATGATCAATCCATTTCCATAGCCATTAGTTTTTTCGACTCGAGTTCAAGAATCTACTCAAGGGCCGCAATAAATTATTATCAAGATCAAGAGCTGTTTCTTGTTCTTGTTCCAAAATATCAAGCGTTTCCATGTTCCATCAATATTCACGAAATACAGACACTTGTACCCACAGAACCGATTATAAACATAAAAGCTCCTAAATTCAGAACTCTCGTTATAAACCCAATAGAGATATGCCTTAATCTGGATTGGGATAATGAGGGTTATCAAAATATAAAAATCATTTTTCCCTCAGATAGTGTTCAAATAAAACAAGGTGTTGGCCAAGACCTTCCCGACTTTAAATTGGATTATATTGATACTGGAGTGGAATGCACCAGTCACACAAACACTGGTTGAAAAAATTTATTCTTAAAAATTTGAAAAATATTTTTAAAGGTTCTTATGCTTGTTTACGTATGAGAATACGCCTTTCAAGGCTTTTTACTTATTTTGTTCTTCAGCTTTATATTCCAACTTCGATGGTTGTTTGTGTAAGCTTGGTAAGGTGATTATGATATTTTCGGACATAAAAATGCGCAAATAATATCTGCAAAAGAATGTCCGCAAAGAATTTATGTAAAAAATATTCGTAAAAATGCCCGCAAAATAGTCCACAGAAATATTTCCGCTAAAATTTGCCCGCTAAAATATGCCCGCTAAAATTTGTCCGCAAAAATAATCCGCAAAAATATGTCCGCTAAAATATGTCCGCAAAAATTTGTCCGTAAAATATTTTCCGCAAATAATGCCCTCAGAAAAGTCCACAAAACTACCACTCAAATTTTACAGCCCAAAATTTTTTTCTTCTAAAGGTCAGCTTCTGGATAGACATGCATTCAACAGCTGGACGAGTTACCTTAGCAATAACCACGCTATTAACAATAACAACCATGCAAGCTTCAATTAACGCAAAATTACCTCCAGTCAGTTATGTTAAGGTAATAAATTGTTTAAATCAAAAGTTGATGTAAGAAATTTAAGGTAGTGGATATATGGTTGGGAGCTTGTGAACTTTTTGTGTTTAGGTCTATTGTTTTTACATAGTATTAAAAAATTGAATTTTTATAAATTTTAGTGCACTTGTTGAATACGCTATTGTTTGTTATCGTGATTCTAAACTGAGAAATTCTAGGAGGAATTCAATGAATCTTAGACGGGAGCGCAAGTTAACAGCCGGATTTGGGGATGATGATTCTGAGCTCATGCTTCCACCAATGGAACGGCAATGGGGTGATCTAGCGGCTATAGAAAAATCTGCTATATATGATGAGGAGAATGTGCCTTGTTCGTGCGAATTGGTTAGGGTTACATTACTTTAGTGACCGGCGCATTGTCGTTATTTCGTGAGGGATTTTTAGTGATCCTGGACCTTTGATTTGCTGTACTCATTTTATGTACTTATCCGATTGATCCCTTCCCACAAAGATATGTTGGAAATGACCATGCATGCAGGATGGTGCATGTAGGGCTTGCCACTGCCTTATATGTAATCTGTATTTTAAATGAAACTCGCATCTCGAACACGAAACCTGAATCCGAAATTATCAGAATTAACACCTCATAAACAATTTTTTAATTTATCAGGGTGGAATAGGCAATGCTGTCCTCGTAAGCCTAGGAATGGTGCCAATCGGCGGTCTGCTTCCTCAATCTCTTCTTATACCACTTGCAGCAACCACACAAGGAGACTTGACAGAACAACATAGACAACGCAATACATTTTGGTCTTGGATCAAAAGAAAATTGAAAAAGTCGGATTATCAACCTGCCCGTATAGACTATTATGCTCGCATTTGGATGCCTATATTTTTTATTATGTTTAGCTTTATTTATTGGACCGTTTGTTTATTCATGGCATCGAAACAATATGTATAAAATAAATTTTTAGATGTTTCTTCCCCCTGTGCCCCCATCGAAGTAACCCAAAGTGTAAGGATCAGTCCCAAAGTAAGGTACGAGGGCCGTACCCCGAAGTGACTCAAAGTGGAAGGATGAGTCCCAATGGTAAGGGATTCAGTCCAATGGTTTTTTATTATATTTTTTATTTTTGGCTCTTCTACTTCGATCACAAAAAACGAAACTGCATCGAAGCCCAGAACATCAAATAGTACCAAAGATTCACTAATATTTATTGTCTGTCATGGAACTATGGAAATTTTGAAAATTAAAAAAATCTTGATAAATCAATCTTTCAAAATTGGAAACAAATCCAATATACAATCCAATATCTTAAAAATCTTCGACTTCTTCATCCTCAGGCATTTCGTTTAAATCAAAGTGAACATTTTTCTTATTCGAGTCAATTTGATTTATGTCATCTCCAGAAATTTTATTTGGGTCTTCTATTTCGATTTGATTTTGCCCATCCTTGTCGTTATAACATTCTACCTCCTCTTGATTAAAAATATTACCTTCCTCCTCGCAAACAATTGATAAATTACCTTTACCACTAAAATCGCCAGTTTGAGGATTAACAAATGAAGTTCCTCCTTCATTATTATCAGATTGAACGTTTTTCTTTTTTTGTCGGTATTCTCGCATGTATTCTTTCCGCTTTTCTTTATTATTTTGGTAATAAAGTTGCTTGTTTTTCTGTATTTTTTCTTTATTTTCTTGATGGTAAACTTTCTTAGATTGAATATTTTTTTCTTTATTCTTTATATTGTAGTTTCGCTTTTGCTCAGCTAACTTTTCTTTATTTTTCTGATAATATTCTTTATTATATTTACTTTTGTTAAACACTTTGTCTTTTCCTTTGTCTGTATCTTTTTTAGTAATTTTTAATTTTGGTTTTAACGTTTCTTTATATTTTTGAATTTGAGGATTGACCGACGATTCAGCCATATTATTTAATATTTTAGTTGCCGCGTAATCCTTTTCAGCCTGTCTAGCTAAACTTTTTCGAATTGAAACAGTTTTAACAAATGTCCATAACATCCCATAGAAGAATAAAACGGCTAAGAATCTTTCAAGTTTCATCCTAAACTAATTTTAAAATTTAGTTAAAAATAAACGGAAAATAAAATTTAATTTTAAAACAAATTTATAAAGTGAAAAATTGAGAGGAAATAAAGGGCATTATGTAAATTAATTTTTGTATTTGATGTATGTATTTATGATATCGTCAATGTATAAAAGTGCAATTAAGCAGACAAGCAAATACAAAGGGGTAATTTCACAACGTTGTACTTTTTAAGTTTGAAAAAACAAGTAAAATTCATTGAAAGGAAAGTGCATAATCATAAAGACAAATTACTTAATAATTAGTCAAAAACTCAAAACCCTCAAATTTTTTAAAGAATTTGTCTCCTTGATTTTTAGTCTGACCCGGTTTTAGCTTAGATTTTCTCTGAAACTTTTCACGTTCATTTATCCAAATTAAAAATGCAAGTCTTTTCATCTAAAACAAGTTTATTTAAAAAGCAAAGCAAGTTTAGAATAATTTTACTAAGGTAAATTTTGAATAAAAGTTATTGAGTAAAATGTAAGAGGTGTTTATCAGGGCTGGGCTTATTTCGCAATTTCGCATCTCGCATTTCGCTTTTTGGTCCAAATGCGAAATTTGTTTCGCTTTTTGATTTAGTTTTTCTTTATTTTTTAGATATTTTTACATTAAATTTTTAAAGGAAAAGGGAAAGAAATATAAATAAATTATCCCTCTTTTTTTTAGTTGGTCGATGGTGAAGTGGTTAAGTTGACTGACTTTGCTCATTGTGTTGGCCTGGGTTCGAGTCCTGGGTTTGGAAATAGGACTTGAACAATTTTTCCTTCCAAAAATAAAATTTTTAAATTCTGATTTTGATTTTAAATTTGTAAATTTATTTTTTTAATATTTTAATTGAGTAAGTCCTGTTCTAATTAACAATATCCTACTTCGGCTCCGGATCTGCAACTAAAATTTGATTAGTATTGGAGCTGGAACAAGCAGAATGCCGAAACGGGAAATCTATCTCTTAATCTCTCATAATCCGTCAAACCTTCTTTATACTCACGAATCCTTTATCACCCTTATGCTATTGAATTCTCTTAAATCGCCCTTAATCAATTCAGAAGGCCTTAATCAATTAATTCGCCCTTAATCAATTCCTTGTACATCAGCTGAAGCAGAAAGGTTGTTTAGTAGTGCAGGATTAATAATAAACAATCTGAGAAAGAGTCTTCTTCAAGAAAATGCAGAAATGCTTTTATTTTTGCATCATAATCTCGAAATTTATAATTTTGAATATGAATAAAATTTTTTGAATTTTTAACTAATTTCGCAATTTCGCATTTCGCATCTTTCGCATTCTCGCATTTTTTAGCGCGAAAAGTTTCGCATTTCGTATTTCGCATTTTATTTTTTTTTAAAAAGTTTCGCATTTCGCATTTTATTTTTAGCTTTCGCCCAGCCCTGGTGTTTATATAGTCATAGATGAAGGGTTGTAATCTGTGTAAAATATATGTTTGAGATTAGGAGTGGGAAAGAATTTAAACAAAGTGTAAACATATAAATTCATATTTTAAATATAATCCGAAGGGAAATGTTTAAATAGTTGAAAGGAAGAGAAAGGATGGTACTTATCCCTTATACCACACCCCCTCAAAGTAGTGTCCAAAATGTCATATATGGGGTAATAAAGGGTGCTGATCACGATTATGGTGTTTATTTCTCAATATAAGAACCCCCTCACCCATTAATTGTCATGGTTCATAATGGTCAAACTTCAAGTTTGGACGCATTTGACTACCACAATGGCAGAAACGTTCAGTATGAAGCAAACCGCAATTTTGAAAAAATTTTGCAGCGTTTGATTCATCAGGACATCCCCCCATTAGTGTGTCGTAATTATAGGGCATTTTTTATTTATTTTTATTATTATGGGTTCAAATGAATGAAATCGTTTATATACTCATTAAACGACTAATAATCACACAGAAAATAAATATTAAATATTAGTGCATTAATAAATATAAGTGCAAAATAAATATTAGTGCATTAA
The DNA here is from genome assembly GCA_902706615.1 of Meloidogyne luci. Lineage (NCBI taxonomy): Eukaryota > Metazoa > Nematoda > Chromadorea > Rhabditida > Meloidogynidae > Meloidogyne > Meloidogyne luci. The sequence goes on along the minus strand of CACSLI010000091.1, from coordinate 3,020,681 downwards.
TATTGCTCATACCTATATATTTATTTAAATAAAAACTTGAAGTTTGACCATTATGAACCATGACAATTTATGGGTGAGGGGGTTCTTATATTGAGAAATAAACACCATAATCGTGATCAGCACCCTTTATTACCCCATATATGACATTTTGGACACTACTTTGAGGGGGTGTGGTATAAGGGATAAGTACCGAAAGGATTATTTTAAATAAATAAAAAAGGTGATGCAACTTTTGCGGCCCGTACACTTGCGGCCCAGACATTTGCGGCCCAGACACTTGCGGCTCGCCCCCATTTTGACACTTGCGGTCCCGACACTTGCGGCTAAGAAATTTTCGGCGCAGACATTTGCGGCTATCAACTTGAGGCCCAGACACTTGCGGCCCAGACTATTGCGGTTTTGACATTTGAGGCTCCCCCCTATTGTGACACTTGCGGCCCCGACATTTGCGGCCCCAATGTCGGGCCGCAACCCCGCAAAAAAATTAAGTAAATTAAAATAAAAAAATACTAATTTATCGTTTAATAAATCACGTTTATTCTCCAAGTTTATTCTCCTTGGCATCATAATCCGGAAAATCCGGAACTCCGAATTTTTTAGACCCGGATCCGGACCAGAGATGACCGAAATTTCGTTTCATTTCGTTTCGATATTTCGTGCCCTTTTATCCATTTCATTTCCTCAGTAGATGCCTTTGATATATTTGGTTGGATATCGGTTGATTCTCAAATTTACCAGGATCCCAAATTTTTACCATGATTCCAACCAATTTACCAGGATCCCAACCCAAATTTTTTCTATTTTCCGCCATTACGAGGGAAAATTTTTTATATCGGACCCGGACCGAATAAGGGTATTTTGCTCGACCAGATCGAATTTTCCGGATCAAAATCCGGAAAATAAGGTTTTATCAAAATACCCGGATTCTGGACCACCGGATCCGGAAAATCCGACCGGATCCGGTCCGGGTTTAAACTATAATGTAAATATTATTTTTAATTTATATAAATTCATGAATTTTATAATATTTTAATTCTAATAATATTTTAATTTACTTAATTTTTTAATCATGGCCGCAAATGTCGGGGCCGCAAATGTTGGGGCCGCAAATGTCGGGACCGCAAGTGTCACAATAGGGGGGAGCCTCAAATGTCAAAACCGCAATAGTCTGGGCCGCAAGTGTCTGGGCCTCAAGTTGATAGCCGCAAATGTCTGCGCAGAAAAGTTCTTAGCCGCAAGTGTCGGGACCGCAAGTGTCAAAATGGGGGCGAGCCGCAAGTGTCTGGGACGCAAATGTCTGGGCTGCAAGTGTACGGGCCGCAAAAGTCGGCCAATCATAAAAAAAAGGTCATTTGTAAATCGAAATAAAATTAGAAAATGGCAATAAAGATTATTGGCAAGATATTATACGAGAACCTGCAATATTTTCCAAGCGTCCAATGGGAGGAGGAGGTGTAATGGTATGGGCGGGTGTATCCAAACCTGGCCGAACTTCTATAGTCTTTGTTCGAGAAAAATGAACACAGAAGGATATCAAAACATCTTAGAGAAATAGAGCAAATCTTCCAGCAAGATAATGCAAGTGTTCATACCCCCATCCCCGCACCCCACCGAAGTGGCCCACATCGTAAGAATGAGTCCCAACGGTGAGAGATGGCTGTATATTTTATCACAAATAACGAAAGTTCAGCTCTGAACATATAATTAAATACCAATAATTCATATATATTTAAATTTATTATTTTATCTGAATGTCATGTATTTATCGCTGTTAATTGAATTTTCTGAAACTATGAAAATTTTGAAAATAAAAAAAGCTTGATAAATCCAACTTTTCAAATTCGGAAACAAATCAAATATAATAATCTCCGTTTTAATAATCTCCGATTTCTTCATCCTCAGGCATTTCGTTTAAATCAAAGTGATTATTTTTCTTATTTAAATCTATCTGATTTATGTTATTTCTAAGAATTATATTCGGCTCTTCTACCTCGATTTGATTTTGATCATCCTCGCCATTATAGAATTCTTCCTCCTCTTGATTTAAATGATTTTCTTCCTCCTCGGAAACATTTGCTAATTTAACTAAATTAGTAAAATCACCAGTCTGTGGATTAACAAATGAAGTTCCTTCATTATTATTAGATTGAACATTTTTCTTTTTCTGTAGGTATTTTCGCTGGTATTCTTTATGCTTTTCTTTATTATTTTGGTTATACATTTTTTTGTATTTCTGTATCCTTTCTTTATTCTTTTTAATGTAGTTTCGCTTTTGCTCAGCTATCTTTTCTTTATTTTGTTTCCGGTAATTTCGTCCTTTCTCAATCAACCTTTCTTTATTTTTTTGGTAATATTCTTTATAATATTCACTTCTGTTAGAAACTTTCTTTCCTTTTTTATTTAAGTCCTTTTTAGTAATTTTTAATTTTGGTTTTAACGTTTCTTTATATTTTTGATTTTGAGGATTGACCGGCGATTCAGCCACATTATTTAATATTTTATTAACATCATTTGACGCGTAATCCTTTTCAGCCTGTCTAGCTAAACTTTTTCGAATTGAAACAGTTTTAACAAATGTCCATAACATCCCATAGAAGAATAAAACGGCTAAGAATCTTTCAAGTTTCATCCTAAACAAATTTTAAATTTAGTTAAAAATAAGCGAAAAATAAAATTTAATTTTAAAACAAATTTATAAAGTGAAAAATTGAGAGGAAATAAAGGGCATTATGTAAATTAATTTTTGTAATTGATGTATGTATTTATGAAATCGTCAATATATAAAAGGGCAATATAGCAGGCAGGCAAATTACAAAAGTGTAATTTCATAAAATCGTACTTTTTATGTCTGAAAAAACAAGTAAAATTCATTGAAAGGAAAGTACATAATCATAAAAAAAATTACTTAATAATTATTTCAAAACTCAAAACCCTCAAATTTTTCTAAAAGATTTGTCTCTTTATTATTAAAGGATCCAACACACCTCACTCCTTCAAATCAGTACTGTAGAAGTTGTGTTCACGACGATTTTTGGTACTCTTGTGTTATACACCTACATCGTTATGTCCCCCCTTTTTTTATGTCCCCCCTTTTCCTTCACCTTTCCTTCTTATGCCTTTCATTTCTAATTTCTCTTTAGATTATAAAACGGTCAAAGGCAATTAATGGGCAAGGATTAAATTCATTTATAAAAAAGCCAAAGTATTTTTGGGGCAAAATTCCACAATTTTCTTACAAATCGATTATAAAAGATCGACAAGTATGTAGATTTGCCGTATTGCCATTTAACTTGTTTTACAAAACTTCATTTGAGGACCATTTGCGCAATCTTTTTTTGTTGGTAGAATGTATTTTCCTGTAAAAATTGAATTGGAGCTTGAAGATATTCATTGATCTGAAAACAAATTCAAAAAGCAAAAACGGAAAAATGACGATGTTCCCATATTTTTCGCTTTTTCTAAATGAATTTAATCCTTGCACATCAAATGCCTTTGACCGTTTTATAATCGAAAGAGAAATTAGAAATGAAAGGCATAAGAAGGAAAGGTGAAGGAAAAGGGGGGACATAAACGATGTAGGTGTATAACACAAGAGTACCCGATTTTTACCTCCATTCTCACGTAATGTGCTATAACATACATTAAATCCTCATCTCGCGATCCAAGAGCATCGCGAGTACGCGATACACCACGAGCTTTACCATCTCCCACTGAACCGAATTCTTTTCTCCACATATGCTCTGGAAAATACGTTTTGTAAGTTCCTTCAACACAGCCAAACTGTATTTTAAACACGTTTTTGATCTTTTACCATTGACTTTCTACTGTTGGGTATGAGCACCAGTTTTATCTTCAACAAAACTTTCTTTATGATTGACTTTATAATGAGTATAACCCATTCCCAATTCTGTGATCTAATCATACGCACTCCAACCGTCTGAATGAATTTCTGTTTCTATAATTAAACAAAAACACTAATTGCTTATAAAATCTATAAAAGGCTTTTCGAACATATTGTTTAATCATAGGTAACAGAGTTTCTGCAACTCTCTCTTTACCTTAAAACGGTACCAGGAAACAATTATAAGTATTTCCGTTCTACAACTCCAAAAAGCCAGACTTCTTTTTTTGGTAATTCTTTTCTTAATACCTTAATGTACATCTTCGTAAGGATAATAGTCAATAAACAGGTCATGTTAAAAAAGAAATTATGATTTTAATCAGAAGAATAGAGATTATTCCAGTCCGAAAATTCTTTAAAACTGGCACCTCTATCAGCTAGGAAACGGAAATTTGGGAGAACCAACGAAATCGAATATTTAAAAAATTATTTCTCAACGAAACTGGATTGACATACACAATAAGTAGACTAATCAGTTAGTGAAGATATAATCAAAATTTGTGTTGGAGAGGGGCAGATTTAAATATTTTCAGTCGGATCCCTTTAATAAGTATACTTTTTTACTTTTCATAATCCTTCTACTAACTTATTTTATTAGAAACTTCAAATTCATTAAAAAATTAAATCTTTTTTCTGAATTTATTATAAAAATTAATAAAAATTTTAAAATATAGTCGGAACAAGCCTTTCATTTTTCAAAAAATTTTCATTCTTGTAAAGCAATCGGCGAGTAAACTGTCTAGCCGGAGGAGGTCTATGTGCTTCTGCTGGTTCTCTATCCACTAGAGTTAAAAACACGGCTAGCTCATAAACAGTTATAATGGTTAATCCAAAGTATAGTCCTAAAACACCTCCAACATCAGCTAAATTTTAAAAAGAAAATTTTTGTAGGGTAAAAATTATGTGATCCGTCTACACCAAACAACATCTTGTATTCTTACATAACTGAATTTCGACCTAGGGCCATTGGTTAGCAGTGTTGTCAGGGGTACCCGATACGCATTGAAAAGGGTGCTGGGGCGAGCGTATGGTTTTATGCTTACTACGTCAACTTATTTAAAACTGGATTCGCTCACTTATATGATAATCTACCTTTGAATTTTCTTTTTACAATTAAATAGTTTTTAGTTTTAATTATCTCTTTAAAAAGTTTATTTAACTAAAGGCATTATTCCACTTGAAATTAAAACTGAAAGTAGTTGTAAGCGATAAAATTAAGAGGATAGACGTCTTATCCTCGTTCCAAAAATTATACCTATAATTAGTAACCAAAAGGTTCATATGCAAATTTTTATTTATAAAAAAATTTAAAAAATATTGCATATTTTGCAAAAGAAAAATTTTAAGTGTTAGCTAAAGTAGTCGGTAACAGACTAAATTATTCGTAATTTATAAAGCTTAATGCGGAGTGAAGCGGAATAAGTAAATCAACACTTCTAGGCCAATCGTGTGATCGCACTTATAGAAAGAGGCTGGGGACGAGTGTGCAATGTTTTATGCTCTGGAAACACCTGACTTGAAGGGTCCCACCTCTTTCTAGAACCAATTCCCCTTTAAATATAAAAACCTACACATCAATTCCCAAAGAGTATAACCATCTCTATGTATTATTCGTTGATACGTCAACCCTCGATAATAGACTGTAATTAACGACATTCTTGCACTTAATTTTTAAAATTAAAAAAGTTTAAAATTTATTTTACGTTAAAAAATCGTTTAACATTCTCATAGCTGTATGCTCTTGTAAAAATTTATTAAAAGTATCCATCCATTTATTGTTCCAGTTGGAAGAATTTGATGGTGGTCTTAACACTTTTGTGTTCTGTAAAAGACTTCTTTAAATTTTCATATCAGTTAGATAACGAGAAGACGACGTTGGCATTTCAGTACCATATACACGGTTCTCAACTTAAAGATTTCTAGAGTGCAAACTTATACGGATAGCACTTAATCCGCGTTCCAAAAATTATAAAAAGAAATAAAAAATTATTGCTGTAACATTGTAAACATATTAATAAATTTTTAAAAATTTTATTATATATTGTGCAGAAAGAAAATAATTGGGTTCCAAAAAAGCCAGAAATAGATAAAAATTTTTGGAATATCCAAATAGACTAAGAATTTAAAATTTTCTGAAAGTATAAGGCTAAGGGATTTTTGAAAAAACGAGTCTGAAGATTTTTAGCCTGTCCTCAACAAGGTTCTTGGCGAGAACCGAGACCGAGGTCCGAGACCGAGGGAAACTGAAAAAGAGTGAGGTCTGGACCTTAGTCAACTCCAAATTAATTAATATTACCAGCAACTCCTTAAGCTCTTCAATTTTTCTCTGTTGACATTCCTTGTCTGGCAATGTAAAATTATTTTTTAAATTTAAAAGCAGCTCTGTTCCATGCCTACGGAGCTTTGTAAGGGTCTAAAAAATCAAAAAATAAATTTTATTTTTAATTAAACACCCAAACTTTGTTGAAATACAAGAGATTTTCTACTGCATAGCTATAAAATTGAACAATACAAATTGGATTGGCGGGAGTTGAATTTAAAGTTAGGGCCAATTCAAGTGTGCATTGACGGTAGAATGAGGTCCTTTTTAAGAAAATTTTAATTTAATATTTTCTAAATTACAAGTGATAAAAGAAGACCCGTGAGGTCGACGGAACGTTGGGCTTACATACTTTAGCAGGAGTAGTGATGTTCTTGGAGGACCTGATCCATGTGTTTATTTTCAAGGGGATTTTGTTATGTAGGAAAGTGAAGACTAAGTTACCCAATATTTAGGTAACTTAGAGTGGATCCCTATAAAAATGCGAGGGAGGTTTCAATATCTATTAAGGCAATTTGGACCTTTGGTAGACCTTTGGACTCATTGATGTTTAGGAGGTCTTTAATTGTGTGGGTTGCAATTAAGACTGGGAATCTAAAAATTCACATTCTCATTTTTTATTCAGAGTTACATCCTTAATAAAAAATTTCTTTTTAATTCACTGTAATTTATGATAAAATTATTTGAATTATATAAATTTTGCATAATATACAAAAATTCAATTTTAATTTCATTTATATTCAGATTACCCACGTTAAATTAACAATTTCTAACCAAAACAATAAATAAGTAAATTTTTGGAGCGAGGATTTGCCGGCAATCCTCTTAATACATATTTGTCAGTTTTTTTGCCAACCTTTCAAGTTTTTGAAGGGCAATTATTTTACTAATATTCATCGTTCCATTAATTAACAATCGTTGACAGTTTTCACTAGATATGCTGATGGGGCAAGGGTAGAACTTTTAAAAAGTCAAAGTATATTTAAAACTCTTTAACAAATTTACTTGATTCCAACTCAATTTTCGAAAAATTTCTTCCAAAAAAATTTTTCCAAATTGCTTCAATTTTTCGGCAAATGGGGAAAAATTGGATGCCCCACAAACATCAATTTTATCACTTTTTAGTTCTGTCAAGTCAAATAATGGGTGAATTCCTTGAAGTGATTCATTAAAGGAGGCAGAGACGTCCTCAGCAAAAATTGTAGGCAAAGTGAAAGAACAGGAAAATAAAGCGAAAAATTTTAAAAATTAATCAAAAATTAATTACCTTCCATATAAGACTCTAAACAATTTAATCACAAAATTGTAATATTCATCCAATATTAGATCAAGTCGCTTACTGGCTCGCCAACTTAAATGAAGTGGTATTACTGCATTATTTTAATTAATTTCATAAGTGTGGAATTATTGGTAGTGGCCGATCAGACTTCGGATTCCAACTTTTGAACTATTTCGGTTTCCGCAGTTCAGATCTCTGCCACATTAAATAGGTATTTCTTATCGAGCTTTATTCGTAGCTCAATTTAATTAACAGCTCATTCTTCTACTTTTGCATAATATATAAAAATTTAATTATATTTTTATTTATGGTTGTAGCAATTAAAGCAATTAATTATTAGAATACGTATGTATGTTATATTTTTGGACAAAGGATTTGTATGAATCCTCTGAATAATATAATAAAGTAGTTTCTTAAAATCCTCTGAATAGTCATTTATGTATTTCTATAGTGTATTAATATGATATGTAGTGTAGTAATAAATCAGTCATTGATGGAGGAATTTGGGGAATTCATGAGGGTCGAAGGATATTTGAGGATTTGGTGGATTAAGACTTCAGAACTTTCTCCAGAATTAATTTAAATAGATACCAGAATTTATAAAATAAAACCAGAATTATTTTCAGTAATTCTGAATATTTTTTATTAAAATTTTAAAATTTAAACTCACATTTTTGTATGTTTTCCCCTTACAATTTTCATTTTAGGCCATTTAAATTCATTCAATTTATCCAGCAAAAGCATCTGTTCTCTTGTGTAGGTCTGTTCTGCTTCCTCCATGCTTATATTAAGCATTTCCAAAGTTAAATCAAAAGCGGCATAATCTCCGGTATATTCGGTAGTTGAACAAGGATTGGGGCAGTCAACTAAACAAATTAGACTAAAACTTATTTCAAACAGCTTGATTTTGCATTCGATTGCAGGTAAATGTCTAATGCCTTTAGAGTAGTTATACTGTACTTTCTTCTCCGGTAGACACTATTTTCTCTAACAGATCAGCCGGCAGCTCTATATTTCAATCAAATTTTAAAAGGCTGCACTGCTGGATACGTCCGTCTAATTAGAGACGATCGCTCTAAAATTACTGAATATATCCGCATAACGATCACCCTTCTTAGTTAGTATGTAACATATTCCTTATCTAAGATAGTCATGTAAGAATTATGGAGAGGCAATCAGGATGTATTTTTGACTACTAACGTTTAATGTTCCACGTTATTACTACTGTCTTTATAACTCTCCATGGAACCCGAATAAAATTTTGAGGGCCCAATGTGTTAATAGGTATTTATTTATTTAAGCTCATTTTCACTATGAAATTGCACCTAACTTCAGAATCAAAAAAATTTTTGCCTCGAGTGAAAAGATCCTTTTGTCTCGCTCCACACTCCAGAACATCCAAAAGTGTGCAATTTCTCATATCTTTTGAATGCTTATATTCAGCAAAATAAAGATCTGGATTAGCACAAGGACAGGCTGCTCTAACTTGTGGTTGGCACCATTTACAGACCAAAAATTTGAAAAAATTTTTACTTAAAAATTGTTGAAATACCAAGGGAGAATATACAAAATCGTTGGAAGGTGTACAATCTGATGGGTATGAGTTGGTACAGTCCTCTTGCTGAAAATTGTAAGTAAATATGTTATGATTATGGTATCCGTTTCGAGTCGGCCGACGGTAGAGGCATTCTTTTCGGGCTTATTTATATCGAGTCGAGCGCCGAGACATTTCCGAGCTTTTTTAAAAATTTGTTGGAAAATAATTGGTGGATTTGGAGAAATATCGAAGAATAAAAGCTAATCGATAGATTTGGAGGGTAAAAAAAGGCTGAAAAGATATTGGGGGACGAATAGGGATATCAGTGGATTTTGAGGGATTAAGGGGATTTGAATATATATCGGAGGATTGATTTAAACTCAGGTTGTCTCAATGATACTAGACTAACATCTTGTAATTGAGAGTTGAACCCTTACTATTAATTACTGGTTGACAATTGGAAGTGTACTCTATGACTCTTAAATCTCAAGACAACAAAACCTAAGGGTCAAAGTCCGTCATTAATTAATGATTACCATGATCTCAGACATTCCTCTAACTGTAAGCTCCAAATTCTTTCCAGAAATCAACTCATAAGAATTTGCTTTAATTAATTGTTTTGTATTCGGGTCTTCATAGAGAAGATAAAAATAAATTCGAGCATTTGGATGGCCTTCGAGTCGATTAGATTTGACCAGAATATAATCAAAATTTTGTTCAATGCTTAAAAGTTTCAAGTCTATAGTCCGTCGTTGTTGTGGCCCTCCTAAGGCGCACAAGCCGTTGTCTACTTGCCAACTACGCTCCCAGTGGCCTGGGCCGTCATTGAAAAAATGACCTTGAAAAAATATTTCAATGGATTTGGTAATGCCAATGGATATCCCAGCCTAGATGATTCAACTAAAAATGAATCTCTCAGTAAACCACAACTATTGATATTTCATGTTATAAAATTACTTTCGGCTCCTAGAACCGTTATTGGATCCATTTATTTATTTGTTTGTTATAGGGAATTTATCCATTAAGTTTTTAATTTTGGAGGCAAACTATATCTCCCGCCTTTAAAAAGATTGGCGATGCTTGGAAAATCCTCAGATTCATAACGTTTGGATGACTTTCGAGTGCATAACCCATAGTTCCATGGACCTATAAACTTTTCTTTTCAATCCTAGAGCTTTGAAATTTCCAGTTATAGACAGTTCTCAATAATTAGTAAACTCCCTACTTTTAACAATCAGCTGATCCGGATTTAGCCACACACTTCTCGCATAGGAAAAATAATCTTTTTGTTGTTCAACAAATTTGAAATAAATTTGTTTTGCCAATCTAAATCTACAATTTACAAAATTATCTGTTTGGGAGGTTTTGATATATTCTAAAAGACATGAGTCTACTCGATTGCGTTGTTGACGATATTGAAAACGTTCAGCTTTGTAGTTTAATGTTGAATTGAATTGTAGTGGATTAGCAAACTTTTCGGCATCATCAAACTGGAAAAGTAGAAAAATATATAGAGTTCGTGGTTAATGTGGTCCTATTTTTCTACATTCTACGAGGAAAAAAATTCTGAAAAAAATTTGGGAAATGAAACAGAATACACAGGAGGATAATTATGAAAGTTAAAAATAATATTAAAAAGATAATTGGTGAGCTAGAACAAGGCTCAAATATTCTAGCTATTTAATTTACACAATATGTAAAATTCTATTTAGACAAATACTTATGCTATATATTTTTACTCTTAATTGTGAAAAAATGGTCAGAAAAATAATTTTTGGAAAGAGGATTTATCGGCCATCCTCGAAAAAATTATTTAAAGTTCTTGAAATTAAATCACAATATTCAGTAATTACTATAGTAGATGCACTGGGCTTATATTTTTCAATGGATCTCCTCATATGGGCTTAGATTGGAGGTGGGCTTCTACAAGAGGTTCCTACTTAATTTTAAAAATAATTAAATTTCTTACAGACATGGCATCCTTAACTTGACGTAGCAATTTAAGCTTTCCGGAAATTAATATTCCTTTTTCTTTTAAGGTATTATTCGAATAATTTTCAGAATTATTAAAAAAGTTGTCTAACAGTTCCATTTCTTTTTTTAACTGAAAAATTGGAAAATTGAATTTTTTTAAATTTAAAGCCCAAACTTGTTCAATAACGCTAGTCTGTGTCATAGCTTCAATTTGATGTCGATAGACTATTTCACGGAAATCTACACTTCCATGGCCTCGCATTAATGATCTTTTTAATCAATTAATAAATTTTAGGCGGAATAATGGGATAATTAAATTAATGCCCTCAGGCATAATTTTAAAGGCCTCGTGTTATTTAATTTATTTTTTGTTTTAAAATAAAAATGCCCGTTATTTTAGGTTTCAGTGCATTTTCAGTGCCCTCAGTCATTTATTTATTTTTTAATTTTAAATACTAATTTTAAGTCAATTTTAGTTCAAAATATTTTCTAGACAAATAAGAAGCATGCTAAATTAATTAAATTTAAATTTAGAAAAAAATAAATTAAATTTTCAAGATATGCCCTGAGGGCATTTAATTATTTATTCAGTCAAACCCTATTTTTCTTCTTATACATATTATTTCCTAATTTTTATTTCGATTTTTAATAACCTTAAAAAATAATTTTTTACATTGTTTGATGGCTAAAACAGACAAGAAATCGGGGTTGTAACAATTCTCGATTTTCAGTCTCCTTAACCGTAGCAATTCTCTGTCCTTTAGACTCGACATATTTCTTCCAAAAATAACTTGTTTGAAGCAATATTAACCCTGTTGAAATGGCCATTAAAATAGCTGAGATAATTCGGAGCCACAAAAAATGCTTTGAATGTAAAAGTCGAAAGCCGACGAGAGAGGTAAAATCGCAAAATTGGTCTAATGCCGATTTGTGTTTTTGAACTGCTTGAACTTGTGGTTGTACAAATTTTGTTTTATTTTTGTTTTTGAAGGAGGAATAGATTCTTTTCATTTTTCTTAGATAAAATAACTAAAATATAAGCATTTTGAGGATAAAAATAAAAATATGCCCTCAGGGCATATTTTTAAATATGGGTAATAAAAAATTTTGAAAATAAGCATTGCATTCTTTCAAATACCTTTTAGATTATTTATTTGAAAATTTATTGTTTTCTTTAAACGATAATTTAAATAAAATCTTAAAAGGCTTTCCAACGGGCATCGTCGTAACCAAACGCTCCCCCAATTTAACCGTAATAGTATCCAAATTTTCGTCTGAAAATTGCGGTTTACGATCTCTGCTTTAAGCCTTCGTAGCATCAAAAACCTCACGGAGAGACTTTGTTAAATCAAGTCAGATTTCGCACACCCCTACGTGCATACTAAAACATGTATTTGCATGTCTTACTAAGATTTGGTGATCAGGGGTGGGCGCAGGAGGCAATCGTGAAAAACGCAAAACGCAATGCGCACATCCCTGTTGGTGATGAATAGGGCTAGGATTTTTAGGCACTAAAAAGGCACTAAAAAACTGCCAAAATATGCGCCTAATTCCGAAAAAAATCCTAGCCCTGATGATAAAATATCTTCTAAATCCAGAATTTCTTAATTTAAAAATTTGAGGGAGTTTTTGATTAATTCTTAAGTAATTTGTTTTTATGATTATGCACTTTCCTTTCAATGAATTTTACTTGTTTTTTCAGACTTAAAAAAGTACAAGTTTGTGAAAATAAACTTTCATAATTTGCCTGCCTGCTTTATTGCCCTTTTATACATTGATAATTTCATAAATAGATCAAATACAAAAATAATTTTCATAATGCCCTTATTTTTCTCGGCATTTTCCATTTTATTAATTAATTTTTTAATTTTATTATTGTTTTTCGTTAATTTTTAAATAAATTTTAAAATTTATTTAGAATGAAACTTAAAAGTTTTTTAGTCGTTTTAATCTTCAATTGGATAATATGGACATCTGTCAAAACTGTTTCTATTCGAAAAAGTTTAGCTAGACTTGCAGAAAAGGATTACACGGTAAAGGATGTTAATAAAATATTAAATGATGGGGCTGAATCGTCGGTAAATCCTCAAATTCAAAAATATAAAGAAACGTTAAAACCGAAATTAAAAATTACTAAAAAGGATACAGATAGAGGAAAAGACAAAGTGTTTAACAAAAATAAATATTTTAAAGAATATTACCAAAAAAATAAAGAAAGGTTGATTGAATCTATGAAAAATTATCGAGAACAAAATAAGGAAGAGCTATATGAGTATCAGCGAGACTACATTATAAGGAATAAAGAAAAACATAGTCAATATATGAGTATTTACTACCAAAAAAATAAAGAAAAGTTGAAAGAATACCAACGTAGACACTACAATCAAAAAAAGAAAAACGTTCAATCTCAAAATAATGAAGGAACTTCATTTGTTAATCCACAGACTGGTGATTTTACTAATAAAGGAAAATTACCAATTGTTTGCGAGGAGAGTTTGGAGGAAGGAAATCTTTTAAATCGAGGGGAGGAAGAATGCAATAATGGCGAGGATGAGCAAAATCAAATCGAGGTAGAAGAGCCAAATAAAATTCTTGGAGATGACATGAATCAAATTGATTCAAATAAGAAAAATTTTCACTTTGATTTGAACAAGATGCCTGGGGACGAAGAAGTGGAAGTTTAAGACATTGTATTTTTAGCTACCGAAAGCCCCACACGTCCCGAAAATGACATTCAGATAAAATAATAAATTTAAATATATGTGAATCATTGGTATTTGATGATCTGTGGCAGAGATGCACAAAAATTTTCGTTTCCTTTCGTTATTGTATGTATATTTTTACCTCCTCCAGAGAAAACTTTAATATTTCTCAAAATCTAACAAAATGTCAAATTTCTAGTGATTTTTAAAAACCAGACTGCTATGGATGAATGGATAAATTTATATACTTTTGTATCTTTTAATTTAAATAATAAGCGATAATAGCTAGTAAATAAATTTGTCGAACAAATTGTCGATCAGACTATTTGAAAAAATAGTGGATGCCTGGAAGAACAGGTTTGCCTGAAATCGGAATTTAATCGGCTCTTATTTTTGTCCAAGGTTGTCAGACGTTTTTCTGATTTTTTCTGTTTTCATTCCGTTTTTCACCTTGCTTAGCCATTGCCAGATATTGAATCATATGGCAATACCCAGGGTAAACGGAGGGTATACGGAGGTAAACGGGCAAACCCTGTACCCCACCCGGCGAGATTTAAATTTAAGATTAAAATTTATCTTAAAGTAAATAGGTTGGAGTTTGAAGTTGGAAAAATCTTTAGTCGGAAATATGTATTGAAAATTATCGGAAATCGAAGATTTTTCCAAAATTTCGAAAATCGCAAAGAAAAAAACGTCGCAAATCGGAATTCAGACCCGTCTCTGGTGCATATACCTCGCGCTGTATTTCGGCTCGTCGCTCCAAAACAGCCTGCACATCCGCTTCCTATCATAATATTGTGAGTTCCTCGACTCTGGGTTGGTCCTTGACTAAATTATATTCAGACTTTCAAAACAGCCCTCATGAAATCTCCCAGTATATTTTAATATTTTTCTTCTATTTTACATAATAAAATTTAATATATTAATAAAATTGCGATTTAATTCAAATAAAATAGCTGTAGTTTATCAATATTTTGCGGAAAACAGGATATAATTTGGAAGAGATTTAAAGATTTAAAAATAGCCTGTGTTAATTAATAAAAACTAGGAAAAATTCCAAAAAATACAACTAGAACGTCCTTCTTAATAATCTTCACATTCTTCATCATCAGGCTTCTCGTTCAAATCAAAAGGAAGAGTTTTCTTATTTAAATTTATTGTGTCCTCTTCAATAACTTTATTTGGCTCTTCTACCTCGATTTGATTTTCTTCTCCATTATTTTCTTCCTCCTCCCCTTGATTCAAAAGAGTATTTCCTTCCTCCTCGCAAACAATTAGTAATTTACCTTTATTAATAAAATCACCAGTCTGTGGATTAACAACTGAAGTTCCTTCATTATTTTCAGATTGAACGTTTTTCATTTTCAGTCGGTATTTTCGTTTGTATTCTTTCGACTTTTCTTTATTCTTTTGGTAATAAAGTTGTTTGGTTTCCTTTATTTTTTCTTTATTTTTTTCACGGTAATTTTGCATATATTGACTATTCATTTTATAGTAATTTTGCTTATACACTTTTATTTTTTCTTTATTTTGTTTCTGGTAATTGCGAATATTTTCTATCCGCCTAGCTTTATTTTTTTGGTAATATTCTTTATTATATTTACGTTTGTTATCCACTTTGTTTCCTCCTTTATATGTATCCTTTTTTGAAATTTTTAATTTTGGTTTTAACGTTTCTTTATATTTTTGAATTTGAGGATTGACAGACGATTCAGCCCCATCATTTAATATTTTAGTTGATCTGTAATCCTTCTCAGCTTGTCTAGCTAAACTTTTTCGAATAGAAACAGTTTTAATAGATGTCCATAATATCCAATAGAGGATTAAAACGATTAAAATACTAGCAAGTTTCATTTTAAACAAATTTTAAAATTTAAATAAAAATTAAAGAAAAATGATAAAATTTAATTAAAAATTTTGAATTTAAATAAACAAAAATTTGTGTGTATGCATAAAAGGGCAGGCAATAAATTTAGCGAGTCTAAATATTAGGCAATCAAAATACAAAATTAAAAGTGCATTTACGCACGCGCTTTTATATTTCTTAATATAAAAACAAAAAAATTTTATAGACAGGATGTTGTGTCGAAATCAGGAATGGACGCAACTGCGAATTGCGGCTGCGTCAATTTTTTTCAATTGCGTCCAGCCCTGGTTGAAATGCTGTGCCGATAAAACAGTAAAAAGACGTGAATAACCAAAAGTAAACAACCAAATCAAATAACCAAAACCAAAAAGTTTTTAGTAAACATTTCTTTATATTTTTGAATTTGAGGATTGACTGACGTTTCAGCCCCGTCTTTTAATATTTCAGTTGCCGTGTAATCCTTTTCAGCATTTATATCTAAACCTTTTCGAGTTGGAGTAGTTAAATGATCAAATCGGATCGAATTGGCGATTACTAGAGCGTCGCTCTACCTAACAGACAGATTACTAAATTTCACAACCATATTTACGTTTTTAAATATCAAAAACTAATAAAATTCAATGAAAGAAAAGTGCAATGTCGAAATAAAACAGCAAAAAATTTTTTTAAATAAATTATTGTGAGAAAAAAAAATAAAAATATAGATTGACAGAGACAATATCTCGGGCAAAAATCTATGTTATCAAGATCAATATTCATGAGAGAGAGATTTTCGAAATCTCGCTTCTCGGCAACCCTCGCTTTTTCTTTCTTCAGTTCGTAGGGTGCTGTACATATGTGTCGACTAATTTTTTGCTTCGGTCCTAGGTATAAACTCGGGATAACAGAAAAAAACTTTAAAATCTAACTATTTTTTCAAGATAACAAAAAAAATCTTGAGAATCCGTATCGAAATTCAAAAATAAAAAATCCAATATCGTTCTCTTAATCTTCTCATTCTTCATCCTCAGGTTTCTCGTTCAGATCAAAAGGATGAATTTTCTTATTTAAATCTATTGTGTCCTCTTCAAGAATTTTATTTGGCTCTTCTACCTCGATTCGATCTTCCTCTCCTTAATTAAAAAGATTTACTTCCACCATACAAAAAATTGATAATTTACCTCTATCTTCCCATTCTTCATCATCAGGTCCGTCGTTCAAATCAAAAGGATGCATTTTCTCATTTGAATTAACAGGATTTCTGTCATCCTCAAGAATTTTATTTGGCTATTGGCTCTTCTATTTGGCTCCTCCCAATTTTTAGTTTAACAGATGCTCTTATGGGACTCTTTAAAGCTTATGGGACTCATAAAATTTCATGGGACGCATGTCCTTAAGAAAGCTAAATTTTTGAAAAAATGAAAAGTGTAGGCATGTTTTTTAAATCGCTTTTTGGTTCAAAGGTGTTGCCAATTTTGAAGATTGATTGATGAAGATTGAAGTAAATTGAAGAAATAGATAATTAAATTTAAATAATATCTAAAATGATGAAAAAAATTTTTAAAATATTTGAATAAAACTACCCAGAATTCGAATATGTATAGGTTTATTTCTGTGAGAATAGATATACCAGGGGTGTGCCGTTTCGTCTTTCGCTTTTTCGGGCGAAAGTTGAAAATATTATACACCCCCTAATGACAGTTATGTGAGTGAAAGGTGATAGAGGAGGAAAAAAAACCTCTCTTCACTCAAAAAATTTTTTTATAATTTAATTTGACAACTTGAATTGAGAAAATATTCGAGTTTAGATATATACGATTCAACATAACAGCATTTTAGAGGGGATTTGGCCATGATCCCCAACTCCAAAAATTTCGCATAAATTTCGCATAAGTAGACAAAACATTCTATTTTTCATTGTAATAAAAAATTGACTTAATTTTAATATATTAAGTAAAAATATAAAGAAATGAGAGAATTTAGTTATTTAATTTCTATAGACCAAAAATCCATATTTAATCTTTTGACGTTCAGTACAGCATATAAATTTGAGAAAAATAACCAGACAAACTCGGCTCTTTTCAGCCGGAAACCTCATACATGAGGAAACTCTGGGGCACTCCGACACGAATCCTGGCCTGACTCTCTTTTCTCAATCCGTCCCATTTCTGATACTGTTATGAAAAAAAATTTTTTCTAATAGGGTAGGACGAGACCGTTTAATTCGAGCTTTATTTTTCCCGGTGGCGGACTTTTCCCTTCTCTCTTCTCTTTTTGACCTTCCACAGGGAATAATAAACGAGGTTATTAAACGGTCTCGTCCTACACTAGTTTCTAAATTAAATATAGAATATAAATTTTGAAAAATTTTATTTTTTTTAATTTTTTTGTTTACTATTTATTGGATTTTCCTGAAATAAAAACAAAAAATAAAAACAAAAATAAGAGAAAAAGAGTAGGATTTCATACTTATGATTTAAGCAAACAATTAATATATTTGCTGCTGATCTCCCTTTCTTTTTCTCTTAACAAAAATAATGAAAAGGGAAAGTATTGCGCATTGAATGACGAGTGATAATCGTTAAAAAGTCTGCGCGTCAACGAAAAAATTGTTTTCCCTAAATTTTTTTGATTTTTATTTTTTAATTAATCAATGTTTTCTGTTCAATGTTTTCCGAGGACTCAGTATCAGTGATGTCAAAGTTCCAGTTCCTGAACTAGAACTACGGAACTAACGATTATCTGGAACTAGTCTGGAACTAGTTCCAGAACTGGAACTAAGGAATTTTAAAAATGAAGTTCCGGAACTGGAACTAGTTCCAGAGAAATTTTGGAACTTTGACATCACTGCTCAGTATACGAAACTCGGATTTTTTTCGATACAAAACCCAAAGCCATTTTTTCTCAACCCTAATAACATTGTTTATGCACAGACGCTTGAGATCTATAACGTTCGAGAATGTTTCGTTCTGAGTTTGGGGATAATTGCGAAAAAAAATTGTTTGGGAACGGAATTCATTATTATTTTTGTTAACTTTTTAAGCTGGATTCTGGGTCGGTATCCAAACTAGAATTTCATTAATTTAATCAAAAAAAATTTTTTTTGATTGTTAATAGTAACTTGTTTATATCTTTACTTAATATAAATAAATACATTTATATTTTGATAACTATAAATTTTAAAGTGCAATGTTAGATAATTTCTTACCGTTCAAAAATTTTTGGGAAGGGGGTGTGCACGCCCCTGTAAATTTGACTGCTTCTGTTTTGCAACAGACTTGCGCATGTTTCCAAATTTTTTAAACTCTTTGAGTAGATTTTATAAATTTTGATTCAGAAATGCCTCCATTATTAGATTCTCTTCCATTTTTATTTTCTTATATCCTATTATTTAAAATTTCAAATTTATTTGCTCAGCTAGTTATCGGCTTAACTTCATCAAATTCCCAATGCGGTCCCAACCAAATTTCTTTGTTTAACGGGGTGGGGTGTACAACAGACCAGAATTGTCAGGAATTGGCACCCGGCTTTTTCTGTTTTCAAGGGCATTGTTGTGCTGCAAAAAATCGTTAGTTATTAAAAAATTTTTTGGGATTCTTAAAACATACGTCATTGGAAATCTCGAAAAATACATGTATTTAAGAGCTTCGAAATAAATATTTTTCCATCTATCAGAAATCAAAAAAATTTCAAAAATATCGGAATTCTAAGCTCTTCAACATCAAAAATTTTAAAATCAAGAGACTTTTCAAGCAGCCTCATTAGTAGGTTTTCGGTCCGGTTTGTTGGTTCGTTTTCGGTTAACTAAAGAATCTGAGGAAACCGACAAGCCATCTGAAGAAATTTCCTAATATATTTTTTTATAATATTTTTCCATATTTTACATAATATAATTTATATTAATAATACTTAATTATAATTAAAATAAATTTTATCAACTTACTTGTATATATGGCCCTAAGGAAATTTTTGGGAAGGGGTTTATAGTTAGCCCCTGTAAAGACTCAGCCCTTATTTTAACAGATTTTAGTTTTTCTATGTCTCCTCAATATTTCCTAGAAGAATTTTCTCTTTCGTTCGTTTCTTCCTTTATCCTCACAAAACTATGGAGAAAGGATGGGGATCTCTTCCGTTTTATCTACCGCCGATTCCGGTCTCGTTTTGCTTCCGACCTTGGTCTTTTTATTTTTTCCATTTTCTTTTGTCTTCTGATTTTTAAAATTCGGTTGGGCCAAACTGTTATGGAATAAACTTAATTATTTTTTGATAAAATCTAAAACTAATCTCATTTAAAGCTTCTCCATCTGGCTATGGCTCTGCTTGTACACAAAACTCCCAATGTAAATTTACCAATTCTGAGTGTCGCAAAGATTTGTGTTACTGTCGTATAGGATTTAATTATAATGGAGAGGACTGTCTTCCACAAGGAGTGTGTAAGTTTTATTTATTTTTAAGTGTGGAACTTTGCAAACAAACATAAATATTTTACTTAGTATATTTTATTTAATTTAATATTTTATAAAATAAATTTCTGAGAGCTCTTTATAGCTTTTGGATATCGGGAGAATTTTTGGGAAGGGGGCTGTGAAGAGCCCCTGTAAATAACTGTGTTCTAAAATAATTTTTAATTATGATTGAGATGATTGACATAAATTTTAAATTAATGATATTAAAAAATTACAATTTTAAATTTATGATATTACAAAATTTGTTAAAAAATTTTAAATTTTATACTCGCAAATTCTTTGGAGCACATTGGGTTTTGCAATTGAATTCTGTAATTTTTGAGATGGAGACTGTTTCTAGCCCCCCTCCCAATTATAATTATAATTTAAGACACATTTCGATTTAAGTTTTCAAACAAATTTTTTGAATTAGAAATAAATCTACCCTTAATAAAAACATAATTCTACTCTTATGTACCCATATTTTCCAAATTTCCCAGATGATCCACGTCCAAATGCTGGGTGCGCTATGGGACAGGTTTCAATTAATGGGCATTGTTACAATTATGTAGCATATGGAGGGTTCTGCGAATATAGTTTATTTTGATAATTTTTTAAAATTTTAAATTTACCTATAAAGGCAAACAATGCAATTATCTTGGAAGTATCTGCTTCCAGAAGCGTTGTGTTTGTCCGCCGGGACAGTTATACAACGGAAAGCAGTGTATTAATGACCCGAATATTCCAAATGGTAATTATATTTTTTAATTGAGTGAGGTTATGAGGAAAGACATCTTACTCAGATCTATCTTACTCAGATTATTGAACGAAATAAGATACGTACCTTGTCATGGTCGTATTTTATTAATTTTGTAGGAAATTATGGTGTAAAGATGGATTTTAATGAAGAGTTAAGGTCAGAGATTGTCTATTATAGACAATTTTTTGAATATTAGCATAAAATATTTAAACCCGTATCAGCAACTAATCAACCCTATAGTATCTTCTATCTTGAATTCTCATTAATTTATGAGGATTAGTTAATCCTCATTTCAAAAATAGTTGTTTGTCTAAATTTTTTGATGTGTTCATATTATTTATAATTTAATATAAATAAAAGTAAAATTCAAATAATAAATATTATGCAAAATGAAAAACGATTGACTCTGTAAACACTTCCGTCAATTATTCCTTTTGGTACCGTGACAATGCTTTGAAATCCATGATGAACAATTTTTTGTCTATTTTTCAGCCCTCCTCTAAATGGCCGTATTAGTAGGGGGCGTACTAATAGGAGTAAGTAATAATAGAGCTTCTGAAAAATTAGGGGCTGTGTTGAAATACTAATTCTTATCCTCCTAATGCTCTACTGTATGTTTAAATTTCAAAAGAGTAGATCCTCATCCCACGGATGGATTGAAATATTAATTCCCCAAGTAGAAAATGGGTGGTAGGGTTGAGTAAATTGTCATACGATATATTGATAAAAACTTCTAAAATTATTTTTCTACAGTTCTGTGCCCTCCAAACCATATAATGCTTAATGGCCAGTGTTTGCCACTTGTAGGAGTCGGAGAACGATGTATGTATGATTTGCAGTGTAGGACTCGCCCCGGCGACCACCCTTTGATTTGCAGGAATTTTGCTTGTTATTTTATAGGGACAAATGTTGGAGCTGGTTATCCTTTTGTTTGGGACCCGAGAGGGGCTCAGCTCTCTTTTCGTTAGTATTTTTGACTCGAAAATGTCTAAATGTCGAATTTTAATTTTAGCAAAGTGTCGAAATCCAAGTGCTGATGTAGAAGTGAGTGGAGGCATCCCAATAGACTGTGTTTACAAGAAATGCTCCCCAGGCTATCACTGCGAGTATAATAACCTCTACAAGGGAGGACAGTATATTTGTTGCGGAATAAGTCCAGAAAATCCTATCTATGGTAAGTTTAGTGATGATATGGATTAATAACAACCCTGGGATATAAATTACCCTAAGCTATTATAAGGCATTTTCATAACATAGACAATTGGTGACTAGTTGTCTAGGCACAATCTTTAATGCCTCGATCTTGATGAATGTTTCAACTAGGGTAGGTCTCTGACATCATCCCGCCCTGGATGATTTATAGGCTCATCAGAGCACTTTTCGACGTCCCCTTTCCCAAAAATGTTATCTCCGTCGGGTCAGGGACTAACTCGGTTATTGCCAAAAGTGCTATCACCGATCTAATATTCTCTTCAGGCCCGGTCCTTTTCTTGGCCTGGTATAACAGTATTAAACTGTAATTCCCAATTTAAAGGTCAAGCAAAAATGTATCCAGGCTATACCAATTTGCCTCTACAATGCACCGCTATCAACAGCTGTACATTTGTTGATTTTCCTTATTGTGTGTGGAGTGAAAGCTACCGGCACAAAGTGTAAGTTTGGGTATCTAAAAATATTTCATTAAACATTTTAGATGTTGCTCTAGACCCCAATGTATTTAAAATAATGGAAAAAGTTTTTAAAAGGATAAAATTAGATAACTCATTAAATAACCGGTGAAATATATACATTTTTATTTCTCACATTGTTTTGTTTTAAAATTAAGAAATTATAATACATAATATAAACTAATTAATATATTTTGTATTAACAATCAGAGGTGGGTGTGAAAGGCCAAAGGTGTTTGAAATCGTAAATGGCTAAAAAGTCTGGAATCGGAAATCAAAATTTATTTTGTAAAAATTTTCGAGATCGGAAGTAAAATTTCCGATTTTCAAAACTGAATCAGTATATAGAATTTTAAATTGGCAATTTATGCTGCTTAAGAAGAAGATGATCAATATGTTCGCCAGTCAATCTTACACGAACAATTTGTATATTTTTATTGTTATCCAGATTTTTGGCCTAGGACTGAGTCAAAAATTAAGCCGATACATATGTACAGCAGCCTAAGAACAAGAGAAAGGAAAAGGGTGGGTTGATTGATGAGAAGCAAGATTTCGAAAATCTCTCTCTCAAATTTTTTCCGAGATATTGTCCCTGTCATATCTATTTTTAATTTTTTTTCTCACGAGAATTTATTTAAAAAATTTTTTTGCTGTTTTATTTCGACATTGCACTTTTCTTTCAATGAATTTTATTTGTTTTTGATGTTTAAAACTTTTAAAATTTAAAAACGTAAATATGGTTGTGAAATTTTGTAATTTGTCTTTCAGATAGTTCAACGCTCTATTAATCGCCAATGCGATACTAATTTTTTTCTCATGAGAATTGCATCATTTAACTACTTCAACTCGAAAAGCTTTAGCCAGACAGTTGGAAAAGGATTACATGGCAACTGAAGTATTAAAAGACGGGGCTGAATCATAGGACGAAGTTTTGTCATTCAAAGTTCTGCCCCTCACCTAATCAGTCAATCCTCCAATTCAAAAATATAAAAAAACGTTGACAAAAACTTTCTGGTTTTGGTTATTTGGGTTGGTTGTTCACTTTTGGCTATTTACGTCCTTTTTGCTGTTTTATCGGCACATTATTTCGACACAGCATCCGTTCAATGAATTTTATTTTTTTTTATATTAAGAAATATAAAAATGCGTGTGTAAATGCACTTTAAATTTTGTATTTTGATTGCCTAATATTTAGACTCCCTAAATTTATTGATGCCCTTTTAAGCAGACCCACAAATTTTTGTTTATTTAAATTCAAAATTTTACTTAAATTTTATCATTTTTCTTTAATTTTATTTAAATTTTAAAATTTGTTTAAAATGAAACTTGCTAGTATTTTAATCATTTCAATCTTCAATTTGATTTTTTGTACATCTATTAAAGCTACTCCAATTCGAAAAGGGTTAGCTAAGCATTCTGAAAAGGATTACACTTTAAAAGGAATATTAAATGATGGGGCTGAATCGTCTGTCAATCCTCAAAGTCAAAAAGATAAAGAAGAGTTAAACTCAAAATTAAAAAATACAGAAAATGACACTGATAATGGAGGAGACAAAATGGTTAACAAAAGTGAATATCATAAAGAGTATTATCAGAAAAATAAAGAATATTTTCAAAATTACAAAAAAGTAAATAAAGAAAAGGTAAACGAGAATCAACGAAATTACTATAAAAGGAATAAAGAAAGTATAATTAAGGCAAGACAGCAATATATGAAAATTTACCACCAAAAAAATAAAGAAAAAATCCGTGAAAGCCAGAAAATTTATTACCAAAATAACAAAGAAAAATTGAATGCAAATCGACGAAAATACCGACAAAATAAGAAAAACAATCAATCTGATATTAATGAAGGAACTTCATTTGTTAATCCACAAACTGGCGATTTTACTAGTAGAGGTAAATTACCAATTGTTTGCGAGGAGGAAGGAAATCCTAATCAAGAAGAGGAAGAACTCAATAATGGCGAGGATGAGCAAAATCAAATCGAGGCTGAAGAGCCAAATAAAATTCTTGATAATGACACAATAAATTCAAATAAAAAAACTCTTCCTTTTGATTTGAATGAGAAGCCTGATGTTGAAGAATTGGAAGATTATTAAGAAGGACCGCTTTTTCCTGTTAATGCGTTCTAGTTTTATTTTTTTTGGAATTTTTCCGCGTTTGAATAATTATTATGTCTGCCCCTTTTCTATCTGCCCCTTTTCCCCCTTTCCTTCATTTTTGTCTTGATTTAGACTACTTTTTTTAATTAATTCAGCATCTTCACAGTCTTCTAACTGTTAACCAGATGGGCAGGCAAATTTTTATTTCCTTAAGTCCCATTCCAAAAACTATCCTATCTTGGGCAAAATATTCTGTCCTGCCCGAATGAACTATAAATTTTCATTTACACATTGTTTTATTTAAAATTTAAAATGAAAACACACAATATAAAATAATATCTTTTGTGTTAAAAATGACAAGAGTAGAGACAATGGCAAAATAAGAGACGAAGGAAAATAAGGGATTATTTTCAGAATTTTTAATTTTTTTAATTTTCAGAAATTTAAAAGTAGACTTTAATTCTCATATTTTACAAATGCTTTACAAAATACAAATCAGAATTTGTAATTTTATTTGTATCAGAATTTGGTTTTTAGGGAAAACAATTATTTAGAATTACAATTCAGAATTCTGATTTTTAACAAAAGCATTTTAAAATTCTGAAAACATTTTTCAAAATCAGAATTTTGTGTTTTACAATTTACAAATAATTTTACAAATCAGAATTTATATTTTATGGGAGAATAAAAATCAGAATTTTGACTTGTAAAATTCTGATATCCTCCAACTATAAAAATGAGCAAACCACGCTATTAAGCGACAAAATAAAAATGTTGATTATGTTTAAATAGTAAGGGGAGAAAAAAATAAATTTTTTTGAGATTTATTGGCACCTATTTCTATTTTCTAGTTTTACTCTTTGCAGTTCCTC
Organism: Meloidogyne luci; assembly: GCA_902706615.1. Lineage (NCBI taxonomy): Eukaryota > Metazoa > Nematoda > Chromadorea > Rhabditida > Meloidogynidae > Meloidogyne > Meloidogyne luci. Next base: position 2,995,273 of record CACSLI010000091.1, on the reverse strand, counting down.
CAATGATATTATTTTATTATTTTCGTTGTTTATTTGTTGTTGTTCTGACTCTTTTGATTCTTCAACTTGTTCCTCTTCCTCCCTTCTTTCTTGGTTTCTTTCAAAGTCTTGTTGTTTCTCTTCCCTTCCTAGATCTCCCCCTTCTTCCTCTCCTTCCCCTCTAAGCCCTCCTCCATCTCCTCCAACCTCCCCTGGATCAAAACCTTCCTCCGAAACAACAATGCGAATAGGGGGATGTCTAAATATATGCCCCTTCTCTTCCTTTCCTTCATTTTTGTCTTGATTTAGACTACTTTCTTTAATCATTTCAGCATCTTCACAGTCTTCTAATTGTTGTTCCCGAGTATATTGATGATCCAATTCTTCATCTATTACTGTTGTGGAGGTGCTAGGCTCGTTAGCTGGTGTCACCCTCAAAGGGATTGCATTTAATTGTGAAAGTTGTTGGTATTGTGAATGTTTGTTCGTGTTTAAAACTGAAAAAAGAAAACAATTATTAAAAGCCGAAAAGAAGATATGAAAATTTTTTGTTTGAGAATTTGAGGTTCGTGTTCAGAACCAGACAAAGTGTTTAAGAATAACGTTATGTTAACCAAAAAGGAAAATGTTTGACTATCACCTAAGCAAATATTAGGAGGATTTGATTTATCCTCCATCCAAAAATAAACTTAATCTTCGTCAAATATTCTCCATGTTTCACTGGGATTCAAGTTTAAATTAAATATAATTAATTTCATTTATTTATTATTAAGTAGAACAAAACAATTTTTCATAAACATTGAACAGCTTAAAAGCAGAGTGTTAAGTATATTTGGTTCCTACTCTAGCCTTAACAAATATGATGGAAAATAAACTTGTAATATTTGTTGCCATCCATATCCCCTCTTATAAATTAAAAAAATATCAGTCAACATACCATCACCTCCAATCGCTTCTTCCTCATCAAGTCTCTGTGTATCCTTCCCACTACTAGACATCCTTCTAGCTTTGTACCTCCAGAGCTTTTTCCTGCTACTCCCCCTTTGTCCACAAAAAGAAGCGCTGTGTTGCCTCATTCGAGTTAACCAGTTCCTAACGGGTGTTAATTTAAATGGGGGTGGTTGAAGGGGTGGGGAATTGTTGTTGTCATTTATTTGGTCTGGGAGGATGTTGTCGCTTTTTTGGTCATAATTACATTCTCCTTCTCTTTTTTGTCCAATGCTTGTTCTTTTTTCCCTTTCTTCTGATTCGTCTTTATCCCATTCCTTGAATTACAAAATTGTCAAGAGGAAATTATTTTTAACAAAAGCTGGGTCTCATTGTAGTGGGTCTCAATAGATAGGACTGAGAGGAGAGGATTGTATAAGAGGAAAGTGATCTCGAACTCGATAACCGAGATTTTCGTATGAGATCTCGTCTCTGTCCACTCTCTAGTTATACCTAATTCACAACTTCCCAAAACAAGGTGAAAAATAGAGGAAACTACTTGTGAACGCATTTTTTGTAAAAGGAGTTAAAACATTGTGTTTAAGATCAACTAATCCGTCAGTTAATTCTTAATATTATACTCATTGTCGGCAAAAACCGACCCCCTAATATTCTCGTCCTAATATTCTCGTTCTGGTTTATCTCTTAACCGGCTCAACATACCGTAGCTCTGTGTAAACACATAAGCAAATGGTGATGTTGTAATTGGAATATATCCTCGTCTTTTAATTGTTCAGGTCCCAACAAACCAAGCTCAAAATCATGCATTCTTTGTTCATATCCCTTCCGACGGTTTGATAGTACTTGACCACTAGCGTTTTTAACAATTCGAATTCGGGCCATTCTGGCTTTCTTGAAAAAAATTTTTTAATAAGGAACGAAAATGAAATTTCAGCAAAATAAATTATTTAACCCACAACTAAGCGGAACAGAAATAAGGGTGGAAATTTTGGCAATTTTTAATCAATAATCACTAACTGTCAACGTACCGATTTTGTGATATAAGGATAAATGAGCTTTGGAGGGATTTTGTAGATATGTATATGGGATGCAAGAAAATATCGAGGGATTACGAAAGATGCTAAGTTATCTGGGAAGATATCAAAGATCAAGGAGATATCTGTGAATAATAGCAATGAATTGGATAATTTATTTGGAGGGATGTTGAGCAGATCACAGGATTTCAAGGGTAAAGATTTTTGGAGGATACCGGGAATCTGGGTCATAGATCGAGACCTCATTCATCCAAACCGTGAATGAACTAATAGCACCACTTTACATGAGGACCCCTAGGAAGTCCTCGTCCCAAAAATTATGTATAAATTATATTATAATATAGGTACGTTTTTAGTTTAAAGTTATATCTTTATAAAATTATAATTCATTTATTTAATATTATGTAAGCAGAATTGTTAAATCTATTTCTTCCTCAATACGATTAAGTTTAAACATTTTTCCGGTATAATAACCCTTGTTTAAACTCTATGCCTTTTAAAATTATTATAAAATATCCTAATTGGGAGCCTTGTAGAAAAAATACATGTATAAAAATTTTTTGTTAAATCCCCCAATCAAAAATTCACCTTTTGAGCCTTTCTCTTGTCCGCCCTCTGATTTTGATGATAAATTCTAGAAAAGTTTGAGACAATAACAGGAACAGGTAAAGCAATAACCAGAACTCCACTTAACGAACAAATACCTCCTACAACTTTTCCCATCACCTTTATAATTTTTAAAAAATATTTTTTAATAAATTTAATTGGGAGGCTTACAGTATAAGGAACAAAATCGCCATATCCAAGTGTTGTAAGCTTAAATTTAAAAAATTTATTTTTATTTGAATTTTTATAAAGAACGGAAACTTAAAGGAAATATTTTAAAAGGAGCCAAAAAAATCACAAAAACACAATTTTATTTTGGCAAAATTGTCAGATTTGAAATTTAAAATTTTCACTCTAAAGTATACCCTCTTTAAAATTCAACTACGTTTATGAGGATTGGTACCAATCCTCTTCCCAAAAATTATTTCACAAAAGATTTAGATACAGTTAATATGAAATTTAACTTAATTTATATATAAAAATATAATTCAACTTTTATATATTAAGTAGAAAGAGAGGAAAAATAAATGATAAAACAAATGTAGGTAATTAAACGTTAATCATTGAACGTATAAAGGAACGCATAAACTTGAACGCATAAACTGGAAAAGAGCCATTCCTTTTCATTTCAATCATTACAGTTCGGGCTACGCTGTTCGCTCATTTAAAAATATACACCGAGTCAATCACATTGAAGAATACAAAGGAAAATATACCTATATTCAGATGATATTCGAATTAACAAAAATATTGGCGAGATAATGGAACTTCGGAGTATAAAAATAAATATCAAAGGATATCCAAGAATCCAAAGAGTTATAAAGAGGGGATAGCGCGGTTGAATGAAGCAATGGACGACTCTGGTTAGCCGATTAAATCTCGGATGATTATTGAAGATTGCGACACAATCTTCTCCAAAAAAAAATTCTCACCTACTTATCAAACACAACATACAAAACTCTTTACATATACTTTAATATAAAATTTTAAATTGAATTTTATATATTGTACAAAAACGATTATTAAAAAAAGAAGCAGTTTCCCTTCTCTCTTTATCAAAATTTAAATTAACTTACAGTAACAATAGTATACCAAAAAGCGGCAGGAATTGAAGTAAATTTAGTGTCAGGCACCCGTTTTTCTGTGTAGTAAATAATTGTAGAAAAAATAATAATTGCCATAGCTAGCGAAAACACTAGGAAACCCAATTCTGAGGCACAAGATTTGAGGGTATATCCGAGGATTCGAAGACCTTGGGAATGTCTGGAAGGGAAAAATAAATTTTTAAAAATTGATAAAATGTGTCAAAATTTAATAAAATAATTTAAAAAAAATTTTTATAATCTAAAAAACTTGCCTTGAAAATTTAAAGACTCGAAAAACGCGAAATACCCTCAACGTAACAAAAGCTCCACTGACGTCTTTGTTCTCCTATAAGTTTATTAAAAATCAGAATATTAAGAAACAATTTTATAAATCAGAATTTCAATAAGGTCAGAATTTTAAAAAATCAGAATTTCGAAAATTTAGGATTTAAAACATCAGAATTCTGGAGAACAGAATTTTTAAGATAAGAATGATAAAAATCAGAATTTTGCAGATCAGAATTTACTAAAAATCAGAATTTTTTAATATCAGAATTCTGAAATCAGAATTTAAAGAAATCAGAATTTTTTGAAATCAGAATTTAATAAAATCAGAATTTAATAAAATCAGAATTTAATAAAATCAGAATTTAATAAAATCAGAATTAAATTCTACCTGTAATCCCAGCCCAATATAATAAGGTAAAATAGCAATAACATCAATTAGAGACATTATAGACCTAACAAATTTGCACCTATCCGGCGCCGCATATAATCGAAATAAATATTCTATAGTAAAGATAACAACACAGGCCGTGTCGAGAACAAAAAACTGAAAAAATTGGGAGGGAATTTTTTTCAGAAAAAATTTTTTTGAAATTTTTCTACTTGTTTTTCGTAGAGATCACCACAAGAGATTGAGCCAAAACTGTGAGCGAGGTATTTACAGGGGATGGTTTCTATTATATTGCAGAGGACAGAGACGGCAATGAAGAAGCCTGTCACCTTAGAGAAAATAAGTTATGAATGCCATATACTTAGAAAAAATAATAAAAAAATTAGTGAACGGAGCTGAGTGAATAAAAAAATCCTTCCATTTTTACATAATATTAAATAAACGAATTTAATTTTAATTAAATTAAATTAAACTTAGTTATCATAATTATTTTATTATGTTTTCGTATAATTTTTGGGGCGAGGATTAGCTAGCAATCCTCATAAAATCGCTCAGGCAATTTACAAGTTATCGTCCGAAAATTCACTTTCACAAATTCAAGTAATAGTACCCTTTCACTCCTTATCCCCAACCTTTTCTTATCATCCAAAATTTATTTGGACGTATGTACTTAAATGCCCCTTCCCTTTAATTTTAACATTCTCTTCCTGCTACTCTGACTCGAAAAAAAATTTCTTCCCAAAAGAAGACTTACATAATAAAAAATAAGTGCTGTTGTCGATGTGTGAGGATTCTTTAAAAAATTAATTTTAATTAAAGCTCCAAAAAATAATATTTAAAAAATCACCTCAAAAGCTGTCCACATTTTTTGCTTTAAAAATTAATTTTTTAAAAATTTTTAAAATTATTTTTTCTATGGAATTACCCTAAAAGTCATGTCTTTCTTCTTTTCTGGGGCATCTATTCTCTCCTCCATTAGTCTTTCTTGATTTTCCCGTTTTTTGTCTTTATAATCCTCATAACAGCCTAAAATAAATTTTTATTTACTTAATATTAATTATTAAGTTTAATGCTATTTAATATTACAGATTTTAGATAAAGATGGATATTTCAATTTTTGGACGAGGATTTTAATTGAAATCCTCATAAAAATTAGGGTTCAGCGGTATCGGGATCCCTACCGGTATCGGGCGGTATTATACCGGTCTCTTTGAATACCGATACCGATTTTACTGATACCGATACCGAAAGATAAATCCCGATACCGTTTTTTCTGATACCGAGGCCGGTATCGGTATCGGGATTAGCGTTGGATACCGACAAAATACCGATTTTGTAAATATTTATTTTTACTATTTTTGTTGACTATTTTATTCCATATTTTTCAAAATTTTCGCCTGCGGCGCAAAGAATGGAAATAATAGGAGCATTTATGGCTTCATTTATGGCTTTTGAGAAAATTTGGAAGGCCAAGGACAGAATTTCTTCCTTTTTCAGCGCCGCAGGCGAAAATTTTGGGAAATTTGGAAGATCCTTAAGCCAAAAATTTTCCTTATTGCGCTGCAGATAGTGGCATAAAAATACTCGATTTACACCGAGTATGTCGAGTATGAAGTTTTCGAGTACGAGTAATGCCGAGTACTAAGACCTCGAGTATCGAGTACGAGTAAAGTTGTATAAAAGTCGAGAGATCGAGTCGGGTATACTCGTACTCGACCCGACTCGGACGTACTCTACTTTATAGTGCTAGTTTATCATTTTACTACTGATTAAAACCTTTTTCAAAATGCAGAATGAATTTACCGTATTTACTCTAATTGAATGACTCCTCTATTTGAATGACCCCCCTAATTGAATGACCCATTTTTGAGGCTATTGAAAAATAAAATGACCCCCTCTATTTGAATGACCCCCCTAATTGAATGACCCTTTTAGAGGTGAAAAAATAATTCATAATTTTTATTAATTTTATCTTACGTATAATCGTAATTATAAGTATTATTAAAGAATGGATTCTTTTTATAATATTGAAAATAAAATCGACGTGAAACATTGTCAGATGGAGAAGGACCTTCGGTAATCCTTAAGATCATTGGTCAACTTAGAATTTGTTTATTTCGAATCCCGGATCCGAAATCGACCTAGTCGAAATCGGAGTAAAAATTAAAAATTAGATGGGTAGCAGGGATGTGCCGAAAGTGATTTTAAAAAGCGAAAGGATAAAATGCAATAGTAATTTTAAAAAGCGAACAGCAAAAGACGAAAGTCCAAAAAAGGCGAAAGACGAAAGGCGAAATTTTTAATCTCCGCTTGAGTCTAGAGATTCTTTGGTCAGGTAATTCAAAAGCCTTGTTAAGTGTTCAAAATCTACAGATAACTCTCAAATCAATTAATCGGAGATATCAAGGGATTTGTAGGATTAAAAAGGATATCAGATGAGTTGGACGAATATCGGGGAGTTAAAGGGAAGTCAGAGGATCTCTAGACTTCTCACTTCGTTGTCTTGAAAAGGGTCTGAGAATCCTGGGAAATCCCTGGATCCTGATCCGAAAATTTGGAATATTCGAAAAACAACCAGGATTTTATCAAAACGCAATTTTAAGTTGTCTTATTAGGTATTTTATTAAAAATTTTAATGGAAGAATTTCAATAAATTTACTTAAAAATTTACAAATTTTTGATAAAATTTAAAATAATTGGTTATTGAAAAATAGAATGACCGCCTCTATTTGAATGACCTCTCTAATTGAATGACAAATTTCTGGGGTATTGAAAAATAGAATGACTGTCATTCAATTAGAATAAATACGGTATTTATTCAAGATTAAAATTAGTAAAAAATTTTTAGGAAATACCGATACCGATTTTTCAATCCCGATCCCGAGTCGGTATCGGTACCGGTATCGGTATCATTAACTCAAATCCCGATACCGATTTAGGCTAATCCCGATCCCGAGTCGGTACCGGTATCGGGATCGGTATCATCAATCCGAAATACCGATACCGTTTTTTTCTCGGAATACCGGTACCGCTGAACCCTAATAAAAATTTAATGTTAAGTGTATCATAGTATTTGTTATCGAGATAATTTAGGCATGGTATCATATACATGGTATTTTTTTCTATATTTTTCAATCTTCACTTGTATTCAATCCCTCATGATAATGTTAAAAATAAAATTCTAAAATTTTCGGTATGCTGAATACCAAAAAAGTCCATTTGCCTAACACTTACCGAGATCGAAATTTCTCATACGTAATGTTAATAAGGCAAAAGTTTACTTTTGATATAAAATCCAGAAGAATAATAACGGAGGATAAAAATAAAAGATTTTAAATTTATTTTTTACACAATATTAAATAAATGAAATATAATTTTTTTCAAATAAAACGTAACGCCCAAGTAAACACGGTCAATTTATTTACCTAATTTTTGGATCGAGGATTTCTAGAGTCCTCTTAAAGTATTTCTGATTAATTAAGTGTTTTCGACAATAAAATTTAATAAACTCACAATCACTAATTAAATCTGGTATAATTCCAAAAAATGCCAATTCCTGTTCATAGGAGACAAGACATTCGGTTTGGGGGTAGTGTAGTCTGCCAGTACGGTAAAATGCGAGGATGTGTCTAGAATTGAAATTTAAGGATTTTTGAAAAAAAAATTTCTCAAAAATTTTAAAAATTTCAAAAAATTTCAAAAATTTCGGAAAATTTTCTAATATTAAAATCACCTAAAAAGGTCTGGATCCCTATCAAAAAAATATTCTTTAGCATCCTCATCGTAAAAAAATTCTCTTTCATTGCTACCCAACAGGGTTTCTGGAAAGCGTTCTAAAGTGTTCTTCCACGTGTCGTAACGACGCTATAAATATTTTAAAAATAAATTCAAGTTTTACAAAATAAAAAACACTTTAAATTTAAATTTAATTAAATACCCACACCGGAGACGTTGATTATTAACCTTACATCGCCAACGTGGTCTATGGCTAATTCTCTTGCCTGGAAAATTTTCTTTGAATTTTAATTTTAAAATTTGGCCAGTCTAGTCTGACCCCTTAGTTCTCTTTTACCTGAAGAAATTGTCTCTTATAATGAGGAGTCTCTTAAAATGAGGATATCTTATAATGGGGTATCTGTTAATTAGTGGCTAATACTGAGAGGTATCTAATAATGTCTTTTAATAGGGGGTAGCTACTAGCGAGAGATATGCTAAATTGAATGTATCGGTGTATTTGATATGTGGGATTTTGTGATTATTTGGGTCTGTCATATAGTAGGGATAAACTAAAGGCATTATCAAATTAATTAAACTAGCCTTCAGGGCTGCTGGAGGTTTGGGAAGGGATGATCGAGAGATTGGAGACCATCCAACGGCAGACGCTCTAAAAAAATTTTTTAACAATTAGTTTCCTTGAAGTTTTTATTTGGAAATTTTGAAAAATTTTTTCCAAAAAAATTTTTTTTTACTTTGCAAAAGGAAGCCATGCTGCCGCAGCTGACGACCCCATTAGTTAAATTTCTTTTTTTCAAATAAATTCCAAAAAATTTTTTTTTTCTAAATGTTGCTTATATGTATTTATATGAATAAATTTTCTTCTTTTCTAGTTTTATTTAAATCCATAAATAGAAATTAAAAAGAAATTCTTTTTAATTATTTATTTGTTGCTTAGAGAATAAAGAAGGGATAATTATGAATAAATCGAAAATTAATTTATTTAAAAATTCTAAAAAATAAAAAAATATTTTTTGTTATTTTTAATAATTAGGGGGAAAATAAAAAAAATTAATTTTTGGTAAAATTCAGAGGAAAAGAATAAAGATTAGTAAATGTGGGTATTTCCTGGAATTTACAAAATAAACAAAAATAGCAAAAATCAAAAAAATCTTTTTAGACTTGGGGAGGCATTTTAAAAAACGGATGTTTTTTCTGGTCATGGATACGGATAATAATAAAACAAAAATTAATTTATTAAAATCGGACGCATAAATATATACATATGATGCTGCAAATCGCGAATATTGCCGATATTGCTGTCCATAAGTTTTTCATTCTCGACAAAAAGAATGTGGATTTTTTCGCTATGGCCTTCGGAACTTTCACAATTTTCGCCTATAGAGTTGAGAAAGGAAAGAAATCTATAAAACAAATGTTATTCCTACGCCAGAGGGGGTAATTAATAATGAAGGGCAATATTAGAGAGTAAGGTAATTTTCAAAATATTTTTACAAAATAAAGTGGATATTTTAACATACATTCCGAAAAATATTTCTCTCAAAAATTTAATGCTAAAATAACTATAAGGGGGTTTTTAAAGAATTTTTGATTTTATATTCAATTTAATTTAAAAAAAGCAAATATGGAAAAGTTGCTTTTTGGTAGTCATTTAACCGTTAAATCTCTGCGGGAATAAAAAAGAAATTTTTTGGTAATGGAAATGACGTAAAATAATGAAATGAAAAAATAATATTGAAACGAGAATCCTGGGAATTTAATTTTAAAATTTTGGAATTTGGGGTAAATTTTAAATTAAAATGTTAAACAATTAAAATTATTTCAAAGTGTTAAATATATTTTTATTAGTTTCTCCTGTTTATATTTTAATAACCGGAAAACTTATTACCGGAAATATTTAAATAGAATCAAATTTTACGGAAACAAAATATAATAATAAATTTCCGGAAACAACAACCAGAGTTGCTTTTTCCGGAAATTTATTATTATATTTTGCTTCCGGAAAATTTGATTTTATTTGAATACTTCCGAAAATAATTTTCCGTACAAAATATTGTTAGGTGAAATTTAATGACACTATTGCATACTTTTGACTTCTATTGCATTGCAATATAAAATTACCGGAAACATTTATTAATTTTCGGAAACATTTATTTAATAACCGGAAACTATTTTTAACATTTCCGGAAGCTTATATAATGAAAGTAAGTATCATTAATTCATTTCCGGTTATTAACTAAAAGTTTCCGGAAAGTAAAATATTAATATCAGGAAATAATTAAAATATTTGGAAAATTTATTAAATTTATATTTTAAGTCTTCTCATCATTAATTTAAATATTTTTTAGCTATTTTAATAACCGGAAATAAAAGAATTTTGCTGAAATTAATTTTTATATCTTTTTTTTTAATTGTGACTTTTGATTTTAACGGAAACTGGCTGGAATTTATTTTAAAAAAATTTTCAGAAATTAATCTACTCAAATATGTACATTTACGTATTTGAAATTATTGGGTGTTTAAACATTTTTTGAGGTTTCTGTTGGAAAAGAAAATCTGGAAAATAATCTAAACTAAAAAATGAATACATAAAATGAAATTTTTTAATCTAGAAAAATTAAAATATAAAAAATTTTAAATTTTCCAAGATAGAATAAATTTTAATAAAAATTCAAAACCCTCAAAATTATTAAAAGTTGTATGTAAATTACCTAATTACTAAATAAATTTTTTTCTTTGTCATTTTTGTATTTTCCGGAATGTTTTATAATTTAATATATTTCCGTAAACTTATAATTCTCTTTTTCTGAAACACAATTGTTCAGTAAATTATTTTATTTCTTCCGGAAGCTTGTATTTTCTTTCCGGAATTTTTGTATTTTCCTGAATGTGTTTTGTGTATATTTAATTTCTTCCGGAAAAGTATATTTATGTATTTTAGGAAGTGTATTTTTCCGAAAATTATTTTATTTGCAGAAGCAAGCACTTTCCGGAAAATTTTTAAATAAAACAATAAAAATAAGCAGGGGTTATTTTCGTGAAGAAAATATTTTTTTCAAGCCAAAAAGGGCATTTCTTCAACATAATAATTTTTAAAAAATAACTGAAAATAAAGAAAATAATTTTATGAAAATAAATTGAGTGACATTAAAATAAATCCCTTAAAGCTTTTAGAAGAGTACATTTTTAACTTTTTTTTGTTAAAAAATATTTTTTTGAAGGGCGCAAATTGAATTTTGAGTGGATTACCTAAAAGAAGAGAGAAAATTTTTGACATTAAAAGAAGAAAGGATGTTTTGAATATTTTTATTTTTTATTGAAGAATTTGGGAAATTTAATTTTTAAAAATTATTATGACGTAATTTTTGAGTTTTGAAAAAAGATTTTTTGCATTAAAGAAAATTTTGTGGGAAGAATAATAAAAATTGTTTTAATAATTATTAGATAGAGATCGGAATCTTGTACAGTGCCGTATTCGTAAATACCGATAAAATACGGCCGTAGTACGGAATACTGCCCGTATTACGTCAAGTATTCCGTACCGTATTACCAATACAGAATACCGATAAATACCGTAAAATATGGCCGTAGTACGGTACGGTCCTATCTTATATTATTACATAGAAAGGTTACCAGGTTTAGGTATTTTATTGTGTTTTATCTTTACGGAAATAAAAATTATCTTTCCGGAATTTCAAAATAATAGATGCAATATAATCCGGAATAATAAATGTAGAAAAATTCCGGAAATAATATATTTTTTCCGGAAAATTTTCTGGAAAATTTTCCGGAAATTCCTTAAATCATTTCGAAGTTTACAGAATTTTTTCCATAATTATTCCAGCAAATTTCCGGAATTAAATATTAATTTAATAAAAATATTTCCGGAAGATTCCGTATTTTATCACAAATTCATTTTAATTAATTAAACAATAATAAATAGTTTTCCGGAAATAATAATAAACATAAATAAACAAGGTAAAAACTAAAAAATAAACAAGCCATCTGTCATCTTTGATAGTATAGAGGGAAAATTTTTGGAAATTCTAACGAAGTTATTTACTCTTTTTTGAATATTTTTTTCCAATTTTGGAAGGTATTAGTTAAGTACGTACATATATTATTCTATTAATAAAAAATTAGGAAAATAAAAAGAAGAATTTTTAAAGAAAATGCCATTTTAGTAAAAGAAAAGGACAATTTAAAATTAAGTAAAATTAAATTTTAAAAATTTGTTTTTTCAAACGAAAGAAATTGAAACAAAAGCAAATTAAGATGGAAATTTACAAGTAATTTTTAATTTTACGGAACTAATAAATTTTAAAAATGATATGTTCAAGGAATGAAAATAAACAAAAATTAGAACAAGACAATTCCCGGAAATTAAATATGTATGAAAAAATTATTGAGGATATTTGAAATATCCTCTTCAAAAATATTTAATCGCTTTAACAAATTTACGAAAAATAGTTAGTGATGTTTTTCTTAAATATAATTAAAAATCTATTTTCATATATTATGTAAATTATGAGGGTTTCAGTATTTATCTGAAAAAGATTCCGGAACCGGAAGATATAACCAATGAATAAATTGATAAAAATATTCCGGAAAACTTAAAAATTTCCGGAAACCATATTTCCGATTTATAGTAACCTTTATTGAATTATTTGCTTAAATTTAACCAAAAAATTAATTTGTTATTTTATCAAAGCCAGAATTAATTTAATTTTCTGGATTAATTCCCCCAATGAATTTTTGGGTAATTTATCAAAAAAGAGAAAATCCTGGTAAAAACAGGCGTTGTCTATAATCATGTGCTTAAAACAAAAGTTGTTTTTACACAAATAAATTGGAGGGAATTTAACAAAAATATTTTTATATATTTCATTGACGTAAAAAATATATAATTTATTATTTTTTAGTTAAAGTGTGAGTTTAGAAAAATTGAATATTTAATTGTTTAATAAAGAAAATATAAAGACATGTAGGTGTGTTTTAAAATTTCCGGAAAAACACAGTTTTTAAAATAAGAAATAGTAAAATATAAAACAAATAAAACACAATCAAAAAATAAAAAATTCATGAAGGAAAATACAAAATACGAAAAAAATACAAAATTCCGGAAAAAAAATAAATTCCGGAAAAAAAATAAATTCCGGAAAAAAAAATAAATTCCGGAGAAACGAACTTCAGCAAAGAGAAATAAAAGTTTCCGGAAATAGACTAGTGAATAAATGAAATATTAAACATTCCGGAAAAATACAAATACAATATTAAGATTTCCGGAAAAAATAAAATAAATAAAACACATTTAATAAAATACAAAATTCCGGAAGTTTTCTATTTTAATATCTTTTATGTTTGATTTGGCAACAAAAATTAAAAAAATCTTTTTTTAGTCACCTAAATGGATTTTTTTTAAATACTAAAAATATTTTTTAAAAAGGAAAGCCAAAAATCGATTTGCTATTTAAAACAGCTGCTTCTAGTATTACTTACTTTTTCGGTTGGTTTTAAGTACAAAAAGCTTTTCCTTCTATTTCCCTATAAAAAATAAAAGGGAAAATATTTTTTGGTTTGATCAAAAATGTGACAAGGTATTTTGAAGGAATCATTGCAAAAATAATTCTTTCAAGTATTTTTACGATTATTTAAAAATAAAAAATTAAAAAAATGTATTTTGTAAAATATAAAAAAATACATTTAAACACGAATTAAATTTAAAGTGTTTCCGGAAAGTTTTATTAATTTCCGGATGCTGTATTTTCTGTTTAGTGTTTTGTGTTTATCTTTCTGGAAATTGTTTGGTATTTGTTTTGGTTTGTATTTTTCTCCAGAAATTTTATAGGTAGATATTTTGCATAATCTGTATTTTATGTTTTTCCGGAAATACAACATTGTATTTCCTAACCTTTGGAAATTAATTTGGCTGTACTTTAGTACGTGGGTGCAGGCTTTAAATTACAAATGTTATATCATTTGAAAGAGCTAGTCGAGCTGAGTCGAATGCCATCAAAATTAGCTCTAGGAAAAATTTTTGAACCGAGATACAGGCGATTGAAAATCGAAAAACCATAGGGGGGACCAAGCACTTTTTTGGGATGAAAAATTCGAAAATGCAAATGATACCTCATTCGAAAGAGCTCCTCGAGCTGAGTCGAATAACACCAAAATCAACGAAATCCGACTTGATTAGACAAAGTTATGATCTTTTATTTTAGCTCCTTACCTATGGCATCTGTGGAGATTTTTGCTGCTACGGAGGCCCCAAATACGTCCAGAGCAAGGGAGATAGGAATAGGTTTATGTTACGAACCCAGACCCATCGCCCGTAGACTCCCCGCGAGGCGCGTGCCGCAAAACCCCGCGCGAAGCGCGGGGTTTTGCACAAGCGCCTCGCCGACGCTCCATAGGTTTAGGTTTTTTGTTTATTTTTTGTGTCATAACTTTGTCTAATCTTGTCCAATCACGGTGATTTTGGTGTCATTCGACACAGCTCGTCGAGCTCTTTCGAATGAGGTATTATTTGTATAAAAAATTTTTTATTCCAAAAATCGCCCTTTTGGACCTTCGATTTTTAGGAGTCTATATCTCGGTTCATTCAAGTCGGATTCCGTTGATTTTGGTTTTATTCGACTCAGCTCGACGAGCTCTTTCGAATGAGGTATAATTTGCATTTTCGAATTTTTCACCCCAAAAAAGTGTTTGGTCCCCCCTATGGTTTTTCGATTTTCAATCGCCTGTATCTCGGTTCAAAAATTTTTCCTAGAGCTAATTTTGGTGGCATTCGACTCAGCTCGACTAGCTCTTTCAAATGATATAACATTTGTAATTTAAAGCCTGCACCCACGTACTAAAGTGACCCCATTAATTTAAAATTTTCCGGAAGGGCTAGTATTTTTGTGTTTTCCGGAAAGTTGTATATGTTTAATTTGTATTTTCCGTTAAAATGTATTTTTCATGAATTAAACGAATATATGTAAGTAAAAAATACATCCTTTAACAAAATACAGAATATTTTCTGTTGCTATATTAATTTCTGGCTTCATTTGAATTTATAATAAAGTATTTTAATAAATTTTGCTACATTTAAGAGTAAAAGCTTTATTATACTAAAAACATTTTTAGTCATATTATTTTCCCACAAAAATATTTTTTTATATTTGCCTAGCTTTAATATTAAAAATCTTTTTTTCCTTAATATATATTTTTTTATTTTATTTTTTAGCTTTTTATTAAGGTTTTTGCGATTCGTTGAAGCGAGAATGGATGTGACAGAGAAGTTTTTAAAGCTGTTTTTAGGGGGGTAAATGAGAGGAAACGAATGCCTAATGAGTAAAGGAAGGGGAGAAGAAGTCCTTTCGATGATGTGAATGTGGCATATAGGGAATGAAAATGGAATGTGAGGATTGCTGCCGTGTTTTCGTTCGAAGAGGCGCTAGTTGCGCCTGTTGGGCTTCTCGACATTCTAATGGGTGAAATAAAAGTTTGATAAAGCTAAGAAGGGAAGAAAAAACTAGGGATGAATTATGTTCATTTTGTAGTCCTTTTCACTCTAACCAAACTCTTGTTAAAGGTAATGTCTAGAGAGAGATTCCCAAAGGATCAGACTAATTGTAGGGTTCCCCCGGTTAGTTCACTAGATTTATTGATAATACAGGAATGCATAGTAATTATAGTTTAGAGGTCGGACCGAGATGAGCCTTATTCTAAAATAGCGTTTATAAAAGTATAGATTATCTACTATATTCCTTCTCTTATGTGCATAATATATAAAAAGTGAATTTCATTTTTATATATAAATAAAATCAAATGTCTTTAATAATGCCGATCTGTTTATTCTCTTTGTTAATTTTTGGGCCGAGGATTGGCGCAAGTCCTCATATTTGATGCTAATGTACATGAGTTTTTAAAAGAGGCGGGAGTATGAACAAGGAATGCGGTCGAAATAATAACTGCCAGCTGCAAAGCGGATAGCTGAAAATGTCTAATTCTGCGGAAGAAGTACAGGGAAGCGGAAGAGTAAGCCCATCCTTGCTTACTTGTTTTTTGACATTCTTTTAATTTATGTGCCAAAATGACTATATGGAAAGGGGCAAATTAAAAGGGCAAATATATAAAATAACGGAAGAAAAAGCAATGGAGAAGCAACTCAAATAAATTTAAAATTAAAAGAAAAATAAACAGGCCAAGAAGTCTCTCACCCTTCGAAGGGAATGGGGGGAAAGCTCGTTTCTTAAGGAGAATGAGGCTGTTAGGAAAAATGGTGGTTATGTGTTTTTAGGGTAAGAAGGCACACACGCGCGCATACACACACACAAACATAATGAGTGCCAGCCTGCTTTTCACATTGCCGCAAAAGTCAACAACAAACCTCTAAAAAATGCGGCACATCTTATATTAAAAAAGAGGAATGTTGAAGGGCATCTTTTAGAAAAAAAAGAAGAAAAAGGCTTCTTAATGAAATGAACGGAATTGACAAAAGCTGAAGGGAAGAGGTGCTAATATAAAAAATAAAAGTATTTGCAAGGATGGAGATGACATGGAAGGTGATGATGGGTATTTGATGGCGAATGAGGGTAGATATAGTAAAAAATAGTATGTGACGACCTAACGGAGTAAGGTTGGCGGTTTCGTGTATTCGGAACCAAAAAACCCCCGGGCATCGGTGTTATGTCCAAGGGTTGTCCGATGTCGACGTACAAAAGAATAAGAATTTGCCCGTAGTAGAAATGTAACAATGTAGGCGAAGAGGATTGAGGCCGGAACAGACGAAGGGGACGTCATGTGACAAATTTTGTGGTTGAAGAAATTCTATATCAATCCTGTGTATTACAAACAGAATTTGATGATACAGATGGTCAAATGAATATCTATATAATTATTTTTTCAACTGATATTCAGTTGATGATGAAGGTTATGAATTTTATTAAAATGAGTATGATAACAATTTAAATCAGAAAACAGTATCTGTTTTTTTATGTTTTATTATGCATTTTATCCTTGAAATACTCCACAAAAAAGAATTTCATTTTTCTTCATAAGCATAAATGTAAAAGGATGATCAGCTAAAAATGTCTCCTCCTCCACAGGAGGAGAAGTTGGCGTGTATCCAAGATACGTTGTGACTGCAGCAGCTTCTGTACCTTCTTCGTTTACCTTTTTTAAAAGAAAACCTTTTTCCTCAAAGACTTTTTCCAAAATTTTCCCACCTCAATAAAAGCTTTTTGGACAACATTGTCAATTTTTAAGGACACGTCTGTTGTAATTTTGGAGAAATTTGCATTTCCAAATGCTGAAGTAAGGCCCAATTTTATCAACACATTTTTTAAATCGTGGGTAGCTTCAAGTTTGAATTTAGGAATAAAAACCTTTTAGTAAAAATGTCATTAGCTTAGGTACCCGTTCTTTAGAAATAAATTTATACCAGCTTTTCTCAAAAAGTTGCTCATTTCTATCCATTTTTAAGGATAAGTAGACTTTTCTGTATTAATCCGGTCCAGAAATAGTCCTAATATGGCGAAAAAACCCTTATTTGGACCCCTCGCTCAAGCAATATATGGCAGAGTTCGATTTTATACGGGGTTGTTAATGGATACGGATACAGATAAGTTCAAAATGCCCGCGGATATCCGTCTGTATCCGCCGTAAATATCGGATATCAAACCTTACCAAGTCTGGTTTTATATTATTAGAAAAAACCTACATGCACTTTAGTTGAATCTCCACTTTTAAGCAATTTTAAAATCTTTTCACCACTCAAACTTTTAGTCATCTTTTCCAAACCAAAACGTTCTTTAGGCAAGAATATAACCATATATATATCTTCAGCGCCTTCTTTACTTCCAGAAGAATAATACATTTTTAGCATTTGCAGCTAGAAAATATTTAAACTTTTTTAGATGCCCTAAAAGATATTTTGGGGTACCCAATGGCTACCAAAATTTTCAATACCACAAAAGCAGGGTCATCAATTGGCAGGGTCATCAAATCAATTGGAAGGGGTCATTTAATTAAATTAAGGTACATATATCCTCTATGGGGTTTTAATCCAGATTTGTAAATTCCCAATACTTTTAACTTTCAGAAAACTTGGATATAAGCTTTAAGGTTATACTGAAATTTTTGCCGAAAACTTTAAAAATATAATGACCAGAAAATCATTTTATAATAACATGTTTTTTATTTAACTTTTTACCTCTTTATCTTCAAAATAAACAAAATATTTTGTTATTGTCATCATATCAACCTTTAAAATAAATTTATAAAATTAAATTTTGCCCACTATTTTTCATCCACAAGTGGAAATATGGTCAGATTTAAAAGATAGTTTTTCAAAAATTCGAAAACTTAAAGAAAAAACCCTCGAAAATCGAAAATGAAACAGCCTAGGTCATTATCAAAATACAGCTTTTTTATACTGTATTCTCGCTGAAGGGGGTAATTAATAGGGGCGGTAATATTGAGAGAAAGGGTAATTATTTCAGCATATACGGTAACCGTTTTATTTTTCTCTCCAGCGATATAAAAATTTTTTTTCTGAGTTGATTCTGGATCAAAGGTACGAAGCCATTTTCCTTTGAAGTAGATAGCATTGATCAGTAAAAGACTAATTAATTTTTTAAAAAATTTTTTATCATTGTTAAAATGGAAAAATATTACCGAATGTCACAATTTAAAGAGTCTGAACTGACCACATTATTAATTTTATAGTGTGTTGTTTTTGCCACAAATTCATTAATTAACTTTAAAAAACTTTTTATTATTAGAGTGCGGAAAAATCGTATTTACGGAATTCCGTAACCGGATTTCTTGAGAATTTTGTACGGGACAGGGTCCCGCGGGATTAACCTCGTAAATCTCGTAATCTCGATACGTCGCTTAAAATACGAGACTTCGGGACAGGATCCAACAAAATCCCGTTCAGGATCCTATCCCGTCCGCACTCTATTTATTATTACTGAGTGAGTTATGCCAGTGTAATTTTTTAAAATTATGCAGGCAAGAAATGACTGACCATTTCGTACTTCAAATAAATATTTGGACGGGGGGAAATATGCACGCCACTAGCTTTGCCGGTACAATTAACTATACTAAAAAATAAATAAAATTTAATTACTTTTGCCGCCTCAACATTTTCCTCAAAATTTAATAATTCAAATTTCCCCTCATAATTTTCATTAACAAAATTTTTAAATTCTTCCAAAATTTTAAATCCGTTTTGTACAAAAACTTTGTTTGCCAATTCCAAAGTATATTTTTCTGATTTATCGTTTGTATAAGAATTTAATTGTCTTCCGAAATATGCATGTATTTCTTCTTGTTTTAAACCTAGAAAACGACAAAATTTAAGCGGATTGCGGATTTTGGCCTAGTTTTTGATATTTTGAGAGAATATACCACCCCTTTCCCTGACTATTTTATATCATTCGAAAGAGTTCTTCGAGATGGATCGAAGATCCCAAAAGTTAGTTTAGATTTGATAATTCTAATGAATAAAATTATAACGCTCAACACTCTGTACCACTACAGGGAATTAAAATAAATTGTCATAACTTTGTTCATTCAAATCAGATTACTTTGATTTTAACCCAAACGGCAAAGCTTGAAGAGCTCTTTCGAATGATATAAAATTTGGCATAGAAGGAGAAAAATGAAAACAGTAGAAAAGGGGGAAAGAAGGCCCCCCTTCAATAGAGCCCCCCTCCGATCTCATCTATTATCTCACCTCCAGACAACAATTTCCCAAATTCCGCTTTAGTTTCACCATCAGCACCCGCATAAACAATTGCTAAACCCATAGATAAAGATAAAGGAGAAAGTATTGTAGATTCGACAGGTTTGTTTTGTTTAAAAACAACATTGGAAAGTAAATTAATTGCAAAATCTGCTTGGGCACTAATTATGGCCTCCTCCGATTTTTCCATTTTTTGTAAATTATTTTCTAATTGTTGTTAATTTTCTTTAAAGCAAAACCTAAAATCTTAAAATTTTGTTAGATATGTATAAGATAATTGAACAGAAAAATATTGAGGAGGAAAAAATGAAAAATATAATATTAAGTAAATAAATTGTTTGGGGTCACCATATAAAATCTCAAAAAAAGATAGGGATGGAAAAGGGCTCAAATGCTGACTAATTTTAGACTAAACACACAGCAATTTGGAATATGGAAAGGTATATATAGAGACTAAAAAGGGCGGCAGGATGAAAAAAAAACTTAAAGAAATGTGTATTTGATTGACAGGTATAGAGGAAATAAATGTTTGAGAGGCAATAATTTGAATATGATTTTTTAAAGGGAAAATATTTGAAAGATTGTAGACTGAAGAGTAGGGTTGGACACAAACGGTTAACCAAACTGGAACCGAAAAACGGGGGTACTGGTTAATAACCGGTCGTGTCGGTATCACGACTTTTGCGCTTAAAAAATATCTACAGTCGGACCTAATTATATTGTACTCCTTAAAAAATGGTGGCTCTTGTCCAGTTCATGCGTCCCATGAAAATTTATGCGTCCCATGAAGATTTATGAGTCCCATAAAAATTTATGCGTCCCATAAAAATTTATGAGTCCCAAAAATAATTTATGCGTCCCATAAAAATTTATGCGTCCCAAAAATAATTTATGCGTCCCATAAAAATTTATGCGTCCCAAAAATAATTTATGCGTCCCATGGAATAAATTGAAAAAATATTCAAAAATTACAAAATTTGACAAAATTTTGACTAAAGTCGCCAACTCCGATAAGTCTATTTAATGTCATAACTTTGTCAAATCGTGTCCAACCACCTTGATTTTGGGTCATTCGTCTCAGCCCGACGAGTTCTTTCGAATGAGCTATCATTTATACAAATTTGCGTCATTTTTAAATTTTCAGGGGTCTGTATTCGACCAAGATTTTTGTGTGTGTGTGTGTGTGTTCTACATTTTGTGTGTGTGTGTGTGTTCTACATTTTGTGTGAGTGTGTGTGTTCTACACTCAATGTGTTCTACATTTTTTGTACAGATTGACCATTTTTACATATTTTCTAAAAAAATTGACTGGGGGGCTCGTTGGCCCAAAAATTGACTTGTTGGTCCTTGATCAAGGCTTTATAACAAACACATTTTTTAAATGTTATTTTTTAATTTTGCAATATTTTTTCAAATCATTTCATGGGACGCATAAATTTTTATGGGACGCATAAATAATTTTTGTGACGCATAAATCTTTATGGGACTCATAAATTATTTTTGGGACTCATAAATTTTTATGGGACTCATAAATTCTCTTGGGACGCATAAATCTTCATGGGACGCATGAACTGGACAAGAGCCAAAATGGTATCAAGGAGCTGAAGGAATTTCAGGAAGTACAATATTTCGGGAAGTACAATAGCCCCCTTTAATAAACCGACCCCCTAGAGGGGTCATATTCAAAGAACTCGACTTTTTCGGATCAGGATATTTGATCTGCTACCTCTATTCAGGCATGTTTCTGCCAGAAGAGGTGCACTATAGTGTAGGGTTGTCGGGTCCAGATATCCGGGTCTGAATAAGGCCGGATAGCCGAAAATTTTAGGTCGGATATCGGATCCTGATCTTGATATCCGAAGATCTCCAACTATCCTACATCTTCTATAGTGAGGTCCGGCTGTAGTTTTTCATAATTATTACTGAGACGGTTTTTAAAAAACAAAAGATCTAAATATTTTTGTTAGATTTAATTAATGCAATAAAAGTATCATACAACCAAACAGATACCAGCTAAAAAACAAAACTTTAACGCGTACCCGAAGGTACACTACCCAAAAATTGCGGACAATTCTGCGGACATCTGACATTTTTGCGGACATCGGACATTCAAACAACAGACTATCTTTAATTATATAATTCTTTAAATGAAATATTCGATATGTTGTAGATATACATATATATTAAGAGGGAATTTATCGGTTGTCTAGTGCTATTTGTGACATTCGCCTCTACAATTAAAGAAATATTTTTTGAGTCTCGTTATGAATTTTTTTGTTACCTTTATGTGTCTTAATGAGTTTGTTTAATGAGTATATTGTAAAATCAGAAACGGCACTAAAATTTAATCAAAATAATATTCATAAATTTATAAAAATCTATTTGCTACAACTAAAAATCAACTAAAAAATAGAACTAAAATGAAATCTACAAATATACAAAGCTAAGGAATGAAAACGATAATCCATTAAGAATAAATTTATGACAGCATGGATATTGAACGTTGTAGAAGAGCAAAGCGTCTGCGGCGCCGACCACATCCACACCCACCACCGCCTCCTCCACAGCCACCACCACCACCACCGCATCCTCCTCCTCCACCACTACTGCAACCGCCTCCTCCGCCACCACATCCACCGCCGCCTCCACCGCTACTGCAACCTCCCCCTCCGCCACAACCTCCACCGCCTCCACATCCACCACCGCCACCTCCGCTACTGCAACCACCTCCACCACCGCCGCATCCTCCACCACCACCTCCGCATCCTCCTCCACCACCGCATCCACCGCCGCCTCCACCGCAGCCACCTCCTCCACCGCCACAGCCTCCTCCACCACCACAGCCTCCTCCGCCACCACCTCCGCCATATCCACCTCCACCACCCCCACAACTTAGAGTAATCACTTTTGTCTCACCACCACCACCTCCTCCATATCCCCCTCCACCACCACCACCGCATCCACCGCCGCCTCCACAGCCTCCTCCACCACCACCACCGCATCCTCCTCCGCCTCCACAACCTCCTCCACCTCCACCGCTGCTGCATCCACCGCCGCCTCCACAGCCTCCTCCACCACCACCACCGCATCCTCCTCCGCCTCCACAACCTCCTCCACCGCTGCTGCATCCACCGCCGCCTCCACAGCCTCCTCCACCACCACCACCGCATCCTCCTCCGCCTCCACAACCTCCTCCACCGCTGCTGCATCCACCACCACCTCCACAGCCTCCTCCACCGCCACCACCGCATCCTCCACCACCACCACTGCTGCAACCTCCTCCTCCTCCACAACCGCCACCGCCTCCACCGCAACCGCCTCCTCCACCTCCACAACCTCCTCCACCACCACCTCCGCCATATCCACCACCTCCTCCTCCACAACTTAAAGTTATTACTTTTGTTTCACCACTACCACCTCCTCCTCCATATCCTCCTCCACCGCCACCACCGCATCCTCCTCCCCCACCTCCTCCACCACCGCAACCACAATTTCTTCGACCTCTAACAACAACTGATGGTGCATCGCTTAAATTTAAAGAATTAATTTTATGCAGCCAATCTATTTTCTTACTTATTTCCTTTAAATAAAAGGGCAACTGATTCACTTAGGAGCAAGAATAAAAATAAAAGACAATAGTTTCTATAACGATTTGACATTTTTAACTGAAAAGTTTAGAATAATTAGTGAACTTTTTCAATATACAGAATGTCTTAACAACAAAATGATAGGCAGACAGTTTCCGGAAAAATAATAAATATATGGGTAATATATTTCCGGAATATAGTATAAATATAATATGTGTTACGGAATATGAGTATTCAAAAATAAATATACACCTATATTATTTTTCCGGAAATTTGTATTTTTCCGGAACAAACAAAATTTTCCGGAAATTTTGTGTATAGGTATTTGCATTTCCTTCCGGTTGTATCTGGAAAGTAACCGGAAAACAAACTAAAATACATAAATTTTCCGGTAAAAATACTGGTTATGTATTTTCTTTTAAAATACAAAATCTTCCGGTTACTTTCCGGTTAAATTAAGGAAGGGTATTTAATTATAGAATATGCCTCTCAATTGGAATTATTTCTAGTTTTGGGAAAGCTTTGGGAAAAACAAATTTTTGACATTTTTGTGTTTATTTCCTTCACTTTTATAATCAAATTTTTTATCAGCTAATAAAAGTAAATCTGATCCATAAATCTTTTTTTCATAAATTATTGGGTAACATACAGGTTAAATTTTTACCCTTTCGCCTTTTTTTGATTAAATATTCTTTCTGTGTGGTATTTATCTTTAAAAAATAAAAAAATGGTTACACGCATAAAATATATTTAATAACCTGTTGTGTCTATTTCTTAATTAATAGAGTTAAAAAATTTTAGAAAAAAATATCATGCTTTATAGAACGCATTAGCCTTTTTTACTAATGAATTGGTTATTTTTGTTCAATTAGGCAATATATTTTTTATCTGTATTTTAGGTTAGACATTTCAGGAATAATGCAATACGCATATTGTGTTTCCGGAAGGGTTTGTGTGTTTCCGGAATATTGTTATAAATCTCGCAGGTTTCAGGCAAATTTAAAATTTGTTGGTAAATTTAAAAAAGATTAAAATTATGAGAAATGTCAAGCAAAGTATTATTGTCTTTACCTGTTTTCAAAATTTGCCTGAAATTAAAAAAATTTTGAAATTTCCTGATTCACGAAATCGGAATTTTTTGCGAGAATTCCCGTTCACGCATTCTTAAGGATTTTAATGTTTAATAATAATCTTTTAAACAAAAAGTCTATTAAGTACGTACTTACAAATAAGTAATTATTTGTAAGTACTTATTCGTACTTACTATTTTCAATTTTTAAGTACGAAGGTTGATTTGTAAGTAATGTACCTCCGGAATAAGTACAAATGGAATAAGTACAATATATTTTCTAAAAAGTTTAATACGTTAATGTGTAATTATATCAGGAAAGTTTGTATTTCTATTAGATTTTACGAAAATAAAAATTGATACCATTCAACAGACTCCAACCGGATACAACCTTCACTATTGGATAGTCCAATTGTTACATACATTTTGACTTTGGCATTTTATAGAATTTGGCATCTGATTAGCATCTGCTTTAGGGCAGAAGATCCCGATAAAGTGAAGGGAACCGGCGTCGAGAAATGGTATACAATCTATTCAAGACAAGTCTACTTTTATTTATCTCCTTATTTATCATCAAAACTCTTAGATAGGATGCAAACTGGAACCTTTAATATTTAAAATAGAAGCAAAAAACATTACGTATTTATAGTAAAGACCAGATAGAGACTGGTAAAATATGCAAAATTTCTCAAAATACGCACAGATATGCAAATATGCGCGGAAATAGGCACTAGGAAAAATGTCTATTGTTCTTATACCAACGTAAAAACACCATTTTTGGGGTTCTCTTTCAAGCTTTGCTAGGTATGGCTACGGAGCCGAATCTGGAGGTAAGATTTTGAAAACAGAACTCATAATACTTCCAATACACAGCACTGGTCTGTCTCTACCGCAGAATTCTTAGACTTAAGTGTCGGGGCCACAAAATTCGACTAATTGGTAAATAGCATGTATTTATAAAAAAAAATCTTTAAAAAAATGACTCAAGCTTTTAACATCGAAATTTTAACTTTTTAAAAATTTTTACTCTAGAAATGTTAAATAAAGATCCCTTAAATAATCCAAAAATTAATACCATTCAACAGACTCCAACCGGATACGACCTACACCACCTCCTAACAGTGTTACATACCACCGCAGCCTGCCCGATCATGAAAACCAACTGCTTTGGGCGAAAGAACTAGTACATATCATGATTTTTGGTGTAGGGAACCGGCGTCATTGAAATGGTATACATGTTCAATGAAGTTTCATCTTTTTATTTATCTCCTTTTTTATTTTCAAAACTCTTTGATGAGTAGCAAATGGTAAATTCATACTTTCTTTTAAATAGAAGTGCATGACATTACAAAACAAATAAACCCGGGTCCGGCCAGGGTCCAAGTTTGAGTAAATTTTATGAAATATTCTGACTTTTTGGTCAATTTTGGCTCCTTAAACAGGCAAAGATTGAAAAATTTTCGCCTGCGGCGCTAATAAGATGAATTTATTATTCAAAGGACTTGTATCCCCTTGTCTCATCCCTTAATCCTTCAAAGGGTTGAGCGTTGATGAGGGATCCTAATGGAGGGATATTGAGGGATTAGAAGATATTGAGGTATTAGAAGAAACCAAGATTCAAGGGATTTGTAGGGATTAAATAGATTAGGGTTTCGATGGATTGCGGATTAATAAGGATATCGACAAATTCCTGATTGCGGATATGCCCCTATTCCTGCAACCGATAATATTTAAACCCAAATTTATCACGCAAACAAATTAAATCCCCGATCCCCGCCTTAATCCTACAAATCCACATTAACCCCACCAAATCCCAGATTAAATAATTATAGAAAGAATATCTGGATTTAGAGGTAGTATATAGGGGACTATCTAATCACTGTAAATCGCTAATAGTCTCTCCAGATCCGACAAATCCACCAATATTTCCCTTAATCCGTTAAATTCACATTAACATCTCTAAATCCTGAATGATGACACCAAATTTAAACTATTTTCTATTCAAAATAAGAAAAATTTCAGCGAAAAAGCTGAAATTTGATCTTTTTTAAAATTTTGAAAAAACCGGGTCCGGGCCCGGGTGTAAAAAAACCGGGTTTTCGGGGTTTCCGGGTTTTCGGGGTTTTTAGCCCGGAAGCCCGGCCCGGGTCAGATCGGAAGAAAAAACCCGGATACCGGGCCCGGGAAATTGAAAATGTCGAGCTCTAATTTTTAGGCCAAATTTGTCCTTATTTTTATACCTTGACTGTAAATGTCAGGGTCACAGATGGTGCTGCTCCGTAATTTACAGGCTCCGTTCCCGAAGCCAATATTTTGAAATGCCCGAGCTATGCCTGATATGGAAAACGTCAGAAATAAAATTATTTCCGGAAGAAAATATTCTGCAGGATTCTGCAGGATTACCATCAGTACTGCTAGCAAGTATCAAAATAAAGGATTTCTCGCATATCTAAACTGCTAATGCCTTGACCGCAAAATACTTGGCCGCATTTGACAGGGCTGCAAAAGTATGTTAATTGGTTTCAAAATAACCTCTTAAATAAAAAAATGACACCATTCCACAAACTCCAACCGGATACAACCTCCACCACCTAAGTCCACAGTCTTTTGCCAATCATAAAGCGTGCAATTTTGTCAACATCTTGTACTCTATGATTAAGTGAAGGGAACCGGCGTCTTTGGAACGGTGTAGTTTTTGATGAAAATTTCTTACTTTTAATTAAACTCTTTTTTATTTCCCAAACTTTTAGATGGGTAGCAAATGAAACATTACAGTAACCTTAATATAATTTTTATATTTAATAGAATTAGATATTAGGCAGTAAAATCAAGAACGAAATTTATATGACTCTAGACAAATATTATGATTTCACGGAGTAAATTTTACAACTTTTTCCGCGTCTTATGCGTTTTTGTCCAGTGCATTTCACTTTAATCGTAGAGTAAATTTTTTACAACCTCACAAAAGTCTAGACAAATACTTGAATTGAAGGAAAATAAAGTCCAGATTTAAGAGTCTTTAACGTCTTTACAAAACATTATAAAATTTAACAAGAGTCCAGCAAACGTTAAGTTTCAATTAAAAATTAAACACCAGTCAACGACTCCAACCGGATACAACCCAGGGTGACCATCTCCAAACCACCAAAATAGGGCGCAGCCACTCAAAAATGTGGCAAAAATAGGGCAAAATTGGTCAAAAATAGGGCAAAAAATATGGCAATATTTTAAAAGCTTAAAATTAATTAAAATTTCAAATAAAAAGCTTTATTTTTAACATTTTTTCAGTAGTTTTAACTAAATTGAGCAAATCGGGATCAGAAATAAAGAGATCATATGCCTGAGTACAATTAAAATCAGAATTAAGTTTAATGGTTACAGGGGAACAAGGGCTTTCAGGTCGAAAATAAGCCTCCAATGCTGACCAACTTCGAACTATTTCATTCACAAACGTCCAAATTACTGAATAAAATCACGTACTTCAGCCTTTTCGTGCCAATCTATAATAATAAGCTAGTAACGTCCTCCCTTTCAGCGCCGCAGGCAAAAATTTTTTAAATTTTGTGAGGTCAAGAAGCCAGATTTCTTCATTTTTTAGCGCCGCAGGCGAAAATTTTGAGAATTTTGGAGGCCAGGAAGTCAGAAATCCTTCATTTTTACCATTTTTTTACAAAATCCCAGAAAACTTTAGTAATATTACGAAATAGTAAAAATAGGGCAAAAATATGGCAAATGAAAAAATAGGGAAAAAATAGGGCGAAAAGTTCAAAAATAGGGCAAATGCCCTATAAATAGGGTAAAATGGTCACCCTGATACAACCGTTACATTAGGTTTCCACGACACCTAATTTGGCTTCTACACAAAAACGCAATTTTGTGAAGATGTTGTTGGAGACCTACCTGTAGTAGACTGAAGAGTGCGTTTTGTGTAGCCGCCTTGTATGTAACGGGAACCGGCGCCGTTGAACTGGTGTGTTATTTGTTAGAGATTTCAGACCTTTATACAACACATGTTATGTTTCTGAAACTATTAGATGGGTAGTATAAATAGTACGATAGGTCTGTAATAGTACCAACCATACTTGTTAAAGGGAATTTTGTATTTTCTTTTGTGTATACTTTGTTTCCGGAAAAATACTTTTCCCTGTAAGAAAATACAAACATCAGTGTTATATTTCCATTCCGGAAAGTTTGTATTTTTATATAACACAAGTAATACATAAATTATTATTTACAGCTAATAATATATACAAATAATAGAATATATAAAATTCTAATCGAAAAATATTTTAAAAATATTTTCAAAAATCCTTATCAGACAATAGCCATCTCCCCCTTACTTCTTCCTTGTTTCCTTCATTTAAATGTTGTCTTGAACAATTGGAATAATTTACGTGTTTTTCATTTATCTTAATCAAAAATAAATTTTCGTCATTTTTAGTTTTTAAATAATTTCCATTTTCGTTGTAATCACAAGTTAACAAGTTGAATAAAGTTGTGTCCATTCGTTTCAGTCTCATTAATGATTTGTACACCTGTTTATAGTTTAATTTTATTTCCGGAAAGCTTTTGTGTTTTATTTATTAATTTTGTATTTTTGGTAAAAACACAAAGGTTTCCGGAATTATTTAATAATTTGTTTCCGGAAATTGATTTTTCCGGAAAATATTTTCAGTAAAAGTTTCCGGAAATATTTTTGTATTTTGTTAAGTTTCCGGAATTTTTTGAATGTTTCCGGAATTTTTTGAATGTGTTTTCCGGAATGTGTTTTCAATGTGTTTCCGGAATGTATTATATTATTTAGAATTTATATTGTTATATTTTTCCGGAAATAAGTATTTTTATATTGGTGTGTTTATTTTACTTCTACTTCCGGAAATTATTATTATTCCTATTTTTAACTTTAACTATATTTGTTATATTTTTCTAATTATTCAAAACATTCAAAAATAAATTTAAAAATTACCAAATTATTAATTTCATTTTTCCAATGATTTGCCTCATTAGCTTTAAACAATGCTGGCAGCATTATAGGAAATAATAAATGGCTGTAATTTGGGGTGATTAGGGAGTGAATTGTTTCACTGTTCCATAATTGGAGTGCTCGTTCAGCTACCTAAATATGGAAAAATAAAAAAATTAAAAATAGAAGGATCGAGAATTTGAAGAAAACCAAAATTTTATTAAACATTCCGTAATTAATTGTGGTTTGTTTCGGGAACTAATTTTATAGTATTGCAGTATAAACAAGGGATATTTACTAAATTTTCCGGAAAGTATGTGTCATATATAAAATACATTTTCTTGAAATGTATTTTATTTCCGGAAAGAATTGTATTTTG
Organism: Meloidogyne luci; assembly: GCA_902706615.1. Classification (NCBI taxonomy): domain Eukaryota; kingdom Metazoa; phylum Nematoda; class Chromadorea; order Rhabditida; family Meloidogynidae; genus Meloidogyne; species Meloidogyne luci. The sequence goes on along the minus strand of CACSLI010000091.1, from coordinate 2,965,475 downwards.
CTTCCGGAAGGTATTTTACATTTTTATGGTGTAAATGGAATTTGCCGTAAAAAATACATTTCAGGAAAGTTTGTATTTTGTTTCCGGAATGGTTTATACAATTTTTTCAATATAAATCGAATTTTCCGGAAACTAAATATTAAATAGTTCCTGAATGTATTTTTTATTGTCATATACAAAATACATTTTCTTGAATGTATTTTGTTTCCGGAAAGATTTTATTTCACGAATATTTAAATTACCCTAAAATGCAGACTTGACGCGCATTTTCCCAAATGTCGAAAGAGTGGCTTACAAATTAAATTAAATTCGTTATTTCCAATTCGACTCAATATTTCTTCTATTTCTGTTATTAATAAAACCTTTAAAAATATTTTTTATTTTAATTTTAAGGCAAATTTACTTCTTTAGCCGAATAATCTTTAGGCCATTTTCCAAGTAAATAATCAAAAGTAGGCTTTACAAGGCTAAAATCTTTTTCGATAAATAAAGCAACACAATTTGAAAGTTGAGCAAAATATATTAAATAAGTTCTTGGCTTGTGTAGGGGAAGTAATATTTTTAAGAAAAAGTGGCGATGTTCGGGTTTTAGAGGAACGCAGAAACTGAAAAAATTTAAATAAGCTTGTAAATTAGTTAAGAGGAACTGGAAGAAAAAACCTTCATGTTTCCTAATATTCTGATGAAGTTGAGTAGGAAAAAATGATTAAAGAGAGTTTGAGGGATATTAATCAGAGGATACTATTATTACTTGGAAGATCTTTTATAAAACACAATTACATAAAAACAGGAAAGATAGGAAAATACAATCCTTTTTGAAAAAAAAAACAAAACAATTTCCGGAGAGGAAATAAAATAAATAATTTTTTAGAACTTTGAACGCCCATGCAACGTAATGTTAAGGGCTTAAGAAACATATTTTAAGAGGATTGTTATCCAATCCTCGCTCCAAAAATTCGTCACCATTCATCAAGCTAGTTTAGGAGAAATTCAATTTTATTAAATAAAATTAAATTTATTTATCTAATATTAAGTAGAACACGAAATTTTTTTATATAATTGAACAGCCTCAGATACAGAAGTCAAAGAAATGTTTCTTAGATGCAGAGGTCAAATTAAATAATTTACCCATTAATTATATCTCCAAGAATTTCCAAAATTTCCGAAACACCTTTACACTGCCTATTTTCATATACATGTTCCAACAACAACCACCCCATCCTTTTGCGTATCTCAGGCCTTAAAGGCACCAATTTACTGTAGAGTATGTGAACCACTTTTTTGAGTTGTTGTCTTTCTCTGGGGTCTTCTGAGTGAAATAATTCTAATAAATCTCCAATAAATTTCGAATTAAATTCAGTAAATTTAGTAAGATCGCCATCACCCCATTTTTCAATTAATAAATGTAGTAAACGATAAACTTGAAGTAAATGAGGCCAATTGGACTCTAAATGGGAGCTGGATGTTAGACGAGAATCTAGACCAATATCTGTTAGTTCTTCTGTTGCTGAATTATCTTGTGTTTCGCTTGGAGGGAGAATTCTGAAAAAAAATTTTTTGCTAACTACATAATATATCAAAATAGATTTAAGCTTTTATTTAAGCAAAACATTTAATCCAATGTCAAGCCACTTTTGTAAAGTTCAGTGAATTTATTTTTGGGGTGAGGATTAATGGCAAATCCTCGCTATAATAAAAGGTACTTCTAGTGGAGTTCCTAATAAATTGATTAAATATCCACATAACTGGTAATATTCGTGAAAAACAATTCTACTCAAAAATATTGGCCGTAAATTATATTTTAGATTTTAGCTGTTTAAGTATATTTGGTGTCTGGTTTTGTATTATTTTTATTAAAAATTCCAACCTGAATAAATTTAACCGGACAATATCAACCAGTCCACGTCTTAAATCGTCCTCATCTTCCAATTTTTTTGAAGAACTATTAGAAACCCATTCAATTACTTCCTCTAAAGCATTCGTTTTTACTAATCTCTCATTAATTTTTTCTTCATTCTCCCCCTCTCCCCACTCCACAAATTGTTGGCATTGTTGTATTTTTTGTAGTAAAATTTTTTTGATTTCTGAATTGTTCGACTCCTTTAGAGGTGGAAGGGGAAGCTGAAATTTAAACAGATTTACGTACAAAAATTTTTTTCCCCGGTTAACTTACCATGATAGAAGAACCTTTATTCTCCCCTTCAGCCTTCCCACAAACTTGCTCATTCCCTTTCCTTCTACATTCTCTGCTTAATTTTCTGGATTCGCTTGGAATACTGACTGAATAAGAAGGACGACGGTCTGCTAACAATTGTGCTAGTGATTTTGGAATTGTTTTGTTATTATTGTCATTATTTAAAGTAGTGTTAAGAGGTGAACATGTTGGAATATTAAACATATTTTCTGAAAATAATATAAATAATATTCGGTATTTTCCGGAAAATTAGAGAAGAAAATACAAAGTATTTCCGGAATAAATACGGAAAAAGAAAAATACAAAAAAGTATTTTCCTGAAAAACACAAATTCTTTCCGGAAAGAGAAATAGAAAGAAATAAAGTTTCCGGAAAGAAAATACATATATTACCTTCCGGAAAAGTTAAAAAGAAAATACAAAATAAATTTTTTCCGGAAGAAATACAAAATTATATTTTTATTCACTTCCTTAGAACACAAATTCTTTCCGGAAAGAAAAATACAGATTCCTATTAATTATTCCAGAAAGAAAATACACGACCATCCGGAAAGTAAATTCATCTGATAGCATAAATATAGAAATAATATATTTTCCGGAAAAATATATTTTCCGGAAAGAAAACACAAAATTACAAGTTTTACAAGACTGGAATAGATACTGACAGTAAAACACACTTTACACTAATAATTTTAAATCACTGACTCTCCCTAAAACATTTTCCTACATTTAAATAAAATAATTTATTAACTTGCTAGTCATTCATTTTTTGCTTATTTTTAAATATTTTTTAGCGCGTGACTTTTAAATAATTTTTTTATTATTTTTCTAAATTCTCCAAACACAAAATTAAATTTAGAGACACAGTGATTTCTCTGATTTTTGTCCAAATAAATTTCCTTGAATTTATTTAAATATTTAAAGACAGAAATTGGTGGAAGGCAGTGGTGGTCGTGTAGTTTTTTTATTGTTTCCCGTGACTTTTTGCACTGCTTTGGGAATGCCCCTCTCTTAAGTCTTTCCTTCCACGTTCCTTTTGTGTTACCACGAGATTTTTTATATTAAAAGTGGTTGGTATTTAAGGACAAAAAATGCGCACAAAAATTGCGGATAAAAATTTCAAATTATTTACGGATAAAAACTTGCGGACAAAGTTGTCTCGCCTGGTTTCTGAAGCAAATCTCAAAAAAAAATTTTTTCTGATTTCAGAAACAGAAGCATAGAATTATTGGAGCTATGAAGATACTAAAGGGATAAAGAAAAATTATCTGATGAAATCTTTCTAAGAAAATCTTTCTAAGAGAGAGGGGGGCATTTATTCAAAAACAGAAAGCAAGCTTCGAAGCATGCTCTATTTTAAATTAAGAATTTTAAATAGATTTTCTGAAGCAAGCTTAAATAAAAAATAAATATGGCTGCATTTGTACTTAATCATTCCCTCCCGTGGGCGTAGAATGGGATTCGACTGCCCCTCGTGTTTATGCAGCTTGTGTAAAAAAAGGGAAAGAGAGAGGTGTTCCCCCTAACGCCGTTCGCGACTGAAAACCAAGCAAAAGCACATGGTGCAAATTTAAAAAAAATGTGTAATGTAGAGAGGTGGATATCTGAATGGAAATATAAAATTGGTGGAAGAAAAAATTATTTGAAAAAATGTGTTTAAAAAAGAAGAAAAAATGTTGTTAATGCATTAAAGGCCAAGAATAAATTTTTTTCTAATTTTACGAGGGGAATTTTTTATTTCTTTTTTTTTCTGACAAATCTAATGAATAATTGGGGATTTTACTTTATGATAGAATTTTGAAACATCATCCCACCACCCCTATACCTCCAACAAGATTAAGGGTGATTATGTAAGAAAAGGAAGTACAAGCTAGCTAATGAAGGGGGTCGAAGGTAGATTGTTTGAAACATTCTTGAACTAGTCTTAGAAAAAAATTAAAAGAAAAAAAGAATCTAGTAGCTTTGAAATTTTGAGATAAACACTAGGTTTGTGAAGAAATATTACAGAAACTATTTTAAGTTGGGATGGGTGGATATATTTTAAAACCGGAAGCAAGCTTCTGAAACCAGGCACTGTTTAATTTCCCAAACACTCTTACAGACTCTCATTCTCTGTCATCTTAAAAATCAAAAAAAAATGGAAGATAAATTTTTTAGGGTGAAACGACCATAAATTTCTTTAAATAAAAGTTAAAATAATGAAACAATAAAAAATTTTTAATTTATCAAAAATAAAATTAATTTATCAAAAAATTTTTATATGCGCATTTTTATGGTCGTCTATCTCAATAAATTTGGAGGGTAGTTAGGGGTTCCCCAAACATTTTTAAATAATAAATTGGGGGAGTAAATTGAATTTTTCTTCTTTAAATAGTAAATAAATTTAAAAATATTTCTTTTTCAGTCTGTGATGTTCAGTGACGAATGTGGTCTTTCCTAAAACCAAAAAAGAGAAAATAATTTTAGAAAGAGACAGTCGTTCCCCCAAAAAAGACGAACCACTTTTTTGGAAAGAGAGAAGGTTAACGGCTTCCCCAAAAATTTTTTTGTCAAGTCTTGTGTCTTTTTTATGTTTATATTTTTGGCAAATAATAAAAAAATGGAGGTGGAGTAGAGAGATCACATTTTCCAACTCATTCCTAAACCTTAGGTTTCCCTTTATGTTTATGACAAGATTTTATCACCTAATCATTTATTCCCTGAAATAAAACCTACCCTGAATCACGGCTGTATTGGGGAAGGTTATTGAACAATAAAGTCAAATGAGACTTTAGTTCAAGAAAAGATATTTAACGAGAGAAGGTGCTCATGCAATGTAGCAGGTATTTGGGGAACTACCATTTTAAAAATATTTAAACAGTTACGGAAACCCCCAAAAAATTTCCGTAAACAATGAAAGACAGAGCGGAAACTGAAGAGGTCCCTTACCCATGGATCGGATTTTCTTTTAGGAAACCCCCACACACTGTCGAATTACCGTCTTAAAAATATTTACTTTGATATAATTAAAGTTGCAGAAGAGAGCCCATCTCTGATATATAGCATGCCACCCAAAGGAGGATTCTTTTTTTTAGGAAACCCTTGCATTCCCGGTTTAAAAATATTTACTTTAAGTATATTTTTAAACTTGAGGGTTTCCCTCCTTGTTTACAACAAAATTTCGTTCGTTATTTTTCTTCTAATCCCGACAAAGTTCAAGGGGACTTTATTGTTTATATAAAATTTATTTTTTCCTTCCTTCATAAATCACGTAAATAATGGGCAAAAAATTAAAAACATCACGGGTTTTGGAAGAACATTTTTACCTTTTTTTTATCTTTTTTGGGGGTTCCCTTTATGAACTTTGAATTAAAAAAGAGAGAAAATTGAGAATAACAACCGTCTATAAAAACCGATTAAAAAAGGGCAAGAAGGACAAGAAAGGAAGGAATTAAAAATTTATTTTAGGGTGTTCCTCACAAAGTATGTCAAACCCCAAAATATCAATTTTTAATAGATCAATGTTGAAATTCAAAATTTTTAAGAGAATATTTGATGGAATAAAATTTAAATATCGAGGCTCTCAGGTAAACGGATCGTAAATCTTTTTATTTCGTTCCGAAACAAATTGAAAGAACGATATAAATAACGGAACGAAATTTGACCAATCTAATCCCGTTCCTCGAAACTCCGACCCAAAAGTCAATCCCGACCCGAGCCTCGACATTCCCTCCTTTGCAAACCCCGATCCCCGACACCTCCGACCCCAAACGATCAGGGAGCTACCCTAATTTCAATTATCATCCACCCCTACAGAAACTGATTGACAGTCATTTTAATTTCGATCATTTGAGACGATTATTGCCAGTTTATTGTAACCAAAAAAAAATCAGTTGATAATAAATAATTTAAAAAGAACATTTAATATTTTTTTTGACAAAAATTAAATTGGGTATTTTGTTTTTATTTTTTTGTGTGTAATATTTTAAAGGGTCAGGAATTTCCTCAGATTTTGACTTGATATTTTTAAGAGTTTTGATTATTTTTGTTTAAAAATATTTTTATAGAAATAAATGTGTTATCTCTAAATTTGTGACAGATAAAAAATAAGGGGTTTCCCTAGATGTTCTTTTAAAATAAAAACAAAATAAAAATAATAACGAGTAAAATATTGGGGGAGTATTTATTTTTAATCTAGAAGAAAAAGTATTTTTAAAATTTGTGTTTTTTTCCGGAAAATACAGTTATTAGTTAATAATGTTATGTATAGTTCCGGAAAGTATGAAATTAATATTGATACTTTAGAAATAGTATTTCCGGAAAATACATATACTTTTGGAAAATAAATTCCGTAAATATTTAAAGTTTCCGGAATACTTGCATTTTTCCGGAAAATATACAGGAAAATACAGCAGGTATTTTCCTGAATATTTTAGCAATGTATTTTTTCATTTCCGGAAAGTTATAGATTCAGGATATTTTATTTCCGGAAAAAAATATTTTTAAACAATACTTGTATTTTTCCGGAAAAAATCAGAAAGTTCCGGAATATAACATGTATTTTCTTAAGCTTATATTAATGTATTTTACATTTCCGAAAAATACATACATATTATAATCTGTATTTTCCGGAACTTGTATTAATTAAATATTTTAGTCAATTTAAATAATTTTAAACTGGTTTTGCTTCTACTCCGCAAAGAGTTTCTCCCAAATTTTTAAACATTGCCATCTTAAATAAATAGAATTTAATAAAATCTTTTCTAATATTGTAGTTTCATACCCTTTTTTGTTCCATTTGTTCAACACCATTTTTCTCAATAAACGTCAGAACATTCGAGTATAATTGTTTAATTTGAAGTGTTGGCGTTTTGTCTGGTCCTATTGAAAAGGAGCACAAATCAAGTAAAGTCGAGAGAATCCACTGGCAACAAAGAAGTCGAAATCGGCACTTTAGAAAGGAGGGAGGTTTATTAAAATTAAACATAAATATTGTACTTTTCCGGAAATATTTATCTTATTTCCGAAACATTATTAGAGTTTTCCGAAACATAAATTAACACAAAAAAATTTTTTATGTAGGTATTCCTTAAGCATTTATTCAATTTCCGGAAATTTAATTATTTGCCATAAAAATTTATTTAATTTCCAAAAATTCAAAATTTCTACTTGTATTTTATCAATTCCCTGTCCTTGGCACTCCAACGGAACTTGCCATCTGTGGAACCGATTTTCCCTCTGTAAATGAGCAAAAGCCTTTTCTACGTGTAACAGAGCTATTTCTGTCCATGATTTTTGTTTCCTGTCTTCAAGACAAATTTTTCTGGAACAAAAAGCCAATCCAACTGCCAACGCTGTATCACTGTATTTTTTAGCTTTTCTCGAATTCCGGAAATTTTTACCTCTGCAATAAATTCTGAGGACATTTGCGCACAATCGCGTTATGTTGCCTTGCTCTAGCCATATCCCCATGACGCCAGTGAAGGGCACTGCTTAATAAATGAGCCCACCAGGTGCATAGCTCATCACCTGCTGAAGAATTCGATGACAATAAAATATCTGAGAGAGCTAGAAAATTGACTTTTAGATTAATTATTCATGAAGCTTTATCTCGTCTACATCAATAAGGTCGGGGTTTGGGCGGGGTTTGGAGATTCTCCCACTCAGAGATCGGGTTTCTGGTTAGAAAAGAAGTAATGTCGGGTATGGAGATTTTCTCGAGCCGGATTTAGAGTCGGAAAAGGCCTATTTTAGGTAAACCATGACCTCGCTAGTTTACATACCTTCACTATCCGTCCTGCTAGATTCCCCTATATTCTCCTTGCACTTCACACTCGTATCATTCCCATTAGCAATGCAAATTTGTAATAAAAGCTGTGAACGTTCTACAAAATCAGGTACACGTAGACCCTCAGATGAGTCGATTTGTGTTAACAAAGCATCGAGTAAATGAATTTTGAATGCGTCCCGTAAAACTTCTAGAGGCTTGGCTGGAAGGGGTTTGTGTCAAATGAGTTTATTAAAATTAATTTTCCTACCAGAATGTGTTGAATCAGTAAACGGAAAATTAGTCTGTCGTTGAGCTCCACTCCCGTCTAATATAGCAGCCAAACGAAGAGGGTCAGCGAGGAACTTGCGCGCTAAAGGGTGAAAAGCCCATTGAAGAGAATAAATTTGTTCTGTATTTCCTTCCAAACGATGACTTTTGGTGACATGTCGTCTAGGAAATAATAAAATTTTCTCTATTTTGTTTCCGGAAATTTTAAATTGGAAAAAGACAACAGTAATTTAGTTTTGTGTCATATAAAACCTTGTATTTTGTACGATATTTCTTTCATTTTTCCCTGATTTTAAAATTTACCTTCGACAAAATTTCCGGAAAAAATTTAAGTAAACTTTAATTTCATAAAATATTCAGATGTGTTTTAAGAGCTAACTTTTCCAGAAAACCTTGTATTTTATACAAAACCGGTCCAAATTGTTTTCAGTGATGGGTATTTGGCATTTGTTTGGCTCCGAGCTTTTAAATTCTTGGCTCCGACTCCGGGGTTTTCAAAATTTTAGCTCCGGAGCCATACCAAGCACTGGTTGTTCTGACACGACGAAAGGATTTTTCATACCGGAATTGAGAAAATAGCTTTTATCAATATATCATGATTCTGGGCTAACGGATTTTTCATATGTATGTGGATCAGTGGTCAAAAAAATATCTTACAATTGATTATTACGAGGATTTAATAAAAATCCTCTTTCCAAAAATTACTTCTCTTTTCTCCTCTAATTTTTGTTAACATTCAAATTAAAGTTTTGCTTAAGTAATATTTAAACTCTATAATTATATATTATGCAAATTATTAATTTTACTCAAAAAGATATTTTTCTAGAATTAACACTACAATCGAAGCACAATAGAATTAAACCAAAGTTTGATCTATTCCGGAAATAAAATTTTCCGGAAAATTTTTCATTTATTGTCTTTTTAAAATACTCACTTTGCTCTCCTAAAGAAATAACCTGCTATAGGCAAGCGCAACCACCGCGGCAAGCATAACCTACAGCGGATAGCAGCACATGCATACATTTCAGCTCTAAGTGCGTGTGATATTGCAGATGATCCAGCTGACTGAAAAATTTATAAAAAAATTTTCCTTTAAAATTTTTCTACTTCGGCTAGATTTGCCGCTAGCAAAGCTATGTTAAGGGCCCCACGTTGTGTCAACCTGGGAAAAAAATTTTTTTTGATGAATGAGTTAAAAAATTACCCAATTCCATCCACCCCTAATAAATGTAGTTGATGTAACTGATTGTAAACCATTGAGGTTGCTGCATGACTCCGACAAACCGATTTTTGTGACTGAAGACTGGAACGGCGACGACGGGCAAACCAACGGCCAATCCAGAGAACGTTTAATAAATGACGAATTATCTTGTAAAAAAATTCCGGAAGGAAAAATAAAATATTTACCTGCCAAATGAGAGACATCCACTCATCTAGAGCTCCGGAGCTAAAAATTTAGCTCCGGAGCTAAAATTTTGAAAACCCCGGAGTCGGAGCCAAGAATTTAAAAGCTCGGAGCCAAACAAATGCCAAATACCCATCACTGAAAACAATTTGGACCGGTTTTGTATAAAATACAAGGTTTTCTGGAAAAGTTAGCTCTTAAAACACATCTGAATATTTTATGAAATTAAAGTTTACTTAAATTTTTTCCGGAAATTTTGTCGAAGGTAAATTTTAAAATCAGGGAAAAATGAAAGAAATATCGTACAAAATACAAGGTTTTATATGACACAAAACTAAATTACTGTTGTCTTTTTCCAATTTAAAATTTCCGGAAACAAAATAGAGAAAATTTTATTATTTCCTAGACGACATGTCACCAAAAGTCATCGTTTGGAAGGAAATACAGAACAAATTTATTCTCTTCAATGGGCTTTTCACCCTTTAGCGCGCAAGTTCCTCGCTGACCCTCTTCGTTTGGCTGCTATATTAGACGGGAGTGGAGCTCAACGACAGACTAATTTTCCGTTTACTGATTCAACACATTCTGGTAGGAAAATTAATTTTAATAAACTCATTTGACACAAACCCCTTCCAGCCAAGCCTCTAGAAGTTTTACGGGACGCATTCAAAATTCATTTACTCGATGCTTTGTTAACACAAATCGACTCATCTGAGGGTCTACGTGTACCTGATTTTGTAGAACGTTCACAGCTTTTATTACAAATTTGCATTGCTAATGGGAATGATACGAGTGTGAAGTGCAAGGAGAATATAGGGGAATCTAGCAGGACGGATAGTGAAGGTATGTAAACTAGCGAGGTCATGGTTTACCTAAAATAGGCCTTTTCCGACTCTAAATCCGGCTCGAGAAAATCTCCATACCCGACATTACTTCTTTTCTAACCAGAAACCCGATCTCTGAGTGGGAGAATCTCCAAACCCCGCCCAAACCCCGACCTTATTGATGTAGACGAGATAAAGCTTCATGAATAATTAATCTAAAAGTCAATTTTCTAGCTCTCTCAGATATTTTATTGTCATCGAATTCTTCAGCAGGTGATGAGCTATGCACCTGGTGGGCTCATTTATTAAGCAGTGCCCTTCACTGGCGTCATGGGGATATGGCTAGAGCAAGGCAACATAACGCGATTGTGCGCAAATGTCCTCAGAATTTATTGCAGAGGTAAAAATTTCCGGAATTCGAGAAAAGCTAAAAAATACAGTGATACAGCGTTGGCAGTTGGATTGGCTTTTTGTTCCAGAAAAATTTGTCTTGAAGACAGGAAACAAAAATCATGGACAGAAATAGCTCTGTTACACGTAGAAAAGGCTTTTGCTCATTTACAGAGGGAAAATCGGTTCCACAGATGGCAAGTTCCGTTGGAGTGCCAAGGACAGGGAATTGATAAAATACAAGTAGAAATTTTGAATTTTTGGAAATTAAATAAATTTTTATGGCAAATAATTAAATTTCCGGAAATTGAATAAATGCTTAAGGAATACCTACATAAAAAATTTTTTTGTGTTAATTTATGTTTCGGAAAACTCTAATAATGTTTCGGAAATAAGATAAATATTTCCGGAAAAGTACAATATTTATGTTTAATTTTAATAAACCTCCCTCCTTTCTAAAGTGCCGATTTCGACTTCTTTGTTGCCAGTGGATTCTCTCGACTTTACTTGATTTGTGCTCCTTTTCAATAGGACCAGACAAAACGCCAACACTTCAAATTAAACAATTATACTCGAATGTTCTGACGTTTATTGAGAAAAATGGTGTTGAACAAATGGAACAAAAAAGGGTATGAAACTACAATATTAGAAAAGATTTTATTAAATTCTATTTATTTAAGATGGCAATGTTTAAAAATTTGGGAGAAACTCTTTGCGGAGTAGAAGCAAAACCAGTTTAAAATTATTTAAATTGACTAAAATATTTAATTAATACAAGTTCCGGAAAATACAGATTATAATATGTATGTATTTTTCGGAAATGTAAAATACATTAATATAAGCTTAAGAAAATACATGTTATATTCCGGAACTTTCTGATTTTTTCCGGAAAAATACAAGTATTGTTTAAAAATATTTTTTTCCGGAAATAAAATATCCTGAATCTATAACTTTCCGGAAATGAAAAAATACACCCCAAACGATCAGGGAGCTACCCTAATTTCAATTATCATCCACCCCTACAGAAACTGATTGACAGTCATTTTAATTTCGATCATTTGAGACGATTATTGCCAGTTTATTGTAACCAAAAAAAAATCAGTTGATAATAAATAATTTAAAAAGAACATTTAATATTTTTTTTGACAAAAATTAAATTGGGTATTTTGTTTTTATTTTTTTGTGTGTAATATTTTAAAGGGTCAGGAATTTCCTCAGATTTTGACTTGATATTTTTAAGAGTTTTGATTATTTTTGTTTAAAAATATTTTTATAGAAATAAATGTGTTATCTCTAAATTTGTGACAGATAAAAAATAAGGGGTTTCCCTAGATGTTCTTTTAAAATAAAAACAAAATAAAAATAATAACGAGTAAAATATTGGGGGAGTATTTATTTTTAATCTAGAAGAAAAAGTATTTTTAAAATTTGTGTTTTTTTCCGGAAAATACAGTTATTAGTTAATAATGTTATGTATAGTTCCGGAAAGTATGAAATTAATATTGATACTTTAGAAATAGTATTTCCGGAAAATACATATACTTTTGGAAAATAAATTCCGTAAATATTTAAAGTTTCCGGAATACTTGCATTTTTCCGGAAAATATACAGGAAAATACAGCAGGTATTTTCCTGAATATTTTAGCAATGTATTTTTTCATTTCCGGAAAGTTATAGATTCAGGATATTTTATTTCCGGAAAAAAATATTTTTAAACAATACTTGTATTTTTCCGGAAAAAATCAGAAAGTTCCGGAATATAACATGTATTTTCTTAAGCTTATATTAATGTATTTTACATTTCCGAAAAATACATACATATTATAATCTGTATTTTCCGGAACTTGTATTAATTAAATATTTTAGTCAATTTAAATAATTTTAAACTGGTTTTGCTTCTACTCCGCAAAGAGTTTCTCCCAAATTTTTAAACATTGCCATCTTAAATAAATAGAATTTAATAAAATCTTTTCTAATATTGTAGTTTCATACCCTTTTTTGTTCCATTTGTTCAACACCATTTTTCTCAATAAACGTCAGAACATTCGAGTATAATTGTTTAATTTGAAGTGTTGGCGTTTTGTCTGGTCCTATTGAAAAGGAGCACAAATCAAGTAAAGTAGAAAGAATCCACTGGCAACAAAGAAGTCGAAATCGGCACTTTAGAAAGGAGGGAGGTTTATTAAAATTAAACATAAATATTGTACTTTTCCGGAAATATTTATCTTATTTCCGAAACATTATTAGAGTTTTCCGAAACATAAATTAACACAAAAAAATTTTTTATGTAGGTATTCCTTAAGCATTTATTCAATTTCCGGAAATTTAATTATTTGCCATAAAAATTTATTTAATTTCCAAAAATTCAAAATTTCTACTTGTATTTTATCAATTCCCTGTCCTTGGCACTCCAACGGAACTTGCCATCTGTGGAACCGATTTTCCCTCTGTAAATGAGCAAAAGCCTTTTCTACGTGTAACAGAGCTATTTCTGTCCATGATTTTTGTTTCCTGTCTTCAAGACAAATTTTTCTGGAACAAAAAGCCAATCCAACTGCCAACGCTGTATCACTGTATTTTTTAGCTTTTCTCGAATTCCGGAAATTTTTACCTCTGCAATAAATTCTGAGGACATTTGCGCACAATCGCGTTATGTTGCCTTGCTCTAGCCATATCCCCATGACGCCAGTGAAGGGCACTGCTTAATAAATGAGCCCACCAGGTGCATAGCTCATCACCTGCTGAAGAATTCGATGACAATAAAATATCTGAGAGAGCTAGAAAATTGACTTTTAGATTAATTATTCATGAAGCTTTATCTCGTCTACATCAATAAGGTCGGGGTTTGGGCGGGGTTTGGAGATTCTCCCACTCAGAGATCGGGTTTCTGGTTAGAAAAGAAGTAATGTCGGGTATGGAGATTTTCTCGAGCCGGATTTAGAGTCGGAAAAGGCCTATTTTAGGTAAACCATGACCTCGCTAGTTTACATACCTTCACTATCCGTCCTGCTAGATTCCCCTATATTCTCCTTGCACTTCACACTCGTATCATTCCCATTAGCAATGCAAATTTGTAATAAAAGCTGTGAACGTTCTACAAAATCAGGTACACGTAGACCCTCAGATGAGTCGATTTGTGTTAACAAAGCATCGAGTAAATGAATTTTGAATGCGTCCCGTAAAACTTCTAGAGGCTTGGCTGGAAGGGGTTTGTGTCAAATGAGTTTATTAAAATTAATTTTCCTACCAGAATGTGTTGAATCAGTAAACGGAAAATTAGTCTGTCGTTGAGCTCCACTCCCGTCTAATATAGCAGCCAAACGAAGAGGGTCAGCGAGGAACTTGCGCGCTAAAGGGTGAAAAGCCCATTGAAGAGAATAAATTTGTTCTGTATTTCCTTCCAAACGATGACTTTTGGTGACATGTCGTCTAGGAAATAATAAAATTTTCTCTATTTTGTTTCCGGAAATTTTAAATTGGAAAAAGACAACAGTAATTTAGTTTTGTGTCATATAAAACCTTGTATTTTGTACGATATTTCTTTCATTTTTCCCTGATTTTAAAATTTACCTTCGACAAAATTTCCGGAAAAAATTTAAGTAAACTTTAATTTCATAAAATATTCAGATGTGTTTTAAGAGCTAACTTTTCCAGAAAACCTTGTATTTTATACAAAACCGGTCCAAATTGTTTTCAGTGATGGGTATTTGGCATTTGTTTGGCTCCGAGCTTTTAAATTCTTGGCTCCGACTCCGGGGTTTTCAAAATTTTAGCTCCGGAGCTAAATTTTTAGCTCCGGAGCTCTAGATGAGTGGATGTCTCTCATTTGGCAGGTAAATATTTTATTTTTCCTTCCGGAATTTTTTTACAAGATAATTCGTCATTTATTAAACGTTCTCTGGATTGGCCGTTGGTTTGCCCGTCGTCGCCGTTCCAGTCTTCAGTCACAAAAATCGGTTTGTCGGAGTCATGCAGCAACCTCAATGGTTTACAATCAGTTACATCAACTACATTTATTAGGGGTGGATGGAATTGGGTAATTTTTTAACTCATTCATCAAAAAAAATTTTTTTCCCAGGTTGACACAACGTGGGGCCCTTAACATAGCTTTGCTAGCGGCAAATCTAGCCGAAGTAGACTAAAAGAAATGTTGGCAACTGAAGATAATACAAAAGTTGGGGAATTCTCAGAAAATTCCAAAAAAAAATTTTTTCTTCAAGCTAAGCAAATCAGCTACCCTCCGAAGAGCTGTAGAAAACATTCATTCATTACGAGCTAAAAATGCAGAGTTGGCAGGAGAAAATGGGAGATTGAGACGGGCTTTGGAAATGGCTGGCTTGAGGGATACAGGAAAAATGGGAGGAATAAATAAAACTTCAACAATGATTGTTGGGCAACATACTGAACAACCAGAAATATTATTGAAAGGGCCTAATATGGTAGAAAAATTTTAAAAAATATTTAAAAAATACAAAAATAGAGGAAAGAGTTTAATACAATTTTGATCTCTGGAATTATCCCAGCAACTTTCTGGGGGTTTTAAATGATAGGCCTGACATGGGCAAACTCTTTAAAAACAAAATTTAACTTTAACGAAACAGAAATAGAAACGAAATAAAATTTCGTTAACGAACCGAATCAAGTCGGAAAGTGTTTCGAAACGAATCTTAAAAAATTTACGATCAGCTCTAAGAAGGTATACATCAAAAATTTGGGGTTCGAAAGAAATAAGAAATTCCAAAATAGTGGTATAATTGTAACCTCTATCTACTTAATATATTTTATTTGAAATAATGAATTATTTAAGTCTAGTGGAATAATTTTCCTTATTGTCAAGCTTCCAAAAAATAACAAAATTTTTGGGTCGGGGATTAATACAAATCCCTACAAATTCTTTTATCTTCCGATATACGAAAAAAGTTTTGATATCCGACTTTTGAGCCAGTTCTGATTCCTGGCTCTCCCAATTTCGGACACTTCTGACTGTTCCGACCCAGCTCTGATTTAAGGTTTCATCTTAGCGGAAGTGTAGCTTTTATTATCAGCGTTTGTCGTCGCTTCTTGCGATTTTTATTTATTGAAGATTTTTAACCCTCGCCTAATCTGCTGAAATAATTATAACTCTAATAAAATAAATAAATTTAACAACTAATTGTAAGAAACTGGGAGTCGAAAAACTGGCATACCTCAAACTTGCAGTTCGGTTAAATACGATTAAGCATAAAACTTATTTTCCCAATTAAAAAATATAAGAGGATCGCTAGCAAATCCTCGTTCCAAAAATTTCATCTATAAAAAATTGTTATTTTTTATTACAATTAAGATAAAATTATATAAATTAAATTCATTTATTTAATATTGTGTAGAAAACAAAAAATTAAAAATTAATTTTTAACAGCAAAGAAGCCGCATTTCTTCCTCAATCAAAAAGTGTAACAACAATAACACTTCAATTTCTTCAACAAATGTTCCTTCAGTTGTTGGCCCCCGAGATCAATCACCTTGTGTGTTTATGTTTGTGTGTTTATGTTCCTTTTATTAATTTATAATCCCTTGGCTTTTCTCTTCACCGAAAATTCAACAAATTCTTCAACTTTTGGAGCAGATTTACAGGAAAACACGGCTATTTTTGGAAGACATCGAACATTGACGGGCGATTTTAGCTCCGGAGCTCTAGATGAGTGGATGATTTAGCTCCGGAGTTCGATGTTCGATGTCTTCCAAAAATAGCCGTGTTTTCCTGTAAATCTGCTCCAAAAGTTGAAGAATTTGTTGAATTTTCGGTGAAGAGAAAAGCCAAGGGATTATAAATTAATAAAAGGAACATAAACACACAAAGGGTGACACGTGATTGATCTCGGGGGCCAACAACTGAAGGAACATTTGTTGAAGAAATTGAAGTGTTATTGTTGTTACACTTTTTGATTGAGGAAGAAATGCGGCTTCTTTGCTGTTAAAAATTAATTTTTAATTTTTTGTTTTCTACACAATATTAAATAAATGAATTTAATTTATATAATTTTATCTTAATTGTAATAAAAAATAACAATTTTTTATAGATGAAATTTTTGGAACGAGGATTTGCTAGCGATCCTCTTATATTTTTTAATTGGGAAAATAAGTTTTATGCTTAATCGTATTTAACCGAACTGCAAGTTTGAGGTATGCCAGTTTTTCGACTCCCAGTTTCTTACAATTAGTTGTTAAATTTATTTATTTTATTAGAGTTATAATTATTTCAGCAGATTAGGCGAGGGTTAAAAATCTTCAATAAATAAAAATCGCAAGAAGCGACGACAAACGCTGATAATAAAAGCTACACTTCCGCTAAGATGAAACCTTAAATCAGAGCTGGGTCGGAACAGTCAGAAGTGTCCGAAATTGGGAGAGCCAGGAATCAGAACTGGCTCAAAAGTCGGATATCAAAACTTTTTTCGTATATCGGAAGATAAAAGAATTTGTAGGGATTTGTATTAATCCCCGACCCAAAAATTTTGTTATTTTTTGGAAGCTTGACAATAAGGAAAATTATTCCACTAGACTTAAATAATTCATTATTTCAAATAAAATATATTAAGTAGATAGAGGTTACAATTATACCACTATTTTGGAATTTCTTATTTCTTTCGAACCCCAAATTTTTGATGTATACCTTCTTAGAGCTGATCGTAAATTTTTTAAGATTCGTTTCGAAACACTTTCCGACTTGATTCGGTTCGTTAACGAAATTTTATTTCGTTTCTATTTCTGTTTCGTTAAAGTTAAATTTTGTTTTTAAAGAGTTTGCCCATGTCAGGCCTATCATTTAAAACCCCCAGAAAGTTGCTGGGATAATTCCAGAGATCAAAATTGTATTAAACTCTTTCCTCTATTTTTGTATTTTTTAAATATTTTTTAAAATTTTTCTACCATATTAGGCCCTTTCAATAATATTTCTGGTTGTTCAGTATGTTGCCCAACAATCATTGTTGAAGTTTTATTTATTCCTCCCATTTTTCCTGTATCCCTCAAGCCAGCCATTTCCAAAGCCCGTCTCAATCTCCCATTTTCTCCTGCCAACTCTGCATTTTTAGCTCGTAATGAATGAATGTTTTCTACAGCTCTTCGGAGGGTAGCTGATTTGCTTAGCTTGAAGAAAAAATTTTTTTTTGGAATTTTCTGAGAATTCCCCAACTTTTGTATTATCTTCAGTTGCCAACATTTCTTTTAGTTGATTAATTCGATCATTTATAGAGCACCTATATTTCTTTTCGATTAAATTGTGTGCTGTACGTCTCTCTGTTTTGTGTGCTTAAATGGTGGATTTAATGTTTTATTCCGATTTGGTATATCTGTTAAATTCTGATTTTTATTTCTGATACTTTTATTCTGACTTTCAAAATTCTGATTTGTAAATTTGAATTTTTATTCTGATTCATAATTCTGACTTTCGATTCTGATTTTTTATTCTGATTTGTAAATTCTGATTTTTGAATTCTGATTTTTAAATTCATATTCATAATTCTGATTTCTAATTCTGGTTTTTGAATTCTGGTATTTAAATTCTGATTTTTTTATTCTGATTTATAATTTTGATTTTGAATTTTTAATTGAGTTTAAACATACATTTCCTCCGGCCTTGACGTTCACGATGACCAGTATTACCCTCTTCGCTGCCCCTAGCCAACTGGTCATTCTTATAAGCTGTCGAGTTTATTTCAGCGCCTTCAGCCATTTCCCCTTCCCCCCAATAATCTTGATCTATTTGGGAATCTGATTCTTCCAAAAAATCAGAAGTAGCAACACTAGGGTAACCACAAACTCCTCCATTGCTTAGAGGGGATAGTAGAGTGCCGGCAGAACAACCACTAGAAGGGGATGAGTAAAAATATGAGGGCTGGGCCATTTGTTGGTGTTGTTGTTGTGTTATCTGTGGGGCAAAGGAAGTTGGCTTTGGTTAATTCTGATTTTAATAATTTCTGAAATTCTGATTTTGGAAATTCTGATTTTTGTATTTTTGAAGGTTCTGATTTTGAAATTCTGATTTTGAAAATTCTGATTAGAAAAATTCTGATTTTTGTATTTTTGAAAGTTCTGATTTTGAAAATTCTGATTTTTGAATTTTAAAAAATTCTGATTTTAAAAATTCTAATTTTGGTAGTTCTGATTTTGGTAATTCTGATTTCAAATTCTGATTTTTAGTTCTTATTCTTCTGGTTATATTTTTGTAAATAATTCTGATTTAATTTCGTTTCTGGTTTCATATACCTGTTGAACTCCATAATGCCCCATCGGATTATTAATTGTATTAATGGATTGAGTAATACCATAGTCGATTTGATAAGGTACAAGGGGAGGAAGTGGATCCAAAGGGGGACTACTTTGTTGCTGTGTATAAATAGAGGGATTTTGATTGTATTGAAGTTGTTGGGGTTGTTGTCCTGTTTGGATGAATATAGGTTGGGAGGATTGAATGCTGGTTGTATTGTTGTAATTAAACTGTTGGTGGCTATGAGGTTGTTGAATAGATTGAGTTTGAATGGCTTTTCTAGCTCTCAAATGCTCGAGCTGAATTAATTTTAAATTTATTTGTATTTTTGTATAGATTTGTAATTTATCAGGGTTGTTAATTCTGATCAGGGTTGCGTCGTAATTACGAATTACGATTACGAATTACGAATTACGGCGTTTTTTCAGTTACGAATTACGAATTACGATTACGAAAATTTTTTTTAAATTACGAATTACGATTCCGAAAATATCGGGAAAAATTACGAATTACGAAAATAAAAATTATATTTCAAAACAGACAAATATTAAATTTTTGAAGGAAAATGGAAAGAAATATTTATATTTTCTCTCAGATTCCCTTTAGTTGAACGATGGTTGAGTGGTTTAATAGTAAAGGCTTCACTCCCTTTGATATTTTGGTTCGAATCCATGATTGTGAAATGAAGTTTAAGCACTTCTTTTTTTCAAAAATAAATGTTTTTAAAACTTTGATTTTGATTTAAACTTGTAAATTTATTTTTTTTTAATATCTTAAAATTGAAAAACTTTAAAAATTCTTAATTTGGTCATGAATTTTTTAAAATTTTCGCCTGCGGCGCAGAAAATCTAAGAGTTCTGGCTGCATGACCATCTATACTTCAAAAAGCTTTTTGTTTCCTGCTTTAAAAAATGAATTTTTTCTCCTAAGGTTTCCAAATTCTCAAAATTTTTGCCTGCGGCGCAGAAAACTTATCTGAGATTAACGAGGATATTAAGAGATTAAAAGAAGTTGGGGATTGAAAAATTTATTTTTACTAGGATGAGTGAGAGTGATATCACATGATATCAAACCTTAATCTGGGACGATGATTTCGCATGAATGATTGAAGATATATAGGAAGATTAAGTGTATTAAGAGGGATGGATATCAGGATATTAATTAGGATGTGAAATAATATTAGAAAAATAAGAGAACTTTGAGGTATTAATGGGAAAAACAGCAATTATTGTAGATATTTGATTTTTTAAATTAATTTAAATATTTTTTTAAAAATTACGAATTACGATTACGAATTACGAATTACGGCATTTTTTCAGTTACGAATTACGAATTACGATTACGAAAAATTTTTTAAAATTACGAATTACGAATTACGATTCCGAAAATTTTTTAGAAATTACGAATTACGATTACGAAAAAAAATTTTCAATTACGACGCAACCCTGATTCTGATTGTATTTTTAAATTCTGATTTTTGTATTTTCGAAAATTCTGATATTTGTATTTTTAATAATTCTGATTTTTGTATTTTTTAATTCTGATTTTTGTATTTTCTAATAATTTTGATATTTGTATTTCTGCTAATTCTGATTATTTTAAATAATTCTGATTTCTTTTGTATTTTCACTTGTAATTTACTAATTATTTTTTATTTTTCTATCAGAATTTCCCATATTTATTAATTAAAATTCTGAAAATTAATTAAACCTCTTCTGGCGTTATTTGCAGCAATAATTGAAGGAATTCCTGCTTAGCTAATATAGCAGCTTCCCCAGTATTATTATAATTCTGTATTTCATCCGTATTAGTAGCTGATAATTCTTGCTTGACTGTCCTTTCTTCATTATTTAATAAAGAATTATTTTTGTTGGGTAATTTTGTTGAACTTGTGGGGAGTGGAGGTGGGGAGTCGTTTACACTACCTAATTGCTGATTATTACTTAATTGCCAAAAAGTTTTTTCTTGAAGTTCTTTTTGTTCAGGGTGGTCCAAAATGGTGATACCTTCGTGTTCTTGGATATATCCTGTCTGAAATATTTCTTTTGAAAAATAAACACAATATACATATTTATAATTTACTTAATATGTATAAATTCAAATTAGAAATCATATATATAAAAAATAATCAGATGCCGTACTGTTTGTTATTTTTTTAGTAAAATGAAATTTTTGGAGCTGGGATTTTGCGCAGATCCCTCTAAAACCCATTCCTTTATTGACTATTGAAACAATTATTCAGAATTCTTCAAACTAAGTATATTTAATGACTTGACGGGTAAATTTGGGCAGATTTCCTTTTTTTAAATTTTTTATCTCACAAAACTTTTTACTTACTCATATTTTTACTTACTCATATTTTTACGACCTTACTCATATTTTTGTTAATTCTGATTTTAAGTTAATTTGAAATTTTAAGTTAATTTTCAAAAAATTAAATTATTTTCCACCTGTTTTTCAGCTTCAGAATTTACATTTTTAATTAATTCATTTGTTTGTTGAGGAAAATTCAATGGAGGATTTTCTGTTGTCATTAAGGGAGGACATAAATTTAAATTATTTCCACATTCTTCTTCTCCATAATTATTTCCTCCAATCATTGGGTCGTCAAATTGATCAAATCCTATTAAATTTTTGTCATATAATGTATTTCTTGAGTCGGTAGAGAATGGAGAAAGAAATCCGAGGTGGTCGTCGAAAGAGACTGTTTGGCGCAATAATTGTGGGTGTTGCTTTAAAATAAATTTATTATTAGAGAGAGTATTATTAGAGAGGGGGTATGTGCCTAAATATATAGGAGTAGATATTCGGAGATTCTGATCTGATATCTGAAAGTTTTGAATATCCTTAAGATCTGGCTCTTGACGCATTCCTTTTATTTAATAAAATTCTACTTAATATGTAAAAATTCGAATAATAAAATATTTAAATAAAAACATAACTTATGCTATTATTTTGCATCAAAACATTGTATATTTTTGTAAGGGATTGGGTTAAGATCCCTAAAAATCAGTGCTTGCTTAAGTGTGTCAGTGAGTGATAAAAAGATGCTATCCGCAATTGAAAAAAATATTCGTACCCGTAATCTTCAACACATAATCCGTAACTGCGGACAGCCCTGATCCTACACGACAAATTATATTTTTATTTTTTTTGGCTTAGTTCATAATTATTTAATTAATTTAAAATAAAAATTACTCTTTTCTCTGGTTGTTGTAACAAATTAACAATTTGATGAATTGACCTTTCTTTGTTTGAATCAGAATTAAAATTAACAGTTTCAATATAATTGTCTTCTCTTTCCAAACTTTTGGGTCTTACATTAATATTTTGAGGAGAATTTTGTAAATTATTATTTGTAACTGTGTTATTGTTGACAATAATAAATTCTTCGGATATTAAATTGTGCTTTATTACTTCTGAAAAAAATTAAAATTAGAACCAGTGTAATTTAAAGTTAATCCTCAATATTACTCAATATACATTACATATCCTCAATATTCATCGGCCCTTAATTCTTCAAGAAATTTTGACGTTAAAAGGAGAGAAAGATCCGACTGAAAAAGAGTTGGATTTATTAAATGGTCTCCATAGGCTTAAGCGCAAATAGTTTTTTAGTAAACATTAGGATTTAAAAGCAATTAAAAACAAAAGTAATAGCATCAGTTGAAGAGAATTTTTTGAGTGGAAGGGGAGTCGAGTAGAGATCGGCCGAAGGGGTCGGTCGATATTTTTCGATAGATATCGAAAAATATCGAAAAAATATCGTATCGAGCCGATCTCTAGAGTCGAGGAATATACTGTCGCGAATCAGATGTCCTAAAAATCATTGTTAGTTGGGGACACTGTACCTACTAAAAATCAGCTCAAACTAGCTGTCAGAAAAGCGTCTTCGAGTGTTAATTTAATTATATTTTTTCGGCTATAATTTGAGAATGCGGACAGCCACACATTTTTTAATTCTGTTCATTCAATTTCCGTTATTTTCTCTCTTCAAGTTTAATAAAGAAAAAAATATTCCCTTCCCTGTTTAATAATTTTTTAATGTCCCAAATAATTAAAAATTAACAACTAACTTACCGCTTACGTCGTCAAGGTCATTTTGAAGTGCGAGAAATGGATCGGCCAAAAATGAATTATTTTCTTTAATTATTTCTTCTTCCTTTTCCCCTTCTTCTTCACATTTTTCTTCTCTTTTCCTCTTTAATTTGTTCAAATTATTTTGAATAGAATTTTGATGATTTTCAATTTTTGTATCTAGTCCTTCTACTAATAGGCAGTCATTTACACAACCCTCTAGGCTGTCAAGCATTTTATTAAATTTTTAATTTGTATGAGTAAATAGGCAGTTTTAAAGAGATAAATAAACTAAAAATTATTTTAAATTAAATTCAATTATTAATTGATAGAGGGAAATGCCGGCTGTCCCCACTTGAAATCGAGATGTAAATGTTTTCCTGTTCCAGCGCACAGACATTGTATTTTTAAACTACTCGAATTTTACTTGAACTCCAGACCCTGAATCTGGTCCGTATCAATGAATTCTGCATATAATCCTGACATGGAAAATAATCCAGGTGTAAGGGCCAATACCTGGGGTGGTCCTGTATCTAGAGCACAAACTTAGGCATTTTTGCCTTTTCAAGTTTCTCCTGAACTCTAGGCCTTGTATAGTATTCAAACCAACCCTGTAAATTCCCAAATTGTTCCAGGCCCAGAAAATAGTCCCTACACAAATTAAATATTTTTATAAAAATTATTGACGTCAGGCTGAATCACATGATACCAATTAAACAATTATTTCGGTATCACCACGAGATGTATGACTCAAAAGAAGCAATAAAGCGAGAGGAAAATTACTTAAAATAATTTAATTTCTGGAATATTCTGCCCATAAAAATTTTCCTATAAATTTTTGTAAAAATTAAATTGAATGACAAATAAAGGCAAGATTATTTAGGTAATTAAAAGCATCATTACTCTCCTCGTGCTAATTGAAAGAGCTTCCAAATAAATTTATTTTACAGTAAAATTGATAAAAAATGCACACAAGATTGGCATTAGAAAGAATTTTTTCTAAAAAAATTTTTTTTTTGCTTTTAATGACAGTCAACTGATTATTTTTAAGCTAAAACGTCTTCAAAAGGATGTGGAATGTGTGTAGGTTAATATCAATTTTTGCATGTGATGGGTAAATGAATTTGGGAATTGAATGAGGAAAGGGTAAGCTCGTAATGGTCATAAAACAATTAATTGTTTGAATAAGAACAATTAATTGGTTAGTGCAAAAGATCAATTTATGAGCTATAATTGGTTATTAGCAGAGTTGGGTCGGAAATGTCAGAGGTATCGGAAATAGGAAGAGCCGGAAATCGGAACTTGCTCAAAAGTCGGAACTCGGAAATAGGAAATCAAAATTTTTTTCGGAAATCGGAAGTCGGAATTCTGACCCACCTCTGGTAATTAGTCTGTTCGCCTCATATTAAATTCCTTTATCCAAATCTACATCAACATTCTTCAGCAGGGGTAATGTTAGTTCTCTGAATATAAAATCGCCTAAAATGGCCCATAAATTACGAAATTTTCAGAGCATTCAGATAAGACATTTGGCTATGTCTCAGCAAAATTTCAGAGTTCTTGCTTCACTTTTAGCTGTTTTATAGGCTTTTACACTTTCAAAGACGCCCACAACAATTGCGCCCTTAATATTGTTAAGTCAGCATTTTATTTTTGAAATTTTTTTTGATTATTTTTATATTTAGATGGAAATAAAGCAAAAAGGACAAAAAATAATAAATGAAGCCTTTACTTGTATTTTTAGGTTTTTCCTCAATTAATTTGTGTTATCAGTATATTTTAGTTTATATGTTTATAACCCAATTTTTTTATTTTATATAAATTGTTTGTTTGCTTATTCTAAAGATTAAAGAACTATTTGTAATTGACCGTTTTTGCAAAAAAGTAGTCAATAAATTATTTTATAGTTTCTGGAGTTTTTTGGGATCTTTTGTCATCTTATCAAAAATTGCTGTTAAACAAAGAGCAACTACCTAAGCTAACTTCTGTTTTACCATAACTTTGAAAATAAAAGTTTTGGCGTAGTGACAGAAGACCCACAGACAGAAGACCCAAGGACAGAAGAACCACAGACAAAAGACCCACAGACAGAAGACCCACAAGGAAAGAATACCCACAGACAAAGGACCCACAAGAAAAGTTTTTTTCCAAAACTTAAGAAGAAATTTTTTGAAATTTTTGAAAAAATCTTTCTAGGCACAAGATTAAAAAAAAATATGTATAAGTAATTTTAAAATATTAAAAAAATTTTATTTCAAAGTTAATCAATTAAATTTGATTAATGAAAAATGTGGATTGAAGAGTCAGGTGATGATATGTAGGAATAGCGTAAGATCTAGAGGATATGGAGGTAAAACCTCAACTCCACCGATGTCTATTCTTATCCGTAATTGTTTATAACAGGAGCCGGGAGAAGGAACACTCCGATATCTCTCTTAAACAGAAAAAGGATATGTCAGGGGAAAAGGGGTGTAAACGGATTTAAACCTTTTAAGCTTTTTTAATCCTACTAATCCGCTTTTATCAAGCGATATCCCTCCATCTTACTCAGAAATAATTACCTAATCTCAGCTAATACCAATGATCCACGACATCCTTGCATATCTCCAATACCCTTGACCACTTCTAATCCTATATCCCTCCATATGGAGGTATATAGAAGGATAAAAGGGTATTAGTTAATCTTTTATCAAGGAGTATTAATCTTAGATCAAGGGGTATTAAGTTTATCTTAAATACCCCTTGATACTAAATGTCCCTTTTGTCTACTTTTCCTTTTCATCGTCGAAGACAAAAATTTTGGGAATTTTGAAAGGACAAGAAGCCTGGACCGGATTAAAAATCCCGAAAATCCGGAAAATCAAGATCCCCCTTCGTTAACAAGCTCCCCGGTCATTGGGACAAGATTCCCATCTTGGAACAACTTCACCCGTTTTTGCAACAACATTCCCCATTTTTAAAATAATATCCCCGTTGTTGGAACAACTTCCCACATTGTTGGAACAACCTTCCGATTATTGGAACGGCCTTCACTAATATCGAAACAACTTTTCCCGTTGTTGGATCACCTTCTTATTATGGAAAACTAATAAAATTAACACATCTTTCGCGCCAAAATTTATGCACAATAAAACTGAAAAATAGTTGTGGGTCTTTTGTCTGTGGGTATTCTGTCCTTGTGGGTCTTCTGTCCTTGGGTCTTCTGTCTGTGGGTCTTCTGCGTCGACACGAAAAGTTTTAAATAAAAATTTATATAAATACTTTGGAATATACAGAATAGTATTTTTATTTTTGTTTTGAGGTGCGCATAAATGTGCAGAAATTTGTTAAGTATACAATAGAACCTCTATCTTATCGGGTACACCCTAACTTACGCAAGCCCAACTTTCAGCAGACTTTCACTCCCATCTTATCAGTGATTCAGAGATTGATATCTGTGAAAATCCGGTGTGAGATTGTGAAATAAATCTCCAAGATACTTTTGTCAAATGATAGTATAACTAAGAGTGAGATGATAACTAGGAACTTTGATTATCTGTAAGGTCGGGATAACTAAGAATCTGAGATAACTTAGAGCTTCTACTGTATATGTGCAAAATATATAATTAATTTAAATATAATTAAAAATCATCCAAAAATAGCTGTTTCCTTCTTTGGGAATTCAATATCATCCTCAACAATATTTTCAGTCTTTGGGTGGAATCCTCCAAATATTGTCTGTTGTTGTTCTTTCTCTACCCCAAATATTGGTATTTTTGTGTCAATGATTTCCATAGGTTCGTGAACAAATTGGAAAGGCCCTCCTTCTTTAAATTGTTGGACACAATGTCCATGGCCTCTCAATATCCACTTTGTGGTTAATAAGCCTTCTACACCTACTGGGCCGCGGGCGTGGATACGTCCGGTGCTGATGCCGACCTGTGATGTATTAGAATAGATTAGAATATTAATTGTTAGTAGGCATTTATTGTCTTGAATGAGATAAATATATTCAATGATAAATATATTCAATGGAAATTATCAAAATGAAAGAAAGATCTGATCTCCGGGTCCGATCTCCAGTCCTATCTTTAGTCTCGGACCGATCTCTAGCCTAACCTACGAACCCCAGAAAGCCTTCGAGTTCTGCCTATGAAGGTTTGAAGAAACCCTCGATTGACTTATTCGGTTTGATCTCCACTTTTAAAATACCAGAGAACCCCAACAATTGAATTTAAAATTAATTGCATTCCTTAACAATTTAATGACCAAATATTTACCTCAGCACCCAATCCAAACCGATATCCATCAGCGAAACGTGTGCTTGAATTGTGAAAGACGCAAGCGCTGTCCACCTGGGTTAGGAAATAGCCTGCTGCTTTGTCTTTAATTAAAATTTTATTTTAATAAATACAAAAATTAGTAACCATCATTTGTCACAATTGAATCTGTATGTCCACTTCCATATCCTTTAAAAATATTTAAAATAATATTTATAAGCACACAAGGATTTGGCACCAAAATTGCCGTAAATTACAATAATTTTAAAAACACTCTTAAATTACTGAACTGAACCGGCCTTGAATTTAAATGAGAGAAGACTATGCCCGGATTCGTCCTAACTAAATTCGTCCCACTCCAATTCGTTCCACAGTGCAAAACCCACAATTTGTCCAAGATAATAAAAAATATAACTCACGAATAATATGAGAAACAGCCTCCTCCACATTATCCACCACTTCAAGTGTGCATTCTAACCGACCATACTCAAATTTGAGCGACTCAGCTGCCGGAGGTCCAAATTTAAGTAAAGATTGGAGTTTGGGCCCTGCATGGAGTTTAACACCTTCTGACTTGAGCATTCCACAAAGCTAAATATATATAATTAAAGTTTAATTACAATTGTATTATTCCGTAAACTATTCACTTTTACTCTCTCGTTAATTTTCATGCGGGGTTAAAGGCACTCATCATGAATGGGTCGGCTTGAGAAATACGGCGGGTAAGGCTTCGGTTTGAATTTTTAAAATTCTTAAAATCAGTTTTCAAGTGTTAGAAGCAGACCCATCTCTGGCAGACATTAGCCATCCCTAGGGTTGATGATCTCCCTAGGGTCTGATTCTAGAACTAGGGGACAGAAAGTTCGGCTCTTCAGTTCGATTCCGAATATCCAAGATCCTACAAGAACCATCATATTTTTATATTTAACTTTGATATTTAAAAAACAAACGCTGTCAAAGAAGGGAGTGTTAATATGATCTCTATGAACCAAAATAGTTTCTACAGCATTACAAGCAGCAGGGTAATCACATTTAGAATCCCTAACAATATCCAAGGCCATCTTCTCATCACAATTTCTGTCAACAAAAACGTGGCAAATACCCTCAGCATGTCCAAGAACGGGGATTCCTTTGCTCAATTCCTGCATTTTTCTTACTAGGTCTGATGAACCTCGAGGAATTACCAAATCGATCAATTCTGGAATATAAAATTTTATTTTTTATAATAAGATCAAGAACAAAGGTTTAAGTGTCAGAGGGGTAATAAAGAAATTAAGGAAAAGTTAGCACTGAACAGGAACAAAGGTTTAGATACTATACTCTCACTATACATACTACTCTCACTACATATGTTTAAATTAGAGACTGGATTTAGAGTCGTATGAGAATCGATCTTGAAAAATTTCAATCCTGATGGCCAGATCGATCATCAAGATCCGTCATTGTCCTCCTAGTCTTGTTAATCCGATACAGGCCATGACATGCTAACAGTTAGATCTTTTATTCGTTATAATATTAAATAATAATTTAATACCTCTAAGTTGCAAAAGTTCAGCAACATCTTCTCTTGATCTAACCAAAGTAACGGCATCCCTCAATTCATAACCCTGCGTTCCCAAAGCTTCTTGTACCAAAGAATGTAACAATTTATTTGTTTCTTCAGCTTCGCGACCCCCTTTGAGTAATAAAGAATTTCCTGAAGCCATTGAAAGACCGGCAACTTGTGGAAGACAATCTGGTCTTGATTCGAATATGACAAGGAGAGAGCCGATAGGGACCGTTGTTTGCTCCTAAAATTTTTTTAAATTTTACAAATTTAATTAAATTGTAATTACAATTATTATTATTCTTATTCACACTATTCTCAACTTATTACTTTTTCAAGCTTTAAATAATTAAATAGTAAAAAAATTACAAATTGTAAAAAGTTTTAATTACAAATTGTAAAATTGGAATTATTAAAAAAGCTTTCCGGAAAAACTTTCCGAAGGAAATTATTTTGTTTTTACAATTTGTAAAAAATAAAATTAACTTTAACCGCAATTGTAACTAGTATATAAATATTATTTCTTCCGGAAAACTGTTCCGGAAAAACTACAAATTGTAAAAAATTTAATTTCATTTTTATTGTATCCATACAATTTGAAAAATAGCTAAAAATTACAAGCAATTGTAATTATACTATTCCTTCCGGAAAAGTGTTCCGGAAAATATTCCTTTTTAAACTTAACCTAGTTAAATTTACAATTGTAAATTTAATTACCTTAATAAAATAACTAAATCAGACCAAATATAGCTGTTCTGCCAGCTTAGTTCTTCTCAAGACCCTCCCAATTAGAAAACGTGCAGAATCTGCTATTTGGTTCAATCCAGCATGTAAATCCATTAATTTTCCTTTTGTTATTTTCAATCTATCCAAAAGGGCTGGTTCCAACTCTTCAGCTGTAGCGTTGTGGAGATCTGCTCTATTAGCTTCGATAATGTCCCCTTCACGTGCTAACAGTAAATCGGCCATGTGTCGAACCATTTTTGCACGGTCCTCATTGGAAATGTTAGCAAGTAGACGGCCACTCTCTTTTGCTACAAATTAATTATGAATTGTTAAAATTACAAATTGTAAAATTTAAGGATTGTATTAATGTATAAGCTATTTAATTACAATTTTAAAAATTACAAATTGTAAAAATTAACAATTTGTAAAAAATTCACAAATTAAAATCACAAATGATAAATTGTAAAATATCCAAAGGGTTTTAAGAATGTTCAGAAATGGGGTCAGTTTTTAAAAGGGGTAACCACAAACTTCCTTTTTGTTTTAAAAATGTTGTTAAGACTCGGGGCAATTATTTAGTTTAGTTAGATTTTTTATTTGTTTGATTTTATTAGTGATTTATCCATTTTTCTTAGAAAATTTCTTTGTGGAAAAAAACGAACTTTTTTATGAAACGACCTAGTACAAATTGTAAATAAATTCTAGCCTTTCTATTACAAATTGTAAAAATGCTTAATATTCTCTACCTTTAGCAGCAATTTGTTCAACAGGAGTGCCTTCCTGTAAAGAATCGCTACAAAACATCGTTCCAACTTTCTTTCCATAAACTACAGAAGTTATAGCATTGTTTAATAATCCATTGGTGATAACTGTAGCAACTCCATGTTCCAATGCTTTTACGCATGCTTGCACTAATAAATTTTTTTATTAAGAATTTTCAATAAAATTGATCAAATTTTCATTATTTTTTGCTTTAAGATCATCGAATTTTCTCAAAAAATTTTTTTCAAAAATTAAGGCGAGTGTTTGGCGAGTGACTTTTTGCTCTCGTCGTGCAGTGCGCCCGTGCAATATTTAATTAAAATTATAAAAGTGCACGTGCGTCTGATTGTGAGCTTTAACCTCTGCGCGAATCCTGACCTTTGGCCTCCATTCCTCCAGTTCCATATTTTGAATTTGAACCAAAGGTTACCGAGCTAGATTCTGTTGGGCAATAAAAGTTGAGAAGACGGGAGCCTTCCTGTTCTGGTGGACCGCTATAAACACCATTAACGTTGCTTAGAATAATTAAAAGGTCAGCACTGATTTCGCCAGCAAGACGGCTAGCTAAAGAATCGTTGTCGCTTATGTGCTTAAAATAACAACAATTCGTAAAATGTTAAGATCAAATTACCATATTAAGCTTGGGATCAGGTGCTACAGCATCATTTGCATTAACTATTGGAATTATATTGAGACGAAGTAGACTTTCAATCGTTGCCTGTAGGTTACGTCTACGTTGAGGGTCGTCTATATCTGGCTTTGTTAGCAACACCTAAATATTTTTTTCAAATTTCAATAAACATATTTTTGATAATCACTCTATGCGTAATCACTCTAATCACTCTACTCTATGCGTCCTTCGTTCTACTATTTTATGTTCCTTCAAATGTTTCATCCCTCGTAAAAGCTATGTTCCCTTCACTCAATAATCCTGTTCCCTTAACCCTATAAAGTAAGGCTCTCTCACTATATAAAGGATGTTCACTTCAACCTTGAAAGGATATGTCACTCCTCCTTATGAAGGATATGTTCCTTTCACCCTATGAAGGCTTTTCACTCTATAAACTTATGTGTATTCCGGGGTATTTTTAGTTAAAAATATTTTCCTCATTTTCTACCTGCGCTACAGTAATTCCATATTGTTGGAATAATTGTTCATACAAACTCATCAATCCTGGCATCCCGCTAGCTGCGCATGCTCTTTTGTCTGTCTGCATTCCAGCTGGTCCTCGAAGTGTTTGTCTCATAGACATTGACATAACCTTACAAAATTTTTAGTTTTAGGGGGGTTTTAGGGTTTATAAACCAATTCTTGTCTCAATTTTTGCCTTCCGAAAGCAACAGCTCCAGAGGAGACAATAAGCATTTGACGGCCACTTTGTTGAAGTTCAGAGACCTTTAATTGGAATATACTTTCCACACAAGAAAACAGCAAAACCTGTTCAACAATACTTGCCAATCTTCCCAAAGCCAACCCACATTCATCATCTCTGGTAATTACAGCACTTCCCATTTTTACAACAATTCTTTGGGCATTTTTCAATTCCTCACGGCGGTTGTAGGCAGATTTATTTCCACTTCTAGCAACAACTGATTGACTGACTGGAGATTCTACAAGGCCATCTGGACCATTTGTTAGGCCAACCTGTAAAAACTTAAATTTCAACGCGAACCTTTATCGGTTCTTTGTCTAATTAAATAATTTAAGGTGATTTATTATTATTTGGATTAACCGAATTTTCGACGGATTAGGTGTTCCCTTGTAATAGCATTTGGTAATTGGAGAGAATTTGTCCCATACGGTCTAGCAAAAAGTCTGGATGACTTGCCAATATACGGACTAGGTTAGCAAGTGGACTGAAAATATGTCCTTACGAACTAGGAGTAGACTGGAAGGAACTTGTCCTCTACAGACTAGAATATAAGCTAAAAATAACTTGTGCCGTACAGACTAGAATTAAGTTTTTTAATATGTTCCATACGGACTATGAGTAAGCTGGAAGGAACATCTCCCATACGAACTATGAAATAGGCTTGGGATACTCATAATCTCCTAAACTTACGGCAGGTGTAGCAGTACTCAACAAATCTGCCGCATTACCATCAGTTACAACAATAGGGACAGTATCAGCGTGTACCATACAGCCATAGGAACGAGCTGCAGAGGTTGTCAATATTAAAGGGTTTAATGCTGATATAGACTGGCGGATGGATTTTGATAAAATAATTTGGCGTAATGTGGATGTTAGCATTTTTATTTTTAATTTTTTAAAATTTATCTGTGTCTGATTAAAAGTATTTTTGTAATAAAATAAGAAATAAAATACTCCTTGTTTAGGGAAAGACTGAAGTTGGATGTGGTGTTTACGTTTTGAAATTTTTATTTTTATTACGAAATATTTAGTATGTATTTAGTAAGGGAATAAATATGTAGATAGGAAAGACTGAATCGCGTCAGAAATTGTGTGTCCATTCAGAATTGGGATATCTCATTGATTTTTGTGATTAGATGATATTTAGTGATTAAATTATAGACAGAAGTTTATTGGACTCTGGTTACTTACAGCAGTTGTAGCGGCTTGGTACCTGCTAGGTAACAACTGCTACCTGCTAGGGGACTTGGAAGCAAAAGCGTTTAATCAGTGAATCCAAATGGGGGAGGAGGGAGAAGGATAATTTCGCGATGAGATTGAGAGAGACTGGCCTTCCCGTCCTCGATTAACAGCATTAAAAAGGACGGGTGGCAACCCTAGATCAGTGTAATACGAGTCCAATGTACCATATGGTTATAATTTATCATTAAATTTTAAATGTTAAAATGAAAGTCTTTGAAAAAATAGGAGATAATTCTCCTATTTTAATATAAAATTAATTGATTGCCTAAATTTATTATTAATTAATTACTGATATGTAACTATACCTTTTTTAGTTTTTATTTGATTACCTAGAAGGTAGACATCAATTTTGAGCGAACCCCAATTTATCAACAAATAAAGATGATCAAAAAAAGGGAAAAATTTAAACAAAAAATTTGTCATGTCTCAATGGTTTTAATAAATCCAAAGTTCAGAATAAATCCAGAATCAAATCTTTCTGGGAACTTTACTTACTGTATTAAGTATAGAGATAAGGAATATGCCTAAATAAAATTGGGAAAAAATATTTAAAATACGAAAATTATTTGATTTTACATTAAAAATCGGTCAAAGATCAAATTCGAGGTTCCCTCAGACCTAATTTTAGACAGACCTAATCTAATCAGACCTAATCTCAGACCTAATTAATTACCTAATTCACGTGAAATGGAACGTTAAATCAGTCAAATCAAATACCACTAGACTGTATTGAGCGATTATGGAGAGACTCAACCTAACACAAATACAGTACATCTTAATTTAGTTGAATTGATTTTGGTTATTAAAGGATAATTTAAGAATCCTTACTTAACAATTTGTTAAAATCAGGCACGTTTAAATCCCTATTTTTTAAATTATTTTTTTCTGCCTTTTTTGGTACCCTGGCATTCTGTCATTTTGCGCAGTTCCCATTTTTCAAAGTAAACTGTCCTTTTTTGTTCCTAATTTAACTTTAGTTTATAAAGAACACTCTCAATTTAACAAAAATTTTTTCTTCTAATTTTTATTAATTAATTAATTCCCCTTCCCTCTCTTTTATTCAACCATCGCAAATGCTTACGTAGTTATACTTTCGTCTTTAGCGAAAAACTGCTAATCAAAATTGTTAACCAAAAAAATAATAATTATTAGAAGAAAGATAAGCAATCGAATGATTAATTAATTAATTAATTAAAAATATTTCCGACAGAGAAGAAGAAAGGAATTTTTATTTTGTTTTTTCGTTATTTTATTACTTCTCCCCTCCTCTATAGCTTAATAGAATTATCAGTTAATTAATAAATTCGATTAAGAAGCGAATATTGAAGGACAGCAAAAAAAGAAAAATTAATAATAAAGAAAGGATGATTAAAAATAAATTTAAAAAATAAATTTTTAAAAAATGATGATTGAAAGAATAGATGATAAATTAAGGAAAAAATAAAACTTAAATTAAAATGATTATTGAAAATTTATAGATTAAAAATTAAAAACATTTTTGTAATTAATATTAAATATTGAGATAGTACATATCAGGGATCTAGCCGTCCCGATTCCCGATTCCCGAAAATCGGAAATTCCGACGTTTTTTTGGGTCGGGATCCCGATTTCCCGAAATCGGGAATTTCATTTTTTGTCAGGATCCGATTTCCCGAAATCGGGAATTTTGTTTTTATGTCGGCTAGATCCCTGGTACATATGTAGCTAAAATTTTTTAAGATGATATGATTTCAATAGATTTACAACTGAGATGTGCTGGGGGCCAAAAAAAATAGGGGAGGGGAATTAATATTAAAATAGCGAATTAGCTGCTGATTATCGCTTCTTTAATCGCTGATTTATAATCACTACTTATTCAAAAAAATAAAAATACAACTCACAAAGGAGAGGCTTCAAGGGAGGCCTCAACAAAGAGGACCTCTTAACGGACCGAAACATCGAGTCGTGCCAAAGATATCTGGCTCGAAAAAGACTCATACGGCCCGACTCGATAAAAACAAGCCCGAAAAAAATAGCTCGAATGTCGGCCCAACCTGAAAACGGTAACCATATTTTTAAGCTATCTTTAAAATTTAAGAAATATTAAATTAAATATAGAATAAACATTAACTACGGGGGCCATTTTCTATTTTATAGACCAAAATTATTATTGATACATGTCTGTTTATTATTAGGGAATACCTTTATTTATTTTTAGGAAAACCTGTTTATTTAAAAATAATTTTGTTTCAACGAAACAAAATTATGGACAAAAATAGGCAATACCAAAAATAAATTTTTTTGGAGTTTGTAAAAAATATTGAAGAGATCGCTTTCTGATTTAACAGGTAAATAAAGAGTAATAAAAGTGAGAACGGGAATGGAAAAAAAGGAAAAATGACTTTTGTGGAAGGCAAACACAGAGCAATTAGTTAATTAATTCTGTTTATTAAAAAATTTAATAGAGGGGAGGGAAACCTTTCTTTCCTCCAACTTTGTGATTTTTAAAAATAATTTTTGTTGTAATAAATAAATAAATTTAGTTGTTGTGGTATAGTAAGGTGAAGACGGGAAAACGAAAAAAATTTCTCACAAAAAATTTTTTGTAGATCGGTCAGAAAAGACACAAAGGTGATAGAAATCGGAAATGTACATATAAAAATTAGAAATATAAAGTGGAATTCCGACCGACCTCAGGCAAGAAACACAACCAGAGCAATTAATTAATTTGTGTAATGAAAATTTATTAGAGGGGAAACCTTTCTTTTTCATTTTCTCCAACTTTGTGATTTTTAAAAATAATTTTTTGGTGTGTAATAATTTTGGAGTTTTACTAAGCAGGTAAATAAAGATGGGCAGAACGTGAAAAATAAATGATTTTTGTCAGAATCAGAGGTCGACTGGAGCAATGTTGCTTCAACGCGGAACTATCGGAAAACGTAAATGGCTCAAAGGTAGGAGTCAGAAAATCGGAAAAATTGCCTAATCGGAATTCCGACCGATCTCAGGCAAGAAGCATAGCCAGAGCAAAGCAATTAATTAATTAATTTGTGTATTCAAAATTAATTTGAAGGGAAACCTTTCCTTTTTTCTTTCCTCCAACTTTGTGATTTTTAAAAATAATTTTTTTGGTGTAATAAATAAATTGGGGGAACACAGAAAATTTTTTATGTAAAGAAAATATAGACGAAAGGTGAACGTCTAACAGGTATTTATAAATACGAGAATAAATAAGAGGAAACGAGAAAAATTTTAATTAAAATTAATGGTTACTAAGGTTTAGTCTCTCCAAGAAAAGACACAAATTTAGAAGGGTAAAAAATTCTTTAAAAATTATGAACACATTTTTGAAAGAACAGAAAAATACAAAATTTAATTTTACTAGAATTATTAATTTCAAAATTTTTAAAGATTAAAAAACAATTTGATTATTAAAAGTTGGAAGTGGAAATTAAATGAATTTTATGCAAATTTGTTGGCAGACGGGGAGGATTTTTCCGGTTTCCGGTCCTTTCCCGGTTTCCCGGTTCTTTTTCCCGGCATTTTTGAAGATGCAGGGAAGAAACCGGTCGAGAATTCCTGGTTTTCCCGGTCCGGGTCCCGGCCGGTTAATTTTAATTTCCCGTTCCCGTTCCCGGCTTTTTTTTGGACCGTGAAACCGGGAAAGATTCTTGGTCAGGGGCGGGCGCAAGAGGGCCCGGAAACCGGATTATGGATTTCGCGCTCATGCCTGACCGAATCCGGCTAGATTTTTCTGGATTAATTCGGTCCGGAAATTAAATGAATTTTATGCAATCTCCGGAAAAGAGAATTCCTGGTTTTTTGCGATCTCCGGAAAAAATCCGGAGATCGCAAAAAACCCGGATTTGGGACCCAGACTCCGGCAAATTCGGCCGGAGTCAAAAAAACGCAAAAAGAAAAAAACACAAGGCCAAAAATCAACGCAAAATGCAAAAAAATGAAAAGAATTTGGATTAAGTATTAGCCATTTTTCAATTAAAAATTGGAGTATCACTAAATATCAGCGAGTCCTACTCGATTTTGATACATATGAGAGTTGGATGGATATGATTTGGAGTGATATCGGGGATAAAACGGATTATAAAGATAACAGATACTCTAGAGGGAAATGGAGTTAAACTCTTCATCTTAAAACATTTTATTCAAATCTTTCTTTTTTGTGCTTAATTATTAGGCAATTTTTTTTCTCGGCTTTGCACTTTCTTCTCAATGAATTTTTATTTGATTTGATACTTAAAAACGAAAGAAGATGTCCTTTCAGATTTCGTAATCTGTCTGATTCACTAGCTTTATTGCCCTTTTAGATATCCCCACAGATTTACTTTAAATAAATTAAATTTTATTATTTTCCATTAATTTTTAAATAAATTTTAAAATTTGTTTAGGATGAAAATTGATTGTTTTTTATCCGTTTTTATTTTCAATTGTATAATATGGGCTTTTGTTAAAACTATTCCAATTCGAAAAAGTTTAGCTAAACATGCTGTAAAGGATTACATAGCAAAGGATCTGACTAAAACATTAAATGATGGGGCAGAATCGACGGTCAATCCTCAAATTCAAAAATATAAAGAAACGTTAACAATAAAGGACACAGTTAGAAATAATGAAGAAGACAAAGGGTTTACCAAAAGTGAACAGAATAAAAAATATTACCAAAAAAATAAAGAAAGGTTGGTCGAGAAAAGTCGAAAATACCGAGAACTAAATAAAGAAAAGGTGAATGAAAAAAGGCGAAATTATTATAAAAAAAAACAAAGAAAGTTTAAAAGATAAAAATAAGGAAAAAATTAGTCAATATAAGACAACTTATTACCTAAAAAATAAGGAAAATATCCGTGAAAGCCAGAAAATTTATAAACAAAATAACAAAGAAAAATTGAATGAATACAGCCGAAAATACCGACAAAAAAAGAAAAACGTTCAATCTGGTGATAACGAAGGAACTTTATTTGTAGATCCACAAACTAAGGATTTTACTAATAAAGGTAAATTACCAATTGTTTGCGAGGAGGAAGGAAATGTTTTTAATCAAATGGAGGAGGAGGAAAATAATGGAGAAGAAAATCAAATCGAGGTAGAAGAGCCAAATAAAATGAATGAGAATGACACAAATACAATTTATGCAGATTCAAATGTGAAAATTTATCCTTTTGATCTGAACGAGAAGCCTGTGGCTGAGGAATAAAATGATTATAAAGAACAGCTTATTTCTAGTTTATGCATTCCGTAAAGTTGTATATTGAATTTGCTTAATTTTCAAAGCTATATTTGGATTCTTTAATGATTATTAACTATGTACTTTTTCCAGTGATTATCTATTTTTTAATCTATACATGATAAATTTTCAATTCTTTTAAAGTTTTTTCAATTTTAATTCGTTATCCTGGCTTGAAATAATCCCGATAATCCTACAAAATCCCATACGTTATCCTTTCTCACGCCCTCTCATAATAAACCGTTATTCAATTTTCAGCGCCACGGACGAAATTTTTGAGAATTTTTGAAGTCCAGGTGTTTTTGATGGTTAAAATTGTGTTT
This sequence comes from Meloidogyne luci, assembly GCA_902706615.1. Lineage (NCBI taxonomy): Eukaryota > Metazoa > Nematoda > Chromadorea > Rhabditida > Meloidogynidae > Meloidogyne > Meloidogyne luci. The sequence goes on along the minus strand of CACSLI010000091.1, from coordinate 2,926,852 downwards.
ATAATCAGTGAACCCAGACCCTGTTCAACGTTCCCCGACCCCGTTCCAGAACGATTTTTTCACACTTCTCCCCGACCCGTTCCCCGCCCCGAAACAATTCGAAAACCCCGTCCCTAATTAATTAATTAGTTTCGGGGTTTTCGGGGGTATACACCCCATAAAATGCCATTTTTTAGAGGAATTTAGAGAGAAAAATTTAGAAAATTCCGTCCCAATCTACTTTGTTTTTATTATTTTTTGGAAAAAAATGAGGCAGAGATCGGACTAAACAAAAAGACGCTGGAAAATCACATATTTGATCAAATTTTATTTGATTTTATTTGATCAAATATTTGTTTGTCCACTTTTGAAAAAAAATCAAATTTGTTCAAATATTTTCAAATATCAAAAAGTTTGATTTGATATTTGATTTTGCCGTTTGTCCGATCTCCACTCAGAGGCTACTTGCATCTCCGGATCCTAACTTTTTTCATTTATTTCGTAAAAAGTTGAATTTTTCTGAGATTAAATATCAGTAAATGAAAAGTGCCCGGTTAATTTTTTGTCACCCTGTAGAAAAGTAGCCTAAAAAATGTGATACTGATTTTCGTCGATATTCATTTTCTTGGATACCTTTAAGTAACTACCGATATAATAATTATTTTAATAGATTAGTCACATTTAACAATTAGTAGGAGGAAATTTTGGGAACAAATCTGAAGAGAAGTTTTCGTATTTTAGAATTATACGGAAATTTAATTTGAAAATTTATCTTGCTTAGAGCAACTACCTAAATTAATACTCTTAGAGGAAAATTAACTTGTGAAAATTAAAAGATGGAAGATTTAAATTAAAATTTTTTGAAAGAAAGATATTCGTTATTTTAATATTTTTCCAATTCTTCATCCTCAGGTTTCTCGTTCAGATCAAAAGGATAAATTTTCTTATTTAAATCTATTGTGTTCTCTTCAAGAATTTTATTTGGCTCTTCTACCTCGATTTGATTTTGCTCATTCTCGCCTTTATTGCATTCTTCCTCCCCACGATTAAGAATATTTCCTTCCTTCTCACAAACTATTGATAATTTACCTTTATTACTAAAATCACCAGTCTGTGGATTAACAAATGAAGTTCCTTCATTATTATCAGATTGAACATTTTTCCTTTTTCGGTAATATTCTCGCGAATTTTCATTGCGCTTTTCTGTTATTTTGGTAATAAATTTTCTGGCCTTTAACGGATACTTTCCTTATTTTTCTGGTAGTAAATTTTTTTATATTGACTGTATCTGCTTTTATTCCTTTCATAGTAATTTCGCTGAGCTTCATTCGCCTTTTCTCTATATTGTTTTCGGTAATTTCGCTTATCTTCAACCAAGTCTGTGGATTAAAAAACGAAGTTCCTTCATTATTATCAGATTGAATATTTTTCTTTTTTAGGTTATATTTTCGCATATATGCTATTCGCTTTTCTCTATTATTTTGATTATAAATTTTCCTCTTATTAATTATTCTTTCCTTATTCTTTTGACAGTAAATTTTCATATATTGTCTTTTTGCTTCATTATTTTTATTTTTTAAACTGTCTTTAACCATTTTATAGCGATTTCGTTGATTCTCATTAATCCTTTCTTTATTTTGTTTTCGGTAATTTCGAAAATATTCTTTCCTTTTTTGATAGCGAGGATGGACTGACGATTCAGCCCCATCATTTAAATTTTTATTTGCAATGAAATCCTTTTCACAATGTCTTTCTAACCCTTCTTGTGTTGGAATAGTCTTAACAAACGTCCATAACATCCAATAGAAGATTAAAACAATTAAAAAACTAGCAAGTTTCATCCTAAACAAAATTTAAAATTTTATTTAAAATTAAAGGGAAATAATAAAATTTAATTTAAAATTTGATTTTATAAATAAATTTTAGACGATTAGAAAAATAAATTAGATATGTTTTGTAATATAATTTTTAAACCAAATAGATTTATAAAGGTCAATTAAGCCGGGAATGTCGAAGTATCCGACAGACAATTTTTAATGAAAAAACAAGTTTTAAATATAAAAACAAATTAAAATCATTGAAATAAAAGTACAAAGTTTTTTAAATTGTTTTTCCTCTTAACTTTAAGGACATGCGAGCCATGAAAATTTTTTACTCTACATATGTCACCCAAAAATGATAAGCATTTAAGTCCTCCAATTAATATAGAAATTGCTTGATTGTTTTGAAATTTACTTTTTACTAGACTATGCACTTTCCCATCATTAAATTTTACTTGTGATTGTCTAAAGAAATGAAGAAATTTTGAAATTTCGTAATATTGCATCATTGCTCTTTTATAAATCCTTTTAAATACACAATTTAGACTGACGATTATATCCCTCTCTCAATTTCATTTAAATAAATTAATTATAAAATAAATAATTATATTTTCTTAATTTTTAAATAAATTTTAAAAATTATTTAGAATGAAACTTGCTAGTTTTCTAACTGTCTCAATCTTTATTTGGATATTATGGACTTTTGTTAAAACTGTTTCTATTCGAAAAAGTTTAGCTAGACTTGCTGAAAAGGATAACAGGGCAAAGGAAATCAATAAAATATTAAATAATGTGGCTGAATCGTCGGTCAATCCTCAAATTCAAAAATATAAAGAAACGTTAAAACCAAAATTAAAAATTACAAAAAAGGACACGGAAAGAAATAATGGAAGAGATAAACTAAAGCAAATTGAATATAATAAAGAATATTATCAAAATAATAAAGAAAAGTTTCGTGACTATTGTCGAATTTATAATGAAAAGAATAAAGAAAAGGTGCTTGAACGTAAACGAAATTACCGAAAACAAAATAAAGAAAAGATAAATGAATATAAGCGAAATTACTATAAAATTCATAAAAACAAGTTGAAAAATGATAGGAAAATTTACTACCAAAAGAATAGGGAGACAGTAATGGAAAAACAAAAAATATATGAACAAAATAACAAGGAAAAACGAAATGAATACAGGCGAAAATACCAACAGAAAAGGAAAAATCAAATGGATAATAATGAAGGAACTTCATCTGTTAATCCACAGACTGGTGATTTTATTAATAAAGGTAAATTACCTATTGTTTGCGAGGAGAGTTTTGAAGAAGAAAATCATTCTAATCAAGGGGAGGAAGAATACAAGGAGCAAAATCAAATCGAGGTAGATGAGCCGAATAAAATTCTTGATGATAACACAAAACACATAGATCTAAATAAGAAAGTTCATCCTTTTAATCTGAACGAGAAACCTTTTGATCTGAATGAGAAACCTGAGGATGAAGAAGATTATTAAGAAACAGATATAATATTTCTTTGATTTTTCAAGTTATTTTAAGTTTGAAGCATACATAATCAACATTGTCAAACAGATTTTCATTTATATAAATTTGAGTTTAAACTAGAAATAAATTTCTAAATTTATTTAGAATAAAACTTGTCCATTTTTAAATTGTTTCAATCGTCTATTCGATTTAACGGACATTTATTAAAACTATTCCTATCCGAAAAGGTTTAGCTAGACATGCTGAAAAGGATTGCGCGGCAGAGGATCTAGCTAAAATAATAAATGAGGGGCTGAATCTTCAGTAGATCATCAAATTCAAAAATATAAAGAAAATTTAACAAAAAAATGCCATAAATAGAATAATGAAGTTGACTAAATATTTAATTTCAAAGAAACAATTTAAAAAACATGTCTATGCTTTCCTTTTTATCAAAATATTTAACTCTATCTTAGTAAGTAAAAAGCTTAGGGCATCGTCCCATGAAATTTTATATGTCCCATAGCAGTTAAGCGTCCCATCAGAGCTGCCACGCAAAAATATAGTAAGCATATATGCCCTTCTTTGAATTTTCATAATCTAGCGCATTGAGCTTTTTACTTAATATGCAAAATTCCTTTCATTATTTTATTTAAAATTTTATTATTTTTCGTTAAATTATTAAATAAATTTTAAATATTGTTTAGGATGAAGCTATCTAGTCTTTTAATTGTCTTAATCTTCAATCCGATTTTATGGACATTTGTTAAAACTATTCCAATTCGAAAAGGTTTAACTAAACAAGTTGAAAAGGAGCTAATTGCAAAGGATCTAGCTAACATAATAAATGATGGGGCTGAATCGTCGGTCAATCCTCAAATTCAAAAATATGAAGAAAATTTAACAAAAAATGACACAGATAGAAATGATGGAGAAGGCAAAGGATTTAACAAAAGTGAATATTTTAAAAAATATTATCAAAAAAATAAAGAAAGGTTCATTGAATATAGACAAAAGCATTATAAAAATAATAAATGCAAAATATGTCAAAAAGCGAAAAGTTACTACCAAAAAAATAAGGAAATTATACTGAAAAAACAGAAAATATATAACCAAAATAATAAAGAAAAGCGGAATGAATACAGGCGAAAAAACCGGGGTCACTTTAGTACGTGGGTGCAGGCTTTAATTTACAAATGTTATACCATTCGAAAGAGCTCGTCGAGCTGAGTCGAATGCCACCAAAATTAGATCTAGGAAAAATTTCTGGACCGAGATATAGGTCCCTAAAGTTTGAAAAACCATAGGGGGGACCAAGCACTTTTTTGGGGTGAAAAATTCGAAAATGCAAATTATACCTCGTTCGAAAGAGCTCATCGAGCTGAGTCGAAAGACACCAAAATCAACGAAATCCGACTTGATTGGACCGAGATATAAGCCCCCTAAAAACCTAAGATACAAAGGGGCGATTTTTGGAATAAAAAATTTTTTATACAAATAATACCTCATTCGAAAGAGCTCGACGAGCCTGTTTCGAATGAGACCAAAATCACCATGATTAAACAAGATTAGAAAAAGTTATGACACAAAAAAACAAAGAACCTAAACCTATGGGGCGTCGGCGAGGCGCTTGTGCAAAACCCCGCGCTTCGCGCGGGGTTTTGCGGCACGCGCCTCGCGGGGAGTCTACGGGCGATGGGTCTGGGCTCGTAACATAAACCTATTCTTATCTCCCTTGTTCTGGACGTATTTGGAGCCTCTGTATCAGCAAAAATCTCCACAGATGCCATAGGTAAGGAGCTAAAAGAAAAGATCAGAACTTTGTCCAATCAAGTCGGATTTTGTTGATTTTGGTGTCTTTCGACTCAGCTCGATGAGCTCTTTCGAACGAGGTATAATTTGCATTTTCGAATTTTTCACCCCAAAAAAGTGCTTGGTCCCCCCTATGGTTTTTCAAACTTTAGGGACCTATATCTCGGTCCAGAAATTTTTCCTAGATCTAATTTTGGTGGCATTCGACTCAGCTCGACGAGCTCTTTCGAATGGTATAACATTTGTAAATTAAAGCCTGCACCCACGTACTAAAGTACAGCCAAAAAACCGACAGGAAAAGAAAAGCTTTCAATCTAATAATGAAGGATCTTCATTTGTTAATCCACAGACTGTTAATAAAGGTAAATTACCAATTGTTTGCGAGGAAGAAGGAAATCTTTTTAATCAAGGAGAGGAAGAATCCAATAAAGGCGTGGAAGAGCAAAATCAGACCGAGATAGAAGAGCCAAATAAAATTCTTGAAGAGGGCAAAATAGATACAAATCAGAAAAATTTTTCTTTTGATCTGAACGAGAGACCATTTGATTTGAATGAGGAACCTGAGGATAAAGAAATGGAAAATTATTAAAAAGAACGGATAAAAAAGTGAAAAAGAGCAATTGTAATGCAAAAGTGATGTCATACAAAAAAAGAAAAATTATTAATTTAATGCTTTTCATCCTTCGTCGAAATTTTCGACATCAATTCTGAATATAAAAGTTGTTTTCCTTCAATTGAATATTTATTTTTTTCCTTACGCATGATAAATCTTCAATTTTTCTAATTTTTTACCTGATTTAATTCAGAGTCCTGACTTGACGTAAATACAAAAAATGGCAACAACAAAGGCCGTGATGGGACCTCTACCTACAGCGTGGTACCTTTGCACCTGAATTTGTATCGGATTCTATATTTATTTTATTCACCCCTAATTTTTAGTTCATAATCAGTGCTGGGTATGGCTCCGGGAGCTAGCTCCGGAGCCAAGATTTTGAAACCCCGGAGCCCGGAGCCGGAGCCAAGGTTTTCCAATTCCCCACGGCTCCGGCTATACACCCCTAAAGATGGGTGAAAGAAAAAGAAGTGAGCAAAGATGGTAGGCGTGAAAAGAAAAGGAAGAGAAAATTTAGACGAGTCTCTCAATCTCAATCAGTAGTACTTCTAAAAGATTCTACAGACTTTTAATTTATGAAAAAAAATTTTTTTCAAAAAATTTTCTTAAGCCAGACAACAATATTTTAAAAAATTGTAAAGAAAAATGATCAAAATATGCACAAAATTTTAAAAAAATACAACGCAATTTACACTTGATAACTTTCCATAATACATATTTTTCTGGGGAATAATATTTTTGCCATCTTGTAGCGAATTTTAAGGACTTTCGAATGAGGATAAAACTAAAATTTTAAACAAACCCTAAGGGGGCGAAAGTATTTTTAGAAGGTGAAAACCCTATTTTACGTTGATTTTCAGGGTTTCGAGATTTCGACTTTGAAATGTGATATAGGCCTAATTCTTTTTTTATTTTTTATAATGTTGATATACATATTTACAGCATTTTTTGTAGAATAGGATCGAGACCGAAGCTCCGAGGCCGAGGACCGGTCGAACCGAGACCGAGATTGGAAAATAGGCGAGGACCTCTGCCTCGACGAGGCCTCGACCTCGCGCAACCCTAGTTATTAGTGCCTATGTAGGCGCCTATTTTTGACTTATTAGCGCCTAAAATCCGGGCCATAGTAATCATAATTTATCCCCAAAATGAACTCAAAATTCGTTAACAATATTACACATCACGTTATAGAAATTCAATATTTTATTTTTCTTCCGATCCCGCCTTCCGCTTTTTAAAATTCAAAATTCTCTATAAGTACCTAGATTTACTTGAATCAGGATTGACAAGATATTTACATTGTTTAATAATTTTATAAAAAATACAAAAAAAAATAAAAAATTTTTTAAAATATCAAAATACATACATAATTTTAAGAATACACCCAAAAACGCGCGGCCATAACGACGCAAAGCCATAATTAGTTGGGAAATTTCAAGGGCTTATCAATTTTAGTCATCCCCACCTCGCACATCCCTGATGAGTTTGGCGCCGTTAAGGCCGCACCCTTTTGTGCTGTACCCATATCTTTATGTTATCCCCAGTTATAGTATCTTCCTCCCCATCCATATTGTCTTCCCCAGTTATATCTTCCCCAGTTATATCTTCCTCTCCATCCATATCCATAAAATCCTCCATCCCCACCTCCATCTCCCCAGCTTCCTAGCCAACGAGTCTCTCGATCACTTCTATTTTTTAAATTATTTTATGTATTTTTTATACATACATATATAAGGTTACTATCCTATTTACTCCCCATTTTTCCCTTTCTTCTGCATACTCAATTCTCTAATTTAAAGAAAAGTAGTAAGGCAAATAATAGTCAAGGAAACCCATGGCGATAAGTACCTGTCTCTTTTTAGAATCTATGGTACGGTATTTACCACTGATTCTATTTGTAATAGGTTCATTGTATTCGCATAAAATCCTATGTAAGAATAGGAAGCTCTACTCCCCAAAGCTATGGTACATACACACTACGGTTCCGTGACTTTTGCGTCGAAAAAATTTGCGCCGCGACTTCGCGCCAGGCGACGTTGTTTAAAAAATAAAATAATATCCACAGTCGGACTTCATTATAGTGTAGGGTTTTAAAAATGGTAGACAGGAGCTGAAGGTTGCGCCGCTAAAGTCGCGGCGCAAATGTTGTTGGCGCACTACTTATCGCCATATATTTCCTTGACGATATTCGCCTTACTTCTTTTCTTTATAATAGAAAATGAAGGAAGCAGAAGAAATGGAAAAGGCGCCATAGTTTCGTCAAAGGACATTTTCGTCAGAATTAGTTCAGTTTTCAAGAGTAAGTACAACATTCTATGTACTTAAAATGAACTTTTCATGTTTTCGTCAACTTCGGTTAAGTTAAACCAGAATGTACAATGACCACCTCAAGATGGATGACCCCCTCCAATAAATGGCATTCAGTCAGCATTCGGTCTGAATCCTGATACCGGCCAACTCTACAAAATACCCCGCCTTTAGGTTAGACCCCTCCTTTAGGTTAGTAAACTAATTGACGAAAAATGACGACGAAAATGTCCTCTGTCGAGACTACCGGACACGAGATAAGCGGATATTACCAAAATAATTATTAATTAAATAACTTAACAGTTTCAAATCATTATTAGTTTCAGATAAATAATTAATCTCAGCTTTACTCTCCATTGAGTATTTAATTAAAATTAAAAAAATTAAAATTAACATTATTTAAAAAATAGTTTAGTATAATTTAATAATATTTAACTACATATGTACAAATATAAAAAATAATTTTTTTTAATTTTTGCCTAAACTATTAGTGTTTTTATTATATTAACATTCTTGCGTTCGTACCCCCCACTCATTTTTCCTTCTTCAAAGTATTAAAAAATGGTCAGTCGGTTAATCAAATTTTTAGTTTATAGAACTCGTCGAGCTGTGTCGAATGACACCAAATTCAACCCCGGGTCTTAACTTTGGGCCAAGATATAGATAAAAAACTTGCACAAAGAGAGAGGTTTTGCAAAAGCGTCTCACGACTAACATAGGATTACTTTATGACATAGCTTTCTCAAATCTTGTTCAATTACGATTATTTTGATGTGATTCGAATCAGCTCAATGAGCTCTTTCAAATGAGCTATTATTTGTTTAATCGGATTTTTATCCCAAAAGATGAGCTTGGTCCACCCTTTTATTTTACAATTTTTGGAGGTCTGTATCTCGGCCCAAAGTTAAGACCTGGGGTTGATTTTGGTGTCATTCGATACTGCTCGATGAGTTCTATAACCTAAGACTGGCTGACCATTTTTTAATACTTTGAAGAAGGAAAAATGAGTGGGGGGTACGAACGCAAGAATTACCCAAGTCCTAACAAAAAAAATTTTTTGTTTAAATTTAAAAAATAATAATTTTATTACATAAAAAATTTAACTTTCCTTATTCAGTCTAAAATAAAAGAACAAGAAAGTTATTACTCCCTATTAATCAAATCACCCAAAAGGTACATTTTAGTGTAATAAAATAATTATTGTTTTTAAATTTAATTAAATTTTTTTTATTTTTTTGTATGACTTTGTTCTTTCATATTAAAAATAAAATGAGCCAAAAGGTCATATGTATATTAGAGGTCGGCGCGGGACGGGATCCCGACGGGATTTTCCGGGATCCCGAAATCCCGGATTTTTTTGATTTTCGGGATCATTCGGGTTCCGGGATTTTTCCGGGATTAATCCCTCGGGATCCCGTCCCGGCATCGGTTGTGAAAAAAATCCCGACTCGGGATCCCGGAAATGAGATTTTGCCGACCTCTAATGTATATCTATCAGGGGTATCGAAGGAACAACTTCCCCCCGTTCGACGGGACAACATCCCCTGTTTAAGGACTAGCTTCTCTCTTTGATTAACAACTTGGAATTTTTTTCTTGAAAGGAAATAAAAGTTACAAAAATAAATCCAAATCGCATAAACTTTTCATTGGACGTAAAATATTTCATTGGACGTATGTAGGTTTCTTGGATGTATAAAGGTGCGATTGGACGCCTAAACTGGACAAGAGCCAAAAAATTTTCATTTTAGTCAGAATTTACAGATAGTATAGAAAAAATAAAGATTTTTCAAAATATTTGTAAAAATTTTTTATTTTAATCAGAATTCATGGATATAGAAATAAAAGATACATTACTTGTTTATTCTGTGATTTATTACAACATAAATTTTAGTTAAGGATAAATTTGCTAGATTTACTTAATTCTTTTTCCAATAATAATTTGTAGTTTGAATCCGAGTTGGTATAAGCAATTGCAAATCATTAGGCTATAATATTAAATTTGTAAGAGAATTTTGTGATTAAATTTGGATTACTAGAAACTTTTAAAATAAATTTTATTCACTCAAATCATTTTAATTATAAATTACTTCAGCAAGGTAAAGCTATGGATTCTCCTGTTATCGTTTTCAAGATTTCTTTAACTGTTTCGTAATAGTTAATATTCCAGAAATGAAGTGCGAAAGTCAGGGTTACCCAAGGCCCGATACAGCAAATTATCAAAATTTTGGACCATGGAAGGTTGACCCTTATAAGAATAAAATGAGAAATCAAGGGCCTATTACACAAAGCTACAGTTAATGTTTCTTTGTGGGATAGGCCCCAGCCTTCATGGTCTTTCAAGATTCTCAGATATTAGAGCTGTGCGAGACCGAAATTTTTCCAAGACTCAAGACCCAAGACAAAATTTTTTCCAAGATCAAGACTCAAGACCAAGACCAAAACTCCAAGACTCAAGACCAAAAATAATACAAAACTCGAGACAATTTTTAGGTCCCATAGGTCAAATTTTTGGTTTATTTTTTGTTATTTTGACACGATCACAGTCAACTTCAGCACAATCACCTATAATTTCGAAAAATCTATGCGAAATTCAAAGAATTTTAGGGAATTTATCCGGGTGGAAAATCAATGAGATATATTTCAGAGGATTAGGGTGGATTAAGGGGATATTAGTGATCGAGATCGACCCCCTGGCTACGCCCTTGGATTAAGGAGGATATTGAGGTTTAAAGGGGAATTTAAGTGGATTAAGAAGGATCAAAAGTGGATTAAGAAGGATCAAATCCAGAGGTGTTTCGAAACAAAAAAATCTTCGAAAAACGGAAATCGAAAATCGAAATAAATCCAAAAATATCGAAATCGAAAATCGAAAATATTTTTCAAAATCTTCGAAATCGAAAATCGGAAAACGAAAATCGAAAAAAATTTTACTAAAAATTGGAAAATAAATTTTTGTTACATGTGTTAGGTCTCATTTGGAACTTTTGCTTGAATTCTAAGGAATTGGGGAAAACTAATGACTAGAATCAGTGACTAGAATAGGCCGCTTTGCTCAAAGGGTTGGCGGTACAGGCGTAGGGTTCCGGCATGGGGGTGGGCTTCCAAATCCACTTTAATTCAAGCAAATCCTCCAATATACCGGAGCCGAAGCATAATATTGTTAATAGATCATGGATTCCTCCGATTAGCGCCGCAGGCGAAAAATTTGAAAATTTTGGAAGATCCTTAAGCCTAATTTCTTCCTTTTTCTGCGCCGCAGGCGAAAATTTTGAGGATTTTGGAAGATCCTTAAGCCTAATTTCTTCCTTTTTCTGCGCCGCAGGCGAAAATTTTTTAAATTTATGATGGCCGATAAGTCAGAATTCCTACTTTTTGGCGCCAAAAATTCAAATTTTTTCAAAAATTCGAAAATCGGAAATCGAAAATATCACAAAATTTCGAAAATCGGAAATCGAAAATCGAAAGGAAAAAACCCTCGAAAATCGAAAATCGAAATCGAAAATCGAAATTTCGAAACAGCTCTGATCAAATCTTCCCTTTTCAGCGCCGTAGGCGAAAATTTTTGAAAATTTTGGGTCTCGGCAAGCCAGATTTCTTCCAATTTTCAGACTAAAAAATCCAAGACCAAAAAATAAAACCAAGACAAGACCAAGACAAACACCCCAAGACCAAGACCAAGACCAAGACCGAAAAAAAACCAAGAAAAATCTTGGTTCCAAGACCAAGACCAAGAGTCTCGCACAGCTCTATCAGATATGTATTTGATGCCCCTTTAACAAAATTTTTGGCAAGCAAAAATTTTGAGAATTTGGAGAAAATCTCTAGTCGGAAATATTCTTCAAAGATTCTCGTAAATCGGAAATTTTTCCAAAATTCGGAAATCGAATTGCGATCGCTCTCTGATGCCGAGAATCATGTCTAGGCGGATAATTTATGTCACCGTTCGAGTTCAAAGTCTTATACCATTTTTAAAAATCCAAAATCTCTTTAAAATTACAAAAAACATACAATATTTACACTCCAATCACACTTTGGAGTGTCCCTGTCCATCATTTTTTCTGGTAGCCATGTAAATGTTCTTCTCACTTCTTTTTGAGAAATTATTCGAATTCGAAAAATATTTCCAAATTTATAATTATTTTTAATTTTATTATTAAGAGGTTCATTAATCTTTAATTCAGCTATATTTTTGCCATAAACAATAAATATATTCCCATTTTTGCGTATAAATATAGTCGCTTTACGATACATTCCTGGAAGATCTGTCCATGTTGCATTATGTTCTGTAGGGATAAAAGTAAAAATTAAATGATAAACACTTCCTCGCAACTCCTTTCAGTTGCGAGCTCATTGCAGTTGCTCATTTTTTTTCATGAAACTTTCAATTTAAATTAGAATAATCTCTGAATAATAATAAACTTTTTGGTTCTTAATCAAGTTCGATCAAGACCGAATTTAAGACTAATCTGTCGCAGATCTGTCATTTCTCCCGGAATAGCCATAGTGAATACTGGAAGCTTGATTTCTTAGAATGGCGAATGTATTATAATTTACCATACAATTCCGCTGACTCCTTTTTGTTTGAATCTCCGAATTTAGGATTAATCTCACACAATCCTTTGAATAATCTTTTAAAAACCCGTTTAAACGTTAACCGGGGGGACCGGTTAATAACCGGCTTTGTAAAACTCTAATTCATATCATTTCCTGAGACATTTATATGTATTTAAGGCACTACAAAATTAATGTTTTAAAATTCCGATCTCAAAAAGTACAAAAATCTGACCATATTTAAATTCTCCGCCAATTGCCCCAGAGAAAAAGAAATTTTTCTGTCCATTATTATTTCGCCAAAAATTCCATGAAAGCAAAACAAATTCCTCTAAATTAATTCCTCTTCCATTTTTGCGATTATAGGCAAAGGGGAGTCTAAAATATTTAATTTTTAGGGACTTTTAAAGAGAATAACAAATTTTCAAAAAGGGCCCTGCCTATTTAAGAACGATGAATTGGAGGTGGAAGGTGTATGATTGATTGCCAGAGGTGCTGAGAGCTAAATAGGATTAATGGGTTAGGTTAACCGCTTGATCGAGCACTAGGCTGATCGAACACAAAGATTATGTAGAGCTTAGAAGGAAAGGTAGAGCTTAGAAGGAACCACCAAAAATTTTGCAACGAAACATACACCAATGTGTAGAGCAGGGTCGATAACCTATTGTAGTTTTCGGCTTTTTCGGCCCTACCCCCAAATCGGAAAGTTATAGGGCTTCAAAGTTTTCACTTATGGTGGTAGTTTAGTATGGTACCTTGTTAGTTGGAATTATCGTCAACTAGCTTAATGAATGACTCACAGTCCGGGCCGACTGAAGCGATTTTTCTTATTTGCCTATGGATTATAAGCATATTATCTTAAAATTTAATTTTTAGAGACTTCTAAAGAAACTAACAAATTTTCAAATATTCTGTCAGTAACACAAGAACAAGATTCCCAATTATTTATTGAAACTGTGAAATTAAATATTCCTTGTATTTTGGCCCATTTTGGTATTTTTAAATAAAGATTCAATGATTGACGTTTTCCATGTAAATAATTAATTGTGCTTAATTTAAAGATTAATTTAAGGATGTTAAATTATTTTTTTATTCATTTATATTCCTTCTACCCAGCCTTTACTTGAATACAGAGACGAAAAAATTTTGGACAAAAGTTCGCACCTCCTTGGGTGAGATTTGTGTTTGCCGAGGGCGTGTGATTACCGAAGCGACTCAAACCTTATGTTATTAAGAACAGACCCTTTCCTCCAAAATAAAACAAAAAGATAATAAATCTGACTCAAATTCGATGAGTACGGTGGTTACATTTTGGTCCTTTTATGTGAAAGTTAAAAATTTCTCTTAAACCGGTTACAGTTTTGGAACGGCTTTTTGGACCGTTTCTGGAACTGGTTCCAAACCGGTTCCAGACCTTTACCGGTTCCACGGTTCCATTCCGGAACTGGAACTTTCCCATCACTGTTTACAACCTACTGCCATCTTTTTCAATCCGAATCATTCCATTAGCCCATATTGGCAAATATTTTTGTAATACAGCATTACTGCTTGCCTCAATAAATTGATATCGAGTTTCATTAGGAACTAAATAAATTCCTTCGAATTTAATAAAAATAATATACAAAATTAATAAAAATAGAGGAAAAGCCATTAATTAATTAACGCTTTTACTGAATTTATTTTAAATAAAAACACAACGATTATTAATTAGCTATGATTACTCATATTAAAGTGTAAAAATATTTTGTGTTAAATATATTCAAATGATTTTTTAATAAATGAAAACAAATTTTATAATCAGACATGATGTCGAAAATTTTTACGAAGGATGAAAATTATTTAATTAATACAGTGTTCCGATTCGTACTTTTTTAAAAGTATTGTACTTTTAAATCAACATTTGAAGAGATCTGGCTTAAGGACCTCCAAAATTCTCAAAATTTGCGCCTGCGGAGATTAGGAGATTTTTCTAATTTATTTTGGAGTGTACTTTTTATTTGGAATTTAGTCCCTATGTACTTTTGAAGCGAGATTTTTGTACTTTTGATTGGCATTTTGTCGATCGGAACCCTGAATTAATAATTTTTCTTTTTTTGTATGACATCACTTTTTTGCGTTACAATTGCTCTTTCAACACTTTTTTATCCGTTTTTTTAATAATTCTCCAATCCTTCATTTTCAGATTTTTTGTTCAGATCAAACGGTCTCTCGTTCAGATCAAAAGAATGAATTTTCTTATTTAAATCTATTTTGTCCTCTTCAAGAATTTTATTTGGCTCTTCCAGCTCCATTTGATTTTGCTCATTCTCGCCTTCATTGCATTCTTCCTCCCCTCGATTAAAAGGAGTCTGTCCTTCCTCCTCACAAACAATCGATAATCTAACTAAATTAGAAAAATCACCAGTCTGTGGATTAACAAATGAAGTTCCTTCATTATTAGATTGAACGTTTTTCTTTCTTTGTCGGTATTCCCGCATGTATTTATTCAGTTTTTCCTTATTATTTTGGTTATATATTTTCTTCCTTTTCATTATCGTTTCTTTATTTTTTAGGTAGTAAGCTTTCATATGTTGAATTCTTGCGCTTCTATTCATTTTATAGTAATTTTGATTATTTTCCTTTACTTTTTCTTTATTTTGTTCTCGGTATTTTCGATCATTTTCAGCACACTTTTCTTTATTTTTTCGGTAATATTCTTTATTATATTCATTTTTGTTAAACACTTTGCCTTTTCCATTATTTTTATCCTTGTCAGTCTTCGTTAATGCTTCTTTATTTTTTTGAATTTGAGGATTGACCGACGATTCAGCCTCATCAAATGATGTTTTAGCTAGATCCTTTGCCATGTAATCCTTTTCAGCATGTTTAGCTAAACCTTTTCGAGTTGGAATAGCTTTAACAGATATCCATAATATCCAAGTGAAGATTGAAACGATTAAAAAACTAGCAATTTTCATCCTAAATTTAAAAATTTATTTAAAAATTAACGGAAAAATAATAAAATTTAACTCAAAATTGAATTAATATAAATAAACATTTAGGAAGGATGTAATGAAAATATCTAAATTATGTTTTGTAATAAAATTGATATAATTTATTGTGTAAAGGGCAATAAAGCATTAAGAAATTTTAGACTTTAAAAATAAAAACAAGTTAAATTCATTGAAAGGAAAGTGCATAGTGTGAGACATTAAGAATAGTGAACCGAGACGTGATCTTGAATTAAAAACTGAGTTAAGTCAATACTTCTCAAGATATGTAATGATTCGATCTCATCGACCCTCTTAATCATGTCTCTGTATGAACCCTCCCAGACCTTTTCTAATCCTCGTATTGAGGATTAATAACCGGTTGTGTCCAGCACTATTAATCAGATTAGATGAAAAATATCTCAAATACATGTGTGTATTCACAACAAATTTAGATCGATCCTTTAGAGTTCTGGAGAAGAATTCGTTAACAGGAGCACATTGTTAATTTTTAAATCATTAATTCTAAAGTTATTTTTTAATAATAGAAACTGCTTCTCAGTAATGGATTAATTTATCTAGTAATTCACGGTAAGACTGCCTCTATTGAAAGAGTTTTAGCCTGGCTGACTTGGCAACTAAATGAATAATGAAACGAACTGAGTAGAAACCTTTAAAAATGCTTAGTTATTAGTACATCTTAACAGTTGATTTTATTATGTATATTATTGTTGCATTCGCATAATCAAATAAACAATTTGCATTTTCACATGCAAAAATAAATTTGGCCTTTTTCTAGTTATAAAGGTCTCCCGACCAGTGATGCGGAAATTCCAAAATTTGGCAGGTTCCGGTTCCAAACCGGTTCCGGACCTTTACCGGTTCCACTTCCGGAACCCCCGCATCACTGCTCCCGACATTCTCATCCAATTCTTGACTCTTATCTTATCTTTGTTATTCACTTTCTATTTATATTTTGACCCTCAAACTGCCTCTATAAATATCCCTGCGTTTTATGCATTATCAGATTTGGCCTAGCCATTTTTCCCCTTATTATTGTATCCCATGTTTATATGAAGAATAGATTGAATGAATAAATAAATATTTTAATAATATAATTGAAGCACAGTGCTTTTATTTTTCGATCCTCTCATAGGGTGTGCTTATATTAGAGACTGTGCTTCAATTGGAGAAACGTGCTTCTATTAGAGAATCTACGGTATTTAAATAATATAATTCAGTCTAATATAAGTCCCAGAATGGTAGAACCCGAGTTAAGCTAAGATATAACATCAAATATAGGAATTATCTGTTTATTTATGAGAATTAGTGAAAATTAAAAAGTTCGAAACTTTAAATTAAAATATTTAGAAAGATGAAAGGTATCCATTATTTTAATAATTTTCCAATTCTTCATCCTCAGGCATCTCGTTCAGATCAAAGGAATGAATTTTCTTATTTAGATCTATGTGATTTGTGTTATCTTCAGGAATTTTATTTGGCTCTTCAACCGCGATTTGATTTTGCTCATTCTCGCCATTATTGCATTCTTCTTCCACTTGATTAAGAAGATTTCCTTCCTCCTCGCAAACAATTGATAATTCAACTAAATTGGAAAAATCATCAGTCTGTGGATTAACAAATGAAGTTTCTTCATTATTATCAGATTGACGTTTCTTTTCCTGTCGGTGTTTTCTCATGTATTCATTCCGTTTTTCTTTATTATTTTGGTGATGAATTTTCATTTTTTCCAATATCCTTTCCCTATTACTTTGATAGTAACTTTTTTTATATTGAATTCTTTTGCTTCTATTCCTTTTATAGTAATTTCGCTGATTTTCATTTACCTTTTCTTTATTTTGTTCTCGGTATTTTCGGTTATTTTCAAGCTTCTTTTCTTTATTTTTTTGGTAATATTCTTTATCATATTCACTTTTGTTAATCACTTTGTCTTCTCGTATATTTCTATCTGTGTCCTTTTTTGTTAATGTTTCTTTATTTTTTTGAATTTGAGGATTGACCGACGATTCAGCCTCATCAAATGATGTTTTAGTGAGACCCTTAGCCGTGTAATCCTTCCCACCATGTTTAGCTAAACCTTTTCGAATTGGAATGGATTTAACAGATGTCCATAATATCCAATTAATGATTGAAACGATCAAAAAACTAGTTAATTTCATCCTAAATTTAAAAATTTTCTTTAAAAATTAACGGAAAAATAATAAAATTTTAGCTTATAATTAATTAATATAAATGAACATTTGGGACGGATATAATGAAAATATCTAAATTATGTTTTGTAATAAAATTGATATAAATATTGGATGAATAAAAGGGCAATAAATTATTAAGAAATTTTAGACTTTTAAAAATAAAAATAAGTTAAATTCATTGAAAGGAAAGTGCATAGTGTGAGATATTAAAAATAGTGAACCAAACCGAGACGGTATCTTGAACTAAAAAGTCTCAGTTATTTATATCAATACTTTTAGAGATAATAATCTGGATTCTTGTCTACCCTTTCAGTCCTATCTCTATCCTTTGTATGCTCTAACCGTAAATTATGAAATAATTACCCTGAGTAATTATTGTTTCAATCTCCCGTTGGAGGGGTTATTGATACTTGTAAAGCACATAGCTATTTAATTCCCAAGTCTGTGAAGTAGGCGGCGTGGTGTAATGGATAACAATCATTCCGGCCTACTGAAGATGCTGATTCGCGCCAGCCGCCGATGAACCTTTTTAGTCGAAGGAGAGAAATAGCTATAGTCCAGCTGCTACTTTATATTTTTAAAGAGTTTTAAGAATATTTGTAAAATTTGTGTAGGAAAAGGAGGTTATAGAGGAGGGGTAATACTATTTGAGATAGAGTATTTTTTCAAATTTTATGGACATATTTTTCGATTTTATTTCAATAAGCTCCCTAATAAGATTAAAGATTTCAATTTCTATTTACGTTCCTAAATTTCTTTTAATTTGTCGATTTAAAATTTAATTTTTTTGAAGCATGCTTCAAATTTTTCATTAAAAATTTTTTAGAAACTTGCTTCGTTTTACTTAATCCTTCCATTTTTATAAAAATTAACCAAAGTTAATATATCACGGCTTTAAAAAAATTTTTTGTTGCGCTTTATTGTTCATTTTTATTGTTATTATTTCCTCATTAATTAAATGTTGCAATTGTTGTCCCTTTCTTAGGTTAGCAACTAACCTGTTTATATAAATGTTTTTACTGCCGTTTTATAGGTAACGGCAGCTAATTAATTATGTAAAGATGTGCGCCAAAACCATAAACGTTTTACGTAACTAAAGGGGATTGTTAAGGATAGGGTTGTTGGATCTTGAAAATCTTTTTAGTTATTTGAACCGAAGGTTTCTGTTCTTCGAGTTTGTTAAAAGTTTGTTATTATTAAAAAAAACTGTATGCCTGTTTAGTTCTAAACCCTAATTTCGTTGTCCGTATTTCGTTTTTTTATTCTATGACGGCACATACTGGTCAATATTACTAAGCTTTTAGGGATTTACCAGCAATCTAGGCCTGATTGCCTCCGTTGGGTTACCTATTTCAAATTAGAGACTAAAACAAAACAGCTAGAATAAACTTAAGACTATTCACAATACCCATATAGGATTGTCAGACTACATATTGTCAGGCATCGAACATGAATCTACTATTAAGTGTATTTCATATTTATACAAGTCAGCATTTAAAGTCAGTAACATACATATTTGACAGAATTTTGTTCCTGAAAAATATTTAGGAAAACCTAAAAACATTTCTTCATAATAACCATATAGGATAGTCAGTTTTTGAAATAATTTCGGATATCCGCAGCAACCCGTAGAACAAAACCGAGAACTCCCCTGTTCTTTGGTTTGTTTCCTACTTAAATTAATTAATTTAATTTAATTGGCTGACTTTTGACAATCAATTAATGCTACAAAATTAGCTTTTTTAACGTTTTTGCGTTAATAACGCAACTTTTGCGCACACCCAAATAAAAACAAAAGTTTTATCATTAAGCGTTGTCGGAATCACTTATTTAGCAAAAACAATTAAATTAGCGAAATATAAGAGATGTTTAATTTCTTAATTGTTTTTGTAGAAGAGAGTTGGGCCGAATGCCAGTTTTTTTCTTCTTCCTTTCTTCCTCTTTCAATTTTATTATCAAAGGAAAAAATAAAAGGTTAATAAATATTTTTGTGGATAATCTTGTTTTTTTTTGTTAGCTTCTTGTTTTTGCTTTTTTCGGAAGAGGAAGAGAAGTCCTTTAAAAGGAAAGGATTATCAGTTGTCTAAATCACATAAAATAAAAATTTTTTAAAACAACAAAAAATGAAAGGCTCTCTTCTTTGTTTAGCAGCTCTGGTAGCGCTTGTTGCGATAACTGATGCTTTCTTATTCGGTGGTGGTGGTGCTGGTGGTGGTGGTTGCGGTGGTGGAGGAGGAGGTGGTGGTACAACTTGCTGTTGTTGTGGCGGTGGTGGTGGCGGCGGAGGAGGATGTGGTGGAGGTGGAGGCTGCGGTGGCGGAGGAGGATGTGGAGGAGGCGGTGGAGGATGTGGAGGTGGCGGCGGCGGATCTGGAGGCGGTGGCCCAATAATTGTCAACTGTGGAGGTGGTGGACATTCTGGAGGAGGTGGTGGTGGATATGGAGGCGGTGGAGGATGTGGTGGTGGCGGTGGCGGAGGATGCGGAGGTGGTGGTGGCTGTGGAGGCGGCGGTGGATGTGGAGGTGGTTGCGGACGCAAGAAGAGATCAGAACCCGAACAATTAGAATCAGACGAACCAACAGTAGAAAAGAGGAATTGATTTGTAAAAATTAAAAAATAAACATTTTTTAAGATTTCAATTCCTTAAATGCAATTTTTGTATATTTTCAGTTCTCATCTCCCCAATTTTTAAATAATTTTAGTTTTAGTTGAAATTTCATTAAATTATAATAATACTTAGTTAAAATGTTGGTATAAAAAATGTTACATAAAAATAATTTTTTGTATGTTATCCATCAAATATTTAAAGTCCGCAATTAACATTTGCGGACAAATAATTTTTTATTATTTTCATTATGTTTTAGTGTTATTATGTTATAGTTAGGGTAGTTTTTTTCGGGCTTGTTTTTATCTAGTCGGGCCTATGGGAGTCTTTTTCGGGCCTAACTTTATCGAGTCGGGCCGTACGAGTCTTTTTCGGCAAAATATCAATGGCCCGACTCGATCTTTCGGTCCATTTTGGCAACCCTACCCACGAGTAAAAGCCACTTTTAGTATATCGAAAGTCAAATTATCTTATCTATATTCTAACTAAAATTTAAATTGAGTAAAATATTAATGAAGAAAGCTCACTTTTCCATAACGTGATCTCTATATTACGTCGGCTCAATTAGGTCCGGATTCCGGAAGCCGAGCTACCCGAATTCTGACACTCTTTGACTAAAAATCCGAAACTCGATCCGACGAAAATTTTGAAAACTTGGCCCGACATTTTTCTCATCCCTGTCCGTCCCCAGTTCGGTCCCTAGCAGGGCTGTCCGCAATTGAATAAAATTATCCACAGCCGCAATTTTAATTTTAAAATCTGCAAGCACAAGTCAAAAAGACACTCAATTTATGCAATCCCCAATTGTGGACAGCCCAAGTCTCTAGATGTGACGCTATATATATTATAGCGTACGTGTACACTGTACTTAAATATTAAGAAAGAATATTTTTTTAACATTTTTTACTTTACAAATCAAATCAAAAAGAAAATCAAATTAATAATAAATCCCCCTCTCTCTTCTCCCCACAATAAATATAATATTTTAATCCTTTCTCTCTTCTTCCCATTTTTTCTCTCTTAATCTTCTTCAACAAAAAATTTATATATTTATTTATTTATTCTTTTTTCTCGCTAGGCAAGAGCGATCCCAAACGATATCCTTGACCAGAAAATGGCTTAGCCTTTGGAGGCACATAATCTGTCGATTTACGTTCAACACGCAAATCAACTTCACGCCCAGGATAAAGACTTGAAAGTTCTGTTGGAATTCTCCTTTAAAAATAAAAATATGAGCATATTTTTAATTTTATTAGACAAACAAAAGAAAAGGTCAAAAACCTGCTTCCGATTTTTTTATTGGTTTTTAACACTTGTGTATATCTTTTTTTGGTGATAATAAAGAGGAAATCAAAAAAGGAGATGAATATATTATACTCGGACATATGAGACTTTTAATAAGAAAAAAAAAGAGAAGAAAACAGAAAAAAAATTATAGGAAAATTTTAAAATAAGGGGAAGAGGAATATCCCCAAAAATTGAAGATAAAAAAAGGAGAAAAAAAAATATTCAAAAAGAATAAAACTTTCCTAAAATTTTTAGATTTTTTTAATAATAAAATAGGCAATTAGAAACTTAAAAGAGGAAAAAAATTTTTTAGGCAGCTTAACCTTTACTTTTTTTAGGATTTTCCGAAAATTTTTCCGAATTCAATTGGAAATTTTTTTTCCGATTTTTCGTTTCAATTTTGAAAACGGCATTTTTTTAAATTCAAGAAATTAAAAAAATAAAAATTCTTTGTTGGCTAAATCTCTAAGGGGTTTTGAACGGTTTAATTTCAAAAAAATTTCAGAGAAGCAGATTTTCGAGTTTTAATAAAAAAATTTTTACTTGGAAGTAACAGCTTGAATAAAAGCCATATTTTGAGGATCACTAAATGAACGAAGAGGTCCATCATCCAACGAAAAACCATTACTCCAAATATACATTCTAACCTTAAAAATAAAAAAATTTAACTAAAATAAAAGTTCTAGGCTTGTAGCCGATGAAAAATCAAATCCATGTCTAATCCAAAAAGTTGGATGACTGGACTGAACTCGTATTTTGTTAGGTACAGGAAAATCCAGACCCCAAGACAGGCTTGTAACAAGGATTAGTTTTCTGGGAAAGGGGGGCCAAGGGAGAGGGCGATTTTTTGAATTTTGAAGGCTATGAAGTCAGATTTTCCCACTTTTCAGCGTAGCAGGCGAAAAATCCCCCCTACCGCCTGGCTACGAGCCTGCCCTAAAAATGGTCCAAGTTTTATTAAAAATTTAAAAATTATTCAAGGCTTAGTGGGTAAAATTCAATTTCGTTCCCCCCCCCCCCCACCCCTTGTCCTTTTTCCTTCCTCAAAATATTAAAAAATGGTCAGCCAATCTTAAGAGGAATGACCTTGAATTTTACCAAGTCTTGTATGTAAAGGTCGTATTTAGCTTACAAAAAAGGTTAAAAAAGGGTTGAAAATTACTTTTAAACTCTCATCCCCTCCCTAATTAAAATTCAAAAAAATTCCAAACCACTTGTTGAGAAGGTCTATTCGAGTTATTTCCAACATTTGTTGCAGCAGCAGCAGCAGGAGGCGCAACATTTCCACCACCAACAGGCCCACTCTCAACTCCATTCCCTCCCAAACGAAAACCGCCAGAAAATCTGCCGGATGAATTTGAACCGCTTTGTTGTTGTTGACGTCCAAGCGCTTCAACTTGTTCTGGAGTTAAACGTTCAGCTCCGGCACGTTGAATAGCATTGAAGAGATGAGAATCCAAATCGCGACGGTTTGGACCGAGAACTTGTTGACCACTTAAATTTTTTGGGAAAAAAGATTAGAAAAGTGTAACAGTTTGTCACATATTTTGCCTCATAAATTTTTGAAGAACTCAATGGGTAATCAAAAGACAACCAAAAATCAGTCAAAAAATCTTTTTTGACAAAAGCGGAAAAGGTTCATAAGTGTACCAATTTTTTCAAGGACCGAAAATCCAACAAGAAAATTGGAAAAAAATAAGAAGTGACATTTTATCAAAAACTTGTCATTTTTCCCTATACAAAATTTAGGCAGAATGGGCAATCAAAAAGCCGAAAAAATTTTTAATCGGAAAAAACAAATCTTTTTGATAAAAACGAGCCAGTTTTATCATCCTGCCAATTTTTCTCGGAGCCCAGAATTAAAAAACCCCAAAAATCTCAACCAAAAATTAAAAAAAAACCTTCGAACACTTCCCCCAACAAAGAATCCTTGCCTATCCTCGTCTTCATTTGCACTATCACTCCCTGAATGGGAATGTCTTGGAGGTCTGTCGTCATCGTCTGCATTTAACCCATGAATGCTTTAAAAAATAAATTTAAATTAATTAAATAAAGATGGAATATACTTTGACATATTTGAGCTTTGTTTGAAGATTATTTTTAAAAAATACTTGTAACCTTTCCTATAATTTAGATTAATATGTATAATAGAAACAAAAAATGTAATCAAAAAAAAAAATAAAATAATTATCAAAATCAAACAAATTCTTCTTTGTCTAATGAATTAGAGATTGAAATAATTAAATAGCATTAAATTAGAGAAAAATAGAAAAAATTAAAAAAACATTATGCCAAAAATAATTAATTTCAATTTACAAATACATAAATATTTAAAAACTATTTACACGTTTCCGACGGGATCCGGCCTAAATTTTCTGGAATGTAGGGCTTAATCCGAGATCCGGCTACTACGAACTTCCGTTAATTGAAATTCATTTTAAACACATTGCCAAAAAAAGAAATCCCATATAAACCCCTAGAGAATCGAATTCGAGTTTCAATTTTCGAGGGGTTTTTTTAGATTTTCTATTTCGAAGAGTTCGAAGAATATTTTCGATTTCTGATCGAAAAGATTTGTTTCAAGACAGCTCTAGTGAGGAGGAGTGTCTTCATATAGTGTTTCTCAAAAACTACATCTAAAATATCTCTAAAAAATATTGAGAATCCTTTATTGTGGATTTATTTTTAAACGATTAAAAATAGCATTTCGATATGGTGTGTTTGTTAAAATACAAATAATTGGGTTAAATATAGGTGTTAAATGAAAGGTTATGTGAATGAATATTCGAATGATATTTGTTGTATTGTTGGTTGTTTTTGAGTAAATTATAAAAAATAAAAGTCCAGCTTGGTTTACAAATGGAACAACTGCCTAAAAATTTAAAATTGTAAAAAAATTTCTTTTGGATTAGATTACACTTTCAATCTTCATTTGGGACGTGTCAGGTATATTTAGTGTTCGGCAAATGGATTTTTTCGGTATCCTCCTATATCCTCCTTAACCACCTATATCCTCCTTAATCTCGTCAAATCCCTCATTATCCCCTTTATTTCCTTCAGATCCCCTGATTAAACTAAGTCTTCATTGTGTAGGTCTTCAGGGTTTAGGTCAAAAGGTCAACCCTTACATCCGTCGACACTTAAATCGGAGATAAAAGGAGATTTTAGGGATGGGAGAAGATTTGAAGGGAAATTTTTGTAAATTTTTTACAATATTTATTACTTTTACTAGCAATATTTCTCATTTTTTTCTTCAAATTTCCCAGTACCGAAAAATCGGGAGTACCGCGGTACGGGAACCTTGTTCGGTACGGTTCCGGTACCGGGAGTACCGAAAAGTTCCGATACCGAGTGGTTAAATTGGTTTTTAATTTAAAAAAATGTATCAGAACTTCTAAAATTCTTACCAAAATAATCAAAACTTTAGTTAAAAGTTTATTCAATCTTTTTAATTTTTCATCGAAATTTTTGTTTAAATTGACATATCTAACCATTTTGAATCCACAAATAATTATTATTAAATATGAAAATATTTCAATCAAAGCTATAGGTAATTGAGATACAACATTCATCTAATTTTTAAGTTTAAAATTTAACAGTAAGACTGCGGGCCCAAGGGGTGTTGAGCAGGGGCATTCTTTGGAATAGGATTCTGCCATAGTAATGGAGAGTGAATGACTTGTGGAATGTTATTCTGCTGCCCGGTCTACAGGGTTTGGTCGGAATTTCGATATCCAACTACCGCCATATATCCAACCCAACAATTTTTTTCTTTCGATCTCCGAAAATTTTCGTTGATTTCCGACTTTTGCGCTATTTCCGATATCTCACAGTTCCGATTTCCGGCACCTTCATCATTTCCGACTCAACTCCTGCTGTCCAGCACGTATAATAGGTAGTTGTACCATTCAGTAATTAAGTGCTACCATAGGAAATATGAATGTCGGATTGAGGGAATTACGAAAACTCTGCTCACCCCTCACATAACTAAAAATTACTTTTTCCATTTTATATTGAATAAATCTTCAAAATATTTAATGCCTCCATTAGAATATGGCAAAATAAAGAAAACTATGTCCAAAACATAAAATAATGACACAAATGAAGCAATCGACACCATAAATAAATAACGGCGAAAATTAATTTTTATATCCCTAATATAATTATTTAGGATTAGTCATTTTATAAAAGCTATGTAGATGTCTGTTTTAAGACTTACAAACTAAAAATCCGATCCCTACTGATAATAAACAATCTAATATTTTTATTAGAGATTGGAAATTTAAAAAAATCTTGACCTTGATTCTTAATTTTGGTTGAGGACCTTGGCCAAATGCTTGACCTTGTGTCAATGAAAAAGCAAGATCAAGGGAAAATCAAGGACCCCTGAATAGTAACTCGATCTTGAGTCATGATCAGAGGTGTGCAGTTTCGGCTTTCAACCTTCCCCTTTCGCCAAAATTTTGCCTTTTTTGGACTTCCGACCTTCTCTTTTTTTAGACTTTCACCTTTTAAATCTATTTCGGCACACCCCTACTCTTTATACAGGAAAATTTAAGATCTTGATCCAACCGATCCAAGCCGATTTCAATTTTTATTTATTCAATTACCTATTCAAAACTAAATATCTATAAATAAATTGAACACACAATCCATGTAAATTTAAATGCGAAATAAATAGCCAAAACACAAAAACAATATGGCATATTATAGGATTAAAATTTTCTTTCATAAACAATAGCAAAACTCCATTAGTCAATATTGTAATTGAATTCCCTTCTGTATCGAGTATATAAAACTGTAAATAATTATTTAATTGGTTTGGTAATTTAAGGCTTAAAGGAGCTATTTAATTCCTAATTCCTTCGGTCACAGTCATCAGCTCGGTCAACTTGAGATGGTAGTTCGCTGCCAGCTGCCTAGCATTTTTCATTAGCTGCGGGAGAAATAGCTCGCCTAAGTGTGCTCTAGTGTGTACCAGGGAACGAGCCGTCCCGATTCCCGAAAATCGGGAATTCCCGACGTTTTTTGGGTCGGGAATCCCGATTTCACGAAATCGGGAATTTTGTTTTCTTGTCGGCTCGTTCCCTGGTGAGTACCACTAGCTCTATTTGTAATAGGTTTACTGTATTCCCAGAAAATTTTGTATGGGAATTTAAATCTCCATCACCCAAAGTTATGTTCCACATGAAGAATACTGAACCATTGGTTCTAAATACTTAATTTCTAAAAATTCTGAAGTACCGCTTGAACAAATAATTGACAAGTCAACATTAAAATATCCAAAACACAATTCTGTATCAGAATTCGACTGTGTGTTTTCATTTCTTTTGGCGTTTTAAATAAAATTAAAATAATCAGAATAATATTTAAAGGAAACCCAATTAATAAACAAACAAAATAATTAAATTTAAATAAAATATTGAGTAAATCTGACATTTTTGTATAATTCAAAAAAATTTTTTTATTTGAAAGAAAAATCTTCTAATTTTAACAATTTTGTTTGTAACTACCTATTTATTTAATATAGGTAATATTAGAAAATTTTTTTCGATATATAATCATTGAGTGAAGAAAAAATTAATTATAGTATGTTGAAATTTCTAATCCAATTTAGCGAAAAAAATTGTTGCTTCAAACTAAATTGTAGAAATGATTTTATTTACGATACAAAAGACATTTTAAAACTTTTTTTTTATTTTTGGATTTTAAAATTTTATTTTCGATAATTTTTTTAATAAAAATTATTTTGATTAATTTCTAATGCTTATAATTGCCAGTTTATCATATTCATTTACGTAGCATGTATATCTCTCCCTCCAAAAAAGGGAGAGAGGAACTGGAGAGAAAGCGAGTTTTTTGTATTTTTTTATATTTTCTCTACTATATAGTCCAGACTAGAGACTGGACAGAGACCGGATCTCGATCGAAAATCTTGGTTATCTCTCGATTCTCGTACGAGAATTTTTCGATATCTCGATTCTCGTACAACACTCCCATTCCGGTCTCTAATCATAACTTCATCAACTTTAATGAATTAGAGAGATAGGCTATAGCTATTTCTATTCCTCAAAAGGTTATTTGGCAGCTAGGAGCGAACCAGCATCTTTTGTGGACCGGACTGATGTCCTAATTTCTAATTTCACACTTAGGAATTAAATAGCTGTGTGCTTTACAAGTATCAATAACCCTCCTCAGCGAGAGATTGAAACAATAATTACTCAGGGTAATTATTTCAGAATTTATGGTTAGAGCATACAAAGGATTAGAGATAGGACTGAAAGGGTTGACTAGAATACAGATTAGTATCTCTAAAAGTATTGAGTTTTTTAGTTCAAGATCTTGGTCTTGGTCGGTTCACTTTCTTTTATTTTCTCACACTATGCACTTTCCTTTCAATGAATTTAACTTATTTTTATTTTTAAAAAGTCTAAAATTTCTTAATGCTTTATTGCCCTTTTATTCATCCAATAATTATATTAATTTTATTACAAAACATAATTTGGATATTTTCACATCCTTTTCAAATGTTTATTTATATTAATTTAATTTTAAGTTAAATTTTATTATTTTCCCGTTAATTTTAAAATAAATTATAAAATTTTGTTAGGATGAAACTTGGTATTTTTTTAATCGTTTCAATCTTCACTTGGATATTATGGATATCTGTTAAAGCTACTCCAATTCGAAAAGTTTTAGCTAAACATGCTGAAAAGGATTACATGGCAAATGATCTATCTAAAACATTAAATGATGGGGCAGAATCGTCGGTCAATCCTCAAATTCAAAAATATAAAGAAACATTAACAATAAAGGACAAGGATAGAAATAATGGAGAAAACAAAGTGTTTAACAGAAGTAAATATGATAAAGAATATTACCGAAAAAATAAAGAAAAGAAGCTTGAAAATTGTCGAAATTACCGAAAACAAAATAAGGAAAAGATAAAAGAATCTAAGCGCAATTACTATCAAAGGAATAGAAGCGAAAGAATTCAATATCAGAAGAGTTACAACCAAAAAAATAGGGAAACGTTACTGAAAAAACAGAAAATATATCAACAAAATAATAAGGAAAAACGAAATGAATACAGGCGAAAATACCAGCAAAAAAAGAAAAATGATCAATCTAATAATAATGAAGGAACTTCATTTGTTAATCCACAGACTGTTAATAAAGGTAAATTACCAATTGTTTGTCAGGAGGAAGGAAATCTTTTTAATCAAGGTGAGGTAGAATGCAATAAAGGCGAGAATGAGCAAAATCAAATCGAGGTAGAAGAGCCAAATAAAATTCTTGAAGAGGACACTATAGATCTAAATAAGAAAATTCATTCTTTTGATCTGAACGAGATGCCTGAGGATGAAGAGTTGGAGTATTAAAATAATGGATGCCTTCCATTCTCTCTAAATATTTTAATTTAGATCTTCGGGTCTTCTTTTAATTTTTACCAGGATTGCGTCGAAATCGAAAATTGTCTAAAACGTAATTAAAACGCAATCCTGTTATGTAATCTCCTTCTACGAGGATATATTTAGTCTCTATGCATTATCATTATATAAAAATATACACCCTTTCATAAAAATTTTAAAAAACTTTGGAAGTAATGGTCGGATTTGGATGATAGTTTTTTTTTAATTTGATGACCCAAAACCTATAAAAAGTGTTCCCAAGACAAGTTTCGAAAAAGTTCGGAACCCGGATTATGCCTTTCCAAAATAAATTTACAAATCATTCTAAAATATGTAAACTTTTTTTCAGATAGGTAAATTACTAGCCACGTCAGTAGTGTAAATATTCGTGTGTCTAGCTTCTTGACATTCCTAGATTCTCAACTACACTCTAATTTTATGCATTAACAATAGAAACATCCAAAAAAAATTTCCCTCCAAATTGGGTTAATTTTATTAAAGTTTTGTCCTTTGTTTTAACAAAAATCTCCCAAACAAGTTTTTAATTTAACCCAAAAAATGCACAAAATAAACCTTTTGTTATTAATCTTTTTTGTTTTTTTTTCTTTGAACTAGTAATTAAAAATAGTCCAAAAAATATATTTCTACGCATTGTTGGCCACCCGAAAAAGTTTTGATTGATTAACTTTTTGTTTTTTTTTTGCAAATATGGATAGTTGGATTGTCTTTTTTTGAAACATAGGTAGCAATAAACAAGTTTTAACGTTTTTTCTTTGAACTTTGGTTAGCCGCACACGAAGAATGTTAAAGTTGGAGGAGGAGGGTACGTCTGGGCGCGGGGACGGTTTAAGTGGTAATTGGAGTTGGGTTATATTTTGCCTAATAAATTTGTTTGTCGGTAGCCTAGAGAAGTAAAATTTTGTGAGAATGTTTTTCATGGTGTTGGATAAGTTCTCTAAAAATTTCAGAATTTTTGGTTCAGGATTTTAAGAGTTATGGTCGAAAAATCAAGGAAAATGTTAATTTTTGGCAATTTTTGGCAAATTTTGGCTTAATTTCACAAAATAGATAGCCAAAAAATTTTTCTTTAAACTAACATAATTAATAAGTGAACGAACAATATTTCTGTAAAATTTCACGTTTCTATCTTAACAATAGTCGATTTTAATATTTACATGCGCTCAACGTCACAATACATTAATGCGCCCAAAAATGACAATCCAAGATGGAAGGAAAAGTTGCTTTACCTATATTTGTAGGACAAAAATAAAATAAAAAAATCCAAAGAGATTAGATTTTGCTCTCTTTGGCTAATTCTGCGATGATTAGAAAAAAAGGAATGTTAGAAAGTTGTGTCCAAAAATAAAAACCTGTGGAGGCAAATTCTCGTTTTTTGTTTGGAAATAAAATTA
This sequence comes from Meloidogyne luci, assembly GCA_902706615.1. Classification (NCBI taxonomy): domain Eukaryota; kingdom Metazoa; phylum Nematoda; class Chromadorea; order Rhabditida; family Meloidogynidae; genus Meloidogyne; species Meloidogyne luci. Next base: position 2,896,397 of record CACSLI010000091.1, on the reverse strand, counting down.
TATAAAAGGGGGAAGATTTGTAGAATTTTCATTATCAAAAATCAAAGCATTTGAATAACAACAAAAATGAAAGGCTCTCTACTTTGTCTAACTGCTCTGGTAGCACTTGTGGCGCTAACTGATGCTTTCTTATTTGGAGGATTAGGCGGTGGTGGTGGTGGTGGCGGTACTACTTGCTGTTGTTGTGGAGGTGGTGGAAGTGGCGGAGGCGGTGGTGGTTGTGGAGGAGGTGGTGGCTGTGGCGGAGGAGGTGGTTGTGGCGGAGGAGGCGGTTATGGAGGAGGTGGCGGCTGCGGCGGTGGTGGAGGTGGATGCGGTGGTGGTGGAGGCGGTGGCTATGGCGGGGGTGGCGGCGGACCAATTATTATTAACTGCGGTGGCGGCGGAAGAGGAGGCGGCGGAGGTGGTGGTGGTGGATGCGGCGGTGGAGGAGGCTACGGTGGTGGAGGAGGATGCGGTGGTGGAGGAGGCTGTGGTGGTGGAGGAGGCTGCGGTGGAGGTGGAGGATGCGGAGGTGGTGGAGGAGGCTGCGGCGGAGGTGGAGGATGCGGCGGAGGATGTGGAGGAGGCGGTGGTGGATGCGGAGGAGGTGGAGGAGGCTGTGGTGGTGGAGGAGGCTGCGGTGGAGGTGGAGGATGCGGAGGTGGTGGAGGAGGCTGCGGCGGAGGTGGAGGATGCGGCGGAGGATGTGGAGGAGGCGGTGGTGGATGCGGAGGAGGTGGAGGAGGCTGTGGTGGTGGAGGAGGCTGCGGTGGAGGTGGAGGATGCGGAGGTGGTGGTGGCTGTGGAGGTGGAGGCGGAGGATGCGGAGGTGGTGGTGGCTGCGGCGGAGGTGGAGGATGCGGAGGAGGTGGTGGTGGATGCGGAGGTGGAGGCGGAGGATGCGGTACTCTTTATAAATCAATTTTTAATCATTATTAAAACATTCAGGTTGCGGAAGAAGAAAACGCTTGGCCCTCTTCCAAAGAACAGTTGCAAAATTGTCTAAAGCATAATCAAATAACATCATTTGAAGATAATGCCATTATAGACAACTTATTTTTGCTCCTTATTCATTTTGTTGTTTTCCCTTTTTTAAAATCATTTAGTTATTAGATATTAGATTTCTAGTTTTATATGTTAATAGTCCTTTAGTGATCATCAATTGTGCTATAATTTTTAGTTTTGTATTTTAGCCGCAATTTTAACCAAGAAAGAGTAAAAATTCTAATTACATTCTTTACTGTTTGGGGGAAATACAATGAAAAAATTTGGAAAAATTTTAAGTATCGATAGGTCTGATTATTTTCTCATTCGAATTTCAAGAGATAGTATTAAGAGCGAAACCCTTCATTTTGTAGAAGACTTAATTAGATCAACTCGACATTCACAGATACTTAAATGTTTATTATAGAGTTGGAGTCAGTTTAGTGTCAGCTACTTTGATCGGGTTTAGCTTCTATCCAGGGTGGTCCTTTACAAATCACCAAAAAGGGGCATGGCCTCTCAGAAAAGGGGCAAAATCGGTCAAAAATGGGGCAAAAAAAGGGCCTATTCGGATATTTTTAACAAGTTTTAACTAAATTGAGCAATCCAGGCTCAAAATAACGAGATCAAGTGCGAGAGGTCAACAATAGCACTACATCAACCTTATCCTTTAATCGTGGTTTTAACAGTGATTAGGGTTGCCATCCCGGTTCCGAAGATCAACCCAAAAAGATTTAAATGGCCAGATTCGATAAAATGGGCAGGCGAACTTTTGAGATTATGTGAGCCAGATTTCATCTTTTTTAGTGCCGCAGGCGAAAATTTTGAGAATTTTGGAAGCCTAGAAGACAGATTCTTCCATTTTCAGCGCCGCAGGCGAAAATTTTGAGAATTTTGGAAGGTTCCCTCCTTTTCCTGCGCCGCAGGCGAAAATTCTGTAAAAACTAAAAAAGGGGCAAAAAAGTGGCAATGTTGAAAAAGGGGAGAAAAAGGGGCGAAGAGGTCAAAAAAGGGGAAAAACCTCCTAAAAAGAGGCAAAAGGGCCACCCTGCTTCCATCACTTCTTATGTTTTCACATTTATCGGGGTGTAGCTTTTTACGGAATGATCAGACCATACTGTCAAGTTGGAAAAGTGCTTTCGAATGATACATATAAGATTCATTCGGATCGTATAAATGATAAAGAAATTTATAACTTATTAAAATCGCTGACACTCAACGGGTTCCATTGTTTTCAACAATCGTAGCATTAGCCATTTTAATTCATTTTTTTAGTTCAGCGTTTCGTCTTTTTAATTTTTTGTTAAACATTTTTACCGGATTAATATAACCTATTAAAATAATCCTTAACCCTCAGTTTATTTTATTTAGAAAGAGTATTCAACTTTTTGTATACCTCTCATTCTATAGTAATTCTTAGTTATTAAACTCACTTGAAAATTTTTTTTCGTTTTCATCGGATTTATTTTCGATAATTATCCTTTAGTGAATTTTTCTTATTTTTCGTTCTTCTAAACGAAAATACAATTACAATACAAATTATTTCCACAACTATCGTTTTCTCTGACAGAGTTTTATTGAGGAAACCAGAAATTCAGCGACGTTTAGACGCCGTTATGTTTGGGCGCGCTCTTGTGTATTTCTATAAATAGAAGACTTAGGGGCCTGAAATTTTTTTCTTAATATTTTTCATACTGTCAACTATCTCGTCTAAAAATTTCAGAATTTTTGGTTTTGTGGTTCTGGAGTTATGGTCGAATAAGTCAGAAAATCATTGCTTTTTCGAAGTAAAATCAGTTCATTAGGCCATATCTTATGAAATACTTGATAAAAAATTCTGAAATTTTTAGAGGGCTTAGATAGCTCTATTTCCGATGTTTTTGCAAAATTTTATTTCTCTATGATTTTATTTATCTGCTTTAGGAATATGTACAATTGTTTTTGCGCCCGTACACTTGCGCCCAGAGATACTAGGCTTAAAGCAGTCTCCCTTCTGTGAGGATAGAGACAAGTTGAAAAGCAAAACCTTAATGATTAGGACTAAAAAATGAACTAAAAAAGGAAAGGAGATGCTTGTTTTGTGTTAAACAGTCTACAATTATTAAAATAATACTGCTTTCAAGTATAGACGGAAACCGAAAAAAAGATGAATTAATAGAGGGCAAATTGAGCCGAAAGGGAAGAACTTGAATATCATTGGAGGTGAATTAATAATAGAACGGTGGACTCCCTCCTGTGAGGATAGAGACAAGTTGAAAAGCAAAACCTTAACCTTTTCTTTATAAAATATATTTTTGGTTTATTCACCTCTTAATAAGCATAAATATGGGTTGTTTCTAGTGAATTCTTTCCAGGGGAATTTCTTGGGATTTTCACGTCTCTATACTTGAACCTGAGCTGCTTATTGTACTCGACCGGACTGTAGGTCCGGAATTATCTAGAAGCAATAATGAGAAAATATATTTACCCCCCTTTATTGTGAACTCCCTTTAATAGAACTCGTTTAAAGTCCGAACCAAGATGAAACCCTATAGTAGAATCTCCGTATAATGAACTCTTTCGAGTTACCAGCTGACGAATGGCCCCTCTCCTTTTATGAATTTTCTCAATTTAGCAATGAACTTCCCCAATTCTTTCTTCTACCTTCTTTTACTAATTCTGCCCCTGCATTCGAACGGATTTTTCTTTGGTGGTTATGGAGGTGGAGGTGGCGGGTGTTCTTCTTGTTCCTCCTGCTGTAGTAGTTGTTGTACTACAACCTGTACTACTAGTTGTGTAAGCTGTTGTGTAAGTCTGATTATTTAGATATTGTAAAATCGGCAAAGTTTCCTCCCATCCATTCTAAGAAACTCAAAAATCAACACGACCCATCAGTGGTTTGATTGTTGAGATTTGACATCCTTCGCATAGGAGAGCTCTCAGAATCGTCTCATACAATCTTTTACTATTTTCTGGAATGAGTTTTGCCGCTTTACTTTATAAACCAGGGAGGGATCTATTCCTTCTTCCATCTTTGGGCTGTACCCCCGTTGCCCTTTATTAGAGCTGTCCGAGACCGAGAATTTTCCAAGACCGAGACTAGACCCCGAGACCAAGCCCGAAAAAACCCCAAGAAAAGTCTTGAGTCAAGACCAAGAGTCTCGAACAACTCTACCCTTTATGATAGGAAAAGGCTACAAAGAGAAGTCCTACATTTACAGTCTATCTGGATTAAAAATCAGTTAAAATATAATTATTTTCAGCCACCACCCCCTTGCTGTTGTAGTAAGTTATGCATTATCTCTTAAAAATTGTTTATTTAAGCACCTCCACCTTGTTGTTGCTCTTCTAGTTGTTGTACAACAACAACTAGTTGCTGTACCAGTACAACTTCTTCTTGTGGTGGAGGCTGTGGAGGGTGTGGGTGTGGAGGTTGTGGTGGGGGATATGGCTATGGAAGACGTAAACGAGGTATTAAACGAAGGAGGAAGTGTTATATTTTGGTACAATAAAGTTAGTAGATGATTTGAATGATATACATATTTTAACTAAAGTGAATACTCGAAGAACAAACCCCCCTCTTTAATAGCAACCTTCTGTTTTACTTACAGATTTTATTTAGTTTTAAGCAGATAAATGCGTCTTACAAAATAAAATAAAAATAAAATTTATTCTTTTCTTTGTCTTATAAAAGATTTTGAGATCCAACGAAATATTTACAAAAAAATTTTATTAAGAAAAACTGAGATTTAATTAAATATGTAATAGAGAGCGAGCTGGATCTGGATCCAGACCTTGATTTTTCCTGGATACAGAGTCCAGATCAAAGCATTTTTCAGAGTTCCTTGATTTTTCCTTGACTTAAGGTCAAGAATCTGGTTAAGGTACCCAACCGAAATCAAGGTCAAGGCAAGGTTTTTTGAAAATCTCGCTCTCTAGTGAATAATAATTCAACTAAAATTTATTTCCAAGAAAGATTTAAATTTTTAAAATAAATTTCCGAACTCATATTCATATTAATTTTGACGAAATTCTTTTTAATTTCATTCTGTTTCTTCAAAAAATAGCTATACACTATCAATGCTATTATGGCGTGAATAAGGAGTAACTTAAATTAAAAATAAGATAATTTTATTTTTAATTTGTAATCTGCTTAATATATCTTGTTGGGTGGATAGACATGGACTTTCCCGGACAGACATTTAGGGATTATTATATAAGGACAGCTTGCCATGCCGTACATTTCGAAGAGCCTATGCCCTTACATTGAGGTTTGAATTCTAAATTTTTTATTTTTTAAATCCTAAAATGTCAGTCCTTAGATGTTCGTCATGGTCCTTTTTTTCGCGACCTATATCTAGGTCCACAGGAGTTTTCGATATTGGAGAGTGGCACCTTCGACTCAGCTGCCGAGACATTGTTATTCTGCCTACAATACTCTTAGCAATGTAGGTAATATTAAAGTTTACAGACCCCATCTTTACCTTCCCAATTATTTAAAAAATATTTACTAAAGTTATGCCTTCATATGACCGCATATAAACAAGTTGGCCATATTCTTCACGTTTATAGCGTATAAAGTTTGTTAGAATACTATATAATGCAAAAACAAATGAATAAAAAAAATCAAGAGGGAAAATTATTTTCATTAAAAGAATATTTTGTTTAGATTGATAGCTTTTGCTTAGACTGTAGTGCGTTGTTGAATTGAAACTTTTAAATTAAATTATTTATTTGTAAATTTAGTAATGTATGGTGTTACGACAATTGCGGATACGCACGTGCGGATGCGACAATTGCGGATTAAAATTTTTTTTAATTTTAAAAATGATTGAAATGATATTCCGTTTTTTTGTCCCGGCTGTCAGCCTCAGACTTCTGACGGTTTCCGAATCATTTTTAGACAGATGTGGCATTGAAAACTTTAAAAAATCTTAAACTTTTTAAAAATTTTACATCCGCAATCGTCGCATCCGCACGTGCGCATCCGCAATTGTCGTACCGCCTAATGTATGTTATCTCTCCCCTCTCCCCAATTTATTTTTCTTCCACTTTCTCCACAGATCACAAATGGGTCAAAGTAACATACTGTTAAAGAATTATGGCAATCTATGAAGATAAGTACCCAGCTCTGATCTTAGAAGTAGAGGTCGGACCAAACACATACCGTATTTTCTCTAGAATAACCCCTGGGGTTATTTTAGTACCCGGGGGTTATTACCCCGGGGGTTATTTAATTCAGAAGATGGTTACTCACATCATAGATCACTTTGACCTATGTGTACATTTTTGAAGAATGACAAAGAAAGGTAAGAATAATACATATAAGTAAAAGTGGGGACGCCAAACACAGACGCCAAAAATCGCCATAACGCTCAGCCATAACACACAAGCGTACCGCAAATTTACTTACAAATTTAATTTAATTTTTTGATTTCGACGAATTAAATAATAATCAACTATAGCTATACTAATTACCAAAAACAAGGAAAAATAGTGTAAGTAAATGAGTATTTGAGAATTATATTTAGTTGTTAGGTTTATATAAACCACTGGATGGCTAAATGTGTCAGTATCCATTTGTGATGTTATGTAGAGGTAAAGACCAAAAATTAGATTTAATAACCACTTAAATTTTGTTAATAATGAAATTAAAAGTGAAATTCTACCACGATAATTGTACTAATAACCCCAAAAAATTTCCCTTGATTTTCATAAATTTTAACATAAACTGTAGCCAAAACGCGTTCAATCGTTATAGCAAGGTGAAATAAAGGAGAGCCAAGTAAGTAGAGAAAGGCAGGAATTCGTATCAAATAGACTAGCCAAACTGGGGTTAGACAATCACAGGGATTTGAATATGTGAACAGAACAACCTAAAATTATCAGAATGACAATTAAAAAGTGTGGGAGCAGGCTAAGGTAGCGCAAGCCCAGGGTACTGCTGAGCCATAACGTCGTTCCAAATTGCCGTCTCCGAGACGCCCTAGTATGGTTTGCTGAGTCTCGACGAGATGTATCGAACCAGGGTCCGGGATTCGGCAGTTCTGAATGAAGTTATAACTCTGTGGTGCTTGAGCTTGCGGTACCTTGAGGTGTCCCCTTAAAAAGTAAACTAACAAAATTTACAACAGCCTCAAGCATAAGTGACAGTACATAGATTGCATAAAGGAAGAATACATTGCCGACTAATATCTTTGAAAATAGATTTTAAATATCAGAGACTTAAATTTGATACACTGTATTTCCTAGGACCCAGGGCTTATTCTGGGGGGGGGGGGGGGGAGTACTGTAGAAATTATTCGTGTAATCGCTATCCTAGCTGGTTACCTGATTTAGTTAAAGCCGATAAAATAAGGTACTTTTCTATTCTTCTCCCTCAGAAATTCATTTTTTGGATTCCTCCTTTTGCTCCATCGAATCTTGCAAGTGCTTAGGATTTAGGGAATTTCAGAATTAAAAAATGGGCCGAACTGGGCCGAAAAACTGAAAATTTTTCGGTTCGGTTTCGTATATCCGAAGAATTTCCAGGAACTCCCTAAATAAAAAATTAAGAATCCATCTTACAATTAGATTTTTGTGTAATTTGACCGTTTTTGTGTTGTAGAACCAAACAATTTGTAAAAGTAGTACAATAACAATTATACTTAAAATCATTGTTAATATCCGTAAAATATTATATTTTGTATCGAGTACTGCTTCTTCAGCGGCAAGACATTGGGTTATATTCATTTTTTTAATTCTGAAATTTTCGTAACTGATTTTTAATTTTTTTTTGTCTGCACTTGCAGTAAGAATATAAATGAATAAACATAACCCATGGAATGGCACAGTCGGTTGTGCTTCGGTCTGGGTCAGGCATCGCTCTGACAGAAAACCAAATTCCCGATTTTCGGGATCTTGAATTCCCGAAACTTTCGAATTCACGATTTTCGGGAATCGTTTATCGGGTCTCGCGACCCCCGGTCCGGGCCCTTTCCATGATGGTTCTATTTAGGGTTGTCGGTTCTGGACCGAACTGAAGAACCGTTAATTTTTCGGTTCGGTTCTTCGGTTCGATTTCGGATAGTAACCGACAACCCTAGATCTATTCCCTCTCACATCCAATGAATTTTTTCACAGCATAAACATAATAAAATAAAATTTGAAACATTAAAATGTTAATAATTTCGTATTTACGTTTTTTTCTTAATATTTAACTACTAGGTTTGAGAAACATAATAGGTATGTCCTTTATAAAATGTTTCTAGATGGTAATTTAAATCGGAAGAAATAAAATTAAAAATCTTTTTTAAGAGAAAAAATTTTAAAGTTATTAAAATTAAATTACATGTTTTTTAAATTAAATTATTATAATTTAATTTTAAATTACATCGTTACTAAGCAATTCTTACAGAACACAAAAAAACTACAAAATTCCACATTTCACGTGTATATTAAGGCTGATAGCTAGGTTTTTATGTATTCCAGGAAGGCGAGGATGCTGTGAATTAGTGAATGAAGGTGAACATGAACTCTCGATTTGATTTGTCGAATATATATTAAAATAATTAATTTACATCAATACAATACATCAAAGGAATATCATCTCATTTTTAGCGCTGCAGACGAAGATTTTTGAATTTTTAAATGGTCAAAAATCCTATTTTTTTGCGAAAATGTGAAAACTTGGAAATTAATCGGCAAGCCAGTAGACCGAAATTACCGAGTCGATCCTATCAGTACAGCGAAGGTGCCAGACTGTAGCCGTACACTAATCTATGGCCTCAACTTTTTTGAATATTTTAGTTTAGTTAAAAATAATTTTCTATTGAATTTGACTAATAAAAATATTACGGATTTAATAAATAAAAGTACTTAAATAATTTTTTAAAAATGTTTGATTAGCTTGACTAATTGTTTTAGTGAAAGAGAGAGAGACTGCGCATTAATTGGGAAAAATAAATAAATAAATATATATTTTTATTTAGAGACTTTTTCCTTTTTTTCCTTATTTTTACTAAATAATAAGCAGCTAAATATAGACTTTAAATTTTAAATTAATTTTTATTCTTTATATTTTTTGAAATGTTTATTGTTTTGTTTAATGTATTCAAATAATGTTGGCTATAGAAAAAGTGTTTCGGAAACTGATTCTTGTAAGGATGGATTTTTTAGTAGAGTAAGGGGGGAGTCTAAATTAGGGGTTGCTGAGGTCCCAGGTATGTAGGTAGGTCTAGATCCAGGTAGGTTGGTCCAGGTAGGTCTAACTGGGTCCTAGGTACGTCCCCCCCCCCTTCCCTCATATTCCCCCCTATTTTGGTTATGGCCGTTTTTGTATATCTGGGTCTCGGTTTAGCTTAACTGACTATCCCAAACAAACCTAGTCTTAAATTCATTTGTCTTTATTATCTTAGAAGGTTACCTAAGGTAACTTTTAATCCCCCCCCCCTATTTTTCCTTCCGCCAAAAGGTTACATAATGGTCAGATTTTTTATCTCACTTGTATGTCACTCCTCATTTTCAATCTATTTCCTTATGGCATCCAATCAGTCAACTTAATTGGAATATTCAAGAAGGGGATGGACAATGTCCCTATTTCTCCTCTATTGGGGCCTTTTCCCCCTTTACTCCAAAAAAAAATTTTTAAATTCCACCAAAAAAATTTTTTTAGCAAGCGAAACCTCCTCAAATACAAGTTCTAATTTATCATCCGTAGTGTTAGCTAGACAACAAGAATTACCCTTTTCTTATGATACTGAAACTGGTGCTGGACCATCAATGGCACAGGCTGATTGGAATAATAATAATAATCGTTTCGAGTTTGTTTTTCTTAAAGAGAAAAAAATTTTTGGCCCAATCCTTTCCAAAGGGCGTTGATCTTTTGGGTGTTGATATTTTGGACTGTCTAATATTTATTAATCCACGTAAATCCATTGATCTGTCTCTTATGAAATTAATAAAGATGGCCAAAAATCCCAAAAAATTTGTTAAAATTTGAAAAAAAAAATTTTCCGAAAATTTTTAAGATATTTTGGTTCTACTCTAGTTTATGCGTCCAATGAATTTTAATGCTTCCTATGAAAAATTATGAGTTTCTGTGTATCAAGGGATCAAGAGGATTTTCTACTGATATCTCGACATCTCTCCAAATATCCTGATATTCCTTAATCCATTGATATCCCCCTTAATCCCTTCAAATCAAACAATATCCCTCTTAATCCCGCCAAATCCATCATTATCCTCCTTAATCTCTTCAGATCCCTTATTAAACTTGTAAAGAAAAAACTGTGTTGATCTAAATGTTTTATGTTTCAGGGTCATTATGGCTCCGTAGGTCTTCAGGGTTGGCCCCTTTAAAATTGATCATAAAATTTTGATTAGACTCATAAACTAGATCAGCGCCTAAATTTTTTAAAAATTTTTTAAAATTTTCAAAAATTTTCTAAGAAATTTTTCAAAAAACTTTTTTTCAGTAGAAATAGAGAATCTACCGTCTTTCCAGTATTTACCCCAGCCCCTCGCCAGCCCCACCAATTTATGGGTGGAGGAGGTGTCGGTATTAATAGCCATCCTGTTGGGAGTGGGATACGCCAACAACAACAACGTGAAAACGAATCTTTACACCACCAAGTAACTTTTTCTGAAGCCCCAAATTATAAAATAATTTATTTGGTTGCTTTAATTATTGTTACTTTATTGTTAATTTCTTTAATTGTTATTATTGTTGTTTTGTTGGCTACAAAGAGAGGTAACTTTATTTTATTTGCTGTCTAATCTGACTGTAAAATATAGCCAGACTTCGCCCAGGCTGGGTCGGTTTGCTGCCTGATCTGACTGTAAAATATAGTCAGAACCTTGCCAAGGTTGGATAGGTTTATCAAAACTTTCTTTGGATCGGGAATAAAGTTCGGGCGAAACACGTCACTACTTAACAACCCTTAACTTGTATATATCACTAAAGCTCTAATCACCAAAAATCAATTTAAAAATCAAAAAAGAAGATCCTCAGCTCAATAAAATCCACAACCCTAATATTTATTAAAGCCTGACTCGATACGATACTTTTCGATATTCGGTTTCGATATTAATCGAAAAATCACCGAACGACCCCAAAGTCCGGGTCTTACTATTTATGAGGATCAGCGCTAAATCCTCGTCCCAAAAATTACCCCATAGAAAAATAGTTATTTAGATAGAATTTAATATGCCTAAATAAAATTTTAATTCATTTTTTATATATGTATTATGAAAAAAGGGAAAAAAATTTATTAAGGTAGAAGTTCAAAAAATATTTTTATGCAAGTAAAACTCATATGATACCTTCTATTTAACAAACTCTCTTTATAAGGTTATATTTTCACCCCATGAGGGTACCTTATAGCAAAGTCCTACTGTAGTTCTTACTGTATAATAATTTTAATTTTCCAGTATTCTTCTACGACCCAGCCCATCCCCCAAAAAATGTAGATAATTCTTCTCCAACAACAATACGTTTACCTTCACAAATGCCACCATCACAACCACAACCTTCTCAACAACCCCAACGACCTTCTCAGCCACCCCATTTTATTACAAAAACATTTGAATGTGAATTATTTATAATAGATCAAGCTAATAAAGCTTATGAAAATGAAAATAGTTTTGAATATTTTCAAGCTAAAACTATACTTTTAAATGCTGTAAGAGAAGAAATTTTTTGAAAAAAAAATGATTTTTTAAGCTTGCCAATACTTTTGAAGGTTCTTCTCTACGCGATATGAATCCAACCATTTCTTTGGAAAGATTGGAGAATAGGTAAGGGAATATTTAAATTAAAGCGACCAACCCATTCCGGAAAATTGGATGGGAATCGATCCTGGGAACTCTCCAATCCTGAAAGCTTTTACCATTCAAGCATTTCCCCTCACCGACTGATTGTTTTAGTTTTTGCTTGAATAAACTTTGCTGGCTTTACCTTTACTAGGTTGGAAAAAAGATAATCGGGGTTCTTTTATGGATCTGGTTGCTAAAAGTTTGTCGGCTGCTAAAAGAAGTCTTCTAAACCATATGTAGGTGTCCCCTGAAAAAAGAGAAGTTGATGGAGAGGAGCAATAGACAGGGACAGGAATTTTCACAAGAAAAAAGTCTCAATTCCTAAACTTTCAGGAACAACTTTTAAAATAAATCCTTTGTATTTTTTCCCCCAATTTTCTCTTTAATTTAATTTTTTCTTCTCAATATTTTCAGTGATTCTGACTTCCGAATTGTTTTCTCCTTAAGTATAATTGTTTTGGAACAAAATAAATCAGTTGGAGAATTGTCAATTCGCAATTTATTACTTAGCCAAATTGGTGTATTAGAAGGATTAATTAATCAAACAAATATAGACAGAAATAGAGTTGTAGTTAAGGAAATTAATTGAATTTTTTAGACTTTTCTTCTTCTTTATTAAAATTTATTTATTTTATAAAAAATATATCAGTACACCTTGTTTGTTTGGTTCTGAACCGGGAATATGTGCTAGATTGCCAGAAACCTGGACTGGACCAGAAACCTGATATACAAGACCATAATTTTTTTCGGCATGAAACCCAATCCAAATAAAATTTTGAAAAGCGACCCCGGTTTTTGCCCATCCCTGGTTTTTGCTTATTCTCAGATTTCAGTTCAGGAATGGCCGAATTTTCGTTTCGCTCATTTGTACCATTTTTAATTTCTATTTCGATTCGATCCGAAATAATATTTTTTATTTCGGCCATCCCCGTTCTGTGCATTCAAAGATTTTCTAAAAAAACAACTTAGAATTATTTTTATTATTTTTTACAATAAAAATAGTAACACAGAGTTAATAGGAAATACAACATGTATAGGAAAACAAGTGTTAGAAAAATTTTTGTCAAGATTTCCTTTCTAAAATTTTTTTTCTTTTTAATTTTGGGGATAAAATCTAATTTTCGTGGCCTCTTCTTCAAAATTTTTAATTAAAAAAAATCTTGATTCTCCAAAAAAAAATTAATTAATTATAAAAGTGTTTCCCTTTCCCCTTCTTTTATTTTTATTGAAGCAATATCTGTTCTACTTATAATTCTTTCATTCGTTCGAAAAGTTACATAAGTATACAAAATTGACCCAAAAACAGATATATTAATTCCAATAAAATTATTCCAAGTAAATATATAATCTCCGCTGCTAATCATTCCAATATATGTTACAAACATATTCTTTAAATTTAAAAAAATAAAAAAAATTTTAAGAAATAATTTTGTCCGCAAAAATTTTTGCGGACAAAATTTGCGGATTTTTAAATTTTTTTATTTTTTATATTTTTAATAGAGTGAGGCATGAAATGGGATCCTGTATGAGTGTTTCCGAGATACCGTCCATTCATTCTAAAATTTTAGCAACAAACGGATTAACCTTGAATTAACGGGGATTAATCCTAGAAGACCGACCCGTTCAAATTTATAAAAAAAATCTTGCTGAATCCTGATTTTAAGTTTGTCGAGGACCCTTCTTAAGACCAGCAACTCAAAACTAAAAAGCATTCTTGCTCTCAAAAATTTCAAAAAAAAATTTTTTTTGAAACCTTCACCCAGCAGTTATCTAAAAAATTTGGAAAGAAGGGAAGGTTTCCCCGTTAAAATAAATTTAAAATTAAAAATAAAAATTAACTTTTATCGGCCCAACACAAACAGTAGTTAATGCAGAATTGTGTGATGTACACAGAACAACAGAATAATTTAATAATAAACCTCCAATACAAGAAAGAAGTAAAAAGAGTAAAACTGGAATTGTTAAATAGCCTTGATCGATGTATATTCTCAACTAAAAATTTGAAGAAAAGAAATTTTTTAAAAAGTTTACAAATTGCGGACAAAATTTGCGGATTTTTAAAAATATTTTTTCCTATTTCGCTTATTTTGCACTTAAAAACCCATGAAAATGAGTTTTAAAAAATTTTTGCGGACAAAAAATTTGTCCGCAAATTTTGTCCACAAAAATTTTTTTTCGAAAAAATTTAAAATTTTCTTCACCAACCTAAGGTAACTATGTCTAAAAAAATAAAAAAAAACCTTTTCAGTTTCTTCATTATTTAAAAGAATAAAACCAATTAAAGGCAACAACATAAATAATGAATTGTAGAAGAGCAATCCATTTTTACCTAATTCCTAAAAAATTTTTAAAAAAATTTTTTTTAATTTTAAATGCTTTTTAAAGGATAAATTTAATAAAAAAAATATGAAAATTTGAATATTTTGAATATTTTAACTTTTTGAAAAATTTTTAACAAATTTCAAGATTTAAGAAAAAATAACCAGCCTTGGAGTTCAATTTCTTCTTCATATAAACACCTAAAATTAGATTTTAAAAAAATTTAAATAAAATTTTAAAAAACCGTTTAGAGCTGTTGCAAAGTTATTAAAACAAATAAGTAAATAACCAAGTGAATCAAATGATAGATCAAACCTAAAAGAGAAAAAATAAAGAATGTAAATGTAATATTTGAAATTTGAACTAGAGGTTTCCGAAAATTTCCGAAAAAAAAATTTTCCGAAAATTTTCCGATTTCCGAAAAATTTAGGCTGATTTGCAATTTCCGACTTTTGAGCCAGTTCCGAGTTCCGATACCATCGTCATTTCCGACCGACCTCTGTTTTGACATTTAATTTGGACATTTTTGAAATCAAAAAAATTTTTTGGAAATCTTTAAGGAAATTTTTATAATCAAAAAAAAAAAATTTTTTCTTACATTGCTGCTATTGCTGAACCAAGAATCATCAAGAACACGCTAAATTTAACACCAAAAGTAGGTATTATTCTGCAAAATATAAGGGAAATTGACAGAAAATTAATTAAAAAAAATAAATACCCAAGAATAAAATATTCAAAAAGCATTGTTAAAAATATAGAAAACCGTCTTAGAACTGTAAACATTGGTAAACTGATAATTTTGGTTCCGCCTAAACCAGCAATTAAATTAACTGAAAAAATAAAGAGAAATTTTTGTGAATTATTTATGGTTTAATGGTTTCCGAACTAAAACTCCAAAACCCCGGATTTTATCACCAAAATACCCCTTTCCAGGTTACCAGCACAAAGGACAGTTTTAAAAAATTTAGAGCCCCTTTATCCCCGTTTCACTCTTATCATCATTTTTCATAAAAACCCTCGGCTCTTGTCTGCCCAATCACACCCTTATACGTTCATTGAAATGTTTATGCGCTCAATAAAGTTTAACCTAGACTTATCATCATTGATTGGACGCATAAACTGGAGAAAAGCCAAACCCTCTAACCAAATTATTTTTAAAAAAACCTGCAAAGAAAATAGGCAACGGAAAAATTTTTTCTGGGATGGAAACATCCATTTTAGGAAAAGACAAAAATTTGAGGCGTTTAAGTAAATAAAGTATTACAACTGTTGTAAGCATTTGCCCAAATGCAACATACAAAAAAGAAGGAAATCTGGAAGGGAAAAATAAAATTTGATTGAAAAATTTTTGGTTCTGTAGTCTAGGGAATAATTGAAAATCTATTGTAACTCAAAAATTAAAAATTTGAAAAGTTAAAATTGGTTTTTCCTCCAAAAACCCCCAAAATATCCAATAAATAGGCAATTCACTACAGGAAAGGACCTCAAAAATATAATTGGAATCCCAGATCTCAGCCCCTCAAAAATCCATAAAATTAATTTCGTCCCTCCCAGAGAATTATTATATAAAAAATTGAAAAAAGAAAATAAACCTGTAATTTGTAAGTAAAATTTTATTAACAAAAATAACAGTAATTGAACATATTGCATAAAAAATTGCTGATAAGACACGAAGAAAAATTGTATTATTAGAATTATTAGTAGAATATTGTTGTTGTTGACTAGTTGATATGCGAGACATTTTTCTTTTTAATTAATTTTCTTTTTCAATTACAACAAAAAATTAAATAAACTTCTCCTTTCTCTTGCTAAAAAATTAATTTTCTCACATACATTTTTCACCTGAAACGTGTAAAAAAATTTTTTTTGAAATTTAATCGTTTTGACTTAAATAAACAAAAAATGGGTATTTTAAAGAGAATAAAAAGAGAAAAAAAAGATTTTTAAAAAAATCCATAAAATTTAATAATCCAACAAAAAAAAGTATTTATTATTAAAAAGGAGAATAATAAAAAGAATAACTACTCTGCCCAAAGATTAAAAATAATAATAAAAAAAAATTTAAAAAAAAAAATATTTTTTTTTGTTTGTTAATGTTGTTAAAGACAACTTTTAAATTTTAAAATAAAATTGTAAAAAAAAAATAATTTATCGAAAAATGAAAATATTGGGGTAAAATAAAAGAATATATTAAGGGTATAATAAACAGTAAAGCTCTGCATCCCTGAATGGTTTTAAGATAAAATTAATTTTAATTATCACCCTATTTCTGAACTACTCATTACTAATTTATCGAACTGCCAAAAATATTAAGAAAAGCCAAAAAAAAGTAACTTCCCACCTAACAAATAAAGCCTAGACGTCCTACCAATTAGTGGTAAAGAAAGTTGAGAGAAGCTGTTAAGACCAAGAAAGGTTTGACCGCTCTACTAGCCAAACCGTCAGCTTCTTTAGAATCAGGAAGACATTACTCTTTATTCATCAACAACCCCTTAGTTTAGTAGGTAAAATTTTGCCAGAATTTGACTGAGAAATTAATTTGATTTTTTCTAAATCAGAACACTATACTGTTTATGTTAAGAGGAAAATTATATTCATAAAAAGGGAAAATTTTTCCAAAAAATATTTTAATTTTATCCAAAATTTTTTCTTTAATGTTCAGCCTCACAATTACGCGAAATCTGCGCCAAAAAATCAATAATACGATTCGGATCCTGTATTTGATTTGCATACATATGATCAACTATCGGAACATATTGTTGAACCAAACTTAAAATTTTTGCTTCAGCTGCCAATTGTCTCCGTCCCTTTTTCGGAGGGTCCAAACCGCCAATAAATTGAGTAATTTCATCATCTGTCCTTTTTTGTTCTTTTCTTATAATATCTATAAATGTGTGTACTTATTTAATATCCCACACACCCCACCCCCATCTCTATTTGAGTTCCTTTTTTAATGTCAATCCTTTTTTCCTTCAGATATGATAAAGCATTTTATTTATAATATTCGAGGAAAGAAAATGATTGGCATTAGAAAGTAGGGTTGTGGGTCCGGTCCGAAAGATCGAGTCGGGCATCGAATTTTGGCCCGAAAAAGACCCGGTTGGGCCGGCCCGATAAAAATGAACCTGAAAAAATGACTCGAACGTCGGCCCGTCTCGAAAACGGCAACCCTACTTATAATATTCGAGGGAAGAAAATGACTACCATTAAAAATGGAAAATTAATCAAATAGAGGTAGGGGTGGGATATTAAATAAAGTAACCTATAAATGCCCACAAATTTGTTCGAATTGTTGTAAATGCTCTTTTTGTTCGACGATGTATACCCTCTACATAATATTCTATACGGTCTATACCGTCTAAAGTACGTTGATAAGCATTCCATTGGTTTGGAGAATATAGTGGTTGAGATAAAGTTCCGTCAAAACGGGGACGTCCAGAAAAGTTGACAAGAAACCTGAAAAAAGAAAATTATCTTTGGTCGATTTTTAGTTAGGATAGTTCAATACTGGTTATTAACCAACATAGATGGGGCGGTCCAAAACGAAATCCAATATCAGGACTATTTTTCGACCCAAAATCCGAAACCCAGCCAAACTTTTTCTGAACCTGACCATCCCCTTATAAAGGGCTGGACAAGATTCCTTCCTAGTTTTTGGTTAATCAAATTTTTAAACCAAGCTTCCCATTTTGATTTTTACTATTTAAAATCTTGTGGAATATTTCAAAAATCCCAAAAAATTATAAAAAGAAAGCAACCCTTCATGAATAAAGCAAGAATCTTTCTCGAGAAATGAAAAACCCAAAAAATTTTTAAAATAAAAACAAACAAACCAATCAAAAACTTGTTGCAACTGATTTGGAAGACAGGCTTCAAGAACAGTCAAAGCAGCAGCTAAATCAGAGATTGGAAGAAAAGCCAAACAAATAATCATTCGAGCAGATTCAGCAAAGACAGCATCCGTATTGTAAAGCTATTTATTTAAAAAAATTTATTTCAGGTTTAAAATTTAAAAGATTTTTTGGAAAGATATAAAATTATTTGATAAAAACTAGAATGAGAAATTCTGCAAAAAAAAATTTTTTTTTAATTTCATTCGTTTGTTGTTGAAAAACTTTAAAAATTATAAACTGACGATTATAAAAGAAACCCAAAAAATGAAAAAAAATCGATAACATTTTGTCCGCAAGTGTCCCAAAAAATCGATAAACACAATTAGTATCAAATAATTTTTAAAAAATTTACTTGAATCAATCCCTGTTCACCCATTTGTTTCTTCAAATTTTGAGATAAATGAAAGAAACTAAAATGTAAATTGCATTGCGGATGTTTTGCTCTCATAGCATTGAAAAATCCTTGTTCAAAATCGATTGAAGCGGAACGAGGAGAAAATGTTGGCCAACGTTTTTGAATTAAATCAAGCATTCGTTCATAAGTTTTTTGAGTTCTACAGGTCAATAAACAATAACAAATTGGGAAAACCCAAGCACCACGTCTAGAAAGAAATAATTAAAATTTTGGCCCTATCTGAATAAGAAGGCGCTTTGATTTTTTTCATCATTTTTTTCCTACCTTAATATATAAATAATGGTCAGTCTTTTCTTCCTCGTTCGATTCCACTCTTTTTACCTGTGGCATATTCAAATGAGAGGACAGACAAAACACATACACTACAGACAAAACACGGACGGACACACACACACACTTGTTTCGTCTGTCCGTACTCGTCCGTGTTTTGTCTGTCCGTACTATTCCGTGTTCGTCCGTTCTCGTCCGTGCTCGTCTGTTCTCGTCCGTGTTCGTCCGATCTCGTCCGTGCTATTCCGTGTTCGTCCGTTCTCGTCAGTGTTCGTTCGTGCTCGTCCGTGTTCGGCCGTTCTCGTCCGTTCTCGTCCGTGCTCGTCTGTGTTCGTCCGTGCTCGTCTGTTCTCGTCCGTGTTCGTCCGTTCTCGTCAGTGTTCGTTCGTGCTCGTCCGTGTTCGGCCGTTCTCGTCCGTGCTCGTCTGTTCTCGTCCGTGTTAGTCCGATCTCGTCCGTGCTCTTCCGTGTTCGGCCGTTCTCGTCCGTGCTCGTCCGTTCTTGTCCGTGCTCGTCTGTGTTCGTCCGTTCTCGTCTGTGTTCGTCCGTGCTCGTCTGTTCTCATCCGTGCTCGTCCGTGTTCGTCCGTGTTTTGTCTGTCTGTGCTCGGCCGTGTTTTGTCTGTCCGTGAGTGTATTTTTCTGTCCTCTCATTTGAATATGCCACAGGTAAAAAGAGTGGAATTGAACGAGGAAGAAGAGACTGACCATTATTTTATATATTAAGGTAAGAAAAAAATGATGAAAAAAATCAAAGCGCCCTCTTATTCAGATAGGGTCAAAATTTTTCTTTTATGCTTAAAAAGTCCGCAAGTTTTGTCCGCAATTTTAAGTTTGCAAAAACTACAAAAAATCGATGACGTATCCAGAGGTCTTAATTTCGGTGGGCCAAACGAGGTGCACGCCTTAATTTTGGCGCTAAAAAGATTTTCAAATCGCTCTTACTTTTTAATAAATATCATAGTATGGCTTGCGGACATTTGGAGGCATAAAGAGAACATAAAAAAATAAAATTTAATAACCTAGCCATAATTAAATAAAGCTGATCAAATAAGACCGGCGCAACAGGAATTGTTCCATCAACAAAAATTTGTTGGACTTGATCTATCCATCCAGCTGTAGAGGCACAAGCAAATATTAAAATTCTTTAAAAAGAGAGGTGTATTTTCAAGTATTTAGAAAATTTCTGGGATGGACATGGTAAAAAACTGGTAAATATCCTAAAAGAAAAAAAATTGAAATAACACAGGCGCAGAAGACATGAGAAAATCATGTCTCTATAGAAGCTTATAGAAATTCCATCATTTTGGGCACCTAATTACTTAAAAATATATACCCAATTTTAATATTACATCAAAAATTAAATTTAAAAAATAACCTCTGATCACCATTTTCTTCATAAACACCAGAATCAGCCAACAAAAATTGTTCTTCCTCCACTTCTCCTTCTGCCCCACCTTCTTTTGGACGCACATAAATTTTATAGCCATTAGGAATATCCAAACCTCTCACATCGTCTGGACCAGAAGGTGGAAGGTTTGCTTTAGGACGAGAACGTTTTTTTGGCTGGAAAATAACAACTTAAAAAATAAATTAAAATTAAAACCTTTCTTAAAAAAGATTTGAAAGCAACAGGTTCAGGAGAAGACACATAATCATCAACATTAATTTTAGGTTCAATTTTTGGCTGAAAAAATAATAAAAATATTCAAATTATTAATTATATGAAAAATATTTGAGGATAAGAAGAATAGACAAAGAAAATTTCAGTGAAGCTAGGCTAGCTCAAAAGATTTTAATAGGATAAGAAGGAACATAAGACCACTCAGCAAAACTAGACAAATAACCAACAAGGGAACAAACAACTCCCAACATTTTAAAAAAATTTTCACCCTCTAAAAACATTCCTGAATATGTGTATGATACATATAAAATCTAGTTTCAGAAGCTAAGCCACACTAAAATCCAAGGAAATCTTTTTTTGAGAATGTGGATACAAATCCTAACAAATATTCAAAATACATTTTAGATTCAACTATTTTACAGAAAAAAATTTTTTTGCTAAAAATAAAAACCTTAGTTGCACTTCGTAATGTTCTATCAACTGAGGTTGAACCCTCATCCTTTGGGGTTCCAAATTTATCAGCACTTCGTTTTCCTTTCACGCAACTGTGACTTCCAATTTCTTTAATAACTACATCATCCAAATCCGTATGGATACGGGCTAAAAACAACAAAAAAATTTTGGGCCAAATTTTTAAACAAAAAAACCTTTGCATTTAATTTCAGGTCCGCTAAAAGACTCACAACGCCAAAATTTAACCAAACCATTTTTGCTTAGCTGATGAAAAAGGTAAGGAATATTGTTGTGGTGTATTATAGGCTTGTTTCTTGATGTTGAATTTCTTACTGTTTCATATTCAGCACCTTCATGGGAGGCATCAAAAGTCAATTCATCGTCTCTCTCATCTCCATAATCATGCTCAACATCCACATTGTCCTGTTTGGGGGATATGGGATATAAAAGGAGGGATAACAGGGGGTGCCAGTTAATTCCCGGTTGTTCGCGACCTGTTAATTTTTTTCTGTAGCAGTTCAAATGCTCTTATCCTTCACCATTTTCCGTCTCAGGAAAAAATTAGCCGGGCGTGAACAATCCTAATTTCAACATCGGGGGTAATAGTGAAGAATTGGGGAGACACCTTGGAAATTATTTTTTCGGAAAATCATTTTGTATATGTAATTGACGATGCTGATCACAAGATTACCTATACAGATTTTCAGAAGAAAAAAATGATAATTTTTAATGTGACTCCCAATTCACCCAAGATCGTTCAAGAGTCGAGATTACTCAAAAAAATATACACCCATTTATTAAACATACCCCATGTCGTACCGATATAATTTCAACAGTCACTGGACAGCCTTCATTTGACAACATCGCTCCAATTTGGGCCTTAACATCAGCTCCAGTATCCTTTCGACTAGCAGAATCGTCTTTACTAACTACAATTTCTTCTTGATTTGAAGTGTCACTAGTATCCTCAGCATTTAATGCAGCATCAATTTGTGCTGCTCCTGAAGATTTTTGATCTCTAAAATGGAAATTAGATTAAATTAAGAAAAGGAAACTCAAACCCTCCCCTTTTGAAGGGACTCGTATTTCATACCTTTGTTCTTCCTGCATCTTTTGAGTAACGGTCTGAAGTTAGAAATGTAAAATATCCTACTCGTATGTCTGAAAATTGAGAGAAAATTAAATTTGATTCTTCATTAAGGCTTTCGGGAGTCTCGGTATTAGAGTATTTTTTACTTTGAGTATTGAGGGCAAAATACAACAAACTAGCAAAACAATAAAATTCTAAAGGTTTTGTTAATTAGAAGACACTCTAAATGACTCAACCAAGACATCAATAAAAGGAGAATTCTGGGCATCAAAATATTTGAAAAACTCAAATGACTAGAACAGTCTTAAACGAAGTGTCTAACTTTCTCTCTTTCTATAATTTACTTTATCGTTTATTAGAAAATATCAACTCTCAGTTCGCCCAACAAAGAAAATTTTTTCGTTTACTCTAATGGTAAGCAATAATTTAATTTCTATTGAAACGAATACATTTACAAAATATCAAAAGATACTGTATACAGAACAACAAAAGCTAGCCAGTTAGAGAAATTTTCCGACCTACTACAAAAAGGATGTTGGACAAAACGGTACGCGACAAAAAGGTACCTCAGCCGAATTGACGATAACGACACACCTACATAAATACATACTTAAACTTCCTGCAAACAACTAAAAAGAAAAGTAGTAAAAATAAAAACAATCTTTTGCACTTTATTAAATTAATTAGTACTAAAGTTTAACAAGATCATTTGAAATAAAAAAAATATATCTGGGAATTTTTTGGAAATAATTAGGAATAATTAAAAATATTTTTTTTAATTAAAAGCTATCAGTATGAATCTAAAAGTAAATTAAAAGAGAAAAAAGATAAATTCTGTGTGATTTTCCAAGGGCGTAAAAATAGGAAAATTTTAAATGGGATCAACTTAGGACCATATTTTAGGTCATAACTTTTTTGATTCCTAACCGATTTAAATTATTTTTATATCAATCGAAAGCTCTGGATGTGAGGATTATTTTAGTTAACTGGACTGATCAGAACATCCTTCAAAAAGTTAGAGCCGAATAACGAGCAAAAATCTCGATTGCGCGTACTTACCCGAAACGTAACTTTTTGTGGGATGATCTGATCAAAACAATCCTTTTAGCTAAAATAATCCCCAAATCCAGAGCTTTCTATTGATATGAAAATAATTTAAATAGATCAAGAATCAAAAAAAGTTATGGCCTCGAGACTGAAACGGTCTTTACTGAGAATGGCCTCTGTTTTCTCACAAGGAACCATCGGATACTGTTACAAAAATTTGGTAATTTTTTTGGTACCAATAGATAGAGGACCATCGTCTTTCTATTGCAAAGTGTTGTGGGTTTCCTTGCAAAATGACCTTGGGCCGAGTTATGGCCATTTAAATTTACGCCCTTGAATTAAATAAAATTAAACAAAGGGTAACCAATTAACATTCAACATTGTACCAAAAATAAAATATCCAAATAAATAACAAAAAATTAAAAAAGGCCAAAAACCTTTTCTCATATAATCTCTTAAAAAAGGTAAAATTTTTGAATTTATGAGATCATCTTCTAATTTTTGTTGTTCTAATGTTTGATTATTTATAAGACGTGCTAATACCAAATATAAAAATGGTGAAGAAGAAAATAAAAGTCTTATTGATATCTTTAAATAAAAATATATTTTTTAATTAAAAGAAAATTTTCATTCCCAGAAAAAACCCGCTCCGTCTGTATTCTTATTCTAATCCTCGGTAATCCCAGGTAAAGGCAGGTGGATCCGAAAAAAAGTCCGAATATCCGAAAATTTCGGAGAGATCGGAATATCCTGGAATTCCCCCAAGATACACCAACCCTAGTCACAGTCTTTTGGGTCTTAAATTAGGACAAAGTTTTGACTTACAGTTCGAAAGTTCCCTTGTTAGGCAAATAATGTCGATTGGACCTTTTTTCTTCTCTCTAGTATATCCCTTAATATTGGATAAGAGAAGGAAAGAACGGGAGGGCTCGTACAATTCCTAGTCTTTCAAAAAAAACAAAAAGTTTCCCAGTCTTTAAAAATTTTTTTTTAAATAATTTTCAAAAAAAACCTCCACATTGTAAAACACAACACCAGAAAATGCCAAAAATAAAATATGAACAGCAAAAGGTATTTGCCCATTTCTATCAACCAAAATTTCGGGTATCGGTCTCAAATCTGTTGATAATAACCCAAAAGTTTGTTTAATAAATCCATAAAATGCAATCCACAAAGTTGGGGCAGCAAGTAAAAATAAAGGCAATTTTTGCCATTTCCAATAATTAAATAACCCAACATCCCAATATTTTTGTTGAATAAATTGGTAATAATTTGGTAATAAAATATTGTAAAGGGAAAAACTAAAGAGAAAAAAATCAAATTTTTAATTAAAAACTTCAATCTGTTATTTCCCCTTATGCTTCTAAAATATTTTTATCCGCAAAAGTCATTATTTTTTATAGCAAAATGATTAATTTTCGAAATTGAATATATTAGAAATAAAAATAGATTGGATTAAAAAGGTGTGGATAGCGCGGATTTGGTTTGCTACCTGACGTCGATAGCGCTACCCACGCCTTGTAGAAAACCAAAAATTAAAAAAAATATAATTTCAATTGTGAGTTATGTAAAAATTGAAATCCGATTCCGAACATATTGATAAAAATAAAAAGTATAGAACTTGTGAACAAAACTTGCGGATTTTAGAAGCAAAATGAAAAAGACAGGAGAAAATAACAGAGATGACCCTTATAATTTTTATAAAATTAAAACAAAAAACCTTTGATTACACCATTCCAATTTTGTCAATTCACCAGGCAAAACAATTTCTCTCGACAAAGCTTCCTCAGAATTAAAATAATTTTTAATCCGCAAATCATTATATTCAACATTAGATAAAGAACAAAATTTATCATGAACAGAAAATTCGAATACTCGAAGTGGAATTGACATTAAAGCAAAACATAATAGACCAAAGAAAAGATTGTTGAAAAACTTGAAGAATTAAAATAAAATTTTTTATTGTTACAAAAAAAAATTTTCGATCCTTTTTTAAAACTAATCCAATACAACTTGGATATTTCTTATTAAGGCATGAGTTTATAATCTCGTAAACTTATTTTGAGGTCCAGAGACATTGCCTTTCAATAAAAATAATAACACCTGGAATTTCTAGATTGAATTCCAGGAGTGCAGCTAAAATGCCCCGTCTCCAGTTCGAAAAGAGTCAGGTAATTTTATAAATTATTTTCAGGTAATTTCAATAATAGCCCTTCAATCACCCCCAAATCCCTTCAATATTCCCTTTCAAAATATTGTAGGTCTTCAGGGTCAACAGGTCTCCATTGGGTGGATTCAAAAAAAATTAAAATTTAAAAAACCTTTTTAACCAATTCAAAAGAAAATTCACGAAATTCAAATTGTTGATATTTTTGTTGATATATTCCTCCATTTTTATCAACAATTATTCCTCCTCTTTCCCCATCACCATTTTCATTAGGTATTTGCCTTTCAATAAAAATAATAACATCCAACAAGAGTGGGAATCCAATAAATCCAATATTTGTTAATCCATTTGAACGAGTCAAAAAAGCTAAAGAAAATATTGCGGAAGCAAATAACAAGTTTAAACGTGAAGAAATATTTGTTGTTGGGGAATAAATTAATAAAAGACCAAGAAATGTAAATGTTTGGTATATTGATTCGGAATATAATGAAGAATAAAAAATACTTGCTGGACACCTTTTTAAATAAAATTTAATTTTAGAAATTCTGACAAGGGAACCCAGTTCTGTTTTAGAGAAATTTAAAAAATAGCTCATTACCAGTGATCGGGTTTATATGGATTTCTATATTTTTTTCGGCCTCAGTGGGTTCTGAAATGTCAAAAAAACATAATTTTAGCAGTTGTTAATAAAGTCGTTTTTACCAAACATACCTAATTATCATGTTTTTTCATATTTCGAAAGACCGTCTATATTTTTCGATTGATAGTTTATCCTAATCCTAACTCTACTCATTATAGAAATTATCGCTTGAGAAATTTTCATAAAAAGTCAAACTTTAGGCGAAAAATAATAAAATTTTCTGATGTAAATCTGTACACAAATCTGGCAAATACGTATAAGAAACATAAAGGTTGGTCCCCTTGTCGAGGACTTTTCAGGGAATGGGGATGTCGGAGGCATCCAAGATGAGGAAAACGCCTAGAAAATCTCATCAGGCAGAGAATCGGAACTGTTAGAGACACCTCAAAAAATTAAAAAAAATATACCAGCAATGAAGATAAACAGCCAAAATAGATTCTTTAATATTTCCTCCATTCAAAAATAAAGTTAGACGAAATAAAAGCATTCCATTAATTACAAAAAGTACCTTGAAATGGAAAATTCGAAAAAAAATTTTTTCAAAAAAACTACATTATTTAACAAAGTTCCAGCAATAAGCATTGAAGAAAAAAGAGAAACCCAATTTCCAATAAATAAATTTAAAAAACCTCCAAGAATTTTTAGAGAGATTGGAAAAAGAGGAAAAAACGCTAAACTGCTTTCCCAAATATATCCAAATTCGGCAATGTGTAGAAAATGTCGAGCATCCCAAGTTGTTAAACCACCCAAAATTGAATAAATAAATAAATCGAAAGATGAACCTTTAAAAAAATAAAAAATTAATTTTTAGAAAAATGAATTGAAATAAGGATAGAAAAATATTAAAAACAGAAATTTTTCGTTGAAGGAAGTCGGGGGTCCTCTAATCGAATGGTTACAAAAAATATAAGAAATTCGCAATGAAAGTAAACGAAAGTTCCTTGTTAGTAGTATCTTCTTGATCTGTTACCTTTAAAATTAGAGGAATCCAAGGAATATACAAAAATAATAGATTAATGGCCACAGATCCAATTTTTGTGTGCGTCAAACCCAAAGAGTGATATAGAATCCGAAAATAGGCAATAAAACCCAATAATAAATGAAAAGTGGAGAAACAACAAAATTAACAGTAAGGGTTGTTGGTTCAGAATCAAACCACGAAAAAAGGATTTCTCGGTTCAGTTCCAGATATAAAGGGATTTTTCGAGAACTGACAGCCCTACACTAAAAAAATGTTGTGTGACTGGGACTTGAATTTAAAAATTTTGAAAAACTAAACAAAGACGTCCTACCCTTCAGGTTTAATGAGAAGTCAATTTAAAAAATAAAAACCTTCATTATTTTCTGGTCGATTAATTCCTTTAAAAGCATCAGTTGGACTATCCCTCATCACAAAATTAATTGTACATTGAAATAGAAGAATAATTAATCTACTAAATATTAATTGTTGAAGAAGAAAATAATTAATTTTTTGTAGTGGAAAAGGAAAAGAAAATTCATTAATTCCTTCAATATGCTTAAAAAATGTTTCAAAATTTAATTTTAAAAAAATTTAAAAAAAAAACCAGAAAAGAAAATAAATATCCATTTAATTCTGTCTCAAAATATTTTGTTTCTTCATTTAAAGAGTATTGACTGTCTATTAATTGTTGACGATGAAAAGTTGTAGAAATATTATTTTGTTTGATGTTAATATTGTGATGAGTTCGTTGTCGGTTACGAGTCATTGTGAACCTTGAATAAATTTAAATTATAATATTTTATTTATTAAAACTAGACTTTCTTTTAGCTTTCTCTTTAGCTATCGACCCCTAATCGCGAGGTAACAAAGTTCCAATTAGTCGGAAAGAAACATCCGCAAGGAAAAGCCCCCTATAAGGAGAAAAGTCCCTTCCCATATCAGTTGTTAATGCTAGAAAAAATGCTAGAAAAGATTAGTGCTAGAAAAAATATTGGCTGTAGTGTAGTGTACCGGTGGTAAAAGTTCGGGACGTGACATATGTCATTCGATTCGTCTCGACGAGCTGAGTCGAACGGTACCACTCCCTATTTTAGGAAATGATTCTGGACCGAGTTATAGGTCCCTGAAAATCGAAAAACCATAGGGGGGAGTAAGCTCAATTTTGGGGTGAAAAATTCGAATATGCAAATTATACCTCATTCGAAAGAGCTCGTCGAGCTGAGTTGAATGACACCAAAATCAGCTTGATTGAACAAGTTTGAGTCGAGATATAGGGCTCGAAATGGTCAAAAACCATAGGGGGGATTTTAGGGTCAAAAATTCGATTCTACAAATGTTAGCTCATTCGAGAGAGCTCGTCGAGCTGAATCGAATGACACCAAAATCATCTTGATTGCACAAGTTTTGACAAAGTTACGATAGAAAAACTACCAACATAAACCTATGGGTCGTCGGCGAGGCGCTTGTGCAAGACCCCGCGCTTCGCGCGGGGTCTTGCGGCACGCGCCTCGCGGGGAGTCTACGGGCGCTGGGTCTGGGCTCGTAACATGATCCTATTCCCATTTTCCTTGCTCTGGGCGTATTTGGGGCCTCCGTAGCAGCAAAAATCTCCACAGATGCCATAGGTAAGGAGCTAAAACAAACGGTCATAACTTTGTCAAATCAAGTCGGATTTTGTTGATTTTGGTGTCATTCAACTCAGCTCGACGAGCTCTTTCGAATGAGGTATAATTTGCATTTTCGAATTTTTCACCCCAAAAAAGTGCTTGGTCCCCCCTTTGGTTTTTCGATTTTTCGGGACCTATAACTCGGCCCAGAATCATTTCCTAAAATAGGGAGTGGTACCGTTCGACTCAGCTCGTCGAGACGAATCGAATGACATATGTCACGTCCCGAACTTTTACCACCGGTACACTACACTACAGCCAAAATATTTGTGATTATTAGTGTCGTTTCCCCCACATAAGCCACGCCCCCTTTTTTATTCCCACGCCCCCTTTTTTTTAAATAATTTTATTATTGCTTTTTTTTTATTTTTCCTTGTTACAAATTAGCGATAGCCAAAGGATTTTCGGACTAGTGCCGTTGGCCCCCATCACCATCCTTCGCCACTCCTTTTCCCATAAGCCACGCCCACTTTTCCCATTCCGTTTTCTTGTGTATTTACTCGAGTGCCGAGTATGCTTCCCCATTTTCATCTCTTAAATATATTCAATTCCTTTCAATTTTAGATGGAACAACTCAAAGATTTTACAATGGACGAAGTCTATCAAAAAATATTTTTGCCAGACAACGAATTTGATCAATGGCTTGTAGAACTTGGACTATTACATACAACAATGATTTGTGAATGTGGAAATTTGATGATTGTAAGAAAGCCTAAAAATGGGGAGCGTTATGGAAGATGGCGTTGTAACATTTCAAAATGTCGAAAAGAAAAAAGTTTTTTGGCTGGGACGTTCTTTAGCGGAGCCCATGTTACGACTAAAAAAGTTTTTGCAATGGCATATTGGTGGGCAATGAAATATGGAGGGGAAGAGGATTGGGTGAGGGAATTTGGAATTGCTAGTCACACGGTGGTAGATTGGCGTAATTCTTTCAGGGATGTTTGCGCCCAATATTTGGAGAAGACGAACAATATTAAGAAGGAGATCGAGGAGCCTGGTAATTTTTGGATATTTAAATTCGGAGTTGGCTCGGGATGGTTTGGGAATCGGAGCATGTCGGGGTCAGAGATCGTAGTTATCGGGGTAGAGCCTTCGAGTCGGGGGTCTTGCCAGAAAAATCTTCAGGGGACGAGACATGGTAATTTTTGGATATTTACGCTTGGGGTTGGCTTAGGGATCGAAGTTTGTCTGGAAAGGCATGTCGAGGTTCGGGAACGGAGACTTGGGTTTCCGGGGTAGAATCTGGTCCGGGGGTTTTTGCCAAAAAAATCATCAGGGGACGAGATTCTATCCTACTTTAAGTTATTAATTTATAGGGGATGAAGAAGTTGAAGAGCCAGTGCCCGTGAAAAGAAAATACAACAAGGGAGAACCAAATAAAGAAGTTTGGCTTTATGGCGGGGAATGTATGTGGAGAAAGAAATTCGGATCAAGAAATGAGATATTTTATAATTTTTGGTTACACGTTTCACATATCTTTCCATGTTATAAGGTGACTGAATAAAGCGATATTGTATATTTATTGATTGTTCGTTGAGAAAGGGACCAAAAATTGACCCAAATGTCACTTTTAAAAAATGAAGAGAGGAGCGTGATTTAAGGGGTGGACTACCGGATTTTCTAGATCCGGAAATAAATTTTAGTCATTCCGGAATAGATCCAGTAGAAGCGGAGAAGTCTGGAATCAACCTAAATTTTCCGATTCCGCCCCGGATTGAGGTGTCAATCAGTCCCAATTCGGCAACTGATACAACTAAAAATTACATACTATTTTGTTGTTGACCATATTTACGCGTACCTTTTTGTCTAGATACCATTTTGTCGAATACCATTTTGTCAGAACAAGATTCTCCCTTCTTCACCGCCCCTTCTCTCCATTATTTTCTTCTCGCTATTCATTTTACATTTTTTAGCTTCGATAAATTTTTTTCAATTTTTATTCATCGGATTTAACAAATGTATGTGTGTTGTTGTTTCATTTATATGCATAAAATAAAATTAAAATAAATTTTACTTAATTTCCAAAATCGCCGAACACCTCGAATTTAACAGAATTAAATGTTTAATTAAATAAAGTAGACGAAACGTCAAATTTTCACCACCTTGACGAAATGAAAAGTTGGTGTAAAGACAAACCTCGTGTTAAAACAAATAAAAACCTTTCACAATCACTCTCTCCATTTATCACACTATCTAAAGACAAAATCGATTCGGTTACGGTATTTAATCGATTTAAGGATTGTTTGCGTTGTTCTTTTTTTTACTTTACCTTTTTTTTGATACGTACAATTATTTTTTTGATTTCACGTCGGTGTTTAAAAATTGATTTTCAGCTTTAAAACTAGTTAATATACGTTTTTCAACTTGTTAATTTAAAGTTTTTCTTGTTAATTTAAAGTTTGGGGGGTTGTTAATTTATTTTTTTATTAAAGTAACCGTTTTTTAAACTGATTTCGTAATACATAATTTAAAATCAGTTTTTTAAATTGTTTTTTTCAACTACAAGTTCGGGTATTGCCTCTCAAATATTTTTCGACATTTGGCAGCTATCAGATTTTTCAGTAAATTTTGAAACGTGGGAGTCTTCAATTCGATTTTTAACCCAACATCAAGAAGTTTAATCCCCGTATTTATTTTCCACCCACATTTTCTTTTTTGTGTCGCCTCTCAAGTATTTTTTCGACTTTTACAGCTATAAAACTTTTCAATAAACTGAAATTTAACAGAGTCTTCAGTTTAATTTTTAACCCAAATTTGAATAAAACGTTGTTCAAGTATACCCAACATCTAGTATATCCTCTACGTATTATTCACCACCACACACATTTTCTTTTTAATTCTGTTTTCAGATTTATTTTTTTAATAAGAATTTAGTTTATATAGCATATGTCAACAATAATCATTCGCTTACAAAATTTGCCGCTTAGCGCCAAAGCAGCGGATATTCGGGAATTCTTCGGTGATTTAAAAATCCCTAAAGGATCAGTTAATATTGTTGGAGGGCATTTGGGGGATGCTTTTATTGGCTTCGCTTCAGACGAAGATGCAAGACTTGCAATGTTATTAGACGGAAGATTGTTGCATAATTCAAAAATTCGTTTAATGCTTTCTTCAAAACGGGAAATGGAACAGGTTATTTCGAGTGCCCAAGCATTTGCTGGTAAAGGAGCGTCTATGAATCAAACAGAAAATAATCAAAATACTTTTTCTCCGCCTGATCCGTCGCAAAAGGAGTCGACAGTGAAATTGGAAGGTTGTTAAATTTAAATTTTATTTTTAAACTAGAAAAGTATTTTTTGAAATTTTAATTTAAAATTGGGTCGAAAATGATTAGAATTAAATTTTTTGTTAATATAATTGAGAAAAGATTTATTTTTGTTTTATATAAGTTCAGCATTTAAATCTCTCATCGACTTTTAACGCCGATGCTCAAAATTGCCTGTTTGTTAAAACTTCTTTTTTGCTTATAAACGTTTAGATTTTTTAAATTTTTAAACAAACAAAATTAAAATAATTCCAAAAAATTCCTTCAACATTTTTGTGTTTAAAACATTGAGATAATCCCACCGTTTTAACTTTTAGTGATAAGGTACCAATTTCTATTTTCCAAGAGAATTACCCGAAAAAGCGAATTTAGAATTTCTAACCTCAACCATTTTAAGCTCCTATGACACTACCACTTCAAGCTGTCATAGACATGGTCTAGAGACTTTGATTTATTTAATTTTTGAAAATCTTTTCTAATAAAAAATATTTTACCCTTTTATTGCTTTAATATCAACTATATCGATTTTTAATTTAAATCATCGCTAAATCATTTCGGGCAAAATTTTTTTCATTTCTTATTTTGAAAAATAAAAAAGAAATTCAAAATCTTTCATTTTGGATTTCATCTACTTTTACATTTTTATTTCTTTATTATTTATTTTTATCCTCATTTTTGTCATTATTCTATCAATCTTATCTAGTTTTTATATTTAATTTCTTCTTGAGGCGTCTCAATTTTGCCTAATGCAACTAAATTTTATCAAATTATATTCTTAATTTTTTTTAATAATTTTAAAAACGTTGAAGAATATTTTATTAATGAGATTATATGGGTAATTTAAGTATGATGTGCTCTCGGTTTTGAATTTATTATATCCGAGAATTTTTAAAAATAAAAACCCTAAAATAGAAAAAACAATTATTTAGAAAGGTGGGAATATTTTAAAGCGATGTTTTTTGACCTGAAGCAAACGCGCATTTAATACATCTTTTCAAAAGTAAAGTTAGTTGTTGGCTAAAAAAAACCTTGATTTATTGACTTTTTGATTTATCAACCCTGACTTTTTCTTCAACCTTTTTGAATTTAGTATATCAAAGATTTAAAAAGTTTATGTTAGGAGAAAGTCAAAATCCGTTTTGTTGGATCAGAAAGGATCTTTTAATTTCACAAGCTATTTTATAACATGTGGGGTTTATTAAAAGTACATCTTTAATTTTTTATGAAAAAATTTTTTCCTTAATTTCGCCTTTGAAGATTTAAACATTTTGTGGATTTATTTTTTGGAAAGGTTTATTGTTATAAAGATGACGATAAAAATGAAAACGATTAGAGAAAATAAAATCTTGCGTCGTAAAGCTTTCAGGATAAAGTCCCCCTGCCTAAACTACTTTTGAGATGCGTTTGGTCACTTTATTTTTTGCTAGTTAGTCTAATTGTTGGTGTTGTTTTTGTGTTGATTTATTATTTTTTTTAAATAGTTTTCATAAAAAATAGCTAAGCAGCATTTCAGAAGAGTTGAAATTTATGAAAGAATTTGTCTATTTTTAATGATAATTACAGAAATTTTCTCTTCTCGCCATGATTACCCCGTATTCGCACGCAAGTTGGCCTGCTTAACTTCGCTTAAAGTTGTCGAATCCGGGTCATTCCGGATTCGACCTTTTTGAACAAAGTATAGTTCTGCGGTACGTTAGGGTACGTAATATAAAATTTTTCGAATTTAAGAAATTAATTACGAGATTGTAGTAAATTATTAATTTTCCAGATTTTAATAATATATTCTTGTTTTAATTAAATTCTATTTTGTTTTTATCAAATTTTTAATGTTTATTTTGTTTCAAGTTTTATTTATAATATAAATTTTACAACTAATTATCGAATTATAATTAAAAATTTGCAATCGTAAAATACAAATCATATTTTCTCACCTTTTTACTTTAAATTTTCTCATCGTCTCACTCATCACACAACTCGATATCATAGATGAATTTCGTGATTTTCGTCGTTCAAATATTGACTTTAGTAAAAAATTCAGTTTGGATTGATCTTCGTTTCTCCGTTGTCTTGATTTTTTAACTAAAAAAACTTTGACGGAAAAAAATCGATAATTTTGCCCTTAGAAATGTCTTATTCAATTACCATCTCTATTCACGATAGCCCATTTTTTGATTTTATAATTGTTGGTATTCTATAAATAAATTCTACTTTGCGGCATAATGCTAAAATTTTAAAATTAAACTTGGTTTTTACAACCGCAATAGCTAGAGGTTTAGTAAATTATGACTTAACTGTATTTATCTCCCCATCTCTCATTCATCTAATAAGTCGTCCCAATATTATGTGTAAATCGCAATATTGGCGCAATCAGCTTTTTACAAGTGTGTAGTAATGGATCTTTTCTGGCTCTGTGCTAAATATTAAATACCTATAAATATAAACTATAAGTTTAAACTAAATTGAGAAAATATTTTTTCCTTTTCTAATTTTCATTTTTTCTATTTATCTAAAATTAGTAACTAACATTTTTTGTTTTTACTCCTTTTATAGTAAAACTAAAAAATATTACATTATGTAAAAAATGAATTTCATAAAATATATCACATTTTTACATCTAAATATCAGCTAAAAAAATTTGAAAAAATTTTTTTCAAATTAATAAATTAGTTAAAAAAATAAATTTAAAATTTTATAAATATGTAAAAATTCGTTTAATAACTAAAATAAAATTAAAAATAGTTAAATAAAAATTAAAAATTCAAACATTAATTTGGCGAATTTTTATTATTTAAAAATTTATTTAAATTAAAAATACATAATTTACATATTTTTAATTTTTATTCTAAAATCATAATATTTTTAAAAAATTTAAGAAATTCCTTTTCACCCCATCTCTTAATTGTGCAACTATAATTCTGATTGTACATACTTCTACATTTATAAATTCTGGTTTTTAAAGGACTAAAACTTGAATTTTTAAAAATTTTGATTTTTTAATATTCTGTTTTAATTTATAATTCTGAATTAAAGTTTAATAAATATTCTGATTTCAAGATTTAAATTTGTAGAATTTATTTCGAATTGTAAGGGGCGCAACTAAGTTTAGAATAAATTCTCATTGATTTTGTGTTGACAAACTTGAAAAATATGTAGTTTTTTTTTGCTTCAACTTCATTTTTACGCGTAGTATATTTTTTTCGCTGCTTTTTCTTGGAAGAACTATTTTTTAAATATTTTTAAAATTTTTATTCCATTTTTAAGCTAATTTTTAGGATCTTAAGCTAATCCAAAAAATTTATTTTTATAATAGAAAGTAATTATAAAAGGTTAAAAAATTAAATAAAAATCAGGAAAAAACCTTAAATTAAAAACAAAAAAATAGTTAAAATGTTTAATTTAATCTTTAAAAATTTTTTCTAGTCAATTCGCCTCTTCCTGGTTTTCCATACACTCAACAGCCCCCAGTATCAACATTTCAACAACAACAATCAACTCAACAAAACTTGTTAGAACAACAACAAGCTGCCACACAACTACAACAAGCATTTGGTAATGATTCGTGGAAAACACCTAATTATCCTCCGACAACACAACAACAAATAATCCAACAACAAACATCTAGACAAGTCCCAACAGTTTTTGAGGGAACAAATGTTCAGAGTAATGTTGTTCCTTCTTTTGGTCAACAACATCAATACCAACAATTAAACTTTCCACCTGGACAACCCCCGCCTTCACAACAATTTCGTATTCAACCGCCTTCAATTCGGCCTGCACAACCGGTAACTTGGTTTAGTTGTTTTATTCTTGCATGTTTTGGTGTTTTGTTGGTGTTTATTTGTTGTTTTATTTTATTTTTGTTTTGATGTTTCTTCTTGTTTAGATGTTTTAATGTTTGTTGATGTTTATTGTTTTGTTTGTTTTGGTGTTTTTCTTAATTATTTTAATGTTTTGTTGAGTTTGTTATGTTTGTTTGTCTTTCTATGTTTTTTAATTACTTGAATGTTTTAATAGTTGTTTATGTTTGTTTTATGTTTGTTTTGATGTTTCTTGTTTTGATGTTTTAATTTTGTTTTTATGTTTATTGTTTTGTTTTATGTTTGTTTTTATGTTTTTCTTAATTTAATGTTTTGTTGTGTTTGTTTTTTGTTTTATGTTTGTTCTAATGTTTTTCTTAATTAATTACTTGAATGTTTTATTAGATGTTTATGTTTGTTCTTTTATTTGTTGTTTGTTTTGATGTTTTTCTTATTGATGTTTTAATATGTTTTATATTATTTTTGATGTTTGTATTTATATGTTTGTATTTTATTTGTTTTTGTTTGTTTGTTTAGCCGAATTTTCAATTAGCAAAAACATTAGGTAATTCTTTATTCTTAAGGCTGCTGTCCAATCCATCAACTTATACAATACTCAACAACAAAACATTCTCGCAACTCGTTTTTCCGGTCCAACACCAACAGGACAACCACAACAAACAACTTTTTATACCAATCCACCTCCACAACAACGAACACAATTTACTCGAGGGGGCATAACCCAATCTTTTGGTCAACAACAATTTGGGGGTAGTTATAGAGGGGGACACAAAACATTTGGAGGGCCTCGTTTTCCAGGGCAACAGAGGTCTTTTGACTCTGACAGAGGTGGTGGAGATAAACGTAGACGAAGCAGGTAAGGGAAAAAAATTTTTTTTGGTTAAAAAAAATATTTTTTAAGGTCCCCAGCAAATGAACAACGTAAACGTTTAAATATTGTCTCAAACAATGAAAATGATACTTCAACTACTAAAACTACTACAGCTTCTGGAGAATATGGGAAAGGTCGTTTTTGTGTTCAATTGTCAAATGTTCCTTACAAAGCTGCTTTTAATGATATTAATGAGTAAGTGAATTTTTTTAATTTGAAAAAATTTTTCTGAAAATGCTAAATAAATTTCGAAATGTCAAATACTCAAAATGTCCATTTTTGTATTTTTTAGTTGAAAGGGTTTTTTTTAGAAATTTTTGCGGATTG
Organism: Meloidogyne luci; assembly: GCA_902706615.1. NCBI lineage: Eukaryota > Metazoa > Nematoda > Chromadorea > Rhabditida > Meloidogynidae > Meloidogyne > Meloidogyne luci. The sequence continues at coordinate 2,859,832 of CACSLI010000091.1, read as the reverse complement.
GATCAAATCTCTAAAAATCCGTCAGACCTGGGTCTTTATTTCCGAAAAATTGTCACATATCAAAATGTCAAATACCCAAAATGTCACATTTAAAAAAAATTTTTTAAAGGTATTTGTCGTTAGCTAAAGCTGGTTGTATCAAAGTTACTCGTGTTTACATTCCTGATAAAAATTACACTGATCGTTGGATTGTTGAGTTTGATAATGAAGAAAATTCGAGAGCTTTAATTAAATTTAGAGGAGAAATTTTTGCGAGAACAATAAGGTTAATTTAAAAAATTATTTTTATTTTTAACAATTTTTAGAGCTGAATTAATTCCAAATCGTCGTGCTGATGAGCAATATGCAGTTGCTGAACCAGACGAAAGAGACCGTGGACGTTTTCGAAGGGAGATTGTTAGAAGGGATAGAAGTAGGAGCCGAAGTCGAAATAGAGACAGAAGTCGAAGTCGTGATCGTCAACGTGATTCTAAGGATAGACCGAGTAGTCGAGAAGGTTGGGAGCATTTTTTAAAATAATTTTTAAGTTTGTGGGATTCTGAATAGATTTTTAATTCAGAACTGGTAGTTTTTACCAGTCCAAGGGATTGCCTAATCAGGTTTCGGATTCCCCTATTTTGGTTCTGCTTTTGCTTACGTTAGTTGATAGGGCACTCTGGTATGTTCAAATTTTATTAAGTCCTCCCATGAAGGACTTATAGTCCTCCCATATGAACCTTCCTTTAGGTTTTAAGGACAGACCAAGTAGTACGAAGATAATGGAGAGGATCGTGTAGTAAAGAAAACTTTTAGACTTTGTTTCATATTTAAACACAAATTTCCATTTTTAAAGATTCTGGACGAAGCCGTCGTCGTTCAATAAGTCCAGCAGCTCGAAAAAGGAGTTCAAGTAGAGAAAGATTTCCACGCGAACGGACTCGTGATTTTAATAGAGATGAACACCGTAATAGAGATGGGGGTGATTTTGGAAATAATCAACCATATCAGCAACGAAGAAATTCCACTTTTGTGCGTAGAGGAGGAAGGACATATGACAATAATAATAATAATGGAGGTGGTTCTAATAATAATTCACATCAACCTGTGCCTTTATTTGGAGCTTTTGCATTTCCTAGTACTCAGGCAAATCAGGTTAATTGATCAATTTATTTTGTGTTTATTTGTTTATAGACCACTCCGAAAAATTTTTAAAGATCCAAGACTTAACTAGTTTTTTGGAGGTAGTGCAAATTAGGTAGAGGAGGAGGAAGAACTGAAGAAAGAAAATTAGGGTAGGAGGAAGAAAATTAGGGTAGCTCCCCGAGGCTTCGTGGTCGGATGTATCGAGGTTTGTCGTTGTAGAGCTTCCGGGGTTCTGGTCGGGGTTTCTGCCAAAAAATCGTCGGGAGACGGGGCACCTTAGTGCAAGTTTTGGATAATTTCGCTTTTTTGACCTTTGCCATATCTAGTGTATATTTAAAAATCTATTAAAAATTCGGAAATTGGACCGCTAACTCCAAGAGAAATTAAAACCAAGAGTCTTAGGTGTCTATGAAGTATTTTACCTTCTCACAGTCAACTTTTTCAATTAAAAATAAATTTTATAAATTATTTTTAGGCTGTTTACAACCCAAAAACTGGGTCTACAGTTCAACTTGGTGCAAAAGATTTGAAGGTTTATTTAAAAAAAATTTTTTTTCAAAATTCAAAAAACAATTTATTAAGCCATTACCTCTACGTTCATTTGGCGGCCCGCCTTCCCAATTTTTCCCAACACCAACATCTTCAAGTCCAAATTTTCGTTTTCCTTCAATTCAAATATATCAAAATGGGCCTCCACCACAAATTAATAATAACAGAAATGGAGGGAATATTCAAATTCAACAGCAGCATCCAACATCACCACCAACACAAATACAAATTTCCCCACATTTTCGTCCACAATTTGGACAAAATTTATTTTCTGGATTAGCCCCAAATTTTACAATAAATAATACAAGAATGCCTGGACAAAATTTGATGAGTTTTAGTGGTGGAGGAATAAATAATTTGAGACAGTCACAACAGCAATGTAATTAATTATTAAATTAATAAAAATATTTTTAAAAATTGTGTTAAATTATTTTCTGGAATTGTTTTTAGGGAACTTAAATTTTTAAGTTCATTTTTTAAGTTTACTTATTGTTAACTTCCCTGTGATTTTTGAAATTACTGGAATCCCAGTAATTTAATAAAAACGTATCGGGCTAACTCAAGGAATGCCAAGGAAAAGACAGTAAGACCAAATCATGGAATTTTCTGAAAAATCACCATAATTTTTTCTTAAATTACATTCAAATTTTTTTTAAATTTTTATTTTTTAAAAATATCCAAATTTCGATTTTTAAAATATACCATGACTTGTTTGTTCCTTGATTTGGCATTCCTTGAGTTAGCCCTCACCCTAAAAAAATATAAGGGTGAATTTTCTTGAATATTTTTTATTTAGTATAAAATTTGAATTTTTGAGAGTGAAAATTAATTGGTCTTCTCGTATTTTTGTTTTAGTTAACCCCAGAAAACAATCCGAAAAATAAATTAAAAAATTAATTTTGTTAAAGAAGACGTTTGGTCCCATGATTATTTTTTTAATATTTTTGATATAAAAATATCGCCTTCGCTCTGATCTTTTTAATCCTTAAAAATTGAAAGAAAATAAAAATTCAAGATAGTCAAAAATTAGAATTAAAAATTTCTCAAAAAAATCCCAAAAGAAATTTTTTTTTCTAGCCCCTCCAAAATCATCCTCACCTACACACAGTTATTCAATGGATACTTGTGGTTCTGCTTTAATTATTCAAGAAGATAATTGTTCTGTTGATGGAAAGGGAAATGAAAGTAGTGGAGAAGTAAAAATTAAATTTTTTTCTTTAAATTAAGGGGGAAAATATTTAATTGTCAGAAAATGTAGTTTTGGTTAAGTTGGTTGTGTTTTAAACTTTAAGGGAAAAAGCTGGCGGTGATGATATTATAGCCAAATCTTAGCTACTTTGGGCTGCCGTTGCCCGAATAGGGCAGAACCCACGGTGGGCAAAGTAGTTTTGTGGGGACCAAAGGCCGAGACTGAGCCAGCTGAAAAAAAATTAAATTTTTTCTTAAATTTAATACAATCAAATTTCATTATAAGTTACAGTCCCTTGAGACCAGGATTGTCGTCTCTTCGAAAATCTTTGGATATCCAGGGTACCTAACCGAAAAATTCTCGTTTCTTCGGTTCTGAACAGTTAATCCTACTTGAGACTGAAAACATATCATCTTATAAGAAGGGGGTTATAGCTTAATTTTTGGATATCTATAAATAGAGGGTCCAAAAAAATTTTTTTATGAAAATAATTTTTTTCTTTCAGATGTCTTCCTCAATAAAAAATGCACATGACATTCCATCAATGTCTTCGTCTTCACTTCCTTATGCTTTAACCTCAATTCCAGATCAACCTCCAATTGATTTGCTTGAACCTAATAATGATGGGGAAGAAAGCAATGAATAAATTAAATAAATTATTTTTCGTTTAAAAGCATTTAATTAAAGTTTTAGAGAAAATGTATTGGTAGTTTAGTGGTTTAGTTGTTCGTTTCGACTATTAAATTTGTAAAGGTTCGAATCCAATGCTCTCTAAATTATTTTCTGTGGATGATTAAAACTAGATAGGGACATCTGAAGAAAAAAAGGAGAAGGATCTTAAATTGATGAAATTAATCAAAAATTAAACAGTTATCCCTGTATGACACAGAAAATAATTTTTGAAAAAAAAATAAAAATTTTTTTGCTTCGATTTATTTTTTAAAAAAATTGTTTTTTTCTTTAAAGACAAAAATTTATTTTATTTATTTTTTCCATTGATTTTGTAAAGGATTGCCAAAAAAAATTTTTTTTTGATTTTAAATTTGGTGATCTTAAATTTTTCCCTCCTCAAAAAAAATTGTTAAAATGTTTGACTTAAAAAATTTTTTTTTTCATTATTATTTTTTAGTAAAAGAAATGTTGTGTTATTATTTTGTTGTTATTTTATTATTTAAATATTCATTTGATATTTTTTAAATTTTATTAAAATTTTTTTCAATTTACAGATTTTTAAAATTGTAAATATTTAGTAAGAATAATTTATAAAGGTGAGCAATCTGTTTTTGAATAGAAATCAGAATTTAATCAGAATATTTTAAATTAATTTAAAACCAGAATAATGTTTTAAAATCAGAATTATTTTAATGTAGGGATGAATATTCTAATTAATAAAAGTTCTGATTTTAAATCAGAATAGAATTTTTTTTAAATCAGAATTTTAAAAATCAGAATAATTTTTAAAATCAGAATATTTTTTAAGACCAGAATTTTTAAAAATCAGAATTTTTTTAAAAATCAGAATTATTTTTAAGACCAGAATTATTTTAAAAACCAGAATATTTTCTTTTAAAAATCAGAATTATTTAAAAACCAGAATTTTTAAAAATCAGAATATTTTTCAAATCAGAATTATTTAAAAACCAGAATTTTTAAAAATCAGAATTTTTTTAAAATCAGAATTATTTAAAAACCAGAATTTTTAAAAATCAGAATATTTTCTTTTAAAAATCAGAATTATTTAAAAACCAGAATTTTTAAAAATCAGAATATTTTTTAAAAATCAGAATATTTTTCAAATCAGAATTAATTCAACCTTTTCTTTTCAGTAAATGACTACTACAACTACCCAACAACCTTCTTCAGATTATTTTAATTCAGAATTTGAACATTTTATTCAAACACAAATTTCTGGTTTAATTTTAACAGAAAGGGAAAACAATTCAGAATTAAATAAAGAACAAGAATTAATTATTTCCATTGATTTTTGTAAAAAATTTTTAATTGAAAATTCTTCAAAAAAGGAAGCAGAAAGTGATGAAATGGAAAAGAGACGTTCTCAAGTTTTGGCTAAACTTGTTGAATTAAAATTGGAATTGGAAACACATCGAGTAAAAAATATTTATTTTTTTAATTTTATTTTGAGGGATCCCACAGACACCGGCAACCATTTTTTGTTTTACTGTTGATCTTTAGGGTGTGTAGTGATTTAAAAGTAGTTGATCTTTTGGGGTGATATTATTTTAAAAAATCGAAAAAAAATTTTCAAAAATATTTTTATGCCTCAGGGCATTTTTTAAAATTTAATTAAAAAATAATAAAAATTATTTTTCAAAGGAATCTTTAATAATTGGAGATAATACAACAAATATTAAAAGAATTAAATACCATGAATTTGTAATGCAATCAGCAAGGGGAACTAATGTTTATTGTGAAGTGTGTTTAAGTATTATTTGGAGATTGATTCAGTATTGGAGAAGATGTAAAGGTGGGCAGGGACTTTAATTAAAGAAGGGGAATTTATTAAAACTTTCCGGAAAGGTGAATATAACTCTAACCGGAGTATAGAAAATATAAAACTTTCTGGAGACATACCTATTAAACTTTCCTTCAGGAATATAAATAAGAAAATTTATTAAAATTTTCCGGAAAAGTGAATATAAACCTTCCGGAAATATAAATATAACTTTAATTTTCCGAAAATATATTAAACTTTCCTTCCGGAATATAAAAGTAGTATTAAACTTTCCTGAACAGAAATATAAAAAATAATATACAACTTTCCGGAACAAAAATATAAACTTTCCAGATGTAAAGAATAATATTAAACCTTCCGGAAAAGTGAATATAACTCTATCCGGAATATAAAGAATAATATAAAATATATTCCGGAAATATACTGAACGTTCCTTCGGAAATATATAAAAATATTAAACTTCACAAAAAATATAAACCATCCGGAATATACATATTTCGGATGAATACAACTTTCCGGAAAATTAATATAAACTATTAAATTTCCAACAGCTTAATTTTAATTAAATAAAATAATTTTTAAACAATTTTTTTCAAGTTTGCGGCTTTCGCGTTCACGATAAATGCATCGATCAAGTCCAACGTCAATGTGTTAGCACACAAATATACAAAACTGATTTTTCTCTTTCCCTCCAAATCTGCCCAGAAAATTCTCTTAGAAATCAAAATTTTCGGTGTGCAGAATGTTTGGCTAATATATCCTTTGGTTAGGAGAAATTAAAGGAATTTTTTAAATTTAATTTTTAGATGAAGAATCAGACAAAATACCTCGACTTTGTGATTATACTGGGTTATTTTATTGTAGCCGTTGTCATTGGAATGGTAAGGAAATAAAAAATTTTGTTGATTAATATAAACTTTCCGGAATATAGAAATAGTATTTCCGGAACAAGGAGTATAAGAACTTCCGGAATATAAAAACTAAGTTTTGGGAGATATAAAAATTTCCGGAAGCAAGAATATAAACTTTTACGGAAAATTAATTATATAAACTTTCCTGAATATTAAAAATACTGTTAAACTTTCCGGAAGAACCCTTCCATTAAAAGTAAAATTATGAGAAATATAAAACTTTCCGGAAAAGTGAATATACAACTAAATTTCCAATACATTTTAATTTTCAATTTTCTTTAACTCCTTTCAAAATAAATAAAAACCAAAAAAATATTCAAAACAATTTTAAAATTAATTTGTAGATAATATGGTCATTCCAGCCAGATTGGTACGGAATTGGGACGCTAACGTTAATTTTTCCCAAAATTTCTCTTAAAAAATTCTCTTTTAGAAACGCCCAGTCTGTCGGGCAACAAAACAATTACTTGTAGCAATAATGAATAAACCTTTAATTGATTTACCTAAAGAAAATCCTTTACTTTTTAAATTTGTTAATAATCTAAGCAGAATTGGAAGGCTTAGAAATGATATAATGCTGATGAAATGTTATTTTGTTAGTTGTAAGGTAAAAAGATGCTCAAGTTTATTTAATTAATTATAAAGGAAAAATAAATAGAAATGATAGGTGCCCGGTTAGCTCAGTCGGTAGAGCACCAGACTCTTAATCTGGTTGTCGCGGGTTCGAGCCCCGCATCGGGCTGATATTTTTTAAATAATTTTAGAAATATTTTAAAATTATTTTAATTAATTTCAGACAATTATTTTTTATGTTTTTATTTTTTTTAATATTTATTTTTTTTTATTTGGGAAGAAAATAATTTTCTAGCACAATAAATAATTAAAATAAAATTAATGAATAAATAATCAACTTTCCGGAATAATGAAAAAAAAAGCCATCCGGAAAATGAAAATACATTCATTTTAATTTAATAGGACTTTCCGGAAAATTTTTATAAAAATCCTTTCCGGAAGAATGAATACACTCCATTTAATATTTAATAAAACTTTCCGGAAAACTTGAATATATACATATTAACACAACTTTTTTATAGATAGCCAAAAAACTTCGAATTCTCCAACATTTAAACCGCTATCAACACTTTGTCGAGACAGACATTAAATACTCGCTTGAGGACCTTATAAAAATAGCTACAGGGAGTGGCGGTTTGCTCAAGGATATAGAATCTATAGTTGAAATATTTAACCGTCATATCACACAAGAATGTGAAATTTGCAGAGGAAATGCATTTTTTTGTGAATTGTGTTCTGATGAAGAGGTGGGGGATTTAATGGGGATTTTGACTGATTTTTTTTGAAAAAAATTTTTTTCTAGAGAATATATCCATTTAGTGATAATGTTGCTATTTGTAAAAGTTGTTTAGCTGTTTATCATAGGTAAAAAATTATTTTTTTTAAATTTCTTTTAATTAATGTTTTAGGCATTGTTTTGATCATGCAAGCAAACGGTGTACTCGTTGTGCTAGGAGAAGGGCTAGAAGAAAGGCAATAATGATGAAAACTGAAGAGGAGGGGGAATAAAAATGTAAATAAATAAAAATATTTTTCAAAATTATTTTAAATATTCTTTAAAAATTATTTTTTAATTTTATTAAAATAATACGGCATTAATTAAGTAATTATTGGCGATTAAATAGGAATTTCTTTGGCATTACAATGTTTTTTAGTTTAAGTAGGTATGTGATTTTATATTTCCTTTATATATTGAATGAAATTTCCGGAAAAGTAAATATATAAAACTTTCCGGAAAGTAAATATATAAAACTTTCCGGAAAGTAAATATATAAAACTTTCCGGAAAGTAAATATATAAAACTTTCCGGAAAGTAAATATATAAAACTTTCCGGAAAGTAAATATATAAAACTTTCCGGAAAGTAAATAGAATACAATGAAAGTCTAATTTCCTTTCCGGAAATTTAAATAACAGTTTCCGGAAACTATTATAGAATAATTTCCGGAATGAATAATGCTTACTTAAAGTTTCCGGAAAATATAAAATCACATTCTTATTAAACATAAAAAAGGTTTATTGGCTAAATATAATTGGACAAGGCTAGAATCATTAAAAGTTAAGTACAATTATTAAAAGAGATTATGGCTTAAAAAGAGGAATTAAATTAATTTTAAATTAAAATTTAATGTCATGAAATTTCTTCCCAATTCCTTTGAAAAAATCAGAAACGTCTTCACTAAAGAATTTTTGAATGTCATCAATAAATTTGTCAAATCCATGTTTTTTGCTTATTTCACTAACTTTTGATTTTATCATTTCCCACAAGCGAAGAAGATATTGATGGAATTCTTCAGCACGTCGGTTAGCCATACACTCAAAATCGCAATCCTGTGAAAAATAAAAAAATATTAAAGTCTTAGGAAATATATTTCAGAAAAATTTTTCTTAGAAAATAAATAATACATATTCATAGATTTTATTTTTTCCCCAAAAAATAAAAAAAAATAAAAATTAAAAAAATAATTGTTTAAAATTAATAAAAATTAATAAAATTAATTATTAAAATTAATTAATAAAATTAATAAAAATAATTGTCTAGGAACCATTTAAATAATTTTAAAATATTTCTAAAATAATTTAAAAAATATCAGCCCGATGCGGGGCTCGAACCCGCGACAACCAGATTAAGAGTCTGGTGCTCTACCGACTGAGCTAACCGGGCTCACATTTGGTTTCTCAAATAAAACATTCTTATAGTCAAAGGAAAAGATGGGAAATGCTCAATTTAATTAAACAAATGTTTTTACCTCAGTAGGTTTACCAGAAGTCGGCAATTTCTTTTTCTGTTCTTCCAACTCTTCTTCTGTTTTGCCACAATCACTCAAAATTGTTAATTTTTTAAAATTCTCCAGTGAAGAACAATCAAAATTTCTATTTCCTTCCAGATCAACAGCCTAAATAATTTTTTTGTAATTAAAATAAATTTTCCTCTAAATTACCTTCAAGTCGGGAAATTTACCGAGTAATTCACCTTCAGAAGGTAAATTTTTAATTTTATTATTAGTTAAACCAATAACGTCAAATCCTCTTAATTTTGATTTTGGTATTTCCAAGCTTTCCAAATTAAGGGAGTGGCAGTGGACGGCCTGAAAATTTATATGTATATTTTTAATTTCAAACTTTCCGGAAGATGAATTTATAATATAAACTTTTTACAATTTGTAAAAATAAACAATTTGTAAATATTGAACTTTTAAAGTTTCACAATTTGTAAAATCGAATAATTTTTCAATATAATACCTTCCGGAAATTAATATAAACTTTCCGGAAAAATGAAAACTTTCCGGAAAGTCATATAACAGCTTTAATTCTTTCATTAAATTTTACGCCTTATTTTTTATTCAATTTAAAATCCTTCATTCACATACAAATTAATCTTTTAATTTACTTACAGATTCGTCAGTATTACACATACATCCATTTAAACAATCAAATATGTAGGCTGTAAAATTTAAAAATTAAAAAAATAAAATATTAAATATTTTACCATTAATTGGGCAAATTTGTATAATACACAAAAATGCCAAAGTGAAGAATATATTGATAAAATAATTATTAAACATTTTTTGACTTTCTGAAAAAGAATTTTATATTAATTAATTATTTTAAAAATGGTAAAGAAATTATCAAAAATTAAAGAAATGCGAGATTTACTGCTGAAAATGAATTATATAAACTTTCCGGAAAATCTAACTGCTGAAAAAGAATCTTTTTCAGGCGGAATATATTCTATTGAAACTTTCCGGAAAGTTTCCTATTTATATTTTTAATTATATAAATAAACTTTCCGGAAACAGGTATAAAGTCTCATAAATTTCCGGAAATTTCCTATTTATATTTTTGAAACTTTCCGGAAACACAAAGTCTCATAAGTTTCCGGAAAAGTAAATATAACTAAAATACTTTCCGGAATATTAATATATAAAACCTACGCCTATATACATAAAATATAGAAAATTAAAAATAATAAAAATAACGATTTTAATTAAAAATAAATAAGTAGAAAAGTAGTCATTTGTCAACAAATTCCAAAACTCTCTCATTTAATTTTTATTTTTATTCATTTATGTTTAGCAAACGGAATTGATAAATATTTTTAAAAAAAGTGAGTGGAATGACTCATTGATTGTAAAAATTTTGGAAAAAAATAAAATAAAATTGTCTATAAAAAATGCCACATTTCCATTTTAATATTATAAAAAGGAAACTCTTAAATGAAAGAATGATGAAGAAAAAAAATATTTGGTTATAAAATAAATTTTATTAAATTTGTAGGGAAGAAAAATGGATTTTATTTTCAAAATTAAATTGAAAAAAATAATTTTGAAAAATAATAAAAATTCTAGTAAAAAATAAAATTTTGACTAAAAATATTTTTTTGATTTTTATAAAATTAAAAAATCAATAAGAAAAATAAATATATTTTGGATACTAAATTGAAAAAGAAAATTAGAAAAAGAAAAGTTTCTAGAGCGGAACATTAAAAGAAAAATAAATACAATAATTAAAAAATAAAATTTGGTTAAAAAACACGTTTTATATTTTATAAAATAAACTTTTTCGTTCTCTAGTGAAAAATTGAAAATTTAAAAAAATTAAAAAAAAATAAAAGTAAAGGGAGAATGGCACATTAAAATGCACACATTTACCCTATTTAAAAAATCAAAAATTTTTTGAAATTAAAATTTTTATTCAAAAAGTCTCGATAATCTATCTTTAGCTTGTGATTTTAATGATTTTTTCTTTTGTTCACTTTCACTAGTATTTGTACTTGCTAAAGAAGTACTTTCCTCTGAGCCACTTAGAGGGGCCAAAATATGTATTTGTGTGCCTTTATTTCGATAAAATGTTATTAAACGCTCGCCAAAACGTTTTTCATTTATTGAAAGTTGCTTGGATGACTTTAAAATCTTTTTAATTTTTTGAAGAAATTAAACGAAAAATTACATTTTCAGAAGCAATGTATTTGTATAGAGAAATAGAAGGATAAGGCAAATGTCCAAGCATTTTGGGAACTGAAAATTAAAAGCAACTTATTACAATTTGTAAAAATATTAAAACTTTTTACATATTGTAAAAACACATTTTATTAAAAGCAAGCCTATTTTTAAAATTTACTAAAACTTTTTACAATTTGTAAAAAGTTTAATATTTAAAAAAGTTTAAGTTTTACAATTTGTAAAAAGTTTAATATTTACTTTAAGCTTGATTTTTACAAATTGTACAAACAATTTAATTATTTTTACAATTTGTAAAAATAATTAAACTTGTTACAAACTATAAAAAGCACAGCTTTAATTACAATTTGTAAAAACTTTTTTTCTCAATTTTTACGTTTAAAACTTTTTACAATTACCTATGGAAAAAATAGCCTGTCCAACACCACTATCCTTAACTTTAGCCAATTTATGTTTTTGTTGACAATACCATCCATTATTTATATTTTCATTTTCTATACTAACAATAACAGTTTCAGCTTCAATTAATTTAGCCAAGGATCTTAATGATACAACAAAATCACAGGGTTGGTCAACTCGACATAATAAAGATTGGGAATGTTCAGAATAAAAACGGGCACAAATTTCAAAGTCAACCTGAAATTTTTAAAAAATAAAAAAAATAAATTTTCATTTTGTCACCTTCGGAATAGTAAAATCCAGTCGTTTTTCAATACAATATTCTTCATATTCTATCAATTCTTTATTAATTTCACCATTTTTATTTTCCTTTTGATCAGAGCAGACGGTGTAAATAAATTTTAAAAAATGTGGAACTGGAAAGTTTCTACCAGCAGGAGATTCTGGTAAACGCCAAATAAAACGAAAAGAAGAATTTGGAATTATTGGCTGAAAGAAAATTTTTTTAAAGAAAAAAAGAGAATTTTCAAACAATTAAAGGATTTGGATTGAGTAATTTAGCTTCAACAGGTTCTAAGGCAATATTCTGTTCTTGGTGTAAGGCAATTGAAGTTGGAAGAATTGTAATTTGATTTAAAGAAGATTTTACAAAACGTCTTTCCACATCAAGAATAAAAATTGCATTTCCTGCTAATAAAGAAGTAGTGCAATATAAACCAAATAGAGGCGAAAACTTGAGTTGTAAAAACTTTGTTACAATTGTTTCTGAAGCATTTTTCCATTCAAGTTTTAACTTTAAAAAAATAAAGTTTTACAAATTGTAAAATGTTGGAAAGTTATATTTTAAAATTGCAAAAAGTTTTAAATTAGATTTTACAAATTGTAAAAGTTTAAAATTAAATATTACAAATTGTAAAAACTTTAAATAAAATTTTACAAATTGTAAAAGGTTATAGATTAAATTTTACAAATTGTAAAAAGTTTTAAATTAAATTTTACAAATTGTAAAGTTTTAAATAAAACCTTACAAATTGTAAAAGGTTATAAATTAAATTTTACAAATTGTAAAAAGTTTAAATTAAATTAAACACACCTCACAATTTATCGATTGTAATTCCTCATTTTGTGGAGAACTGCTAACATTTGTAGAATTAATAGGCAAAACTTTATCAACAGTCATACACAACTCAATACAAGTATTATAACTTTCATTTGGTTTAATAGGCGGAATTAAATGTTGAACTTTATCAGATACCCATTTTCCTTCAGAATCCTAATTTTTAAAAATTAATTTTAAATATTTTTGTAAAATTTTACCAAAAATTGTAAATGTTTATTTTCAACTCCAACAAGTGAAAAAGAACAAAACGTATCATTTAAATAAGAATTTGTGCCAGAATAAAATTCAAGAGAAATTTTCTGTCTCATTCCTTCCGTTAATTCAAGAAAATCGCCTGAGGCTATAAAAAATTTTTTTTAAATATTATAAAATTATAAACATTTATCTTTCACAGAAATACTAGGTTCTACTCTATCAACTAATAAAACATGTTCCAATAAAACATTTCTCTCCATCTCACGGCCATAATCAAGAATAAAGGTACATTTTGGATTAATTGTATGAATTTGAATTGAACATAGTTGAAAACAACCAACATGCTTATTTTCCTAGAAAATTTATTCAGGTTTTACAACATGTAAAAATATTATTTTACAATTTGTAAAAAAGTTTTCAAGTTTTACAAATTGTAAAAAGTTGAATTTGAAAAAGAAAAAAGTTTACAAATTGTAAACCTTATTTTAAAAAGTTTTCAACATTTTACAATGTGTAAAACTTTTTTAAAAGTTTTCCCACAAATTGTAAAAATTATTTTAAAAAGTTTTCCTTTTTTACAATTTGTAAAAAGTTTTAAAATTTCTATGAATTGTAAAAAAAGTTCTTTCAATTTTACAAATTGTGAAAATTATTTTAAAAAGGTTTTCAACCTTTTACAATTTGTAAAAAAGTTTTAAAGTGTTTACAAATTGAAAAAAAAGTTTGTTTAAAATATTATTAAACTTACAACTTACATTAATTTTAAATATACACTTATTAACGCCTGGAACGATTAAATCAACATTCCCATCAACAATAATACAATCAACATTTTCATTTATAATTTCTTCATTTTTATTATTATTTTCTAATTTTTCTTCTTCTTTTTTACACACAACACATTCCAACGAATAAATATTTTCATTCTCTTCAATTTGTAATTTTTGTTGGAAAGCAAATTTTTTAGTTAAAGGAAGTTGTTGTTGGGTTTTAATTAATTTTTTAAAAATTGTTTTAATTTTACAATTAGAAAATTGTAAATTAAAAGAATTGTAAACATCTAAAATAAGTTCTGAAGGCGAATGTAATGTAGAGCGAAAAAGTGGGGGTGAACATATTCTAATAATTTTGAATGGAAATTGGACAAGTGGACGATATGAAGAAGAATCTGTTGAATTGTTGTAATTTAACCAGGAAATATTATTTCTTTAATAAGAATTTTTAATTTAAAAAAATATAATAAATAACCTTATTCTTTCCTGAGATGTTAATTTAGACAAGTAATCGTCAAATTCATCAACTACGGAATTTTTTAATAATGTTAAGAGAATAAGGATGCAATCAAATAATCTAGGGGAAAAAATAATTTTTTTCTTATTTAAAATTTTTTTTAATTTTTAAATCAAATTTAAGGAAACCAATTATTATTAATTCAATAAATAAGAAAACTAATTTTTATTAAAGCATACACTTCATTGTCTGATTGTTCAACAGCACGGTCTGTATAGTCATTGAGAAAATTTTTCAAATAGTCAACAACCTCTAGCACTTGAAATAGTGAATCCCCTGATAAAAGTTTTTTTAAATGTTGCTTCTCTCGGTTATATAAATCTTCGTTGGAATTACTAAAAAAATTAAAATTGTAGCAATAGTAAAATTGAAAAAAAAATTAAAAAAAAACTTTGAAATTGTAGAAATACAATTTTCCAAATTAACAACATGTCCCATCCAATTATGCTTTTTAAAAATATTTAAAGCTTCAGACAATTCCTCGATTACATAAATTCTAAATTTCTCCAAATCTGTATTTAAATTACAGAAAAAATCATTCAAAATTCGAAAAGATTCGGGAATAAAAATATTATTAGTGTCATCTTCTGTTGAAGGCAATGAAGTTTGTTGTAACCACCGCCTAACAAGTGTAACCTCCTGACTTTTTTTAGTATTTGTAAGTAGCAAGTACAAATTGTAAAGCTAAAAAAGAATAAAAATAAACTTGTTTTACAATTTGTAAAATAATAAGATTAATATAAAAAATAAAATAGAACTTGTACCCTACTCAATATAAATTCAAACTTTATTTGCAATTAGAAACTTTTTTTCACAAATTGTAAAAATATTAAACTTGATATAAATCAACCTATTACAAAATGTAAATAAAAACATTTTACAAATTGTAAAAATAAAACTTATTTACAAATTACAAAAATACAAACTTTTTTACAAATTATAAATACCTTTTTAAAATAATACAACTTTTTACAATTTGTAAAATTAAAATAACAACTTTTTACAATTTGTAAAATAAAAATAACAACTTTTTACAAAAATACAACTTTTTACAAATTGTAAAAATAAAACCTTATATATTTACAATTTGTAAAAAGTTGTAAAAAATAATAAAATAAAGACATACCGCTTCAAATTTCTTATGCAAAAGGAAAGCAGCATGAGAAGCACTAGCAGATTCCATCACTATCAATTCATCATAAACAGAATTTTTATTTTCCAATTCATAATCAACAGAAGAAAAAAGTAAATATTCAACAAATTTAATAATTTCTTCTTGCCAAAAAATAAAAATTAAATTTAAATGGAAAGAATTAAAATTTGTTGAAAGAATGTGTAAATCTTCTTCTAAACGTTGAAAAGTTTCTCTAGATAAATTTAAAATTGTTGAAATACAATCATGACGAAGCTGTAAAGTATTTAGTTGGGAAGTTGTTGTAGTAGAGGAGGGTTGTGAAAGGGATTGGAAGGAAGAGGAGGAAATTACTGAAGAATCTGTTGTTGTTATTGTTGTATTTGAGGTTGTTGAATGGATTTCTGATAGTCCTTTAACTGCTAAAACTTGATTTGATGGTATATTTTGATTTTCTTGTGAATGTTGTTGAGTTGAGGAGGGGGTATTGGCTAAGTTTAATCTAGAAAAAGAGGCTTTTTTAAATTAATTCTGATTTGTAAAACAAGTTAAAATTCAAGTTTACAATCTGTAAACTTAAATTTAATAATTCTGATATCAATACAAGTTTATTTAATAAATAATTCAAGTTTGTTAAAATAAATAAACTTAATTACAATTGTAATTCTAATATTAATTAATTCAAGTTTATTTAATTCTGATTAAATAAACTTGTGTATAATTGTAATTCTGATTTATAAAAAATTAAATTTAAGTTTACAATAAGAACTTAAACCAGAAAGATTCTGATTCATAAACTTAAGTTTAATAATTCTGATTAAATAAAATTAATTACAATTATAATAATTCAGATTTGTAAAAAATACTTTAACAATTCTGATATTAATTAAAGTTAATTAATTAATAAATTTTATTTATTTAATAAATAATTCAAATTTATTAAAATAAATAAACATGTTAACAATTATAATTCTGATGTGTAATTATTTTTAATTTAACAATTCAAGTTTAAATTATTTTTATTTTTAATTACCTATGGCTGAGTAGACTTGCAGAAAGCAAAATTTGATGTGAAAGTAAATGTGCATGTATTCGAACTAATTGCCAATCATCATTAGAAGAGTTATAAAGTTGTTGATTTAAAAGAATACAGCATTTATCTAGAGGAAGAGGGCGTAATTGTTTTAACCAATTTAATGAATTTAATGCTGAATCTATTTTAAAAAATTAAAAAATATTCTTTAAAAAATTTTAAATTTTAAACCATTTTTCTGGGCCAAAGCACGAATTGAATCCGCAAAAAAGCTAGTTAATGAATCCAACTCTATCAAAGCTTGTTCAAAAAGTCCTAAACTCCAATAGAAAAGACACAATCTGAACTAAAAGAAAAAAATTTAATTTATTTTTAAATTTGAAAATAAGAAATTAATGAAAGCATTATGGAAGGAAATATATTAAATCCAAAATTGACACAAAAATTAGAAAAAAATTCCGAAAAAAAATTTTTTAATCGAAAAATATTTTTTCCCTTATGTATTTCCTCCATAACCTAACTTATTTTTAAAATTCAAAATAAAAATCCAAAATAAAATTTAAAAAATCAAAACCTGTTCATTAATAAAATTTGATAAAACAAAATTATCTTCATTTATAATTTCTTTCAATTTTCTAAGTCTATTAATTAAATTATTAGAATAATTGTCAAAAGAAGAAAATAAATTGTTTTGAATTAAAGAAGTTAAAGTTGATTTTGATTTTTCTGAAGAAAATTCATTTGATTCAAAAATTCTGAAAAATAAAAATTATTTTACTAGGAAATTAAAAAAAGTATTTTTAATATTTTGGTTTCATTGAATTGTAATTTCTGGATTTAAAATATAATTGAGTTTATTTAATAATTCTGAAAAAAGACGTTTTATAATTAGTAGAATAATTGAAATTTGGTTTATAAAATTCGGATTTTTAAAATTATGGTTGGTAAGACACAATTTTACAAATGTATTTTTCTACGAAAAACTACAAGTTTATTTAATAAATTAGAAATACCTACCTATTCTGAAACTTTGCAAAATCATTCTTCAATTTGTCATTTATTTGACTTCTATTCTTTTTATCTTTAACTCGGGAAGAATCAAAAATAATTAGCCAAGATTGGCAATTAGCTTCTGTCAAATCTGAAAACCATTCAGAAATTTCAGGGCGGACAGAAATTCGGTATTCTTCAAAATTCTAGAAAAAAATTTAAAAAATTAAAAATAAAGTTTACAAAAAACCTTCGGAAAAATAAAATAAAAATGTAGGAAAGCAAATGTTGAAGGCATATTATCACTAGAATTTCCATTCTTTATTATAGAACAGTCTGCATCAAACGCCACAAAGGAAGGTTGAAAACGAAGATTTAAGGGGAAATTTGTTGTGTGGGAGTCTCTGTAATTTTCTTAAATTAAAAAAATAAATTCAAAAACCTTTTCCATTGCAGCACTCCATTCCCAATCGAATCCAAAATTATTTTTTGATTTTTATTAAAACATTCCTCGTTGCCATGCCCTGAAAACAGGGTTTAGAAATTCAAATTAAAAATTAAAATATACATGAAATTCTTATCGGATCCTTTTTGTTTGCTTTAAATACAGGAAATTCTTGAGACATTTAACTTGTATCAGTTACCCTAAAACAAATAAAAAATAAACTAAAAAAATAAGGAAAAATAAAATAATAATAAAAACCCCTACGTCCAACTGTAAAGTTTTTCACTTATCGGCATTTTGTCGATTTTCTTCTTGCTGACATTTTGTAAAATCGACTTATTTGTGTTTCAAAATTATCTCTAAATCTTTAATCAAACACTATTTCTCTTTAATTAATTTCTTTGGTGTGGCAAACAAAATAATTTCTTTTTACTTGGCGAATTGAATTTTGATATTTTGTAATTTCTCCCCAACTTTCTTTTATTTTGTCGAATTATTTTGGTGTCGAGGTAACGTTCTTGTTTTTTATTTTTTGTTATTAAGGTTCGAGCCCCTTCGGTTATTTTTATTTTTATTCTTTAATTTTTCTTCTCTTTTTATATTTTCTACTTGTTTGTATGTTTTAAATTAAATTTTATTTAATTTTTTGTAGATGTTAGACTTCTAAAAGAATTTATTTTTTGATCAACAACAATGGAAAGTCAAGAAAATGAAAATTCTAAAAGGCGTATATCAAAGCCTCGAGTTCAATATTCGCCAGTTACTGAAGCAAAGCGAAGTTATACAAAGAAAACAAAGTTTGATTTTATTTTTTTTAAACTTTTATTCATTTTAAGGCAAAAATTTAGCGTAAAACGCTTAAATAGTTTGTTTAATGATTCTTCTTCAACCTATTCAACAAGAGAAAGTTCGGTTGATGAATTTTTTGGTTACGATGTTTTGTCTCAATTTGACTTGAGTAATCAACTTGTATCGATGAAACAAATAGATTTTGTTTTGCCTCCATATCCAGATTTGAGGGATTCTCAAGAATTAAATTTGGGTGTTCCTGAACATATTGAAAATTTTTTGGATGAACAAGAAGAAATTAAATTGTTGGAATCGAATTTGTTTGAGAATGATCATGTGGTTGAGCAAATGGAAATTACTCAAGCAGAGTCTGTTGAACCAATGGAAATTGAAGGTATTTTGTTTTTAAAATTTATTTTTCTTCCATTTCCTTTTCCCTTCCATCTGGACGTGTTTCGATCAAATTCTTCCGGAACAGTTTTTACACATCTAGTTACTCTATCTACGATAAAATGTGTTCTGTAAGACCTTATTTTAGAAAACTTAGAAAGTTTGGAAAAAAAACTTGATTGATTATTGAATTTGATTTTGACTTCCGAATTCGATCAGATTCTTGGTCTTAATATAAGAAAAAAATAAAGATTACCTATTTTACAAAGTGTCTTAACACTAAGCTGAACTCCTATTTTTTTATTTCAGAACCCTCCACTTCTGTCTTACAATTACAGCATCAAGAACCTCCCGCAGAACAATCAACATCATTTTCACAACAACCATACATCGAACCAGCAAATTCTACTTCTTTTCCAGTCGAATCTGTTGGTCAGATTTCCCCCTCAAAACTCGAACGTCCTCCCTATCATTCAAAATTGAAATTAAAAATAAAATTGCCTAGAAAGCCAAATACAGGTTTTTTTAAAGTTTAAAGATTTAAAATTAATTTTTCTTTTTAAAATTTAGTCCAAACATCAATTGATAAAAGGACTAGAAGACCAACAAAATTTTCTGAAGATTTTGTTTTTACTCCTTTAGTAATGCAACGGAAAAGCAACGATGCACTAAAAATAAAACAAAAGGCTATAATTAAACAACAAGAATCTAAAGCGGAAAGAAAACGTTTGTAAATTTATTTTTTAATATTTTTTCACGAATATTTTTTAAAGAATACTTGAAAAAATTAAAGGAATTACTAAATTTTGAATGCGGATTGCGAGCAGGCCCGTAGCCAGGATTTTTTTCGGGGGGGGGGGGGGGGGGGGGGGGAATTTTTTGCGCCAAATTTTTAGCGCCGCAGGCGAAAATTTTTTAGATTTCAGAGGCCGTAGGCCAAAAAAATTCACTTTTTTTGCCCCAGCCCTTCCCCAAATTTTTTCTTTTCCCCATTTCGGGGGGGGGGAATTCCCCCCCCCCCCACCCCCCTGGCTACGGGCCTGATTGCGAGGACTACCCAGAAATAATTTTCGGGGAGGGCTAAAAATTTCTAATTTTTATAATTCTACTCCCAATTTGTAGTTTTTTTGGTTTTCCCTATTTCAGTGATATTGAAAACCAGCTAAATAATTTTATTTCTTTTTTTGTGAATTTGTAGTTAAACGAAAGGAACGTCAGAAAGCAATCCCTTCATTTGTCCCTTCAATACCGCCTACTATACCAGAAGAAAATCAAATTTCTCAAGTAAAACCAGAACCTCAGCCTGAACCGCTACCTGTTGAGAGAGAACGTTTGGAATTTTTTAAGTCCTTAAAAATCCATTTTTTAGGTTCTCTAAAAATTCCTGGAGTTTCTTACGTTCAAAAAGAATTTTTTGCAATGATGGCGGACAGAAAAAGATTAAATCCTTTTTCAATTGGAATAAGAAAATCGGAGCAATATATTTCCGATTATTTTTATAGAGAAATGTTTATTAGGTTTTTTTGATTTTTTCGAATTAAAAAATTTTTTTAAGTGATTCTGAAACTGAAAAAGACAAAAATAAATTGGAAGAAAATTTGGATGAAGAAATAATTGATTGTGTTGGTGGAGGGGTTGATTTAAATGAATATATTAATGATGAAGTGATTAAAATTAATCCGGCTAGTGAATTTGCAGAAGCTGTGTGTTCGGTTATGAAAAATGCGTCCTATTCATTTGATGAAGGAGATGAAGATTTTTTGAAAATTGCTAATGAAAGGTTTCATTTTTTAGAATTCTATATTAGAAGGGTCTTTATTTAATTTTTCAGGGTTTTCATATTCTGAAAAGGCTCTCCTTTAAATTAGTTACACTCCCGGTTTACTGCACCAAAATTTTTGATATATCGTATAAGGCCGTTTGCCCTATAACTCGAGACTAACGGTCTAACTTTGAACGGTCATAGCTCGGCTCAAACTCTTTTTGCAAGAAACCCCGCATCACTTCATAATAGGAACTCGATGGTGCTCTATCGAATGGTACCAGAAAATATATCAAATTCGCAGTCACAATAAACGATGGTTCCTTGTGGGTAAATGGGGCGGCTTATAAGAGGATGGCTCGTTTTAGATTAAGAGAACTGGTTGTAGATTAAGAAAACTGGCGCTGTCGCTTGAAAAATTAATTTCCACATCCTGGGTGGATTCTTTAAGCCAAATATCCTCTTAAATTTATAATTTTTACTTTTAATTTTTTTTTAATTTATAATTTTTAGAATGTATTTATTGGAAGAGGGCACCAAAGTAGTCTTAAATATACTTTTAAAATATATTATTGAACAAAGACATGTTGATGCTTTTGTGTTAGGATTGGCTGGAGGTGCTTCAATATTTCATTCATTAACTATGAAAAATGCTAATCGTCTTAGAGAATCACTTAAACTTTATAGCAAGGTTTGAAAAAAAAATTTTTTTTTGAACCGAGGACCGAACTGAAGAATTGGGGGGGGGGGTAATACTATTCTCTCATTAATTCGAACTTCAATCAGAATTTAAAATTAACTTTTAGTTTTTAATAAGTCTATTTTTGTAGACTTATTTTTGTAAATTTATCCTCTAGGTTTATCCCCTAGTAGGATTATCCCATTTTTTAGCTTCCCTGTAATTTTTGTTCCTTATACTTTTTGTTAAAGTATGTTAAACTGAATTTATGATTTGTTTAGTTAATTGCCTTGTTTCATCTTTCGATTCTTAACGGTTATGATTTTTTACAAATATTTTTTGGAAAGAAAGAAAAATCCCCCAATTTTTTCAAAATTTATCTTTTCCTCTAAATTTTTCAATTAAAATGTCTTTTTTATTAAGTCAAGTCAACAAGCAATCATTACTGCTCATAATTGGCTTTTGAAGAATTTACCAGTATATTTTATTGCTTCCTATTTAAATTTACTTCGATTTCTTAAAGCAGCGGTATTTTTTTAAAATTAATAAAAAATTTTTTTTTTAATTTTTAAAGGGAAGTAATTTAAGTGATCATATTGTTCGATTTAGTGATGAAAATTGTATGCTAATTGCAAATAATTATATAAAAGATTTTATTGCACAAAAAATTTATGAACCTCCAATGCATCCAAATTATAAACCTTTGGAGGTTTTTTTGAATTTTTTTTAATTTTAATTATTTTTTTAAAAATTAGTATGGCCCAATAAATAATGTTAGTCTTATTCTTGTTTATCCTCAAATTACTGTGAAGACGTCTAAACATTTTATTAGAGCACATGAAATTTTGTTTAGGTAAAAATTTTTTTTATTTTTGTGGGGTTTTTAATTTATTTCTCGTTTGAAACGGGAGTTGCTTGATATAATGAATGTTTAATATCAAGATTAGCAAATTCTATTAATTTTTGAGTTGAATAATATAGCCTCCAGTAGATTGCTCATTTTATAGCTGAAAATCCTGCCAATTCATCCAATATAGGAAAAATTTAATATTGCTTCCTTTTTTACCATTTAATCAAAGGAAGTACTGTTGAGATTGTTGATGATATATTATGAAACATTCGGGATGGGCCGGGTTGAAAACAAAGTCGAATCGGGTTTTTCAAAAAAAAATTGCGAGTCATAAGGTGTAAAATCTGAAAATTTTTTTCGAAGAAAGTTTGTGTTTAGGGTAGTGCAGGTCCCTCCTGTTATATTTTTATAAGCAAAATAATAGAAACAGGAATGTTAATTTTTAAATTTTTTAAAGACAATTATTACCACAAATTGTTTGTTGTGTTGAAAAAATAGAATTACATTTTGATGTTAATTGGACAACAATAACAGTTGAAGAAATTGCTTGGATGTGTATTCGATTAATTAGAAAAAAAGTTAGAGAAATTGTTAAAAGGCGGCCAAATGATCATATTTTCTTAGCTGGTTGGGGAACTACTTGTTGGTTAAATCATAAAGTAATTTTGTAATTTAAAATTTAAAGAAAAAATTAATTTTTTAAAGGTTATTTCTAAAGTTTCTGGTGTATCTGGACTTTTAAATTTTGCTTTTCCAACAGAGAGTGCTTGTGGTTCTAGAGGGGTGAATAATTTTTTTATTTTATTTTTTGTTGGGAGAAATTTTTTCTATAAATTTTCTGCCTCTTTAAAACTTTCTAAAAAAATTTGGGACTTTTTCTGCGTATAAGAAATTTTGTTCTCTTGTATAAAATCTATAATTCCTCCAAAAATTCAAACTCAAATCCTATTCGAAAAGTCGAACCTTCACCCCACTCTATTAAATTTTCCATCGCTTTACCCACTCAGCCAGGAAGTTCCTTCTTATATTATGTAAATTTAATAACCTTATTTAAATTTTAAAAATAGAGTGTTGATGATGAAATTTGTTTAACTTACCCTTCCACTCTTTTTGTTGTTGGAGAAGAAGCCTCAAATGTCAGTATGAAAGCTATACAACAATTGAGAAAAAATATGATTGGTTTATTTTTTTTTTATTTTAAATTTTTAATTTTATAGCTGATACCGGTTTAATTGTTATTGGAAGTGCAAATCATAATTTATTAGTTTCTGAAGCTAGATTAGCTGTTGAAAGGGTTACACAATTTGTTGTTCAAAGAACTATTGTGGTAAAAATTTTTTCCTAATATTCTTATAGTCTCTGGCTTTATATTTCTTTAAATTAATGCTCTAATAAATGCCCTCTCTCTAATAGAAGCCCATATTCAATAGAAGTTCTCTGAATGGGCTTATATTAGAGGGTGGGCGTTTATTAGAACATTTCCAAAATTTATATTTAATTTTATTTTTAAAGGAATATACAATCCAATTTTTGAAACAAGTAATTTCCGATTTGGGTCCACCAAAACAATGCCGTGAATTTTTAACTCCTGTCAGTTTGCCAAATATTCATGAAATTGATGTTGCTTTTCTTAAACCTATTGGTGCGCAAAGAATTAGAAAACCTGTGGAAAAGAAAAAGGAGGATATTACAAAGTATATAATTTTATTTTTAAAAGTTTTGTTAAAGGAGATAGAATAGGAATAATTTGCGGACGTCCGCATTTTTGTTGTTTTTTCTTTTTTAGATCTTGGCCTAAAGAATCAACGTTTTTGGGCCAAATAAATATTTAAATTTGCGAAAAAAGTTTTTTTAGATTGAAAAATTATGGGGAAACTAACTGAAAAAATCAATTATTTTTTTCCAATTTTTCTGCTAATCAACAAAAAACTTTTTAAATTTTTTTCAGAAAATTCAACAACAAATTTTCTTTCCCCAATCCACCACAACCACCATCTTCTGCCCCACCAACCAAAGCAACATTTAAACCAACACAAATTGCTTCAAATTTACCCCCAAATTTAAAACCTATAGCCCCAACAGAAACTTCAAGACCTTTAAATACATCAACAACACGTTCCTCTTCTTCCTCCTCCTTTTCAATTACTAAAAAACTTTCAACAGATTTAATAAAAATTCCAAGTCCAGAAGCATTAAATAAAATGCATTTACAAATTAGACAGCAAGCAAATAATCAAATAGCTACTACATCTTCTTCAAGTCTTCAAGAAACAATTAGAGAGGAGGAGGAGGCTGCAGCTGCCCTTGCACTTTTAAAATAAAATTTTGAAAAAAAATTTTCTTGAAAAAAAATTTCTTAATTTTTTTTTGATTGATTTTACCTGCCACAATGATTGAAAATCCCCTGTTTATTTTTGAATGTGTGTACAAATAAAAAAAGTTTAAATGTTTTTAATTTAAATATATTTTTGTGGAGCACCTGATCAAAGCTGGTGTGAATCCAAAAAAAAAATCTTCAAAAGATGTAAATCGAAAGGAAAAATTACTCGAAACCCGAAATTTCGAAACAACTATATGTTTCTGATAAAATAAAAAAATAAAAAAAAATAAATTCAACTTTTAAATGTCAGTTTAATCTTCTTGTGAATTCTCCCAAATTTTTTAAATTTATTTCCCTTGTAAAATAGCCCTATAAAATTATTTTCAAATTTTCTAATCAAATAATGCCAAACTCATCAAAGAAGGGGCGGTGTTTCCCTTTCTATTCGAATAATTATTGTCTTGTTTAAGTTCTTTCGGCAACAAATACAAATGAAACTGTTGACCTGAATAGAATGTTCGGGGAAAGGAGTATAAAACTGTTTATATTTTACAAATAAATTGTCATTCAATAAATTTTTTTGGGGAAAAATTTTTTTAGGTTCATTTAAAAAAATATTTGTTTTTACTAACCGCTAAGTTTTTAGAGAAATTTTACAACAATTTCTCATATATCAAAAATATTCGTATTTATTTAACCTTTCTCTCTAATACATTCTGCAATGATTCCTGATCCAAAACAAGGTTTAAACGTTAAACAGTACCAAAATAAGACAGCTGGGATGAACCAGCAATCTTGCAATAATTCTGAAAATTGTTATAATACTGTGCAGCATAGTGGGTGTTCACAATCATCAGAAAGTCATTACTACACGTAAGTCATTAATATACTTGTGGATACATAGTCATATGTAAGGCCGGTTAAGTTTCCTTCCAAGTTAAGCGAAATTAAAAGGATTAATTAGTGAAAGGATGGTTTGTTGGTAGAAATCTTACATTGGAGAGCCTGGACTTGGCCTCAAGACCAAATCCCTTCCAAATTTTTACTAGTTTTTTTAGTTTAATTTCGGCCGCTTTACCCTTATTATTTGACTTGTTTTCTAGGTTGATTTACAAAACGTCAGACGTTACTATAACCCAACAGTTTTTTCAACAGCAAAAATATATTCCAGCTGGCACGAATACTAAGCAACAGATTATTACTTCAAGTCAATCAGAGATTGCTAATGTTTCCATGGGAGTGTCATCGACTGTTGTTTCGATGTCACAGAATAATGTTAAAGTCTCAAGTGCTGGAGAGGCTTTAAATTTGGGATCAGGCATGTCTACTTATCCGTTTACAATAATAATTTTGTAAAATAATAGATACAAAAACAAATACTTTTATTGGTTCCGCAGCTGCCTCTAATGAGGAAATTAAACTAAATGAGGAGTCGAAAAGTAAAATTTTTAAATTTAAATTTGTAACTAGACAATTACAATTTTTGAAAAGTTATTTTCTCTTTAGCTCCCCCATATTTTGTCAAATCCAAACACATGCTGCAACCAGGGCTATCCGCAGCTGAGAATCCGTAACGCCAAAATTCCAACCCGCAATTGCGGATAGCCCTTGCTTCAATCAACGAGCAGAGGTGTGTCGGAATTCCGAGTTCCGAATTTTGAGCCAGTTCCTATTTCCGGCTCTTCCTATTTCCGACATCTCTGACTGTTCCGACCCACCTCTGCCCATGAGAGACAAGACCCGAGTAAGTCAATGGTACTTTAGGTTTTTACAACAAAATCCTACTCCTTTTTGGAAAGTTTTTCGATTTGGCAAGTTTGCGGACATGTCTTTGTTTATTGCTAATCTTTTTGTATTGCGCTTCGCAAAATATTTTTGAATAATTTTTTTATAATTTATATCAGTAGCAACCACTCCTCCAATTCCAATTGAACAGCAGTTACCAAAAACACCTCACCATTCAAGGCTTAGTTTATCTCCTATCTCAGGGCCTGATAATGTATGTTTATTCACTAGTTTTCTTTTATTTTTTGGCCCTGGTCACTTTGTGGATTATTTTTGTGTTAACTTGACGTTCACTTTCTTTAGTAAATGAAATTTTCAATCAAAAAATTTTGACAAAAAATTATGAAAATAGGTATATTAACAGAAAATTAGCTACAATGTCCCATATACAAAGCTGTTTAAAAATAAAAGTTTTAAGAAATTTTTTTTCAGAAAGTTTTTGAAAATTTTGTTGATGATTGCTTCGAGAGTGAAGACAGCTCGCATGACGAAATCGTAAATAGCGGAATTAAATCATTCATATCATGTAGGGCGAGTAAAAATTTATCTCGAAAGATTTCGAATTTTTTTGAATATTCTGATGATCCATGTATTACACCACCAAGGGAAGTTGTTAATAAAAATAAGAAAAAAGAAGCAGTTTTATTGAAAGAAGAGAAAAAAGAATTGAAGAAAGAAGTGATTATTTCCAAAGAAAAATATATTTCAGAACAACAAAATAAAAAAACTTTCAAATCTCTCTATAAGAATCCATTAATGACTTCTTCAAAAATATCTATTAATGGAGATGAAGAAAAAATTTTAAAAGAAAATAGAAAATTAAAAAAATTGTTGACACAAGAAGGTATAGAAAAAGGAATTTTAGAAGGAGAAAAAAATTTTTTGGCAAAAGAAACTGAAAATTTAAAAGAATTGTTGTTGGAAAAAGATCAAGAAAATGATAATTTGGCAGAAGAAGCTATATTATACATGCGATTAAGCAAAGCCTTGCTTGACAACAATAAAACTTTAGATGAGGGTCTTAAAACGCAACAACACTTTAATAATTTACTAGAAAAAGATGCTGTGGAAAAAGGAGAAATTGAAAACATACTGCAAAAATTAAGCGACTTTAACAAAAATAAGAAGAAGATAAATAAGTATGTTTTTTGTGTTTTTAAAGGAAAATTCTTTTTTTTGAATTGGAATCTTGTATAATTCTCCCGTTCCCTCCGCCCCCCCCCTCTCTTCTTCTTTTCTCCCTATCCACTAGAGTTTGAGTTGGACCTGGACCAAGGCCTGAATTTTTCCTGTACCCAGAGTCCTGGCTTAGGCTTTTCAAAAATCTCGATCTCTACTATCCACCTGTCCCTTCCTTCCCGAGTTATTTGAATAAAGAGAAACACACACCTTCCAGCGCTTCAATCTCTTCCCCTCCTTGAAATTTGGAATAAGCCATTCCTAACAGGTAATTTACAATACCCGGGCTTTTTCACGCCCGGATTCGTCAATCTTACTCGCTATTATTTTTCTCTTTTATTCATTCTCATTAAAAAAGAATTACCTATATAATAAAGAAAAAGATATATAATAAGATATAATATAACGAGATAAAGGATAATAATAAAGAAAATAAAAAATAATAAAAGAAATTTCTAATATTAATAAAAATAACGATAGAAAAAAAAGACAATAATAAAATAAATTAATAAAAAAAAAGAATTTGAAAAAACACAATTTAACTAAAGCACAGATTTAAACACTCATTCTATTATTTTTTACAGATCTTTAATGTTAGATGATAAAATTTTAGGGTGTGTTTCTCCTTATTTATTTTGTGGTGATAAAGGTAAAGTTTTTTTTAGTCTCCTAAATTTTTAAAATTTTATTTTAATTCATTAAAATAACCCGGATTTTTGAACCGAACTACGGTATGGAATAACGATAATTACGGAAAATACTGACGGCCGTACTTTATCGTCCGGGCTCAAATTATAATCAAATCCCTCCAATACTCCACCCCAAAATTCCTTTATATTTCCATTAAATCCGGGCTCGATGGATGTCGTGCTAGAGAAATTCCATCATATAAGCAAAAGTATCCGGTAATCCTTTGTCGATCCCCTTTTCTTCCTGCTTCCCTGACCATTTTGAGCTTTTTTGCCTGATATATAATCTATCATTAATAGGAAAGAGCCCTCCGAGCTGGATCGAATCATACCAAGATTGGATAGATTGATGGTTACTTATTTATTCCCCCCAGGTGTTACGACAATTGCGGATATGCACGTGCGGATGCGACAATTGCGGATTAAAAATTTTTTAAAATTTTAAAAATGATTGAAATGATATTCCGTTTTTTTGTCCTGGCTGTCAGCTTCAGACTTCTAACGGTTTCCGAAACATTTTTAGACAAATGTGGCACTGAAAACTAAAAACTGAAACTGAAAACTACCGCAATCGTCGCATCCGCATGTGCGTATCCGCAATTGTCGTACCGCCTCCCTCAGTCAATTTTTTCGATGAATTCGTAAAAATGGTCGATTTGATGCTTCTAAAAAATTATGAAGTTTAATCCTCGTTGAAAAAAGCTTTATGTGCCACTAAAAGGGATTAAAATAAACGTCATAACTTTGTTTATTTAAATCAGATTAATTTCAAACGACTCAAATTGAAGAGCTCTTTCAAATGATATACTGTAGATCCTCTACAGTATATCATTCTTCGACCCCTCCAGCGAGGGGTCGAAGCAATAATTACCCAGGGTAATTATTAGAGTTTTTACGGTATAATTTGCCATAAAAAGAAAGGAAAAAGTGAAAAAACTGAACGGGAAAAGGGGGGTGGTCAGGCAAAGTATTCCTAATATCCCCCCTTACCTACAAAAATTTGAAAAAAATAATTTATTTTAAAAATTAAAAATTTAATTTTTTTTAAGAAATTAATCCTGCTTTACAAACGTGCAACATTAAATCAATTTTAAAAAATACAGAAAATGTCAGCAAATCAAATTACAAAAGAATTTCTTTCTCAAAATATAAAAATATATTTTATATTTAATTTTTGTGCTTTTAATTTTTTACTAGTTTATTAACTCTCATTTAAAAAAACGGTTCAATTACATATTTTTTGATATTTTAAAAATTAAGTTTTTATATTTGTATTTTTTTTCTAACTAATTTATTTCATGATAAAACTTTATCTTTTTTGTTTTTATCAAAAAAAAATTAAATAAAAATTCCTTTAAAGTTTTCAACTTCTTTAAAGTTTGCAAGACTGTAAATGGACAAGGTATAAAGTTTGAGTGTAGGATTAAAGAGGATATCAAAAGATTTGGACGTAAATCGGGGATATGAGAGGACGTGGAAGGAAAATTTTTATCTTGAAAATTTTAGCAAGATAAGATAATAATTGAACATTTTTCGGCAGTATCTGAAAGGAGTGCTCGGATCGCATTTTTCCTTACATTTTTCCTTACCTCGGAATGGGGTCAATTTTCCTTAGTATTTGATGTTTGACATAAGGCAAAATTGCGTAAAAAATAAAGCTTTTCTCTGCTTATTTTGTTGGGTGAGTGGCAAAACTCCGTCTTACAAAGCTCGGTCAAGGCAAAACTTGGTCGGACAAATTTGAAAAGCCCAAGTCTGTCTTACCAAAACTCGGTCCATTTTGTTTGGGATTTTTTTGGATGAGCGCTGTTATCTTTGGTTCTTTATTTTCGTGTCAGGCTATCTAACAGAACGGAAAAACAACAACAGACAAATTGCACCGAGTTTTGGTAAGACCGACTTGATCGTTTCAAGTTTTGTCCGACCAAGTTTTGTCTCGAACGTTTTTTGTAAGACCGAGTTTTGCCACTCACCCAACAAAATAAACAGAGAAAAAAATATTTTTTACACAATTTTGCCTTATGTCAAACATCAAATACTAAGGAAAATTGACCCCATTCCGAGGTAAGGAAAAATGTAAGGAAAAATGCGATCCGAGCACTCCTTTCAGATACTGCTCAAAATTTTGTATATCCGGATCCGTATGCAAATCCGTATGCAAACTTCTTACCAGATATGAGTATGAATTTTGGTATAAGCGTACAAGCACTGCTCAAAGCTTCGATAATGACTGCTAATCTGATTCACAAAGCTGGGTATTAAATTCTGTGGATCTGGATTTATAATGAGACTATTAGGTGCTTTAGTAAAAAAAGAGAAAGAATTGGGAGATATTAGAAAATTGTCGAACACAAACAAGATTTGGATTTATTGGTCTAATTTACACTTGGGTTGCAAAATTTTATCTGTTGGACAGGCTGTTGGCTTATCTTTCCAAATAATCGGGGAAATAAACTCTTAAGTTATCCTTAAAGATCGTTCAAGATCCCTTTCTATTTCACTCCAATAAGAGTCAAAATTTTTGGCTGCGGCGCAAAAAATGGAAGAAATCTGGGCTCTATTACACAATATACGTCCAATCAACTATTATGCGTTCAATCAACTTTTATACGTCCAATCAAAGTTTATGCGTCCAAATAGATTTTTAAACGTCCAGTAAAATAAATTCAGAAAAAATCAAAATAATTTTTATTTATTATAATGCCTTGCTCAAGGGCTAACATTTAAAACAAATTTAAGAAACGATTTAATGTCTGTTACATTAAACATTAAAATTAAAGAATGATTCCCCATATATAGTTGCAGTACCATCACGTACCAGTTCCATATCACTATTCTAAGAAGCATTCGCGTTATGAGATCCATATCTACAAGTGAACAAAATTTTTCAACATATATTTGAGTTGCCGTTTTTGAAAAAGGCCGACGTTCGAGTCATTTTTTCGGGCTTCAATTTATCGAACCAGGCACCAAGTCTTTTTCGAGCCAAAATTCGATGCCCGGTTCGACCTATCGAACCGGACCGGCAACCCTAATTGGAATACAATTCCCGGTTTAATTTTTGCTAAAGCATTCGAAATTAATTGATGAAATAAGGATTTTTTTTATTTAAAAGTATTTCTTAAATTATATTTATTTTAAATTATAAGTGCTAAAAATATGTTCGGACGTATAAAATTTGATTGGACGCATAAACTTTTTATTGGACGCATAAATTTTCATTGGACGTATAAACTTTTCATTGGACGTACGAACTTTGATTGGACGTATAAAAGTTGATTGGACGCATAATAGTTGATTGGACGTATATTGTGTAATAGAGCCGAAATCTGACTTCCTGACCTAAAAATTCTCAAAATTTTCGCCTGCGGCGCTAGTAAGGCTTCCGTTTCCCTCCCGTTTCCCGATTCCCGGGGTTTTTTTCTTCTCCAAAGCATCACTAGTGCATACGTTTATCTACACTTTACAAAAATTCGTTTTCTCGATATGATGAGAAAAAACAAAAAAAATTTTCTGTGGAAATTTTCATTGATATTTTGTAGAAAATAAAAAAGAACAGAGTCTATAAATGCTTTTGTATTGAGATACTAAATTCCGTAAATCAACGGAAAATGAGGGCTTCAAAAAATATTTTACCCCTTTACTTTTGTTTCCTAATAGTGTATTATCATTTATTTTAACACTAATCATTTATTAGAATTTTTGGCCAGCATAAGAATGCTGGCCAAAAAATAGCTTAAATAAAGTCGAAAAATAGTCTATTTTTGGCCAGAAGTTTTTCAAGCATCAGCGCCTACGCAGATAAATTTTTTAGAAGATAGCTCTTTTCGTAACTTGTAGCAAATTTTACAGGCTTTTAGATAAGCTTAAAAAATTTTTTTCCTTCCGTAAGTGGTCAAAAATATTTTACAAAGTAGTGCCCCCATTTCCCGCTGATTTTCGAGATTTAAGATATCAATAAAAAAATCAGTTACAGACTTTGTTTTTTTCTATTTTCGATATTTATTGATAATTACTTTAATAGAAAATTTTGAGGAACTTTAACTGCCTTTTAACTAATAAAATCGGAAATAAAGCTAAATGGGGCTAATTTTATTTTTAATAAAGCTAATTTTATTTTTGCTGTTAAATTTTAATTTTAAACTCTTTTTAGTAAATCTTTTGTTATTTTATTTGTCTTTTGTTTAATGCGAAAATTTTAGATGGTGTTAGAATTATGACGGCTCTTGTCCTGTTTAAGCGTCAAACGCACCTTTTTACGTTCAATGAAAAGTTTATACGTCCAATCACATTCTTCAAGTAGCCGGTTCTACACCATAAAAACTATGGAAATAGAAAGCTCTGCTCACCCAGAGTTATGATACACACGCATATTACCAGCAGAGCTGGCTCGGAATTCCGACGTTTTTTTCCTTACAATTTCCGAAAAAAATTTTGATTTCTTATTTCCGAGTTCCGACTTTTGAGCTAGTTCCGATTTCCGACACCTCTGACTGTTCCGACCCACCTCTGATTACCAGACCATAGGTTTTAACACATAGAACCGAGTACTTAAAAGGACGTATAAAGGTGCGATTGGACGCATAAACGGGACAAGAGCCATTATAACGAACACCCTACATATTAATTAAAAAACATGTTAAAATTGCTAAGAAAATAAATTCAAAATTTAAATATATCAAGTTTTTAATCTTCTTGTGAATTTTCCCAAATATTTTAAATTTAATTTTTCATATAAAATAGCCTCATAAAATTTTTTTTTCAAATTTTCTATCAAAAAATGGGGAAAATTCAAACAAGGAGAGAAGGGGCAGTTCTCTTCCTTCTCTCTATTCAAGTCATTCATCGATACTTATTGAAAAATTCTTTCGGCAAAATAAACTTTTTTTGTTGACTGTTTGGGGGAAAAAAAATGTTTGTTTTTGGTAGCCATTTTGTTTTTTTTTAAATTTTTAATGGATTCCCATTTTTAAAATTCAATCAAAAATTTTTTCATATTCTTAAAATTTTTTTGAAATTTTTTTGAAAATTTAAAAAAAAATTTTTTTTTGAAATTTTTTAACGTTATTTTTCAGCCAGATTTTCATAAATTATTTTTTTTAATTTCATTTTCTAACCGTCTAATTAATTAACCTTCAAAAAATTAAAATGTTCAATCCAACAACATTTAAAAAATTAAATAAAACAACAATAAATAAACAAACAAAAATAAGAAAAGATTTTGTCGAGACAGTCAAGCAAATTATTATTTCTAAAAAAATAAAAAATGACGAAATTGAAGATTTTTTATACAGTCATTTTGTTTTGAATGAGATGGAAGTTAATGATGTTTTGAGTCAGATAATAGAACAAAAAGTAGGTGGAAACAGGCCAAGCATTGTGCCATTCAAAAGAGCTCGTTGAGCTGTAACGAATGCTACCGAAATCGCTGTAATTGAACAAGTTTAGACAAAGTGGCGATACAAAAATTAAGAAAAAAAACTAGTCGAAATGAGCTTATGGTTTTCAATTTTCTCTATAATTTTCAATTTTTTAAAGCCTAGTTTTTGAGGACCCATAGGTTTGCGTTATTTCTTTTTTGTGTTGTAACTTTTTCAGTTGCCCAATCACGGTGATTTTTGTGCTATTCAACTCGGCTCGACGAGCCCTTCCGAATTCGAATTTTTAGCCCAAAATGAACTCCCTCCCTGCCTATGGTTTTTCAATTTTTGGGGGCCTATATCTCGATCCCCAGGTGCCGGACCAACTTCTCCCACTCCTAGTTTCAGTCAGTTTTTCGAAGATTATCCAGTTTAGAAACTAAATTCATCCAAAAATTTCAGCAAGGATCTTCAGTTCGTGGAGAACCTCCCTTCTCAACATTAACGTTTGTAGACCGGGCCACCCAAACAGAGCACTTTGATTTGGAGGTGAGTTTGTTTTTACATTTATTTTTTGTTTTGTTCTTAACCCCGTGTTTGAACCTTCAAATTTATTGTCTACTTAACAGTTTATATATTTTGCGGATTATTTTTTCCGATCCGTAGTCAGCCACTCTTTTACTTATATTACACAATCATCTCTATTTATGAGGCAAAATGCTAAATAGGAACCAGGCTAAAAACACGTTTGTTGAACGTATTACATTATGCCAAGCTTGCAGAAAAAAAGACATTTGTCTATAAATCCACACTTTACTAATAAAAATTCAATAAATTTATAACCATTATAAAAAAATATAGCACCAAGAACAAGCTTGTTCATCTACAGCATCTACTCAAGATGAAGAAACTGCATGGAATTATTTATTGGGAGAGATTGAAAAATTAAAACAACGAACTAGTAGATTGGGAAAAGAAAATATTACTTTACAAAGAAAAGTTCTTTCACTAGAGGATGACAATTTAAAATTTTATGATGGAATGGATGAAATTGCTAAGTCAATTCTTTCAATCAATCAACAAATTGACAAGTGTGTTTCTTTTAATGTTTTTTAACCTGGTTAATTACAGGGTGCGCCAAAAGTAATGGCCCGCACATTTTTTAGCATAACTTTATTAAAACTTAATCAAATAATATAAAAATACTATCAAATAATAGAGAATTAAATGGAGAACAAAATATATCAGGATTTTTCGAAATACCTCCCTTTGGCTTTAAGATAGAGGCACAGACGCAAGCAAAAATTTTTGCAAAATTGCCGCACCTATTATGGTTAATTTTTTCCCATTTCTGAACGAGTGATTGTCGGAGTGACTCCAAACTTTGGGGTTATTAAGCAAGGAACGTTGCCTCCAAAATTGACCAAAAAGATAAATCCAAGGATTCAAACCCGGTGTGTACGGTAGCCATTTTTGAGGCACACTAAAACCGAGAAAATTGGTAACATCACAACCTTGCATCACTTTAGCCTTATAATCAGAGGATGAATCTTACTTATAGATCTAGTCCCTATACCAAAGGTTTTCCCAGACCCAGTGCTCTAAAACATACTGAAGGATTTCGAGTAGATCAAAGTATTTATTTATTTTGACCCAAGAATTCATAAAAATCAAGGAATTTTGATCGTTTTGCAAATAACAGTCCATAACATTTCGAGGGAAGGGTTTTGGAAATCCTTAACAACTGGATAAGAAAGAGGAGATTTTGAGGCCCAATATCAGTCATTTTTGCGATTCGCACATGTCTCTTTCATAAAAATTTTGGCATCTGAAAAGAGGAACCAAGGAGGTGCGGCAATTTTGCAAAAATTTTTGTTTGCGTTTGCGCTTCTATCTTAAAGCCAAAGGGAGGTATTTCGAAAAATCCTGATATATTTTGTTCTCCATTTAATTCTCTATTATTTGATAGTATTTTTATATTATTTGATTAAGTTTTAATAAAGTTATGCTAAAAAATGTGCGGGCCATTACTTTTGGCGCACCCTGTAAATAACGAGAAACACACCCTTTCCAATTGGGGTGGGGACTGACTCGAGTAGTTCCAAATCACGGAACAGACAGGTCGCGAAACTTCAAATCACTGAATTACTAGCTCATGGAATGACCAAAACAGGGGATATTTTAAAAATCAGAATCTCTTAATAAATCTCATAATTTTAAATATGGAGAAACCCACCCCTTTCGCCTTCTATACTATCTCCGAATTTGTTTTAAATTTTATCCAGTGATTTGTCCCGACTATTGTTGGTGGATCAGAAATTCCCGTAACGTAATTGATAATAACAAGCCTTCTTTCTTTTAGAAAAAATAAATTTACTAACCAGAAAGTTCCAATTTCCGTATCTTGGTTGGGTATCCATTAGAGCTCGGCACGGGACGGGACTCCGTACGGGATTTTGCGGGATCCCGTCCCGGAATCCCGGGTTTTCAACGAAAAACGGATTACGGGATTAATCTCACGGGATCCCGTCCCGTATAAAATTTTGAAAAAATCCCGTTACGGGATCCCGTGAATGCGATTTTGCCGGCCACTGTATCCACCAACCTAAATCCCTACTAATTTTTGTCACTTTTCATGTTTTCTTGAATAAGAAAATTTAAAAAAAAAGTACAATTAAACTAAAGCACAGATTTACACATTCATTCTTTTATTTTTTAGATCTCGAATGTTAGATGATAAAATTTTAGGGTGTGTTTCTCCTTATTTATTTTATGAAGGACATCGAGGTAAAAAAAGACTATTACGTAAAAAAGTATTTTCCTGCAGGTTTGAAGGGAATTTTTATTAAAGTCGAGAGTATCTCCGCCCCTCAGTTTCCTTCATATTTCAGTTAGATTCTGTCCTTAGGGGCGTGTTAAAGAGTCTTTTGATCAATTTAAACATCCTCACACCTGCGAAACTCGAAAAATTACTTTTAAAAATAAATTTATTTTTTTAAGAAAATAATTTATCACCATGCTTACATGATTCTTCCATGTGCAAATCAATTCTAAAAAATACAAACGAGGTCAAAAAATCAAATTCTAAAAAAATCACTTTTTCAAATTATACCAAAATTTTTTATATTTAGAAGGTTGTTTAATTTTACTATTCTAGTTCTTAATTTTTTCTAAAATTAATCTAAACTCTTAAAAAACGTTTAGTTCTTGTATTTTTTTGATATTTCAAATAGAGAGCGAGATTTTCAAAAAACCTTGACCTTGATTCTTGATTTTGGTTGGGTACCTAGACCAGATTCTTGACCTTGAGTCAAGGAAATTCGGGGAACTCTGAAAAATGTCTTGATCTGGACTCTGGATCCAGGAAAAATAAAGGTCTGGATTCAGATCCAGCTCGCTCTCTAATTTTAAGGATTAATGTTTATATAATTTTTTTCCAAAAAATTTATTTTCTGACTAATTTATTTTGTATTTTTGGTTCTTTTTCCGTTATATACTCACAAATTCCTTGGCTGTACTTTTAGGCGGTAGCCGGTTTTATGGTCATTCGGTTTTCATATCTTTCCATTTGTCTAATCGGTCCAAGTGTAATGGTATCACTCTGATCGGAAATGCTTGGGGACCGAAATTGGGTCCCCGAAAATTGAAAAACCATAGACACATTTTTGGAGCAAGCTCGTCGACCGAGTTAGAATTACACCAAAATTAGCTTGATTCAAAAATTCTAAACAAAATTATGACTCAATTACTAAAATTCAGTTAAAGATTTGTGGACATATAACGGAAAAAATAACCTTATATTTTTATACATATTTGTAGGGTACGGCCCACCTTGTCGCGCGGCCACCTTGTCGCAGAGCCATAACTTCCTTCAAGTTTTCCGAATCTTACCAACTTTAGTATTAAACGATTCCTCTCATCGAGCTAAAGAGATTGGTACCAAAATTGATAAGGGCCAGAAATTTTTTAGCAAGTTATGGCTCTGCGACAAGGTGGCCGCGCGACAAGGTGGGCGTGTCCCATATTTGTACTTAAATCTTTTAATTTATAAAACGAATTTATTTTCTAATTTATTTCAAGATAAAACTTTATCTTTTTTGTTATTTTTATTATTTGATAGGTTGAAATCTTTAAATATTTTTTTGTTGTTCTATAAGCATACTTTAAAAAATAATTGTAAATGTCCTGATGGTGGCTAACATTGAAAAATAAAGCCTTGATTTCTATTAGAGAACATTTACGTTAAATTTGGGGCAAGAAATTTCAAAAAAATTTTTTTTTAATTTACCAAAAATTCCGACGAATTTGTCCGCCTTATTTGACTTTGTTTTTTTAGAAAATATTAGGTTATCCAATTTGTGTTTTAAATGGCTGTTAACGATGAAAAGAAGCCTCACAGAGGTTAATTTTAATTTAAAAAATTTAAAAATTTTCTTTAAAGTTCACAAAACAGGAAAGAAAATCAAAAAGAAAACAGCTCAAAATATTTCTGGAGAAAGAGGAAATAATTCAAAAGCGTTCAAATTCCGTTCTGCTGTAAAAGCTCAAAAATTGATTCGAAAGTTTGTTTTTAAATTTTTTGTTTAAATTTATTTTTTTAATTTAAAGAGCAGCAGATTTGAGTGAAAAAAAGAAGCACATTCCAATTGTTGAAAGACTTGTAGATACTCCTCCGCCTTTGTTTGTGGCGATTGTTGGACCTCCAAAGGTTTTAATTTTTTTAAGTAATTTTCATGACTAATTTGTGAATATGTCATTTGAAGATTATTTTGTTGACTTTTTCCTATCAAAAAGGTGCGAAATCGTTGAAAATTGAGCTGGGGAATAGACTTTCGTTCCCCAGTTCTGGTAAAAAAAGCCTGTGTAATTTTGATGAGTTTTAACAAGTCTCCCTTTACTAATTTTAAGCCTTATTGTTCCGGTTTTGCTAAAATATTCTTTATTTTTACAAAACTATCTAGCTTCCTTAAAAATTTTTTCTGAATTTTAACGTTGCAGCTCTTTTTGCGGATTTTTTTTCTTATAACAATTTTCTATTTTTCTAAAATTTACTCTCTTAAATTATTAAAATTATTATTTTTTTTATTTTAGGTCGGGAAAAGTTTACTACTTCGCTGTCTTATAAAAAATTATGTTAGGCAGTCAATTACAGAAATTAAAGGTTTGAAATTTACTTTTTAAATTATTTTTATAAAAATTTATTTTTAAGGTCCAGTAACAATCGTTACAAGCAAAAAACGTCGAGTAACATTTTTCGAAGTTCCTAATGATATAAATGCTATGGTTGATGCTGCTAAAGTTGCAGATTTGGTTTTTTTTGTTTTTAATTGATTTTAATTAAAATCAGAATTTAATTAAAACATGAAAACAAAAAATCAAAAAAACACTGATTTAAAATAAAAATTAAAACAAAATCAGAATTAAAGAGAATTTAACAAAAAATCAGAATTTAATAATTGATATTAATGTTGTGTTTTAGTTTTTCTGGTTGTTTGTTTTCATGTTTTAAATAAATTCTGATTTTGTTATAATAAAGTTCTGATTATTTTAATGAAATTCTGGCTTTGTTTGGATGAAATTCTGGTTTTTGTTTTATTCTGGTTTTGTTTTGATGAAGTTCTGATTTTTATTTAATCTAAATTCTGGTACTTGTTTTAATTAAATTCTGATTTGTTTTATTAAAATTCTGGTTTTGTTTAAATTAAATTCTGATTTTTATTTTTCAGGTTTTAATTTTAATAGACGCCTCTTTTGGCTTTGAAATTGAAGTATTCGAATTTACTAATATTTGTCAAGTACATGGAATGCCTAAAATTATGGGAGTGCTTACTCATATGGATAAAGTTAAAAAGAATCAATTGAAATCAGTCAAAAAGAAGTTGAAGCAGCGTTTTTGGACTGAACTTTATCCGGTTTTTTTTAAATTTTTTTTTCAAATTTGGAAGGGGATTTTCGTTATATTATGACATTATAAGAGTACTCTTGGACTTTTTGTTTGTCGACCAATTTTGGGAATTTAGAATTTTTTTTAATTTTTGACTGAATTCAAAACCCTAAAATTAACAATCATCTCTATCTACCTTCTATCTAATTTCTAAAAAAAATATTTTCTAAAGGGAGCAAAACTCTTTTATCTTACTGGAATGAAGCATAACAAATATTTACGTCACGAAATTAAAAATCTTGGAAGATTTATTTCTGTTGCAAAACTTAGACCAATTTTATGGAGAAATTCTCATCCTTATTTGGCTTGTGATAAAGTGGAAGATTTAACTGATCCTGAGGTTTTTTTATTAAAAAATTAGAATTTTATTAATTTTTCTTAATTTTTAGTCAATTAATCAAGACCCTAAAATTGCTCGCAAAGTTTGTTTTTATGGATACGTTCGAGGTGTTCACATAAAGAACCATTCAGCCGTTCAGTAAGTTTGGAATGTTTTTATATTGAGAGACCCTATCTATGATTGAACATATTTGGTTCTGAAAATATTAAAACGTTCTCTCTTTGATACTGATTTTTTTATTTTTATTCCTATTGTGTCTTGTGTCAAGTAAGGTTGGCGGATAGTTGGAAATCTTCGGATATCCGGACTTTTTTCGGATCCGGATATCCGGATCCGCCAACCTTAGTGTCAAGACACGATAGGCTTGGCTCGAGAATAGAAACCCAAAGAAGTTCAAAAATACTTTTAAATGTTCTTCAAATTATTAAAAATCGAAACAAACCTCGAAAGTCGAAAATCAAAATTTGGAAATAACTCTAGTTGTGTCTAACTATGAGTGTGAGGATTCTTTGTAGTCAAAGTCACATCCTTGTCTCTTTTTTTAGAATTTTTTAACTTTTATTTTCTCTTATTTTTTTATTATTTCTTTTTCAGTATTGCCGGCCTTGGTGATGTTTCAATTAACAATATTTCAATACTTCCAGATCCTTGTCCTTTACCTGAAAATCAAAAGAAAAGATCACTTAATGAACGTGAACAGGTAAAATTTTTTAATATTTTTAATAAAATTTTTCTAGATAATTTACGCTCCCTTTTCTGGCCTTGGAGGTTTGGTATTTGATCAAAATGAATTTTATATTGATGTTGGGGGTAGTCATTCTTTTTTGAAGGTTTGAGAGGATTTTTAATTTATTTGCAAATAATTTTTTAGAATCGAAATGAATTAGTAGAAGCAATTGACAATGTTGCTGAACCAATGGATGTAAAAGTAGAGAATGCATCGTTACAATTATTGAGTGGTAATCCTAACTTGGAGGTAAATAAATATAATTTTATGGTAAATGAGTATTAGACTGACCGTGTAACCTCCTATAGGTTAAGGTGTTGGAAGTTTGATATTGACTTTGTTGTAGTCGAAAAAATTTTTTTCTTTCCTTGAAGTTATTTTAAATTATCAAATATGGGATAACATTTGAGACCTTCCAATTTTTACTAAAAATAATACTCCAAATTTGTTAAGGTTGACATAAAATGTGAGGTAGATAGTGAAGAAGATAATGAGGAGGATGAGGAAGATGAAGTCGATGATGAAGATAATGAGGAGGAGGAGTACGACGATGAAGAATACGAAAGTTTTGAAGATTCAGAAAATGAAGAAGAAAAAGATTTAAATAATTTTGCTTCAACCTCAACAGAAATGAACACATTTAGTGGCATTGCAGAGCGTTTATCTGGAAATTTTCAAGTTAAACCCTCACATAGAATAAATTGGGAGAAGCTTGTTTATGAATCTAATGAAGGTTTTTTTAATTTTAAATTAAATTAGAAAATTATTTTGAAATTTTAGATGGTCTTAAAAATGAGAAAAATGTTGCTTCAACGTCCAAAAAAGACAGAACTTTTGGTGGTGGTCTTTTTAAAATTCCTGAAAATGTTTTTAATTCAAGAAATAAAATTTATTTGAAAGACAAAGATGATGGAAAATTGTGGTCATTTGAAATGTTTAATAATAAAAATGAAGGTTGTTTGGATTGGAATGATAATTGTGTGAGTTTTCTGTTTTTAATTTTGGGGGTTTTTCAAGTCCCAAGTTTTGACTTGAATTTTTAATGTCTTGAGGCCCTCATTATGTTTATCTTTTTTAAAACCTAATTAAGAAAAGTTCTAACATCTAAAATAGTTATATGAGAAAGTCAAAAGTGTAGGGCTACTCCCAGAATAAATTATTCTATCTTGGTTTCGGCTAGTTCTTCGGTCAACCTACCCCAAACCGATAAACTTGATCAAAAATTTTCGGTTTGCGAGAGAAACCAGCAATCTAGAAATCAAAAACCTAGTTCTATTTTAACTACGTTTTGTAAACCGTTATTTTTTTTGTTAGGTCAGAGATTCAATTCGTGATTGTTGGGTAACCGGCGAGTGGGAAAACGAAGATGACAATGAAGAAATAAGTGACGATGAAGTAATTAATAAAATTTCGAAAGGTTTTTAAATTTATATTTTTTTAAATTTATCTTTAAAAGATGGATTAGAAAAAATTAAAATTGAGAAGAAAGAAGTATCTGCCCAAAACTCTGATGATGATGAAATGAATTATGATTCAGATGAAATGATGGATTTTGACATGAATGAAAATATGGAAGAAAAAGTGACAGAAAATTTTGATGATAGCAATGTGAATTTAGACGAGAATGAAGGTTTCTTAGAAAAAAATGAGGGTGATGAACCCATACAAAAAGAAAAGAAAGACAGATTAAAACAACAATTTGATGCTGAATTTGACAGTACAAATGCAAAATATAATGAAATGAAGGAAGAATTTGAAAAACAATCTAAAGTATTTATTTTTAAAATTCTTCAAAAATGTCCGCAAGT
The DNA here is from genome assembly GCA_902706615.1 of Meloidogyne luci. Classification (NCBI taxonomy): domain Eukaryota; kingdom Metazoa; phylum Nematoda; class Chromadorea; order Rhabditida; family Meloidogynidae; genus Meloidogyne; species Meloidogyne luci. The sequence continues at coordinate 2,817,330 of CACSLI010000091.1, read as the reverse complement.
TGTATTAATCATTATATAAAAGGGATTGTTCTGAAATATTTTATTCTCCTGTTTTCCTTCCCCTACGAAATAATATTTTGATAAAATGTGACTTGCGGATAGAACTTGTGGACTTTTGGAAGGATCTAGAAAAATGATATTAATTTTGTAAAATTTTTCAAAAAAATTTTTTCAGTTAAATAAAGCAGCTTTTGAAGATTTGGATGAAGCAAAAAGAGCAGAATTGGAAGGTTTTCGGCCTGGTTTATATGTAAAAATTGAAATTGATAATATTCCTGCATCCTTTATTGAGTGTATGGACCCTCGTTTTCCTTATATTATTGGGGGTCTTTTGCCTGGAGAACAAAATAATGGTTATGTTAAAGTAAGAAAATTAATATAAATTTAAAAAACTTGTTTGGGATATTGTGTAAATTCCAAAATATTTTTTTTATTTATCTAAATTTTAAATTTGTGGGAGGCGGGAGGGTCATAGTAAAAAGGAAATATTTTTCTAATAGCCCTTTTGATTTAAATTTTTAAAATTCGGTTCTTTGGAATAAAATTATTTCCATTTATTTTTAAATCTTACATCGGGTTTAAAAATAGATGGAAGATGATTCCCGCTACTCTCAAATTTTGTTTTCCTTATTTGAAGCTAAATAATTTCTCTTTACCAGATCTTAAAATAATTTTTTCAAATTTTTTAAATTTCTTTAATAGGTACGAATCAAAAAACATCGTTGGTATGACCGTTTACTCAAATCTAGAGACCCTTTAATTATTTCTTGTGGATGGAGAAGATTTCAAACAATGGTTATTTATTCTGTTCTAGATCATGACCACAGAGAAAGATTTTTTAAATATACGCCAAAAGAAGCTTTTTGTCATGGAGTTTTTTGGGCACCTTTTGTGGCACAAAATACTGGATTTTTGGGGTTACAATCTGTTGATGAGGAAGTGGTAAGTGGAAGGGGAGGGGGTTTTTAATTTAAAAAATAAAAAAAATTGCGGATAATATTTGCGGACTGTCCGCAAAAATATTTTGTCCGCAAAATTTTTTAATTAAAAATTTTTTTCTTTCAGAAATCATTTCGTATTGCAGCAACAGGTGTTGTACTTGGTGTAGATAAATCAACACAAATTGTTAAAAAATTAAAATTAATTGGACAACCATTAGAAATATATAAAAAGACTGCTTTTATTAAAGTTTTTTTAATTAAAAAAAATTAAAAAAATTTAATTTAAAAGGGAATGTTTAATAGTGCATTAGAAGTTGCAAGATTTCAAGGAGCTGCAATTCGTACAGTTAGTGGAATACGTGGAATAGTTAAAAAGGCTATTAAGACGCCTGATGGAGCTTTTAGGGCTTCTTTTGAAGACAAAATTGCTGGAAATGGTTAATTTTAAATATTTTTAATTAAACAAAAAAATTTTTTGATTTGTTGGGTTGATTTGACTCTATTTTAAAAAAGGTTCTATTTTCTTACTTTTGAGAAAAAATTGATTTACCTTACATGACGAACCAGGAAGTGGGTCTGGTTGAGAATAATGTTGGGTAGAACTGGAAAGTCTTTCCACCAAAAAATTTCTTTTCTTCTCCCTCAACTAAATTTTTTCTTTTAGATATAATATTCCTCAAGGCTTGGGTTGATGTTCCCGTTCCAGAATTCTTCGTTACGATGACAGACAAATTGTTGCCTACAGTTGAAAAGTGGTTGGGAATGCGTACAGTTGGGAGACTACGACACGAATTGGGGTTAAAAATTGAACAAAAAGAAGATTCTGGTTATCACAGGAATTTAAAAAATGTAAAGAAAAAATTTTTAAAAATTCAAAAAAAAAATTTTCAGCAATTAGTAGACCGTCCCTATATTAAATCAGAATTGGTTATCCCCAAAAAATTGCAAAAACAACTTCCATACAATTTAAAACCTAAAATTGAAAAATTAACAGACAGAAGAAATGAAAATAAAAATAAATCAGAATTAATACAAAAACATACAGCATTAATACTTGAACCTAAAGAAAGTAGATTACACGCGATGATGAAAATGTTAAAAACTGTAAATGAAGATAAGAGAGAAAAAGAGAGGGAAATGAATGAAGCGAGGCTTGAAAAACGGAAAAAGGTGTGGTGAAAATATTTAATTTTAAGGGAAATAGACTTCCGGAAAAGTTTCAGAATAATTTTTGGATTTTTCCGGAACATTTCTAGAATTTATTTTTGTGTTTCCCATAATAGTTTCAGTATTTGTGTATTTTTCCGGAAAGATTCAAAATACTTATGAATTTTTCCAGAATAGTTCAGAATTTATTTTTGTGTTTTTCCGGAAAGACTTCAAAATTGCTACAGTTTTTTGTGACTTATTCTTCCGGAACGATTTCAGAATTTACTGCAGTTCGTTCAGATTTTTTTTTCGTTTTTCCCAGAATAATTTCGGAATCTTTCCGGAAGGAATAATAATTAATTTTTGTATTTTCCGAAACTTTCAGAATTTATTTAAAATACTTTTTCAGGAATTATCCAAAATTAACGAAAAACGGACAAAGAAAATGAAAGAAACCAGAAAGGCTTATTGTAGGAATTTATCGAAAAAAGAGGGTAAACAGATAAAAGATGCTATAGAAACGATTGGGGCTTAAATTTTAAATTTTTTTGTTATATATTTTTGTTATTTTTAAAATTAAAATTTTTTATATTAATTTTTTATTTTTTCAAAAAGGGGGCATCCCCTTACAAAAAAATAAAAAAAATTAATTTTAATTAAATATCCAAAAATGTTTTTAAACAAAACCATTAAAAATAAAGAGGAAAAAAGAGATTAGGCTAATTTGTTGATTATTTTCTCTTTAAAGAAATATATAAAATTAATTGTTTATAGCTAAAATAAAAGAGGAATTTAGTCAAAAAATTAAATGTTTAAGCATTAAACGCCAATTTAATTTTTTTAGTTTAATTGAAAAAAAAATTTGGATTAAAGTAAATAGGAAGGAGGAAAGGAGCTATTAAAAGATGTTTAATTTGGGACATTTTATTTATTTTTTTTGCTAAAGAATTTAAAAATAAAAAATTTTCTAATCAAAAAAAGTTTTTTTTCTTCGAATAAATGTCATCTTTTAATATTTCTGCTCTTCTAAAGGAAGATGCTTCAAATAAAATTGAATTGAACAATACAGTAAGGTGCAAAAGTTTATGCGCCTGCACATTGCAGGCATATAAATCGTTATATCTCTGGAAGAAAAGGGATCTGAATTAAATCGATTATATATTAATTAAGGGTAGGTATTGTATTACTAAAATTTATAAAAAAATTTCCAATATACTTTTTATTCAAAAATTATAGCATCAAAACCTGTCTACCTCAAATTTTGGGGGAGCAAAAGTTTATGCGTCTTATAGAAAAAAATTTTTTTGGTTCTAAAACAAGACGAAAGAATTACAAAAATTTTTATAAACATTTTCATTGATATTGAATGGAAAAACAAAAAGAATGAATCCGATAAATAAGTTTTTCATCAAGATCCAAAATCTTAAAAATCAACGTAAAATCGGGGTACAGTAATTGAAAAAATATTTTCGACCCCTTAAAAATTTTTTTAAATTTTCGTTTTAGGCTCATTTGAAAGCCCATAAAATTTACTACAAAATACGCTTGGTCTCCCATATTTGAAAAATTTGAACTTCGAGGTAGGGTGGCTTTAATTACCGAAGAAATAAAAATGAGCATTTTATAGGGTATTTCGAGTGATTTTGACAACATTGTGAATTCATGCGACCCTATCTCGAAGCAGAAATTTTTCACATATATGAGACTAAATGTAGTTTGTAGCAAATTTTATGGGCTTTCAGATAGGCCTAAAATAAAATTTTTAATACAAGTTCTAGGGAGCTAAAATATTTTTTTAAGTACTGTAACCTCATTTTACGTTGATTTTTGAGATTAGAGATCTCAATGAATAAAGCGATTACAGACTTAGTTTTTGCTCTTTCTCCATTCAATATTAATGAAAATGTTTATAAAAAATTTTGTAATTTTTTTCGTCTTGTTTTAGAACCAAAAAAATTTTTTTTCTATAAGACGCATAAACTTTTGCTCCCCCAAAATGGGAGGTAAATAAGTTTTTACGTAAATAAATTTTTAATGACATGAGGGTTAAGAAATTTTTTTATGGATATTATAAACAGATGACCTATACTTAATTAATATATAATCGATTTAATTCAGATCCCTTTTCTTCCAGAGATATAACGATTTATATGCCTGCAATGTGCAGGCGCATAAACTTTTGCACCTTACTGTAACTGTCCATTTTCGTATTTAAATCAAAATAATTTAAAATACCAATATTTATGTCAAATGGAAAGAAGGAGGCATTTACAAATTTTTTTTCCAAAAATTTTATTTTTGCCGACAAATCCATTCCAACTATTTTTTCCTAATCGTCTGAAAAGTCCATTTAATGAAGATTTTAATGAGAAAATAAATTTTAAAAATTTAATAAAAAATGAAGAAAATGAAAACGAAATTGATAAAAATAAGAAAAATAGTTTTGGGGAGAAGAGGATGAGTTGTAAAAACAGACAACGTTGTTGTGTTGATAAAAGACCGAGAGCTTGTTTTAATAAAAAGCAGGTAAACATTTTATTATTAAATTCTGAAATTTGTATTTTTTATGAAATTAATTCTGAAAATTCCGGAAGGAAAATACAATTAAAATAATATCTGGAAAATACAGGTAAAATAAGTTCCGGAGAATACAAATAAAATATTTCCGGAAAATGCAAGTGAAATAATTTCCGGGAAATACAAATAATGCATTTATTATTGAATAATTGCTTTCCTGAAACACAGAATTAATGTTTTCCGGAAAGAAAAAAACATATTATTTCCGGAAAGTTTCAAATTGTTAACTACAAAATTTTTTCCGCTAAATCTTCAGTAAATGCCTGAAGAATTTTAGTCATCCTCCTTTAAATTTGAAAATTTTTTTTCTTTATTTTTCACAGATTTCCTTGTTGGAACATCGCTTTTCCGAACAAAAATACTTAGCCTCAACAGAACGTGCTTTGCTTGCTTCACAATTAAAAATACGTGATGGACAAGTAAAAACTTGGTTTCAAAATAGACGGACAAAATGGAGGCTAGAATAATATTTAAAATTATTTTTTTAATTTTTAGGCGTAAAATAGATGAAGAGGAAAGTAAAAAGAAAAGTGAAAGAAAATAAAAAATATTGTAGTTATTTAGTAAAAGTTTCAGAATTAATTGTAAATTTTCCGGAAATGTTTCAGATTTATTCTCTTTAAGTTTTGCTGAATTTTGCTCTCCAATTTTAAGTTTTCCGGAAGCTTAAGATTTATTTAAATGTGTTTTCCGGAAATTTTAATTTATTCTTTTATATTTTTTTCGTCGTTTTCTTTTATTTTTTCCGGAATACTTCAAGTCTCAAAACAAATATAGCAACCCTTTAATATATTTACCAAATAAGCTTACAATTTATCAATTAAAAATTGTTTAATAAAAAAATAAATTAAATTCAAAAAAAATTATTTTAAGGCAAGTATTTTAAAAAGTATTTATTTTTTACGAGTATTATATCTTTTTCCCCTTTTCTGAGTCCTTTTGTTAACAGTAACACTCTGTGCAGTTTCAAGCTCAAAAATTTTATTTTTTAAACGTTGATTTTGACGACGTAATAAAGAAATTTCACGATCTTTAGCTTCCTTAAAAATAAAAATTACTCGTAAAATTTTTTGGGGAGATTTTTTTGGAACCAGTGTTCAGAGAGGAACCAAAAACCAACCGAAAACCAAATTTCAAAAAATCAACCCTCTACCCTCTATTACCACCCAAATGATTTCCAAAAAACCCTTTAAAAATAAATATATTTTAAAATTTTTCCCACCTCCCGTTTAGACATTTGTTCGAGAAAATCATCCATCATTAAAATATATCGATCCTTCCTCTTTTCATTTGCATCTTTAAACAAGCTTTTCTTCTTTTCTTCCATTTTTTCTTCCTTATTCTTCTTTGCTTTTCCTTCCTGGTCTTTTTTATTCTTCTTCCTTCTATCTTCATCAAAGGACGAATTTATTGACAATCTACGAATAGCTTCTTCTGCTTCAGAAGTAAAAGATTCTCTTCTTTCATTATTAAAATCACCTCCTAAAGTTGATTGATCATCATCCTCCTCCTCTACTTCATCTTCTTTTTCAATAACTTCATTAATATTAACAAGACTTCTCCATTCAAATTCGTCATCCTCCTTATCTTCATTTTCTTTTTCGTCATCTTTTCCTCCTCCTCCTTCATTTTTATTTTCTTCTTCGCTCTTTTCTTCCTCCCAACCTTTACTTTCTTCACTCCCTCTACTCTTCTTCTCTTTTCTTTCTTCATTCTTCTCTTCTTCCCTTCCTTCTTCTTCAACCTTTTTATCCTCCTCATTTTCCTTCTCTTCCTCATCCCTTCCTTCCTCCTCCCATTTATTCCTCTCTTCATTTCCATTCATAAATATATTTACTTCTTCATTCCCACTTTCTTCATCTCCATTTAATCCCTCACTTTCCTCGCTCCAATCCACACTTCCATCTCCATTTTCCTTCAAATACTCAGCAGTCATTAAATCCAAGTGTTTACTTGCTTTTTCCAAGGCTTCGTTCGACCCTTTTAAACAAACAAATTGGAAACCATCAGGTCTTGGACGATGAAGTTGGTAGGAGGTTAAGCCAAATTTTATCTGAATAAAAAAGAAATTTTAGAAAAGTAACTTGACTAATTGTAAGTTTAGGCCCCCAATTTTTTGTTTCTTCATTCAGGTTCAGACTTGGTAATGGACATGGATTTTGTTGTCTGTATTCGGATATTTATGGCGGATACAGACGGATATCCGCAGGTATTTTGAACTTATCTGTATCCATGTCCGTATCCATTACCAAGCCTGCTTGAGTCTTCTTTTATTTGAAAAACATTTCAGAATTACTATTTATTGGGGTAATTATTAGAGTTGTTAGTAGAGCAGAAACTCTCAGAAAATCAGAAATTAAAAAAAATCACCAAAAAATTGAAACCGGGTCAAAATTTCGAAAAAACTGGCAGGAAGAAGCTCCCCTATACCTCCCCCGAAAAATTAATAAATTGAACCTTTATTTTAATCATAATTTTAGCAATTTCTTGGGGCACCAAAACTTCCATTTGCGAATCCTCAACAAATTTTCCCCAATCATTTCCAGTATTATCCACCCTTCTTCGTCTATCAAGATCAACATAAATTAAATTATTGGTGTATTTTGGTGACCATTTTTCAATAAACTCTCTTTGTATAAATAATTTGGCCAATTGAACTTTTTTGTCGGTTTTTCCAGTTATACGTAAAGTTCGTCCTTCATTATATTGAGCTTTATTGTCCCCAAGAAATACTAAGTTGACATCCAATTCTGTCTGAAAAAGTGAAAGGGGAAATAGAGGAAATTTTTAAAAAATGAAAATTTATAAAACAGGAAAAGGTAAGCCTAGTCTACATCAAATTCATAACTAAAGTTAAAGAAACATTAAAAATTTATTTTGGTACGTCCAACTCATTGCTAGATCGAATAGATGAGTTGAATCATAAACCAAAAATGTTGTTAAGTCCCAAAGACACGGGGGACCACGGTTAAATAAAAGAACTCAAAGTCATGGATGGATGGGTAACCCGAAACCTGGACTTTTTTGATCCAAAATCCGACCCGACTTTTTCTCAATAAACTAGCGAAAAAATTTCCTCCCACCCACAAAACTTCGGAAAATTAAAAATTAAAAAATACCCTCAACGATTTAATTCTTTCCCCTCTTTGTCCTAAAACTCCCAAAAAGTTTGGATATGGCACAACAAAATCAATTGAAGGAAAAGTTGTTGTTTGATCATCCAAAGAAGACAAAAAAGTAGTTGTTGGAGGAGAAGTCTTTTCCTCTTCAACTGGAGAATACTTTAAATAAAAAAAATAAAAATTTTATTGAAAAAATTCAAAACAAACTCTCAAATCAAAAATCAATTTGGAAATTCTCTTTTTTGTTTCAACAACATTGGCCAATTCTCCTTTCAATACTAAATAACGTCCATCTTGCGGCTTATCTTCTTTATCAACAATAAAATCGACCTTTGAAGTTCTCTAGAAAATTTAAAATTTTAATCAGAAATTTAAAATTGATAAAAGAGAGATCAGGTTTTTGATAAAGTCAACAGTTAGGAGATCGGAGGGGCCGAAATTTAGACAAAAAGTCTAGATAGATCCGATTTCTGGGTTTAATTTTAAAATGATTTTAATGTTTTTTCCACAACACCAAATGCAAATTTTTCTAGAACAAATGTGCATTTTATGAGTTGCCAATTAAACCTAGATTTTAATTGGATAAGTAAATATATTCTAAGAATTTAAGGCAAGGATAGGTGTTCTCGGTTTAGGAAAATCCTAGTCGATTTAAAGTTTAGTTGGATCAAAAGAATGAAATAGAGAGCGTCACTCAGGACCGAATTCTCTAAATTCACGGGCCGCTCAAAAATACTAAAAAGAAATTTAAAAAAACCTGAATTTCTCGAAATTGTTTCTTCTGTTCTTCACTAAAAGCACTAAATAGAGGCACTTTAATCCTTTCTTCAGCCAAAGCAGTTTTTCCCAAAGCACTAATTCTTTTTCCATCAGCAGGTCCATAAGGATTTAGATCCAAAGCAATTTTGACCATATAATTTATTTGAAGCCTAGCAGATCGAATTCCATCCAATTTGGTCCCTTTCAAAATTAAACGGCCAAAACCTTCGGGGACGGGGTCTGAATGTCCGCCATCCATTAAAGCAATAACATTAAAATCATTCTAAAAATTGAAGAAAATTTAATTTCGAATCCAAAAAGTGGCTTTAAAAATCAACTTAAGAATTGTTTGTAGGGAATAAATGAGACGTAGGAAGGTAAAAAAATTCATAAGGACAGAATTTTTTTTAGAATTTAGGTCTAATTGTAGGACAGTGAATTAAAAATTTGGAGAAATAGATCCACACCCTTATTCAAAAATAATATTGGGGGCTATTATTGCAAAGCTGAGAAAACTTTAAGAGGTGGATCCAATGCAGGCCCGTAGCCAGGATTTTTTTTCGGGGGGGGGGGGGGGGGGCCTGATCCAATGGGTGTATTCAGGGAACGAATTTCAGGATCTAAAATGGCTGTGCCTGACTTTTGTCGTTCACTTATCCTCGTCCCCTATATAAACCCTTAGTTAGACCAGTCTACCTAAAATTATTTTTTAAAAAGAATCTAATCCCCCTAAACGTTCTAAAAAATCTAAACAAAAAAAAATCCCAAAAACAAACCACAATTCTTTTTAAAGTAGATCCATTTCTTCCAACAACGTACCCGCACTTTTGATTCGGAATTAAAATTCTTGTACTTATTTTAAAGCGTAATTTTTCATTTTCATTAGCCTCTTCAGCAAATTTTAATATTTTAAATATTTTTTCAAATCGATCACTAAAAAATTTTGAAAATTTTTTAAAAAATTAAAAAAAATTCAATACTCATTTTCGTCTTCGGTACCATTCATTATAATCCAGATAGCCTTGCTTTCTGCACGAGGTTCAATTTTACATCCAAATTCTTTCCATTTTAAAAATACTTTTGAGCTTATTTTTTCAATTACTGAAAAATAGTAAAAAATTTAAAAAAAAAATTTTTTGTGGTTTTTACTAGAGGCCTAAGAGTTTTGAAGGAAAAATCGGGTCTTTTTATGGAAAAGGAACCGATTCAAAATAACTTTTTAACAAATAACTGGATATTTTAAGTTAATGGTTTTTATTGCGGACAAAGAGTTGCGGACTTTTCGTTAAGTGAATGAAAAATTTTTGAAGCAAAAAACACTGACTCCTAACAAGTACCCTATGTAAGTCTAACCAGAGAATAGAGAGCGAGATTTTCAAAAACCCTAGACCTTAATCCTAGACCTTAATTACGGTTGGGTAACTTGACCAGATTCTTGACCTTGAGTTCTTGACCTTGAGTCAAGGAAAAATCAAGGAACTCTGAAAAATACATTGATATGGACTCTGTATCCAGGAAAAATCAAGGTCTGGATCCAGATCCAACCCGCTCTCTACCAGAGAAGATAAAACTAAAAGTCAAAAAGGTAAAAACCCTAAAGTGAAAACTCGAGTTCGGAAAAATCAAAATTAAAAAAATCAAAAAGTTACTGTAATCTGCAATTTTAGTTGGTATAATGATTTCCTCATAGATTTTGTAGTCATTCATTGTTTAATCAATATATTTATATTTAAAGTCAATTAATCAATCAATCAATTTTTTTAGTTAATCAAATTATTTATTTTTAATTTAGTTTATTTAAATAATCATTAATTGAAGAATTTCTATTAAATTTCTTTTAAATTACCTAAAAGTTAAAAAAATATTATTTAAAAAACCTTCTACTTATTAAAAAAAATAAGAAAATCAACCTTAAAAGAACCCAAAAAATTAATAAAGTTGTGAAGAAAATAATCTTTAAAAGATCAATTTACAAAAGTTATACACTAACAAAAAGGAAAGAGAATGTTAAAAATAGGAGAGAAGGCGAGAGAAATTAAATTTCTTAACACATATTCTGCCAAAACTTATTTTGCCAATAAGGCTAAAAATTTACGTTTTGCCAATAGAGTTGTGTTGACGAAAAGAGAATTTTAGCCTTGTTGGCAAAATATGGGTTTGGCAAGGTATGAGAAGCATTAAATTTGTGTAAATTTTAAACATAACGCCACAAATGGTAAATTTGTCAACAATTTAAAGATAAAAATGGATTCTTTAATTAAAAATCGAGTTAAAAAAATGATTTTTTTTTGCAATTCAAAGCTTTTATTTTCAAAAAATATTCCCCTACCGTTAATATTCTTCCTTTGTATAATTTCAAAATATTTTCAAGCGTTATAAATTCAATTTATCGATTTTTATTTTTTTTTCTAAAATTTTAGATTTTTAAAAATTATTTCAAAAAAATGGGAACAGTCTCGCGTGCAGAATATTTAAAGAAATATACAACAAATTCATCAGAAAAACCAGAAACTGAAAAATCAACAAATTTATTGGAGTGTCAGGTTTCTCGTTTTAAATTTTAACAAATTCCCTTAATTTAAATTCAAAATAAACAAAAATTGGCTCTAGTGCAGTTTATGTGTCAAATCGCACTTCATGTGTCCAATCAAACCAAATTTCTATTTTTCCAGCAAGGGCCCTAGCGGATTTGTAATTTTGGTTAAGTGGATATGAGCGCTGACTACAAAATCGTTTAAAATTGGGTAGCGGGTTCGAACCTTTTCATGGTTAATTAATATTTTATAATTAAATAAATAAAATAAAACATCAAAAAAGCATTTTAAATAATATTTTAAGGGTAGAAAAATTTTTTTAACTTTCTAAAATAAAAACAGTTGAAATTTAAAAAAATCGGAGCTTGAAACAAATAAAAATACAAATTTGGATTTGATTGGACTCATAAACTGCCCAAAAATTTAGGAAAATGCTCAATTATACGAACAAGGCCGGAATGTAGAAACTCGCAAGCGAGTGACTGGTTTCAACAGAGGAAGAAAAGGTAAACGAGAAGAAGAAAATTCTGAAGAAAAAGAGGCTAGAGAAGCAAAACAAGCAGAAATGGAGAAAAAATATTCTTTATGGAATAAGGGATTAACTCAAATAAAAGAAAGAGAAGAAAAATTAGAAGAAATGGAACAAGTTTTGGGGGAAGGATTTACAAGGCATAAAGACGATGAGGCTTTAAATGAACATTTAAAAACACAATTACATTCAGAAGATCCAATGGCAGAATATTTTCGTGTTAAGAATCATAAAATACAAATGCGGACGGGAATTGGTTTGTTTTTTTGTGTTTTTGCTATTCCGCCCAACTTCTCAGAAAATCTTTTCTGGAAATTTTTTTAAATTTTATTTTTTTGATTGCATGGTTATATTGTAGGCTTTAGAGATTATTCGCAACTTTGCGGACTCGAATTTTGCGGACCCGAACTTTGCGGACTGACAATTTAGTTTTACAAAGAATTAACTTATCGATCTATGGACGTAGGAAATTTAAGCCTACGGCGCTACGGCTCCGCAACTTTCGTTCCGTAAATTTCGGCGCGTCGTAATCTGTAGACCAGTTAAGCTGTTTTCTGACACCACTTTTAACACTTATCCTTTCTTACCCCACAATTACTTATTTTTTTATTAATTTTCCCTATTTCAGTTTATCCAACATATAAAGGCCAATGCCCACCAAATCGTTATGAAATTAAACCAGGTTATAGATGGGATGGTGTTGATCGTTCTAATGGTTTTGAATCAAAAATGTCTTTGGAAAAGAATAGAAAGATTGCACATAAAGAATTAACTTATCGATCTATTGCTGAATGTGAATAATTTGTTTGTGTGAGGTTTTTTATTTTTTATATTCAAAAATAAATTAAATAAATATTTTCGACTTTCTACGTAAATTTTTAGTAATTTAAAGCTTTTATTTTCAAAAAATAAATTATTTTTTAATTTTAAGATTGAATTTATTCTTTTATAGACATTCCTGCAATATATTCTTTTCTTTTTTTCTTTTTTTGAGCACAGTTTTTTGGCATTTTTCTTCAAAAATTTAAATATTCTTTACTTCCTCTTTTTCATTTAGTATTTCCCTTCCTTGAGTATATTGAGGGGGTTTTCTCAATCGAGAAAATGTGAAAATTGAAATTAAAACTAATGCAATTATTAAAATAACAGCTAAAATTAGAAGAGGCCATCTAATTGAGGATTGGCGCCAAAACTAAAATTTAAAAAATTAGTGGAAGAGACCCGTTGTTTCTTTTTCATCCAGTCTTCAAATAGAGGTCATTAAATAGAGGATGAAGGCTAGCCAAGGTTGAGGAAGGGTATATGGGAGAGATTTCTGTCTTATAATTTGTATCCTCCCTCGTCTAAGAGGTTCCCTCTCTGCCCTAAAGAAGGCTTCTCTCCTTTTGAGTGTCGTAAACCGAATTTCCAAAGGTTTATCTCTATATATGGTCTGACATCCACCGCTCGTCTCCCTCTCTCCCCTTTTAGGTATAATAGATAGAAATTCCTTTTGAGTGACGGTATAATGGGAGTCTACTATAATGTAATTACCGGACTCTTAAATAAATTAAGAAACCTCAGGAAAGAAAATCCAAAAGTACAAATCAACCCAATCTGTAGATTTTGCCCCCAATCTAAAAGCAAATTCGTCAATTATATAAAGCAATCCTTTAGTAAATTCACCACGAATAAGAAAATTCTCTTTTAAAATAATTTTTATTTTTTCCAAATTAAAAAATATTACGAGCATTTCGAGAAACATTAAACACAAATTCATTAGTTAATTTAGTTGAGATAACTCCTCCAGTACTTGTTTGTAACTGAAAATGTTTTTTTTTAATTTTTGTCTTTTACTCTTCTGTCCTAGAATAATTTTCTGGATGAGCATTAGAAAATAAATGGGATCGTTTAATATCCCTTCTTGTTTCATTACCAAATTTTAATACTGACTTTCTTTTGGGTCGGACACTAGTCTGACATGTTGAGAAAATAGTCCGAGTCTTGTCCCATCCCCTTTTTTATATTCTTAGGCATTTTTCCCACTCAATAGTCAACCATCTTTTAAAAAACGTATCTCAGATTGAATTGTACATATTCAGTGTTTGGAAGCTCGTTATTTCCAATATGTAGTTCCGTCTGTTTCCGCCCACCCCTACATCCCTCTTATTTCTAAAAGAAATTTTTTTAATCTCGCATTTAGTTACATACTCATAACTAGAGTTGTCTGTTCTTGCAACATCTATGGATATACGGAACCGACTCACAACTATTTTTCTATTAAATATTTAGACTTACCGAACTATCATTTATCGCCAACACAATTAAAGCATCATCATTACACCTTCCCCTATTTAATCTATTTTTTAATGCATCAGCAAATATAGCTGGAAGAGAAGTTCCCCTTTAAAAATATATTATCTATTTTAAATCCCTTTTTACAGAAAAAATCCCCCCCCTCCCCTTCCCTACTTTCTATATTTCCTTCTCAATTCTTCACTAATTTCCATTTTTTCCAAAACCACAACAGAAATTGTATATCCTCCCCCTTTCAACTTCCTTTCCTCATCCTCTTCACAAACACTCCTCATTTCTTTAATATCATTTTGTAGTAATTCATCACACACACATTTTGTGTTTTTTCGAATACTTTCGAGTGCTCTGTCCAAAAGTTGAATCCCTTTAATAAATTAAATTAATATAGCAGTCGACCTCGTATACCTTTTTGGGGCTTTAAACCTTCCTTATTACGAGGTCTGTTAAATCTTATAATGAGGTATAATAGAGGGTTTTGCATAGGCATTTTCCCACTTAATAGATAGTCAATAAATTTTTAAAAAACCTATCTCAGATTGAATTGTATTCAGTGTTTAAAAGCTCGTATCAAAATTCGTTCCATTACTCGTTCCTGTTTTCTAATACGGGCATTTTAAACACTGGTTGTGTGTGAACTTGACCCTGGATACCGTTTAATACTAGACTCATTAATAATGAGGTCTGACTTTGTTTTGGGTCTGACTCTAGTCTGACATGTTGAGAAAATAGTCCGAATCGTGTCCCATCCCATTTTTTATAAACGATTTTATTTTGCATTTTTAGGAGGTTTTAGAATTTAGGTTTTCTTTAATTTTTTTTCTTAAAAAAGATAATTTTAGTTAAAAAGACCTTTCGTTTTTCCACCATAACCAATATTTAATAAATTATCAACATCACATATAAGTGAAGGATGGTCAATACCACAAGTTGAGTAATTAATTAAAGAATCTGGATATGTAGTTGGGGTATAGATTGAACTTTTGATTATTTTTAGATTTAATAAAGTTAAAAATAAGGGGAATATTAACATTTATATTTGTCTAAAAATTATTTTTTAATGTGAACTCTTTTCCACAAATTTGGATGTTATAGAGGTGGGATAACTCATAACTTGTGATATTTGTAATATATGTTAGAGTAAAGATACATAGCAGGGATCTAGCCGACCCAATTCCCGAAAATCGGGAATTCTCGACGTTTTTTGAGTAAGCTCTCCCAGTTATCACAGAGGTATTTAGTGAATAAGTCAAAGTTTGGCATAACTTGGAGAAATAAATAGAAAGGGATAAAATAGAGGTTCTGGGGCATTCAAAAATGTTTAGTTGTTTGTTTGGTTATTTTTTACTAAATAAATACCTATTTTCTGTTTATTTTTTGTTTAACATTCGTTCTATTTATTGATAAAATTCTGATAATTTTTTGATAATAAAAAATTATCAGGAACATATTGATTAAAATTAATTTTGAAAAATTAAAGGAAAAATAATATTTTTTTAATTTTTTAGAAATGTTACATTTTTATTCAAGAAAATACACTACGTAAATAGTAATTATTTTAATTCTCCCCACTATTTGAATTAATCCGAGAAGTGAGCACAATTAAAATTATGTTTATTTTAAAGATTAATAACACCACTAAAATAAATATTTTGATAAATTTACTGATAAGAATATATTTTGAAATAATATGTCTAAATAAATTTGAAAAATTTTTTTTTTAATTTAAAGTAGTTTAAAAAAGGTAAAATTATTTATTAGGGAAGGAGAGACTTGAGGGAAGGGACGCAGTTAAATTTTGTCTTTAACTTAAAATTCGAAAAAAATTAAGAATTTAATAAGCATTAGATAGAGCAGAAAATTTGCTATAGAATAAAATTTTAAAATCTAAATTTTAGTCAAAATAAAACAAATTTAAGGTTAAAAATCGCTTTTTATGATTAAATTTTAAGTTTTTCGATCAAAACTTTTTTTACAAATTTTTCAAAATTTTGATTTTTAATAAATCTTGTAGCCACGTTTATCTTCTATCGAATGATACCAAACTTGTTTAAAAAATATCGATATATTGTCGAGTTATAGAAGCCTAAACACTGTTAATCCGAGCTTTTTAAGAATTAATTATTCAAAATTAATTATTTCTGTTTTTGGCGTTCTGTTTAATTAAATTTAAAAATTAATTTTGAAAAAAAGGAGCATTAGAGTATTATCAGATTAAATTTTATTAATCCTTATTTGGTTCAATTTTTGATTTTTTTGGCTTTTTAAAAACGATTTAAACAAAGTTTTGTTCATTTTTTAAAATAAAAGAAGAGGGAGAAATTTAGCCGATAAATACACAGCTTTAAGAATAAAAATAAATTTATTTTTTGTTTTTGCGCAACATTAAAAAGTGGGGGAAAATTTTGTTAATTCTCCTCTTTTTTCTTCTCCTTTTGTTTATTTTTAATGTACAAAATTGTGTTCTTTTTTGTTTGTTTTTCACTTAAGACATTTTTATTTTTTGTTTTAGTTCAAAAATGTGGAAAAAATGTTGAATTAAATAGAGGGGTTGAGAATTAAGTTGGGGAGAGGAGGGGGAGGGGGGGAGTTTTTTTGCCCTTTTTAATTTTTATTTAATTACTGAAACCTCAAAAAATGTATTTTTTAAACAGGGGCAAACCCAAATTAAATATTTTTAGGCAATATTGCCTAAATTGCCTAGATAATTATAAGCCCCTCCCTTTTTTCTTGCCAAATTCCCCTTTTTTGAATTTAGCAAACAAAAAGGATTAATTTTCTGGTATACACAAACAAGTATGAGAGTTGTAAACAGGAATCATTTTCTAGAAAAACTTGAAAATTTCAAACCTTTCGATTTAAATGAAAAAATTATGTTTGGTTAACCATAACGATCGTTAAGGTCTACCTATCGAAGTTCGGGGTGGAATTCCGGTTTACGGCATCTTCATTATTTCCGACCAACCTCTGCTACCTTTCAAGCAGAAGTGTTCCGTTCGCCTTTTATCTTTTGCTTTTTAAAATCTGTTTCGGAAACCTTAACATCGTTGAGGTCTATCTATCAAGGTCTGATCGGTCCGGTTTCCGGCATCTTCATTATTTCCGACCAACTACATTTAAAACTTTCGTCTTTCGCTTTTTAAAATCTGTTTCGGAATACTCCTGCTATAAGGGTTAATTCAAACATAAAGCCGACAACAACACTGAAACTTATATAAATTATATCTCCCAGATACCTTTATCTATTTCTATTTTTTATCTTTCTAAACAAGTTAATTCTTTCTTGATTATTTGTTTGTCAAAGAAGGGGGGATTTGGGTAAAAAAAATAAATTGTCCGCAAAAATTTTTGCGGACTTTCCGCATTTTTTTAGACCTAATTCTTTTTTCAGGAGTTTTTTTAATTATTTATTTTAATTTATTTTACTTAAACTAACATTCCAAAATGTCAGCTAACAACGAAAATAGTCTTCCAGTTTGTAATGATGCAAGAGTATTGGCAGAATCAATCATCGCTTCTCGAAATTTTGAACGTTCAAAGCAGAAAACACCCAAAAACGTTCCTTTTATGGCTTCTCCAGTTAAAAATAAGCCTTTGGAATTATCTGGTGGAAAACAAGCAATTCTTAAATCTCCAATCAATTTTGGGGGAGTTTTGCAATCACCTGGACCTTCTCCTGCTTCTCTTCGGTTTAAGTCGTTTGGACGAGTTCCAAGTAAGTTTTTCTTGTTTTCTTGGGGGGATTTTTAGTGGTGATAGGATTTTTATTAACAATAAATATATTTTTGTGAAGGCCGGGTTGTGGCGGGGTTACGTGGGCACAGACATATGACATCACAAATTTGTCGGCTACTTCTCTTGGGTGTTTTTTGCAGTTACTCTTTTTGTCTCTCCCTTTTTCCAACCAGATTTTCTACAAAATTCCGTGGGGCACATTTCTCTCTAAATTAGGGGTAATTGTAAGGTTTGTGCATTGTCGGAGTATGTCCTACTCCTTTTCTGAAGGATAACTGCCCCCATATTCTTTTCATTTTTCAATTCTTGTATCTTCCCGTGGTTTCTTTAAAAGAAAATTTTTTTGGATTTTATTTTAATTTTCCTGTATTTTTAAATTTAATTTTTTATATATTTTTAGACAATTTCAATTCTTCGTTTTCGGGCAATTCAAAGACTGATTTTGGAAGTTCTTTTGGTATAAATTTTGTAGAAATTGTTTTTATTAAATACTTCATTTTAGGAACATTTGTTAACAACCGTCAACGTGTTTCAAACAATTTTTCTTCATCAAACTTTACAAAAGGTTCGGCTGTACTTTAGTACGTGGGTGCAGGCTTTAAATTACAAATGTTATACCATTTGAAAGAGCTAGTCGAGCTGAGTCGAATGCCACCAAAATTAGCTCTAGGAAAAATTTTTGAACCGAGATACAGGCGATTGAAAATCGAAAAACCATAGGGGGAACAAGCACTTTTTTGGGGTGAAAAATTCGAATATGCAAATTATACCTCATTCGAAAGAGCTCGTCGAGCTGAGTCGAATAACACCAAAATCGACGAAATCCGATTTGATTGGACAAAGTTATGGTCTTTTATTTTAGTTCCTTACCTATGGCATCTGTGGAGATTTTTGCTGCTACGGAGGCCCCAAATACGTCCAGAGCAAGGGAGATAGGAATAGGTTTATGTTACGAGCCCAGACCCAGCGCCCGTAGACTCCCCGCGAGGCGCGTGCCGCAAAACCCCGCGCGAAGCGCGGGGTTTTGCACAAGCGCCTCGCCGACGCCCCATAGGTTTAGGTTTTTTGTTTTTTGTGTCATAACTTTGTCTAATCTTGTTCAATCACGGTGATTTTGGTGTCATTCGACTCAGCTCGACGAGCTCTTTCGAATGAGGAATAATTTGCATATTTGAATTTTTCACCCCAAAAAAGTGCTTGGTCCCCCCTATGGTTTTTCGATTTTCAATCGCCTGTATCTCGGTTCAAAAATTTTTCCTAGAGCTAATTTTGGTGGCATTCGACTCAGCTCGACTAGCTCTTTCAAATGGTATAACATTTGTAATTTAAAGCCTGCACCCACGTACTAAAGTGACCCCAAAGGTTCGAACTTAAATCGGTCTTTTGCTCATTATGCTCCTGCTCATCATCATAATCCAAGTTTTAATTCATATGGTCGTCTTCACAGTTTGTTTTTGTTTTACTATTTTAACTTTTCCGATAGAAGGGTTTTGGTTAAGTGGTAGTCTTCTTGTCTTTCCACTAGTGGGTTGTGGGTTTGAGCACAGTGGTTCAAAAGCGCGCATAGCAAAATTTGTGTAGTCTCGCGTTTTTCCTCTCTTTCATTTTCTTAGTCTCTCTTTTTTAGCACTACTCTCGTTTCTATCTTATTGTTAGGTTGCCGACTTTGAAATCCAATATCTCAGCTTAAAAACTTGAGTTTTAAAATCGCTCCCGCTATTTTGTGCAAGACTATTTAATAAACAATTAGGCAAAAAATTTAAAAAATTAACCCATTTTTTAAAAAATTGAAAGGATTTTACTGAATATTATTAAAATGCCTTCCCCTCATAAATGAGGGGAATGACCATTTGTTAATGACCATTTGTCGTTAATGACCATTTGTCCTTCTCTGTTTGCTATGCGCTGTCTGTCAACGGGTTTGAACCACTGTGTTTGAGTCGTTTGGAGGAAAATATAGGTCCATTTTTGTCTAAAACTTTTCTTTATAATTTAAAATTATTTTTTAAAGCCAATTTTAACACTTCCGCTGGTGTTGGATTGCGTGATTGTTTTTGGACTGGACAGCGTTATAAAAGTTTTGGACAAAAGAAGATTTGAAAAAGTTATTGGAGCTTCTGAACTTGAAGAATTTAAACATAATTTTGATGTTTTGCTTTGGTTAATTTATATATTTTTTTAAAAGGTTTTAATTTAACATTTGAGTAGAAGGAAAATGTCCGCAAGTTTTTTAAAAGATTTTGGAACTGCTCTGCAAAAAAATATTTCTTGTAAACGCATTTGATCAAAAATCGTATTTGCTTTATAAATTTAGGTACTCTAAATGACAAATGAAGTTTTACTAGGTCGGTGCTATTGTCATGGCCGAAAGCCTTTTAACGGGTTAGTTTAAAGGTGACTCGATGACACAATGACAAAGTGGTTAGTACAGTCTTTGCCAAATATGCTTCGTGTAAGTAACATCATCGTAACATCTGAAGAATATCGTAAGCTTAAAAACCTAGAGTCATTGCTAACACAAATTTTGGAACTTTGATATGAACCATAATTTTGCAGCTCCATTCAAGGAGAGGAGAAAAAGGGGAAGAAAAATTGGAGGGGGAAGGGATAAAATAACCAAAATGCGCCTAAATTTCTTGTGTTGTTTTACAGCACGTTCTGCGTCTAACAGTCCTATTCTGCGGATATTTTACCTTTTATCAAATAATTTTTAACATGTATTATTTTGATATTTTTGGTTAAAAAAATAAATTTTTTAAGTTAATTAATTTATTTTATGTTTTTTACACATTTTTAAAATTATTTTTCAATTATTTTATTAACTTCATTTTTTAAAATTTATTTTAAAAAATTTATTTGATGAAGATTAAATGTTAATAAAATTTCAAAATTGTTTAATTAATTCTTTTCTCAAAATGAACAACAAAAATAGTATTAATATTTTAAATAAATTATCTACAAAGCCAATTCCTTTTGCTCAAGCAAATGAAGTTAATCTTTTTCAATTGCCAGTTACTTTAAATACTGATAAAGGGAAGGTGACAATTAATGCTGTTTATCAGGTTTATTTTTTGTTTTTATATTTTTATTTAAAATCTGGGCATAAAGTTATTCGTGTTTCAGTTTGAGCAAAAAAGGGTAACCAACAAAATGTGTAATCTTTTGTAGTTCTATTTAAAATTGTTAGGAGTTTAAAATCAAAATTTTGAAGCAGAAAATTATTTTGATAGTTTTCGTGTTTGGGACCTTGAAAATGTCGAGTTTTCAAAAATTTTCTTGGTTCAGGATTCGATTTTGAAAAAAAAGATGGGTATCAAGCTGCAGGAATCCTTTTTGATAATGGAATTTTTTTCTTTCATTTTAAACTAATTATTAAGGCTCTAATTTTCCATTTTTAAAAATTATTTTTAAATTTTTTAGGATACTCACCCAGATGGTTCTTCTCATAAAGGACAAACAGTTATAATGCTTCATGGATCACCTGGTTCTCATAACGATTTTAAATATATTGTGCCTCTTTTAAGTCCGAAAGGAGTGCGTTCTATTGTAATTAATTGGCCTGGTATGGGTTATAGTGAATGTTTGTTTTTTTTTATTTTCATTATTTGAGGGGAAATTAAGGGTTTTTTTATTACTTAAATTTCTAAATAACCCTTATTTAAATATCTATTGGAAATATTAGTAGGAAGTATCGGTCAATACCTTTTTCTCTTCCTTCAAAATTCATTACTATTTTCAATAATATTGTCGAACAAAAAAAATAAGTATCAAAAAAGTATAGAATAAAGGAAACTTAAAATAAAAAATGAGTACCATCTAACAGCACTATTGAATAGAGACTGGACTGGGACGAAATCTCTGCTCAATCCCCTCCCCAAAATTTTCCATTTTCCCCTTTTCGGGGGGAGGGTACCTGCGTATGACCCTCCCAGTTTTTGAAAATCGAAACGAAAATCTTAATCTCTTTTTTAATATTCCTATCTCAACAATTAATTTAATTTATTTATTTTCTAGTTCAGATGATGACAATTTAAAAAATGATAATTCGGAAAGAACAGAATATGTCCAGTCAATAATTAATTCTTTAAAATTACAAAAACCGTTAATATTTTTTGGTCATTCTAGAGGGGTAGAAAATGCTTTTAGATTAGCTGAGAGAAATGAGGTTTTATTTTTTAATTTTTTATTCATAAATTAATTTTTTTAAGGAAAAAACAGTCGGAATTGTTGCTGCTAATTTTGTTGGAGTACAGCCACATATTGGAGTCCGTCCTTTTTTCGCAATTAAATTTCTTTCTGCTTTGTGGGAATTTGCTGGATGGTTAAGGCTTCAATCTGTGCTTGAACCAATTTATAAAACTAGTTAGTTTTTTTAATTTTTTTCTTGGGAGACAATAATGGGGTTTTAAAAAACTAATGTAAGTCTGTGAATTTATTTTTCCAAATACAAAGTAATTAATTTTTGTGCCTAAATCCGACCTCGTCTTTATTTAATAAATGACACGATTCTTAACAAATTAATATTTTTTAGGCCTCCGCTTTTATTTGAGAATTTAATAAATGCCTTGGGTGGATTTAAAATAAAATATGTTTTTACAGAAATTTTAGAGGGAATTCTAACATATTTTATCACAAGAGTAAACACTGTTGATAGGCATAAAATGAGAAAAAAATAAGAGATTTAGGCCCACGCTTTTATTTGTTTAGTCAACCCGATAGTGTTAATAGGCAAAGAATGGGCTAAAAATAGGTGATTTAGGCCTCCGCTTCTATTTGTTTTAGTCAAGTAAACACCCCAAAAAATCAACAGAGACTCCGAAATATAGTTAAAATAAAAATTTATAGAATTTTTTAGTTTACAAATGGGTTGGATTCAAAGTCTCAGATGGTTCCATTGCTGCCCATAGCCTTAAAACAATGACAGCAACTGATTTCGATATTCAATTGAGATATTTATTTCCGTTAGTAATGAATCAAAAAATTAGAATATTATTTGCTTATTCTGGAGATGATGATATAATAGAGCCTGAAAGAAGTGAAGAATTGTTGGATGATATTGGATTGAAAGAAGAATGTCGATTGGTATATTTTTTGATAATTTTTTAATCGAGTCCTATATGAAAAAATTCCAAAGATTATAATAAGGTTATTAAAAAAATTCAGAGCAAGTTACTTGGTTAAGTGGGTAAGGTTCTGTCCTCCGACTAATTTTAAGGGACGGTTCGACTCCGCTTAATGGGAGTTATTTTTGGTAGGTGTAAAATAGTGCCTGAAACATATTTTGTTTTCTTTTAATTTTCTTATCCTTTATTTTTCGAAAATGTATTTTCTTTTCTAAGATCTCCAAATCAAGTAAAGATGAACAAAGGACTATTGAAAATACTCGCAGATTATTGAATAAAGGACATAAACAAGTGGCTGTTTATTTTGATGATGAGGTTTTTTAAAAATTTTCTAAAAAATTTTAATATTGGAAAAGAGGAGGGATTTTTTTAAGAAATACCAGAAGCATTTTTAAAAGTCAATTTAAAAATAAATTTGGGAAAAAAGCCCTTACATTCTTTAAATTTCAGGGCCATTTTCTCCAAAAATTTCGTTGTAAATTTCTGGCCGAATCAATTATTGCAATCTTTGATGAGGCAGATAATAAATCAAAATTATAGAAAGTTTAACAAGTTTATTTTAGTATTTTGTGACATTTACGGATAAAAATTTTTTTGTGGATTATAGAAATTCAGAAATGGATTCAATAAAAAATTTTGGCGGCCTCTAGTTGTATTTTGTAACCAAATATTTTTAAATAAAATTGAGAACAACTTGGATAGCTTTTCTTTGTCTAAATTATCTATCTGCAAAAATATTTGTCCCCAAATGTCACATTATTTTTTCTCTATAAATTAACAATTTCTTGTAATAAATTAATCCCTTCATTTTCAATATCTTCTAATATTGATAAGCAAGGTTGGCATATTTTTAATAAAAATAAACAACTTTTGTTATTAATTTCCTCATCTTCTCGTTGAAATCGACCAAAACAAAGGGTACATATTTGTCCATTTCGTTCACTTTCAATTTTTGAAGAAACGCTCAAAATTGTGGATATCTGTTGTTAAATATATTAAAATTAGATAGAGATTAGGAGGAATATTTATTTCTTTTGAATAAAAGTTGATGAAAACAAAATTTTCCCGCAGGCTTTTTTATACAAAAATAAGCGAGATTTTTCCTCATAAAAATTAAAAGATTTCAAACCGTTGCGGGGAATCCATTATCCCTTAGTGACTCAATAAAATCCTTTGCTAAACTTTGAACGCTGTTTTCTTCTGAAAAATAATTTTTTGATAAATTGGAAAATTTTGCGGACGTCTGCAAATATTTGCGGATGTCCGCAAATATTATTTTTTTACCTTTTATAATGCCATTAATTCTTGTATTAATTCCATTTTCTTCAATATTCTCACAGCTTTCTATCCTGTCAAGTGCTTCCAATTCTTTATAGGAAATATCACGAAGTGGACGTATAAATTGAATAGAATGATTGACAAAAGGAAGAGAATTTGTTGAAACTCGATCATCAATAACAGAGGAAATATCAAATATTGAGGAACCTAAAAACAAAGAAATTTTTATCCGTTTTAAAAGTAAAGTTTGGAGGTTTACGTGACTGGACTTCTTGGCCTGGGTTCTCCCCTCCTTTTATGGGCGTAAAAATCCAGGCGAAAAAAAAATCTACCAGGTTTGTAATTAAGGGATGGGACCAAAAAATTTTTCCAAACCTCTCCCAAAGCAAAGACTATTTATTGCTTCCGTAGCTAATTGATCAGCATTTTCACTCAAAAGCACAGAAGGGAAGTTAAAATAAGCAGCGTAATTTGCCAAAAGTTTTGTACGAATAAGTCGAAGTAATTCAATACGAACACTGGGTGAGCGACAATTAGAAATTAAATTGGAGAATTTTTCTAACTGGAAAATGAGAAAACAAAAATTTTTTTTTGAAAATTTAAAAGAAGTTCCCAACAATAAATGAAATTATCTTCTCAAAAATGTTAACTAGTTGGGGAAGGGAACTAGCCGGGGAAGGGAATCCAGGAGTGATTTTTCTGGAGTTCTCTCCCATGATCCTTACCAATTTTGATTCCCGAGGGTTTAAATATTTTGCTGACAGACATTTTAAATCTTCAAAATTATTAAAAATTAATCCCGTCGGGAAATAATTTTTCTAAAAATAACTCCCGTATAAGGCATCCCCTGAATATGGGGGGGGGTCACGGGTTCGATGCCGCGCGGGGAAGTTATTTTTTTATTTATAATTAGATTTTCAAAATACCCCCAATTTTATTTAAAATTAAAAAAACCCCCAAACATTTTCTTCTCCATCAATTCCCTCATTTCTTTCAAATTCCTTCGGAAAATCCTCAAATTTATTAAAAATAGCAGCCAAATGTCCAAAACGCCAATTCCATTGAGAATAAAATTTTTGTTTAATTAAAAATATTTTTAATAAATTTAATTGTTTATTTAATTCCACAGAGTCAACTAAATCCTCAAAAAGAACCAAAACCTTTAAAAATTAAATTTAAAAAATTTAATTAAAATAAAAAAAAATACTTTAGCATTAAGCTTCAATATTCGATGATCTTCTGGCCCTGATATTGCTTTAAATGTTAAGTTGAGTAATTGAAGGGATTCTAATTGTCTGCTTGTTGTAAATACTAAAAGAGCATTTCTCTGTTCTGGAGTCTGGAAAAATAAAAATTTTTTATTAAAGAATTTTGTCAAGGAAAGGATTTCTTTTTTTCGGATGGAAAACTCCAAACAAAAATTCTCGTCTTTATTTTTTAATTAATTTTAAGGTGAAAAGATAGTGGATAAAAATGAAGGATAATGGTGGAGGGGGTCAAGGGTTCGATACCTCGTGGGGAATTTTTTTATTTTCTAAAAAAATAAAATATCCCTTTTAGCTATTTTAATATGATTTGGACTCATGGTATTTTTTAGATATGAAAGCATGATTTTATGTATGTTAGTAAATCAAGTTCTAGTCAAAGACAGACTCCTACACACTAAAAAACGCTGTAACCACTTAAATATTTAATTAAAAAAAAACCTTAAATACTCGATTTCTTCCCAAAGAAGAAGCAAATTTGTGTTGAATAACTTTAGGAAAGCATTTAATACAATAACCAGCCAATTTTGTATTCTCCAAACGAAAAAAACTTCCATCTCCTTCAGTACATTTAACACAAGATATTGCTGAAGTTGTTGTAGAAGAGCCTTCAGAATTCATTAAATTAACTATATAATTTCACACTTTCTGTCACGCTTTTTGCCGTTTTTTAAAAAGATAAACAGAATTTGTTTTGACACGAAAATTTTTCTTTGCAAAAAATAGGAGAGCAAAAGTTGTTTTTCTCTAATTTTGCATGAAAAAGTTAAGTGTAAACAAAAACAACCAGCCATCTGCCATTTAGACGCGGCAGTACCAGCCGTCTGCCTTTTATTCGCAAGAAGTTGACTTTTAGTATATCGCAGCTATTTAGTCGCAAAATTAAACTTTAATGTTACACCATTAGAGTCAAAAAGGGATACCTAGGATACGGTGTATTAAAAGTGATAAATGGGGATCTGGCTGTTAGAGACTTTCAACTGAAAGTAATATCGGAGGTCAACAAAGATGATATGAGAAATGAGCTGTTTTCGGGATTTTGGGTGTTAAAAAGGTATATCAGAGATTTAGGCGCAGTCATAATGAGGATTTGGGGGATTAAAATATATATCAGAAGCAATAGAAAAAGGATGCATGGGGATTTATGAGATTAAGAGATATCGTAGAGAAATATCGAGGATCTGGAGGAATAAAGAGTGATTGGCGAGTGATAAATGGGGATTCAGGATATATCGGAGATTTGGCGAATTTCAAGAGATATCGGGAATCAGAGGGAATAGAAGCTGAAAAGAAGAGGATTTGTCTGATAAAAAATAGGATATCGGCGAGTTAACGAAGGGTGATAAATGAGTTTCGGGGCTGAGAGGAATATCAGGTATCTGGAGATTAATATGGATATATGAGATTTTCCGGAATTAATAGTGTAAATAATCAAGGGGTTATCGGAGTTTTGTGGGTAATTTAAAGAATATCGTGTTTTGTGCAAATGAAAACTGAAAAGCGGATTTTTGGGATTAATAGAGATTTAAAGGATTTGAAAGAATAAAATGATATCGGTGAATTTAAAGATATATAGACTATTCTGGGAAATTCGAGTGCGGGTGTTTAAGGTAATAAGGTGAATTAAGAGGGATATCGGGGGATTTTGGTTAAAAATATTGAGTTTTAAAAAGATATTGGCGAATTGGTGTTACGACAATTGCGGATACGCACGTGCGGATGCGACAATTGCGGATTAAAATTTTTTTGAAAATTTTAAAAATTATTGAAATGATATTCCGTTTTTTGTCCCGGCTGTCAGCTTCAGACTTCTGACGGTTTCCGAATCATTTTTAGACTGATGTGGCACTGAAAACTTTAAAAAATCTTAAACTTTTTAAAAATTTTATATCCGCAATCGTCGCATCCGCACGTGCGTATCCGCAATTGTCGTACCGCCGGCGAATTAGAGGAATTAATTAGGGTATGAATATTGAGGATTTTTGGCGAATTAAGAGTGAAGTTGTTATTTAAAGGGGGATATCGGGCGGAAGATTCATGGCTGACACGTGAAATTTTTTGGGAATTAATGTAATATTGGTTTTTTGAGGCAGCAAAGAGAGATATAAATAATTGAAGTGGGCCTAAAAGTGATATAAGGAGGATTTTTGAGGATTAGGATGAAAATCAAAAATTTTGAGGTAAAATGTGATATTGGGGATTGAGGGGGATTATTAACAGTATTGGAGGATCAAGGAGATATCGACGATTTTGGAGTGTTTAAGATGGATATTTGCAGAATGAGAGTTATATAAAAGAATTTTGTTGTCATTAAGATGTGCACTCCGTCACATAATTATATGAACACCCCTAAATACCACTTTTTACCGCATTTACATATATGCCGAAATGTGTGGGTGAATAATTGGGTGAATAATAGAGATTGCGTGAATTTTGAAAAGGGATATCGATATTTGGAATAATTAATCCTTATAAGTGATATAGGAGGATTTTAGGGATTAATATGGGTGATTCAGAGTTAAAACGGTGATTTAGGGTATAAAGACTGTTAAAGCTATTCCGTTAAAGCTAGATAATATGAGATATCGGGTGATTCATAAGATGCATATCAGGAGTTCTTTGTGATAAATAGAGATATGGGGTGATTAAGAGTGTTTTAGTGGATTAATAGGGAAATCGAGATTCTTGGGTGATTAAGAGTAATTTAGGGTGATTTATTGTTTACGAGAAGATGTATAAGGTAGGTAGATTTTTGTGTTGGGGAATAAAGAGTTGTGGAAGGGATATATGGGGATTCGGCTATATCGGAGTTTTGGTGGGATTAAGAGAGATATCGGGGATTTGAGGAACAATGGCCGATAATATCGGGGATTTCAGTGATAAGGAGTGATATAGGCGATAGATATATGGAGTTCGGAGGATTGAGAGGAATATCTGGGATTTGGGTATTAAAAAGGATAAGGGTATTTTGTGTAATAAAAAGATAAGTATTAAGAGGATATCGGGGTTTGCGGAGAATTGATGAATATTGTGATTTAGCAAATCAAGTGTTTAGCGGGGTTTGGGGTTTGCTGGTCATATAGTGGATCGGGGATTTATGTGGGATTTTGAGGTTTTGCGTATATTAATATTTATGTAGGAGATTTAGGGGAAGAAAATGTGAGGGATATTTAATGAGGAAATCGGGCAAAAGATAGCTGTCAAGAAAAATAATATTGACATTGTAGGATTAAAAGGGATATACAGTTTCGGGGAATAAGACTTATATAGAAAAGTTAAATTAAGGGTTGTGAGAGATTTAGGGTTTTAATATGTTATCGTGATTATAGGAAACAAAGAGTGATATTAAGGAAGGCTTTGAAGTTTTAAGAGGGGTTGTGGGGATTAAGCTGGATATCGAAGATTTTAGGGTAATTAAATGTGATATTAGGATTAAGCGGTATCGACGATTTTGAAGATTAATAAGGAAATCGTGGATTTGAAGTGATTAAGAAGGATACTAAGGATTGAGTACGAATCAAGATTGGGAAGACTAGAGCGAATAGAAGAAATATCTGGAATTTTAGTGTTTAAAGTGATATCTATAATTTGAAGAAATCAAGAGTGACAAAGGATTTTTGGGATTAATAGGTGGTAATTGAGAGTCAACGAGGATCTAATGTTTTAACTCTGATAAATGTGAGGAATATAAAGAGGAATATCGGCGTTTTTTGGAGTTTAAAAGTGATATGTAATAATGATTTTTTGATGGCTAGGGATAATGGGGCGAATAAGTAAATTCTGAATTGAGGATAAAAAATAGCTGTAGGGAATTTTTGGAACGAGAAAGCGAAATCTAGATGGATTCAGCTGTTTTTTGGTGATTCGAAATCTTTGAGATTTTTAGTGATTTCGAGTGATATAAGGTGATATGTGGATTATAAAGGTATCTGGAATTTTGGTAATACTGATAAAATGGAATGTTGAATCAATCACTGAATCCAAATGGTTAAGAGGACGTGTATTTATTGATGATTGAGTGATATATAGGGATATGCCGATTAAAAAGGATATCGGAGATTTTGGTGATAAAGATGGTTTTCTGTTGATTATGAGGGATACCAAGTGATTTGAGTGATTAATAGGGATAATAGGGAGTTGAAGGGATTAATAGAAATATTGGGGATTTAAGGATAATAAAGAATGAAAATGATGAATTTAGTATCAATAGTGTTATAGGAAATTTTCGGATCAAGATGGTTTGTGGGAATTATAGTGTTTGAGTGAAATCAGGGACAGGGGGAGGGATTAATATATTAATATTGATATAAAGGATTTCGAGGATTAAAAATTAGGTATGTCTTCTGCTTTGGAGGAACGGATAAACGACGATTTTGGTGTTTTAAGTTAATAATAAAGGAGGGAGGATTAAAGGAATTAAAGAGATATTGAATATTTGGATGATTAATAGGGTTTCTAAGATATAATGAAGGATTAAATTGAATAGGGGATTTGGGGTTCGTCAATTAAAGAACGTTAACCTGCTAAAGAGAAGTTCGCGAAATAAAAAAGCGAGGTACGAGCGTTAGGACGCCGCGAAGCGGCGTCCTAACGCTCGTATTGTAGAAAAATAAAATTTCATCTAAAAATTTCACCAAAAAAATTTTTAAGATTCCGAGAATTAAAAATTAAAAAACTTTTTAAAAGTTTGATTTTTGGCATTCTGTTTTTTATTTATTTTTCTTTAAATTTTAATTCTAGTTATCTTTCTTTTCTCTGACCGTCTGCTGTTCTCTTTATTTTTCTTAATATTTCGTTGTTTTTTAATTTTAATATTTTTTAAAATTTTCTATAATTCATTTTTTTTAATTTTCTTCCTTTAGAATGCCTAAAAAGAACAAATTTCAACAAAATAAAATAAAAACTGAAGTGAATGCTGAGGAGGAGAAGAAGGATGAACAAAAGAAATCGTTAAAATTGCCTCCTGGAAAAGACGAGAAATGGTGGGGTAAGTTTAGAGTTTAATTAATGAATATTTCTAACTAAATTAATTAAAGATATAAGCACTTTTGGACCAGAAGATAATCCTCATGGATTGGTTTGTGAATCTTCGTTTGCAACTTTGTTTCCGAGATATCGAGAAAAATATATTAGAGAGGTTTCTTTTTATTTTTAAAATTTTGAATTATTTTATTTCTAGACCAATGAGTTAGTTTTATTTATATAAGGTTGAAAATGGGTATAGATCGGCCTTGATCTTATTTAGACTAAGATCAGGGCCTCTCCTTGGCTTTCACTTGAGCTTGATTTCTATCTCAAGTTACTTTTTAAAAGATTTAGAAACCAGTAAAAAACATAAAAATCTTGTGGAATCTAGAGCCATCTTTTGAAAATAAAGAATGAATTTTGCTTATTTTTTAGTCCACACTCCCTTTTTCTCCCATCAAAATTTTATTAAATTGTTTTAGATTAAATCTACTTTGTCTTAATTTTATAAATAAGAAATTTAGGTTTGGCCCCTAGTCTCAAAACTTTTATCTGAACACCAACTCAAAGGCGATTTGGATTTATTAGAAGGCACAATGATTGTTAAAACAACACGTAAAACTTGGGATCCTTTTGTTTTGTACAAGGCTAGAGATTTGATTAAATTACTTGCTAGAAGTGTTCCTTTTGAACAGGTTTGTATTTTAAATTAAAGTTCGAAAAAATTTTTAGTAATAAATTAGCCTGGAAAATGAGTCTATTTTAGATTGAATTTTCCATTAATTTTTTTCAAAAAAATTCTTTTTTATTTAATTTAAAAAATTAAATATTAATTAATATAATAAATAAAAAAATAGATAAAATTAGTAATTTCTACATTTAGGGCAGAATATTCACTTATTTTAATTTTATAAAAGTTACAAATCCATTAAAATATCCAATTAAAAATCTTTGTTTTTTCCAAATTTAAAGTCGTCAAAAATTAAAGTGACAAAATATCCCAATTTTTCTAAAACAAATTTTTAGGCCCGCCGTGTTCTCGAAGACCAAATATTTTGTGACATTATTAAAATTTCTTCAATGGTTCAAAACCGTGAAAGATTTGTAAAACGTAGAGCTCGTTTAGTTGGACAAAATGGGGCAACACTTAAAGCTATAGAATTGTTAACTGAATGTTATGTTCAAATACAGGTTTTTAAATTTGAAGTTTTTAAAAATATTTTTTCTTTAAAAATATTAATAGAAAATATATTTTAATTCTAAAAATTTTTAATTTGATGTAAGCCAAAAATAAAATTCTTAAAAATTTTTCTATGCCCTTGCTAATGATTACTTACCGATTTTTCATTAACTAGTTAGCTTTTTAGTTAATTATTATAGTTATAATTAATTACCTAAATTTCTTTTTTTTTTCTAGAATTTTTTAAAATTACTCTAATTTTAATTTTTCATTTAAAATATTTCATTTTTCAAGCTAAATTACTTTTAATTTTTTTTAATTTTTAGGGAGGAACAGTTTCCACAATTGGCACCCATTTTGGACTTAAACAAGTCAGGTTTGTTTTTTTATTTAATTTTAATTTATTAATTTTAATTATTTAAAGAAATATAGTCCAAGATTGTATGAATAATATTCACCCAATTTACCATATAAAAACTTTAATGATTAAAAAAGAATTGATGAAAGATGAAAAATTGAAGAATGAAAGTTGGGACAGATTTTTGCCGAAATTTAAGAAAAAGGTTTTTTTAATTTTTTAGTCTAAAAAATACCCCTAAAACTTGAAGAGAATTTTTGAGAAATTATTTTGATTCCTCTTTTGTTTTCGTTGCACACAAAAATTTTTTTAATTTACACATTTCCTTTTTACAAATTATAAAGGGATTGGGACACACTAACAATAAATATATTCTATTAAAACAATATTCCTCAAAAGGTCCGATTAGCACATGAAAACTTTATTTAAAAATTTTGAAGCTGACAATTTTTTAGATCCTTTTGTTGGAAAATTTTTTTTAAATTTTTTCTTATAATATTCCTAAAAATTCTCTTATCTATTTCCCTTTTCTGTTGCCTTATTTTTAAATTTGAAATTAAAAAAAAAAATTTTTCTAAAGGTTCATCAAAGCTCCAAAGAAGTTCGTTTAGCAAAGAAAACCAAAAAAGCAAAATGGAACAAAAAATCGGAATATACCCCATTCCCCCCTCCACAACAACCACGTAAAATAGATATACAAATGGAGACTGGAGAATATTTTTTGAATGAAAAAATAAAAGAAAAGAAAAAAATTTTGGAAAAAGAAGAAAAAGAAATTGAAAAAAGAAAAATAAAAAAGGAAGAAAAATTGAAAGAATATATACCTCCAAAAGAAGAAAATATTAAAATTAAAAATATTAAAAATGAGGGGGAAGGAAAGGAGGAATTAATTGAGAGGGTTAAAATGAAGGCGAAAAAGAGAAGGGAATTAATGGAGGAAATGATGGAAAATTGAAAGAAAAAAAATTATTTAAAAAATATTTTGAAAAGAAATAATAATATTATTTTTTTGTTTGATATAAAAAAATGTTAAAAAAAATATTTGTCAAAGAAAATTATAAATTTTTAAGTCTTTTTATTTAAAAAGATTATCAAGAAAAAATTGCATAATTTCAGTAAATATAACTTAGATGACTAAAACCATTAAGTTTGCTAACTTAAAATTGGATTTTATTTTGATATTCTTCTAGTTTGAACTTGAAAAAAAATAAAATTTGAACTTAAGTTTATAGCTTGAACTCAGCTTGAATTTTCTTAATCTTGACAAAAACTTGACTTAAGTTTGTCAACTTGAATTTAAGTTTGTAAATTGAATTTAGATTCTAGCTTGATCTTGAACATAATTTTGTCAACTTGGACTTAAGTTCTTTCTAGTTTAGGCATCGATTCTTGTACTCGTAAAAATCTCGTACGTTATCAATAATGTATTTAAAAATTTACTTTTATAAATTTTAAAATTAATATATTTTAATTTCTTCCAAAAAATGTGTTTGCAAGGAGTCACGCTAGTTTCTCCTTGAGATTGTTATTCCGTTCAAATTTATACTAATTTCCACCTCTGGTAATACTCGTCGAGTGAGAAACTTATTGTTCATTTGAAAATAATTTTGAAGAATGAGGCAAGGAAATGAAAATCTGCTAGAAGAATTCGCTTTTTATACTACTTTTTAAACACGCCTCTTTGAAATTTTAGGTCAGCTAAAGGAGAGAAAACAGTTTTGAAAAATTCAATAATAGATGAGCACTTCTCCCGATTTTCGTCCCATTCTGGAGCGTAGAGTTCTGTCAGTAGATAGGGAAAGCTGTTCCAACTATGCTCGTGAATCCGGGTGAGGCCGTTTGGTACAAAAGGTCGGACAAATGATGGAATTTTACTGAAAAAGGAAAAAAGGGAAGGATTTAAGCTTTTGAGCAAATTTTTGTTTAAAATTAAACTTACGATCTCAGGTGGTAGATTTTGTGGGTGAATTGCCCTTCATTGTAGCGCCCGTGACAAAGTAGGATGTTGTCGAATGGATCGTCTTGCACGATTTCAACGCCTTCTCCTTTGTGTGTTTGCTAAAAATAATGAGAGAAAAGTTTTGGTTTTGAATAAAAGTAAAAATAAATTTTACTTTTCGAGCCGTCTCCATGTAGGCAAACGCTCGTCCAATCTGGAACTCTGCTGTAGTCATAGGCATCACGATCCTGTACTCGCGAACAAGCATTGCGTCTGGCGTTTGAAGTGTAGATGAGCAGGGGTAAAATATACAGTTAAAATATACATAATATACACTTAAAATACTGATAAAATATACACTTGAAAAAAATATCACAAACCTTAGTCAAGATAAAAAAAAATTCTATTTTTAATAAGAATAAAGTTAATCTTCATTTGTTTCCCCTATGAACCAAGAATTAATTTTGATTAATAAATTAAAATTAATTTCTTCATTTCAATAAAAAAAAGTCTTAATTTTAAAAAAAGTCTTAATTAAAATCTTAATAAATTAAATTTTTTATTCAACATTAATTTTAATAAATTAATAAAATTTATTAAAATTTATTATTTAGTAATTTCTACTTTATTTCTTAACATAGATTAATATTAGTATCATCAAATCTTCTTCAGACTTAATTTAATTTTTATTCCAACATTTTTACAAGTTCAGAATTATTTTCTTTTAATTCTCCTATTTTAAAAATAAAAATTTTTTTAGGATTTTATTTTAAAAAATTACCTTCACGACCGCATATAGGATTACCATTACCTAAATTAATTATCAATATGATTATATTAAAAGTTTATAACAAGACCTATTTTTAAATTTAAAAACTTCGATACTTTTAAAATAAATACTTGTCTAAAAATTTATTATTTATTTAACCCTTCAATTTTAATTTAATTTAAAAAAAACTCTTGAAACTTACATATAAACTAATTTCAAAATATCAATTAATTTTTTTAATATTTTTAGAACAAAAAAATTGACCATAATCTAACTACAATTTTTTTTAATTGTTGTACAGAAAAGAAAAAGAAGTCGTGATTTAAATAAGGAAAAAAGAACACTATTCTTGTGTTCATCCTAGTAAAATCGGTTAAAAGCTTGTCTACCCGGTAAAAGACAAAACTTTTAAAAAATTATAAAAAGAAAATTTTGATTTCTTAAAAAATACAAAAACTAACCATCAAAAGAGCAAGATTTACAGCAACTTAAAAAAATAAGCTTAAATAAGTTTTTTTTATAAATAAAAATTATTTATAATATAAATATAAATTTTGAGGGATTCCAAAAATATTTATGTACAATTCTTCTTTTTAAATATTCTATATTTAGTGTTTTAAATTTATTATTTTTATAAAAAATAAAACGTAAATCAAACTTTATAATTATTCAGAATAGGATTTATTAATGATGGGAAAGTCGTCGTACTTTGGTACGACTTCTAAAATTTTTCTGGAACTAGTTTTAAAAAATTATAAATCAAAACTTTTAAAAAATTATAAAAAGAAAATTTTGATTCCGGTTTTTTTTTTGAATTTTTTAAAATTTATAACCGGATCCAGCATGAATAATCCGATCCTAAATTAATCCAAGATTGCAAAAAAACCCGGATTCCGGACTCGAATGTTAATAATTTCATATTATTAGGCCATTTATAATAACAGAAATTTAACTACTCATTTAAAACTTGAGGAAAAATTTTAAAAAGAGAAGAATTCAGAAATCAATTTAGATTTTCATAATTTATAAAATTTAAAAAAACTTACAGGCCCTTACCACAGCAAAATAGATTTTTATCACAGCAACTAAATTTTATAAATATTGTTATAAATAATTTAAAAAAATATAAAAAAATCCAAATTTTATATTTATCTAAATTTATTAGTGAATTTATTTATTAGTTTATTAGTAATTTAACTTACTAGCCACCATTTTCACTACAGCACATTTGAGTAGAACTGTCACAGCAACTAATAAGTTTTTATTAAAAAATAAAAAAAAATTTTTCATATTAGCTTTTGTGAACCTAATATTAATCGAAAATAGAAATTATCCGTTATTTTTTAGGGACTAATGTTCAGCAATAAATTGAGTAAGAAAATTACTTTCATTAGTACCACGTCGAATATTAATTAATTAATTTAAAAACAATTAAAATTTACTTTTTGTGACAGCATATATCAGCACGATTACATGTTCTAAATTAATCAAAATTTAAAAAAAAACAATTTTTATTTTAATATTTAATACCTCCGTGGAACATAACGGCAAACTTTTTTTCCATTTGTCAAGTCATAGCAAATAAAAGAGAGAAAAATATTTAATAATAAAATTTTTTTTAACATTTTAATTGAAATATAAACGCTAAAGGAATTGTTAATTATTAATAAAAATATAAATAAATTTTATTTTGAAAAAAGAACGTAGTAAAGATCAGAGGTGAGAGGAAATTTCGATTTTTATTTTTTTAAATTGCTTATGCATAAGAAGATCCTGTGATATATTTTTAGAATCTCTACAATAAGGTAATCAGGATTTATCTGAAAAAATCCTTTTAAATTTTTAAATAAAAAATTTAAATGATGATATTGTATATGAAATTTTAAAGGTTTATATATATTTGCCCTTTATATTTGTCCTTTATATCCAAAACAAAACACAACATACAAAAAAAAACTTTTTTTATAAAAAAAAGAAAAAAATAATTCAAACTTTTTTTCTCTTTTTTTTAATCTAAAAATAAATTCTTAATTTTCGCTATTTGAATAGCCTTTTTTTTAATTTGCAAATCTAAACTCAGTTGTATTTTCAATAAAAAAAATTATGAAATATATTATTTCTAAATGTTTTTGCCATATTTAATTTTAAATATTCGAAAAATAAATAAAAAAATAAAGGTAATTTTTATTTTTTTTTATTATTTCAAAACTTAAAGGTTTAATTTTCAATTTTATATTACGAAATAATACTTTGCAAATTAAAATTAAATTTATTTTATGAACTTTATAGAAAATTTTTATTTCTTCCATAATTACTTTTGTTCCTTTTTTTAATTAAGAGATTGAAACAGATAAATAAATAGCTGATTATGAAAATTTGATATTATCTTTTATGTTATCTTGGACATACTCTAGTGTAGCACCCGCTCCAAATCATATGAATTATATATCATTCGATTCGTCTCGACGAGCTGAGTTGAATGATACAACTCCAACGGTGAGATACAGTACCCTAAAGTATATTTTGATACCTTTTGTACTTTTTGTACTCACAAGCCCAACAAGTTTTTCAGCTCCGGGAAAATGTGTCCTAACATTGCAGGTTACAACTTTGTAGACGCACATACAGGGCTTACATTTCTCTTGCCAGTTGCCGACCAGAGGCCCTCGTTTTGCGCGTTTGGAACGAAACTGAAATTTCAAAACAAAATTTTATTTTACAAAGATTAAAGAAGCATTCTCACATTAGTATTGTCCTCCCCAATATTCATTTTGACGACTTCACGGCGCCTCAGCATATCTCTGTCCAGTCCCAAAGCCTGAAAAAATGGGGGCGTTTAATTAGAGTTGAAGGTCTAGGCAACAAACATTTTCATCCTTCCCTCTATTGTCGCCCAAACAGAGTGTCTCAAATCGGATGCTAAACTTCTCCCGATTTTCGTCCCATTCTGGAGCGTAGAGTTCTGTCAGTAGATAGGGAAAGCTGTTCCAACTATGCTCGTGAATCCGGGTGAGGCCGTTTGGTACAAAAGGTCGGACAAATGATGGAATTTTACTGAAAAAGGAAAAAAGGGAAGGATTTAAGCTTTTGAGCAAATTTTTGTTTAAAATTAAACTTACGATCTCAGGTGGTAGATTTTGTGGGTGAATTGCCCTTCATTGTAGCGCCCGTGACAAAGTGGAATGTTGTCGAATGGATCGTCTTGCACGATTTCAACGCCTTCTCCTTTGTGTGTTTGCTAAAAATAATGAGAGAAAAGTTTTGGTTTTGAATAAAAGTAAAAATAAATTTTACTTTTCGAGCCGTCTCCATGTAGGCAAACGCTCGTCCAATCTGGAACTCTGCTGTAGTCATAGGCATCACGATCCTGTACTCGCGAACAAGCATTGCGTCTGGCGTTTGAAGTGTAGATGAGCAGGGGTAAAATATACAGTTAAAATATACATAATATACACTTAAAATACTGATAAAATATACACTTGAAAAAAATATCACAAACCTTAGTCAAGATAAAAAAAATTCTATTTTTAATAAGAATAAAGTTAATCTTCATTTGTTTCCCCTATGAACCAAGAATTAATTTTGATTAATAAATTAAAATTAATTTCTTCATTTCAATAAAAAAAAGTCTTAATTTTAAAAAAAGTCTTAATTAAAATCTTAATAAATTAAATTTTTTATTCAACATTAATTTTAATAAATTAATAAAATTTATTAAAATTTATTATTTAGTAATTTCTACTTTATTTCTTAACATAGATTAATATTAGTATCATCAAATCTTCTTCAGACTTAATTTAATTTTTATTCCAACATTTTTACAAGTTCAGAATTATTTTCTTTTAATTCTCCTATTTTAAAAATAAAAATTTTTTTAGGATTTTATTTTAAAAAATTACCTTCACGACCGCATATAGGATTACCATTACCTAAATTAATTATCAATATGATTATATTAAAAGTTTATAACAAGACCTATTTTTAAATTTAAAAACTTCGATACTTTTAAAATAAATACTTGTCCGATCCTGAATTAATCCAAGATTGCAAAAAAAACCCGGATTCCGGACTCGAATGTTAATAATTTCATATTATTAGGCCATTTATAATAACAGAAATTTAACTACTCATTTAAAACTTGAGGAAAAATTTTAAAAAGAGAAGAATTCAGAAATCAATTTAGATTTTCATAATTTATAAAATTTAAAAAAACTTACAGGCCCTTACCACAGCAAAATAGATTTTTATCACAGCAACTAAATTTTATAAATATTGTTATAAATAATTTAAAAAAATATAAAAAAATCCAAATTTTATATTTATCTAAATTTATTAGTGAATTTATTTATTAGTTTATTAGTAATTTAACTTACTAGCCACCATTTTCACTACAGCACATTTGAGTAGAACTGTCACAGCAACTAATAAGTTTTTATTAAAAAATAAAAAAAAAATTTTTCATATTAGCTTTTGTGAACCTAATATTAATCGAAAATAGAAATTATCCGTTATTTTTTAGGGACTAATGTTCAGCAATAAATTGAGTAAGAAAATTACTTTCATTAGTACCACGTCGAATATTAATTAATTAATTTAAAAACAATTAAAATTTACTTTTTGTGACAGCATATATCAGCACGATTACATGTTCTAAATTAATCAAAATTTAAAAAAAAACAATTTTTATTTTAATATTTAATACCTCCGTGGAACATAACTGCAAACTTTTTTTCCATTTGTCAAGTCATAGCAAATAAAAGAGAGAAAAATATTTAATAATAAAATTTTTTTTAACATTTTAATTGAAATATAAACGCTAAAGGAATTGTTAATTATTAATAAAAATATAAATAAATTTTATTTTGAAAAAAGAACGTAGTAAAGATCAGAGGTGAGAGGAAATTTCGATTTTTATTTTTTTAAATTGCTTATGCATAAGAAGATCCTGTGATATATTTTTAGAATCTCTACAATAAGGTAATCAGGATTTATCTGAAAAAATCCTTTTAAATTTTTAAATAAAAAATTTAAATGATGATATTGTATATGAAATTTTAAAGGTTTATATATATTTGCCCTTTATATTTGTCCTTTATATCCAAAACAAAACACAACATACAAAAAAAAACTTTTTTTATAAAAAAAAGAAAAAAATAATTCAAACTTTTTTTCTCTTTTTTTTAATCTAAAAATAAATTCTTAATTTTCGCTATTTGAATAGCTTTTTTTTTAATTTGCAAATCTAAACTCAGTTGTATTTTCAATAAAAAAAATTATGAAATATATTATTTCTAAATGTTTTTGCCATATTTAATTTTAAATATTCGAAAAATAAATAAAAAAATAAAGGTAATTTTTATTTTTTTTTATTATTTCAAAACTTAAAGGTTTAATTTTCAATTTTATATTACGAAATAATACTTTGCAAATTAAAATTAAATTTATTTTATGAACTTTATAGAAAATTTTTATTTCTTCCATAATTACTTTTGTTCCTTTTTTTAATTAAGAGATTGAAACAGATAAATAAATAGCTGATTATGAAAATTTGATATTATCTTTTATGTTATCTTGGACATACTCTAGTGTAGCACCCGCTCCAAATCATATGAATTATATATCATTCGATTCGTCTCGACGAGCTGAGTTGAATGATACAACTCCAACGGTGAGATACAGTACCCTAAAGTATATTTTGATACCTTTTGTACTTTTTGGAGTAAAATTTTTTTGATAAAATTACTATAAAATTACTCTAAATGGGCGCGCGCTTGTACTTTTCTCGCCTAAATTATACTAATCGGTCAGTTACAACAAAACTAAATGGGTGCGCGGTTGTACTGATCGGCGAGTGTATGAGCTTACTCCCCCCTTCACTTTTTCGAATTTCAGGGTACTGTATCTCGATCCACAGACATTTCCACAGACTGGGAGTGTACATTCGACTCAGCTTGTCGAGACGAATCAAATGATATAGTTCAAGATGATTTTGAGCGGGTGCTACACTAGAGTACAGCCGTTATCTTTCTTATCAATGTTTTTTTCATTTTGAATTATGAACTTTCAAAAAAATTTAAATAAAAAATGACACACATGTCACACAAAAATGACATAAGTCCACACTTAGAAGACCCACAGATAGAAGACTCACACATACAGAAAACCCACGGACAAAAGACCCACAATATTTATTTTCTGAGAAAAATCGTTTCCGTTAATTTATTCTGCTAGCAATTCATATAAAATGTAAATTTGTTATTTTAAAATGAAGGAACAATAAAAGAACTTACAAGGTGATCGTTAGCCCGCAGTGGGCAATCACCGTGGCAACAAAAGGATGCTGCCAATAATTCTGCTTCAGTTCCTGCCTTAAAAGTATGCCAGGATGAATATTCCAAACAAAATTTAAATTTTCAGGGTTTGCCAGGTTCATCAACAACTACAGAGATCCGAGCCCAGCCAGCCGCTGCGCCTGCTAAAGGGGGTAATAAAAGCAGGTGGGGTAATTATTATTGATTAATTTGCAAAGTATTATTTCGTAATATAAAATTGAAAATTAAACCTTTAAGTTTTGAAATAATAAAAAAAAATAAAAATTACCTTTATTTTTTTATTTATTTTTCGAATATTTAAAATTAAATATGGCAAAAACATTTAGAAATAATATATTTCATAATTTTTTTTATTGAAAATACTTTTGCAAATTTAGATTTGCAAATTAAAAAAAAAGCTATTCAAATAGCGAAAATTAAGAATTTATTTTTAGATTAAAAAAAAGAGAAAAAAAGTTTGAATTATTTTTTTCTTTTTTTTATAAAAAAAGTTTTTTTTTGTATGTTGTGTTTTGTTTTGGATATAAAGGACAAATATAAAGGGCAAATATATTTATTTATTTATTTACGTCAAAATGACGCGAAGGTCAAAAATAAAATTACAATTCACAACAATGCAACAAAATAAAAACATAAAATTAGAAATAATATAAATTTTTAAATTAAATGGAATGTTTTATTTGAGAGTAAATATAAAATCAGTGTAAACTAGTGGTTTGTAATAAGGTGTGGTAATGCTAATCGTAAATGGCCTAACAGATCAAAATTAATTATAATCTTTCTAAAATTAGATGGTGTATTTTTCCTAATTACAATAGGTAATGAATTATATAGTCTAGATGTCCTAATAAAGTAGGAATTATATCTGACCATGGATGAGCAGTGTGGAATAGTCAGTTTGTATTCTTCCCCACGAGTTCTAGTTTGTTTAAAGTGAATTATACTATTATTGTTATTAATTTTAATTTCACCAAAAATAATTTTTTGAAATAAAATCAAATCGATTTTGAATCGTCTAGATTCGAGTGTTTCTACATTAAATTTTTTGAGTAACTCGCCATATTTAGGAATTTCCGAAAAATTAATTTTTTGATTGTTTGTATAATTTAGTCGTATAAATACTGATACTAGGAATTTCTTTTGAATTCTTTCAATATTAATAATATCTTTTTTTAAAAATGGATTCCAAATAGGAGAAGCAAACTCTAATCCGGGTCTGACATAAGTATTAAACATATGTATGAGTATTTTGGGATTTTTAGTTTTAAGTGTTTTAAGTAGATTATACATGATCTTAGAGGCTTTGTTTGTGATAGATTCAATGTGTTCAGAGAACTTAAGGCTAGGTGAAAATAAAATACCAAGATCTCTAACAACTTCATTTTTAGTATCTATGGTTATTCCATCAATAGAGTACCCATTTTTATCGTTCCCGTTACCTAGATAAAGTGTCTGGCATTTTTTGATGGATAATTTAAGACCATTAGCTATACAATATTCTTGAAACTTATTAATAAATAACTGCAATTTTAAATTGTCTTTCTTAGTATAAATTTGGTATGCCTTAATATCATCTGCGTAAAGTTTAATTTTAACATTTTCTGTAAAACAAAGTTTATTTATATCCGAAAAGTATAGATTAAATAAGAGGGGACTAAGAATAGAACCCTGTGCAACTCCACTACTTGCGATGTAGGCATTAGAAAGTGTATTTCCGACTTTAACTTGGTAATTTCTATTAGTGAGCATTTGTTTAATCAAATCTAATAGTGGTTCCTTGATTCCTAATATTTCTAATTTCTTAAAAAGCCTTTCATATGGTAATGAATCAAAAGCCTTACTAATATCAAAGTAAACAATATCTATCATCTTTTTTTGTTCTAAGCCTAGGGAAAAATCTTCCACTATTTCTAATAACTGAGTTGTAACCGATTTGCTTCTAATGAACCCATGCTGTATATCAGAAAATAAATTGTTTTTGTTGCTAAATTCTATAAGCTCGTTGTATATAAACTTCTCGAAAAGTTTAGAAATAGTACAGGAAAGTGCAATCGGTCTAAAATCTTCCGGTGTTTTTGTTTTTGTTTTCTTGGGTATAGGTTGGACAATTGCAAGTTTCCATATTTCAGGTATGGTGCTAGTCATTAAACAATAGGAAAAAATGTAATGAACCGGAAATTCTAATGTATTTGCACATTTCTTATAGAATATATATGGAATCCCATCAGGGCTTGTGTTACTTATATTTTTAGATGATAATAGGATTTTAAGAGTATCATTTCTATTAATTGAAATAAAACTTAATTTTTCATTGGCTATATTTTCAAAATTTTTACTGACTATATCATTAAGACAAGAGATATTTGTGTTAAAATGAGAATTAAAGTATGAAGAGCTACACTAGAGTATGTCCAAGATAACATAAAAGATAATATCAAATTTTCATAATCAGCTATTTATTTATCTGTTTCAATCTCTTAATTAAAAAAGGAACAAAAGTAATTATGGAAGAAATAAAAATTTTCTATAAAGTTCATAAAATAAATTTAATTTTAATTTGCAAAGTATTATTTCGTAATATAAAATTGAAAATTAAACCTTTAAGTTTTGAAATAATAAAAAAAAATAAAAATTACCTTTATTTTTTTATTTATTTTTCGAATATTTAAAATTAAATATGGCAAAAACATTTAGAAATAATATATTTCATAATTTTTTTTATTGAAAATACAACTGAGTTTAGATTTGCAAATTAAAAAAAAAGCTATTCAAATAGCGAAAATTAAGAATTTATTTTTAGATTAAAAAAAAGAGAAAAAAAGTTTGAATTATTTTTTTCTTTTTTTTATAAAAAAAGTTTTTTTTTGTATGTTGTGTTTTGTTTTGGATATAAAGGACAAATATAAAGGGCAAATATATATAAACCTTTAAAATTTCATATACAATATCATTTAAATTTTTTATTTAAAAATTTAAAAGGATTTTTTCAGATAAATCCTGATTACCTTATTGTAGAGATTCTAAAAATATATCACAGGATCTTCTTATGCATAAGCAATTTAAAAAAATAAAAATCGAAATTTCCTCTCACCTCTGATCTTTACTACGTTCTTTTTTCAAAATAAAATTTATTTATATTTTTATTAATAATTAACAATTCCTTTAGCGTTTATATTTCAATTAAAATGTTAAAAAAAATTTTATTATTAAATATTTTTCTCTCTTTTATTTGCTATGACTTGACAAATGGAAAAAA
The DNA here is from genome assembly GCA_902706615.1 of Meloidogyne luci. Lineage (NCBI taxonomy): Eukaryota > Metazoa > Nematoda > Chromadorea > Rhabditida > Meloidogynidae > Meloidogyne > Meloidogyne luci. Next base: position 2,773,227 of record CACSLI010000091.1, on the reverse strand, counting down.
AGTTTGCCGTTATGTTCCACGGAGGTATTAAATATTAAAATAAAAATTGTTTTTTTTTTAATTTTGATTAATTTAGAACATGTAATCGTGCTGATATATGCTGTCACAATAAGTAAATTTTAATTGTTTTTAAATTAATTAATTAATATTCGACGTGGTACTAATGAAAGTAATTTTCTTACTCAATTTATTGCTGAACATTAGTCCCTAAAAAATAACGGATAATTTCTATTTTCGATTAATATTAGGTTCACAAAAGCTAATATGAAAAATTTTTTTTTATTTTTTAATAAAAACTTATTAGTTGCTGTGACAGTTCTACTCAAATGTGCTGTAGTGAAAATGGTGGCTAGTAAGTTAAATTACTAATAAACTAATAAATAAATTCACTAATAAATTTAGATAAATATAAAATTTGGATTTTTTTATATTTTTTTAAATTATTTATAACAATATTTATAAAATTTAGTTGCTGTGATAAAAATCTATTTTGCTGTGGTAAGGGCCAGTAAGTTTTTTTAAATTTTATAAATTATGAAAATCTAAATTGATTTCTGAATTCTTCTCTTTTTAAAATTTTTCCTCAAGTTTTAAATGAGTAGTTAAATTTCTGTTATTATAAATGGCCTAATAATATGAAATTATTAACATTCGAGTCCGGAATCCGGGTTTTTTTGCAATCTTGGATTAATTCAGGATCGGATTATTCATGCTGGATCCGGTTATAAATTTTAAAAAATTCAAAAAAAAAACCGGAATCAAAATTTTCTTTTTATAATTTTTTAAAAGTTTTGATTTATAATTTTTTAAAACTAGTTCCAGAAAAATTTTAGAAGTCGTACCAAAGTACGACGACTTTCCCATCATTAATAAATCCTATTCTGAATAATTATAAAGTTTGATTTACGTTTTATTTTTTATAAAAATAATAAATTTAAAACACTAAATATAGAATATTTAAAAAGAAGAATTGTACATAAATATTTTTGGAATCCCTCAAAATTTATATTTATATTATAAATAATTTTTATTTATAAAAAAAACTTATTTAAGCTTATTTTTTTAAGTTGCTGTAAATCTTGCTCTTTTGATGGTTAGTTTTTGTATTTTTTAAGAAATCAAAATTTTCTTTTTATAATTTTTTAAAAGTTTTGTCTTTTACCGGGTAGACAAGCTTTTAACCGATTTTACTAGGATGAACACAAGAATAGTGTTCTTTTTTCCTTATTTAAATCACGACTTCTTTTTCTTTTCTGTACAACAATTAAAAAAAATTGTAGTTAGATTATGGTCAATTTTTTTGTTCTAAAAATATTAAAAAAATTAATTGATATTTTGAAATTAGTTTATATGTAAGTTTCAAGAGTTTTTTTTAAATTAAATTAAAATTGAAGGGTTAAATAAATAATAAATTTTTAGACAAGTATTTATTTTAAAAGTATCGAAGTTTTTAAATTTAAAAATAGGTCTTGTTATAAACTTTTAATATAATCATATTGATAATTAATTTAGGTAATGGTAATCCTATATGCGGTCGTGAAGGTAATTTTTTAAAATAAAATCCTAAAAAAATTTTTATTTTTAAAATAGGAGAATTAAAAGAAAATAATTCTGAACTTGTAAAAATGTTGGAATAAAAATTAAATTAAGTCTGAAGAAGATTTGATGATACTAATATTAATCTATGTTAAGAAATAAAGTAGAAATTACTAAATAATAAATTTTAATAAATTTTATTAATTTATTAAAATTAATGTTGAATAAAAAATTTAATTTATTAAGATTTTAATTAAGACTTTTTTTAAAATTAAGACTTTTTTTTATTGAAATGAAGAAATTAATTTTAATTTATTAATCAAAATTAATTCTTGGTTCATAGGGGAAACAAATGAAGATTAACTTTATTCTTATTAAAAATAGAATTTTTTTTTATCTTGACTAAGGTTTGTGATATTTTTTTCAAGTGTATATTTTATCAGTATTTTAAGTGTATATTATGTATATTTTAACTGTATATTTTACCCCTGCTCATCTACACTTCAAACGCCAGACGCAATGCTTGTTCGCGAGTACAGGATCGTGATGCCTATGACTACAGCAGAGTTCCAGATTGGACGAGCGTTTGCCTACATGGAGACGGCTCGAAAAGTAAAATTTATTTTTACTTTTATTCAAAACCAAAACTTTTCTCTCATTATTTTTAGCAAACACACAAAGGAGAAGGCGTTGAAATCGTGCAAGACGATCCATTCGACAACATTCCACTTTGTCACGGGCGCTACAATGAAGGGCAATTCACCCACAAAATCTACCACCTGAGATCGTAAGTTTAATTTTAAACAAAAATTTGCTCAAAAGCTTAAATCCTTCCCTTTTTTCCTTTTTCAGTAAAATTCCATCATTTGTCCGACCTTTTGTACCAAACGGCCTCACCCGGATTCACGAGCATAGTTGGAACAGCTTTCCCTATCTACTGACAGAACTCTACGCTCCAGAATGGGACGAAAATCGGGAGAAGTTTAGCATCCGATTTGAGACACTCTGTTTGGGCGACAATAGAGGGAAGGATGAAAATGTTTGTTGCCTAGACCTTCAACTCTAATTAAACGCCCCCATTTTTTCAGGCTTTGGGACTGGACAGAGATATGCTGAGGCGCCGTGAAGTCGTCAAAATGAATATTGGGGAGGACAATACTAATGTGAGAATGCTTCTTTAATCTTTGTAAAATAAAATTTTGTTTTGAAATTTCAGTTTCGTTCCAAACGCGCAAAACGAGGGCCTCTGGTCGGCAACTGGCAAGAGAAATGTAAGCCCTGTATGTGCGTCTACAAAGTTGTAACCTGCAATGTTAGGACACATTTTCCCGGAGCTGAAAAACTTGTTGGGCTTGTGAGTACAAAAAGTACAAAAGGTATCAAAATATACTTTAGGGTACTGTATCTCACCGTTGGAGTTGTATCATTCAACTCAGCTCGTCGAGACGAATCGAATGATATATAATTCATATGATTTGGAGCGGGTGCTACACTAGAGTATGTCCAAGATAACATAAAAGATAATATCAAATTTTCATAATCAACTATTTATTTATCTGTTTCAATCTCTTAATTAAAAAAAGGAACAAAAGTAATTATGGAAGAAATAAAAATTTTCTATAAAGTTCATAAAATAAATTTAATTTTAATTTGCAAAGTATTATTTCGTAATATAAAATTGAAAATTAAACCTTTAAGTTTTGAAATAATAAAAAAAAATAAAAATTACCTTTATTTTTTTATTTATTTTTCGAATATTTAAAATTAAATATGGCAAAAACATTTAGAAATAATATATTTCATAATTTTTTTTATTGAAAATACAACTGAGTTTAGATTTGCAAATTAAAAAAAAAAGCTATTCAAATAGCGAAAATTAAGAATTTATTTTTAGATTAAAAAAAAGAGAAAAAAAGTTTGAATTATTTTTTTCTTTTTTTTATAAAAAAAGTTTTTTTTTTGTATGTTGTGTTTTGTTTTGGATATAAAGGACAAATATAAAGGGCAAATATATATAAACCTTTAAAATTTCATATACAATATCATTTAAATTTTTTATTTAAAAATTTAAAAGGATTTTTTCAGATAAATCCTGATTACCTTATTGTAGAGATTCTAAAAATATATCACAGGATCTTCTTATGCATAAGCAATTTAAAAAAATAAAAATCGAAATTTCCTCTCACCTCTGATCTTTACTACGTTCTTTTTTCAAAATAAAATTTATTTATATTTTTATTAATAATTAACAATTCCTTTAGCGTTTATATTTCAATTAAAATGTTAAAAAAAATTTTATTATTAAATATTTTTCTCTCTTTTATTTGCTATGACTTGACAAATGGAAAAAAAGTTTGCAGTTATGTTCCACGGAGGTATTAAATATTAAAATAAAAATTGTTTTTTTTTAAATTTTGATTAATTTAGAACATGTAATCGTGCTGATATATGCTGTCACAAAAAGTAAATTTTAATTGTTTTTAAATTAATTAATTAATATTCGACGTGGTACTAATGAAAGTAATTTTCTTACTCAATTTATTGCTGAACATTAGTCCCTAAAAAATAACGGATAATTTCTATTTTCGATTAATATTAGGTTCACAAAAGCTAATATGAAAAATTTTTTTTTTATTTTTTAATAAAAACTTATTAGTTGCTGTGACAGTTCTACTCAAATGTGCTGTAGTGAAAATGGTGGCTAGTAAGTTAAATTACTAATAAACTAATAAATAAATTCACTAATAAATTTAGATAAATATAAAATTTGGATTTTTTTATATTTTTTTAAATTATTTATAACAATATTTATAAAATTTAGTTGCTGTGATAAAAATCTATTTTGCTGTGGTAAGGGCCTGTAAGTTTTTTTAAATTTTATAAATTATGAAAATCTAAATTGATTTCTGAATTCTTCTCTTTTTAAAATTTTTCCTCAAGTTTTAAATGAGTAGTTAAATTTCTGTTATTATAAATGGCCTAATAATATGAAATTATTAACATTCGAGTCCGGAATCCGGGTTTTTTTGCAATCTTGGATTAATTCAGGATCGGATTATTCATGCTGGATCCGGTTATAAATTTTAAAAAATTCAAAAAAAAAAACCGGAATCAAAATTTTCTTTTTATAATTTTTTAAAAGTTTTGATTTATAATTTTTTAAAACTAGTTCCAGAAAAATTTTAGAAGTCGTACCAAAGTACGACGACTTTCCCATCATTAATAAATCCTATTCTGAATAATTATAAAGTTTGATTTACGTTTTATTTTTTATAAAAATAATAAATTTAAAACACTAAATATAGAATATTTAAAAAGAAGAATTGTACATAAATATTTTTGGAATCCCTCAAAATTTATATTTATATTATAAATAATTTTTATTTATAAAAAAAACTTATTTAAGCTTATTTTTTTAAGTTGCTGTAAATCTTGCTCTTTTGATGGTTAGTTTTTGTATTTTTTAAGAAATCAAAATTTTCTTTTTATAATTTTTTAAAAGTTTTGTCTTTTACCGGGTAGACAAGCTTTTAACCGATTTTACTAGGATGAACACAAGAATAGTGTTCTTTTTTCCTTATTTAAATCACGACTTCTTTTTCTTTTCTGTACAACAATTAAAAAAAATTGTAGTTAGATTATGGTCAATTTTTTTGTTCTAAAAATATTAAAAAAATTAATTGATATTTTGAAATTAGTTTATATGTAAGTTTCAAGAGTTTTTTTTAAATTAAATTAAAATTGAAGGGTTAAATAAATAATAAATTTTTAGACAAGTATTTATTTTAAAAGTATCGAAGTTTTTAAATTTAAAAATAGGTCTTGTTATAAACTTTTAATATAATCATATTGATAATTAATTTAGGTAATGGTAATCCTATATGCGGTCGTGAAGGTAATTTTTTAAAATAAAATCCTAAAAAAATTTTTATTTTTAAAATAGGAGAATTAAAAGAAAATAATTCTGAACTTGTAAAAATGTTGGAATAAAAATTAAATTAAGTCTGAAGAAGATTTGATGATACTAATATTAATCTATGTTAAGAAATAAAGTAGAAATTACTAAATAATAAATTTTAATAAATTTTATTAATTTATTAAAATTAATGTTGAATAAAAAATTTAATTTATTAAGATTTTAATTAAGACTTTTTTTAAAATTAAGACTTTTTTTTATTGAAATGAAGAAATTAATTTTAATTTATTAATCAAAATTAATTCTTGGTTCATAGGGGAAACAAATGAAGATTAACTTTATTCTTATTAAAAATAGAATTTTTTTTATCTTGACTAAGGTTTGTGATATTTTTTTCAAGTGTATATTTTATCAGTATTTTAAGTGTATATTATGTATATTTTAACTGTATATTTTACCCCTGCTCATCTACACTTCAAACGCCAGACGCAATGCTTGTTCGCGAGTACAGGATCGTGATGCCTATGACTACAGCAGAGTTCCAGATTGGACGAGCGTTTGCCTACATGGAGACGGCTCGAAAAGTAAAATTTATTTTTACTTTTATTCAAAACCAAAACTTTTCTCTCATTATTTTTAGCAAACACACAAAGGAGAAGGCGTTGAAATCGTGCAAGACGATCCATTCGACAACATTCCACTTTGTCACGGGCGCTACAATGAAGGGCAATTCACCCACAAAATCTACCACCTGAGATCGTAAGTTTAATTTTAAACAAAAATTTGCTCAAAAGCTTAAATCCTTCCCTTTTTTCCTTTTTCAGTAAAATTCCATCATTTGTCCGACCTTTTGTACCAAACGGCCTCACCCTGATTCACGAGCATAGTTGGAACAGCTTTCCCTATCTACTGACAGAACTCTACGCTCCAGAATGGGACGAAAATCGGGAGAAGTTTAGCATCCGATTTGAGACACTCTGTTTGGGCGACAATAGAGGGAAGGATGAAAATGTTTGTTGCCTAGACCTTCAACTCTAATTAAACGCCCCCATTTTTTCAGGCTTTGGGACTGGACAGAGATATGCTGAGGCGCCGTGAAGTCGTCAAAATGAATATTGGGGAGGACAATACTAATGTGAGAATGCTTCTTTAATCTTTGTAAAATAAAATTTTGTTTTGAAATTTCAGTTTCGTTCCAAACGCGCAAAACGAGGGCCTCTGGTCGGCAACTGGCAAGAGAAATGTAAGCCCTGTATGTGCGTCTACAAAGTTGTAACCTGCAATGTTAGGACACATTTTCCCGGAGCTGAAAAACTTGTTGGGCTTGTGAGTACAAAAAGTACAAAAGGTATCAAAATATACTTTAGGGTACTGTATCTCACCGTTGGAGTTGTATCATTCAACTCAGCTCGTCGAGACGAATCGAATGATATATAATTCATATGATTTGGAGCGGGTGCTACACTAGAGTATGTCCAAGATAACATAAAAGATAATATCAAATTTTCATAATCAACTATTTATTTATCTGTTTCAATCTCTTAATTAAAAAAAGGAACAAAAGTAATTATGGAAGAAATAAAAATTTTCTATAAAGTTCATAAAATAAATTTAATTTTAATTTGCAAAGTATTATTTCGTAATATAAAATTGAAAATTAAACCTTTAAGTTTTGAAATAATAAAAAAAAATAAAAATTACCTTTATTTTTTTATTTATTTTTCGAATATTTAAAATTAAATATGGCAAAAACATTTAGAAATAATATATTTCATAATTTTTTTTATTGAAAATACAACTGAGTTTAGATTTGCAAATTAAAAAAAAAAGCTATTCAAATAGCGAAAATTAAGAATTTATTTTTAGATTAAAAAAAAGAGAAAAAAAGTTTGAATTATTTTTTTCTTTTTTTTATAAAAAAAGTTTTTTTTTTGTATGTTGTGTTTTGTTTTGGATATAAAGGACAAATATAAAGGGCAAATATATATAAACCTTTAAAATTTCATATACAATATCATTTAAATTTTTTATTTAAAAATTTAAAAGGATTTTTTCAGATAAATCCTGATTACCTTATTGTAGAGATTCTAAAAATATATCACAGGATCTTCTTATGCATAAGCAATTTAAAAAAATAAAAATCGAAATTTCCTCTCACCTCTGATCTTTACTACGTTCTTTTTTCAAAATAAAATTTATTTATATTTTTATTAATAATTAACAATTCCTTTAGCGTTTATATTTCAATTAAAATGTTAAAAAAAATTTTATTATTAAATATTTTTCTCTCTTTTATTTGCTATGACTTGACAAATGGAAAAAAAGTTTGCAGTTATGTTCCACGGAGGTATTAAATATTAAAATAAAAATTGTTTTTTTTTAAATTTTGATTAATTTAGAACATGTAATCGTGCTGATATATGCTGTCACAAAAAGTAAATTTTAATTGTTTTTAAATTAATTAATTAATATTCGACGTGGTACTAATGAAAGTAATTTTCTTACTCAATTTATTGCTGAACATTAGTCCCTAAAAAATAACGGATAATTTCTATTTTCGATTAATATTAGGTTCACAAAAGCTAATATGAAAAATTTTTTTTTATTTTTTAATAAAAACTTATTAGTTGCTGTGACAGTTCTACTCAAATGTGCTGTAGTGAAAATGGTGGCTAGTAAGTTAAATTACTAATAAACTAATAAATAAATTCACTAATAAATTTAGATAAATATAAAATTTGGATTTTTTTATATTTTTTTAAATTATTTATAACAATATTTATAAAATTTAGTTGCTGTGATAAAAATCTATTTTGCTGTGGTAAGGGCCTGTAAGTTTTTTTAAATTTTATAAATTATGAAAATCTAAATTGATTTCTGAATTCTTCTCTTTTTAAAATTTTTCCTCAAGTTTTAAATGAGTAGTTAAATTTCTGTTATTATAAATGGCCTAATAATATGAAATTATTAACATTCGAGTCCGGAATCCGGTTTTTTTTGCAATCTTGGATTAATTCAGGATCGGATTATTCATGCTGGATCCGGTTATAAATTTTAAAAAATTCAAAAAAAACCGTAATCAAAATCTTCTTTTTATAATTTTTTAAAAGTTTTGATTTATAATTTTTTAAAACTAGTTCCAGAAAAATTTTAGAAGTCGTACCAAAGTACGACGACTTTCCCATCATTAATAAATCCTATTCTGAATAATTATAAAGTTTGATTTACGTTTTATTTTTTATAAAAATAATAAATTTAAAACACTAAATATAGAATATTTAAAAAGAAGAATTGTACATAAATATTTTTGGAATCCCTCAAAATTTATATTTATATTATAAATAATTTTTATTTATAAAAAAAACTTATTTAAGCTTATTTTTTTAAGTTGCTGTAAATCTTGCTCTTTTGATGGTTAGTTTTTGTATTTTTTAAGAAATCAAAATTTTCTTTTTATAATTTTTTAAAAGTTTTGTCTTTTACCGGGTAGACAAGCTTTTAACCGATTTTACTAGGATGAACACAAGAATAGTGTTCTTTTTTCCTTATTTAAATCACGACTTCTTTTTCTTTTCTGTACAACAATTAAAAAAAATTGTAGTTAGATTATGGTCAATTTTTTTGTTCTAAAAATATTAAAAAAATTAATTGATATTTTGAAATTAGTTTATATGTAAGTTTCAAGAGTTTTTTTTAAATTAAATTAAAATTGAAGGGTTAAATAAATAATAAATTTTTAGACAAGTATTTATTTTAAAAGTATCGAAGTTTTTAAATTTAAAAATAGGTCTTGTTATAAACTTTTAATATAATCATATTGATAATTAATTTAGGTAATGGTAATCCTATATGCGGTCGTGAAGGTAATTTTTTAAAATAAAATCCTAAAAAAATTTTTATTTTTAAAATAGGAGAATTAAAAGAAAATAATTCTGAACTTGTAAAAATGTTGGAATAAAAATTAAATTAAGTCTGAAGAAGATTTGATGATACTAATATTAATCTATGTTAAGAAATAAAGCAGAAATTACTAAATAATAAATTTTAATAAATTTTATTAATTTATTAAAATTAATGTTGAATAAAAAATTTAATTTATTAAGATTTTAATTAAGACTTTTTTTAAAATTAAGACTTTTTTTTATTGAAATGAAGAAATTAATTTTAATTTATTAATCAAAATTAATTCTTGGTTCATAGGGGAAACAAATGAAGATTAACTTTATTCTTATTAAAAATAGAATTTTTTTTTATCTTGACTAAGGTTTGTGATATTTTTTTCAAGTGTATATTTTATCAGTATTTTAAGTGTATATTATGTATATTTTAACTGTATATTTTACCCCTGCTCATCTACACTTCAAACGCCAGACGCAATGCTTGTTCGCGAGTACAGGATCGTGATGCCTATGACTACAGCAGAGTTCCAGATTGGACGAGCGTTTGCCTACATGGAGACGGCTCGAAAAGTAAAATTTTATTTTTACTTTTTTGTTATTCAAAACTAAAAACTTTTCTCTCATTATTTTTAGCAAACACACAAAGGAGAAGGCGTTGAAATCGTGCAAGACTATCCATTCGACAACATTCCACTTTGTCACGGGCGCTACAATGAAGGGCAATTCACCCACAAAATCTACCACCTGAGATCGTAAGTTTAATTTTAAACAAAAATTTGCTCAAAAGCTTAAATCCTTCCCTTTTTTCCTTTTTCAGTAAAATTCCATCATTTGTCCGACCTTTTGTACCAAACGGCCTCACCCGGATTCACGAGCATAGTTGGAACAGCTTTCCCTATCTACTGACAGAACTCTACGCTCCAGAATGGGACGAAAATCGGGAGAAGTTTAGCATCCGATTTGAGACACTCTGTTTGGGCGACAATAGAGGGAAGGATGAAAATGTTTGTTGCCTAGACCTTCAACTCTAATTAAACGCCCCCATTTTTTCAGGCTTTGGGACTGGACAGAGATATGCTGAGGCGCCGTGAAGTCGTCAAAATGAATATTGGGGAGGACAATACTAATGTGAGAATGCTTCTTTAATCTTTGTAAAATAAAATTTTGTTTTGAAATTTCAGTTTCGTTCCAAACGCGCAAAACGAGGGCCTCTGGTCGGCAACTGGCAAGAGAAATGTAAGCCCTGTATGTGCGTCTACAAAGTTGTAACCTGCAATGTTAGGACACATTTTCCCGGAGCTGAAAAACTTGTTGGGCTTGTGAGTACAAAAAGTACAAAAGGTATCAAAATATACTTTAGGGTACTGTATCTCACCGTTGGAGTTGTATCATTCAACTCAGCTCGTCGAGACGAATCGAATGATATATAATTCATATGATTTGGAGCGGGTGCTACACTAGAGTATGTCCAAGATAACATAAAAGATAATATCAAATTTTCATAATCAACTATTTATTTATCTGTTTCAATCTCTTAATTAAAAAAAGGAACAAAAGTAATTATGGAAGAAATAAAAATTTTCTATAAAGTTCATAAAATAAATTTAATTTTAATTTGCAAAGTATTATTTCGTAATATAAAATTGAAAATTAAACCTTTAAGTTTTGAAATAATAAAAAAAAATAAAAATTACCTTTATTTTTTTATTTATTTTTCGAATATTTAAAATTAAATATGGCAAAAACATTTAGAAATAATATATTTCATAATTTTTTTTATTGAAAATACAACTGAGTTTAGATTTGCAAATTAAAAAAAAAAGCTATTCAAATAGCGAAAATTAAGAATTTATTTTTAGATTAAAAAAAAGAGAAAAAAAGTTTGAATTATTTTTTTCTTTTTTTTATAAAAAAAGTTTTTTTTTTGTATGTTGTGTTTTGTTTTGGATATAAAGGACAAATATAAAGGGCAAATATATATAAACCTTTAAAATTTCATATACAATATCATTTAAATTTTTTATTTAAAAATTTAAAAGGATTTTTTCAGATAAATCCTGATTACCTTATTGTAGAGATTCTAAAAATATATCACAGGATCTTCTTATGCATAAGCAATTTAAAAAAATAAAAATCGAAATTTCCTCTCACCTCTGATCTTTACTACGTTCTTTTTTCAAAATAAAATTTATTTATATTTTTATTAATAATTAACAATTCCTTTAGCGTTTATATTTCAATTAAAATGTTAAAAAAAATTTTATTATTAAATATTTTTCTCTCTTTTATTTGCTATGACTTGACAAATGGAAAAAAAGTTTGCAGTTATGTTCCACGGAGGTATTAAATATTAAAATAAAAATTGTTTTTTTTTAATTTTGATTAATTTAGAACATGTAATCGTGCTGATATATGCTGTCACAAAAAGTAAATTTTAATTGTTTTTAAATTAATTAATTAATATTCGACGTGGTACTAATGAAAGTAATTTTCTTACTCAATTTATTGCTGAACATTAGTCCCTAAAAAATAACGGATAATTTCTATTTTCGATTAATATTAGGTTCACAAAAGCTAATATGAAAAATTTTTTTTTTATTTTTTAATAAAAACTTATTAGTTGCTGTGACAGTTCTACTCAAATGTGCTGTAGTGAAAATGGTGGCTAGTAAGTTAAATTACTAATAAACTAATAAATAAATTCACTAATAAATTTAGATAAATTTAAATTTGGATTTTTTTATATTTTTTTAAATTATTTATAACAATATTTATAAAATTTAGTTGCTGTGATAAAAATCTATTTTGCTGTGGTAAGGGCCTGTAAGTTTTTTTAAATTTTATAAATTATGAAAATCTAAATTGATTTCTGAATTCTTCTCTTTTTAAAATTTTTCCTCAAGTTTTAAATGAGTAGTTAAATTTCTGTTATTATAAATGGCCTAATAATATGAAATTATTAACATTCGAGTCCGGAATCCGGGTTTTTTTGCAATCTTGGATTAATTCAGGATCGGATTATTCATGCTGGATCCGGTTATAAATTTTAAAAAATTCAAAAAAAAACCGGAATCAAAATTTTCTTTTTATAATTTTTTAAAAGTTTTGATTTATAATTTTTTAAAACTAGTTCCAGAAAAATTTTAGAAGTCGTACCAAAGTACGACGACTTTCCCATCATTAATAAATCCTATTCTGAATAATTATAAAGTTTGATTTACGTTTTATTTTTTATAAAAATAATAAATTTAAAACACTAAATATAGAATATTTAAAAAGAAGAATTGTACATAAATATTTTTGGAATCCCTCAAAATTTATATTTATATTATAAATAATTTTTATTTATAAAAAAAACTTATTTAAGCTTATTTTTTTAAGTTGCTGTAAATCTTGCTCTTTTGATGGTTAGTTTTTGTATTTTTTAAGAAATCAAAATTTTCTTTTTATAATTTTTTAAAAGTTTTGTCTTTTACCGGGTAGACAAGCTTTTAACCGATTTTACTAGGATGAACACAAGAATAGTGTTCTTTTTTCCTTATTTAAATCACGACTTCTTTTTCTTTTCTGTACAACAATTAAAAAAAATTGTAGTTAGATTATGGTCAATTTTTTTGTTCTAAAAATATTAAAAAAATTAATTGATATTTTGAAATTAGTTTATATGTAAGTTTCAAGAGTTTTTTTTAAATTAAATTAAAATTGAAGGGTTAAATAAATAATAAATTTTTAGACAAGTATTTATTTTAAAAGTATCGAAGTTTTTAAATTTAAAAATAGGTCTTGTTATAAACTTTTAATATAATCATATTGATAATTAATTTAGGTAATGGTAATCCTATATGCGGTCGTGAAGGTAATTTTTTAAAATAAAATCCTAAAAAAATTTTTATTTTTAAAATAGGAGAATTAAAAGAAAATAATTCTGAACTTGTAAAAATGTTGGAATAAAAATTAAATTAAGTCTGAAGAAGATTTGATGATACTAATATTAATCTATGTTAAGAAATAAAGTAGAAATTACTAAATAATAAATTTTAATAAATTTTATTAATTTATTAAAATTAATGTTGAATAAAAAATTTAATTTATTAAGATTTTAATTAAGACTTTTTTTAAAATTAAGACTTTTTTTTTATTGAAATGAAGAAATTAATTTTAATTTATTAATCAAAATTAATTCTTGGTTCATAGGGGAAACAAATGAAGATTAACTTTATTCTTATTAAAAATAGAATTTTTTTTTATCTTGACTAAGGTTTGTGATATTTTTTTCAAGTGTATATTTTATCAGTATTTTAAGTGTATATTATGTATATTTTAACTGTATATTTTACCCCTGCTCATCTACACTTCAAACGCCAGACGCAATGCTTGTTCGCGAGTACAGGATCGTGATGCCTATGACTACAGCAGAGTTCCAGATTGGACGAGCGTTTGCCTACATGGAGACGGCTCGAAAAGTAAAATTTTATTTTTACTTTTTTGTTATTCAAAACTAAAAACTTTTCTCTCATTATTTTTAGCAAATACACAAAGGAGAAGGCGTTGAAATCGTGTAAGACGATCCATTCGACAACATCCTACTTTGTCACGGGCGCTACAATGAAGGGCAATTCACCCACAAAATCTACCACCTGAGATCGTAAGTTTAATTTTAAACAAAAATTTGCTCAAAAGCTTAAATCCTTCCCTTTTTTCCTTTTTCAGTAAAATTCCATCATTTGTCCGACCTTTTGTACCAAACGGCCTCACCCGGATTCACGAGCATAGTTGGAACAGCTTTCCCTATCTACTGACAGAACTCTACGCTCCAGAATGGGACGAAAATCGGGAGAAGTTTAGCATCCGATTTGAGACACTCTGTTTGGGCGACAATAGAGGGAAGGATGAAAATGTTTGTTGCCTAGACCTTCAACTCTAATTAAACGCCCCCATTTTTTCAGGCTTTGGGACTGGACAGAGATATGCTGAGGCGCCGTGAAGTCGTCAAAATGAATATTGGGGAGGACAATACTAATGTGAGAATGCTTCTTTAATCTTTGTAAAATAAAATTTTGTTTTGAAATTTCAGTTTCGTTCCAAACGCGCAAAACGAGGGCCTCTGGTCGGCAACTGGCAAGAGAAATGTAAGCCCTGTATGTGCGTCTACAAAGTTGTAACCTGCAATGTTAGGACACATTTTCCCGGAGCTGAAAAACTTGTTGGGCTTGTGAGTACAAAAAGTACAAAAGGTATCAAAATATACTTTAGGGTACTGTATCTCACTGTTGGAGTTGTATCATTCAACTCAGCTCGTCGAGACGAATCGAATGATATATAATTCATATGATTTGGAGCGGGTGCTACACTAGAGTATGTCCAAGATAACATAAAAGATAATATCAAATTTTCATAATCAACTATTTATTTATCTGTTTCAATCTCTTAATTAAAAAAAGGAACAAAAGTAATTATGGAAGAAATAAAAATTTTCTATAAAGTTCATAAAATAAATTTAATTTTAATTTGCAAAGTATTATTTCGTAATATAAAATTGAAAATTAAACCTTTAAGTTTTGAAATAATAAAAAAAAATAAAAATTACCTTTATTTTTTTATTTATTTTTCGAATATTTAAAATTAAATATGGCAAAAACATTTAGAAATAATATATTTCATAATTTTTTTTATTGAAAATACAACTGAGTTTAGATTTGCAAATTAAAAAAAAAAGCTATTCAAATAGCGAAAATTAAGAATTTATTTTTAGATTAAAAAAAAGAGAAAAAAAGTTTGAATTATTTTTTTCTTTTTTTTATAAAAAAAGTTTTTTTTTGTATGTTGTGTTTTGTTTTGGATATAAAGGACAAATATAAAGGGCAAATATATATAAACCTTTAAAATTTCATATACAATATCATTTAAATTTTTTATTTAAAAATTTAAAAGGATTTTTTCAGATAAATCCTGATTACCTTATTGTAGAGATTCTAAAAATATATCACAGGATCTTCTTATGCATAAGCAATTTAAAAAAATAAAAATCGAAATTTCCTCTCACCTCTGATCTTTACTACGTTCTTTTTTCAAAATAAAATTTATTTATATTTTTATTAATAATTAACAATTCCTTTAGCGTTTATATTTCAATTAAAATGTTAAAAAAAATTTTATTATTAAATATTTTTCTCTCTTTTATTTGCTATGACTTGACAAATGGAAAAAAAGTTTGCAGTTATGTTCCACGGAGGTATTAAATATTAAAATAAAAATTGTTTTTTTTTAATTTTGATTAATTTAGAACATGTAATCGTGCTGATATATGCTGTCACAAAAAGTAAATTTTAATTGTTTTTAAATTAATTAATTAATATTCGACGTGGTACTAATGAAAGTAATTTTCTTACTCAATTTATTGCTGAACATTAGTCCCTAAAAAATAACGGATAATTTCTATTTTCGATTAATATTAGGTTCACAAAAGCTAATATGAAAAATTTTTTTTTTATTTTTTAATAAAAACTTATTAGTTGCTGTGACAGTTCTACTCAAATGTGCTGTAGTGAAAATGGTGGCTAGTAAGTTAAATTACTAATAAACTAATAAATAAATTCACTAATAAATTTAGATAAATTTAAATTTGGATTTTTTTATATTTTTTTAAATTATTTATAACAATATTTATAAAATTTAGTTGCTGTGATAAAAATCTATTTTGCTGTGGTAAGGGCCTGTAAGTTTTTTTAAATTTTATAAATTATGAAAATCTAAATTGATTTCTGAATTCTTCTCTTTTTAAAATTTTTCCTCAAGTTTTAAATGAGTAGTTAAATTTCTGTTATTATAAATGGCCTAATAATATGAAATTATTAACATTCGAGTCCGGAATCCGGGTTTTTTTGCAATCTTGGATTAATTCAGGATCGGATTATTCATGCTGGATCCGGTTATAAATTTTAAAAAATTCAAAAAAAAACCGGAATCAAAATTTTCTTTTTATAATTTTTTAAAAGTTTTGATTTATAATTTTTTAAAACTAGTTCCAGAAAAATTTTAGAAGTCGTACCAAAGTACGACGACTTTCCCATCATTAATAAATCCTATTCTGAATAATTATAAAGTTTGATTTACGTTTTATTTTTTATAAAAATAATAAATTTAAAACACTAAATATAGAATATTTAAAAAGAAGAATTGTACATAAATATTTTTGGAATCCCTCAAAATTTATATTTATATTATAAATAATTTTTATTTATAAAAAAAACTTATTTAAGCTTATTTTTTTAAGTTGCTGTAAATCTTGCTCTTTTGATGGTTAGTTTTTGTATTTTTTAAGAAATCAAAATTTTCTTTTTATAATTTTTTAAAAGTTTTGTCTTTTACCGGGTAGACAAGCTTTTAACCGATTTTACTAGGATGAACACAAGAATAGTGTTCTTTTTTCCTTATTTAAATCACGACTTCTTTTTCTTTTCTGTACAACAATTAAAAAAAATTGTAGTTAGATTATGGTCAATTTTTTTGTTCTAAAAATATTAAAAAAATTAATTGATATTTTGAAATTAGTTTATATGTAAGTTTCAAGAGTTTTTTTTAAATTAAATTAAAATTGAAGGGTTAAATAAATAATAAATTTTTAGACAAGTATTTATTTTAAAAGTATCGAAGTTTTTAAATTTAAAAATAGGTCTTGTTATAAACTTTTAATATAATCATATTGATAATTAATTTAGGTAATGGTAATCCTATATGCGGTCGTGAAGGTAATTTTTTAAAATAAAATCCTAAAAAAATTTTTATTTTTAAAATAGGAGAATTAAAAGAAAATAATTCTGAACTTGTAAAAATGTTGGAATAAAAATTAAATTAAGTCTGAAGAAGATTTGATGATACTAATATTAATCTATGTTAAGAAATAAAGTAGAAATTACTAAATAATAAATTTTAATAAATTTTATTAATTTATTAAAATTAATGTTGAATAAAAAATTTAATTTATTAAGATTTTAATTAAGACTTTTTTTAAAATTAAGACTTTTTTTTATTGAAATGAAGAAATTAATTTTAATTTATTAATCAAAATTAATTCTTGGTTCATAGGGGAAACAAATGAAGATTAACTTTATTCTTATTAAAAATAGAATTTTTTTTTATCTTGACTAAGGTTTGTGATATTTTTTTCAAGTGTATATTTTATCAGTATTTTAAGTGTATATTATGTATATTTTAACTGTATATTTTACCCCTGCTCATCTACACTTCAAACGCCAGACGCAATGCTTGTTCGCGAGTACAGGATCGTGATGCCTATGACTACAGCAGAGTTCCAGATTGGACGAGCGTTTGCCTACATGGAGACGGCTCGAAAAGTAAAATTTTATTTTTACTTTTTTGTTATTCAAAACTAAAAACTTTTCTCTCATTATTTTTAGCAAACACACAAAGGAGAAGGCGTTGAAATCGTGCAAGACGATCCATTCGACAACATTCCACTTTGTCACGGGCGCTACAATGAAGGGCAATTCACCCACAAAATCTACCACCATCGGCAACTGGCAAGAGAAATGTAAGCCCTGTATGTGCGTCTACAAAGTTGTAACCTGCAATGTTAGGACACATTTTCCCGGAGCTGAAAAACTTGTTGGGCTTGTGAGTTTTTAAAAATTGTTTTAGAATAATCAGAGAATATTCTAAAAAATTCTCATCTCCCTTTCAGGAACATCGCAAAATCAACTTCAAATTCCACCAACAAATCTTCACTTCTATTGACAGCTGGTTTGGACTGACTTGGGACGAGGTTCGGGAGCAAGAAGTGCAACTTCGTACGGAATTGGATACTCAACGCGCGGCGTATGGTCTCTGCTTCTTCTCGTTGAGATGAGGAATATAATGTGAAGAATATATATAGATGTTAGATTGAGTGATACATAAATATATTGTTGTATATCATTGTATTTTGTTGTTTTGTTCAATTATAAATTTGTTATTTTTATCCAGTGATTTTAAAAAGCAAAAGGCAAAACATTGAAAAAAGCGAAAACGCGAAACGGGAAATTTTTAATCTCCGCTATGAGAAGAAATCTCTTCTAGAATTGGAGGCCGGTCAGAACTACAAATTTTCGATATTCGTATTTTGGTTGGGTCTGGAATGTAAAAAGTGAGGAGCTAAATCAAAACTGAGTCACCTAGCTTATCTAAACTGCCCTTTATTAAAGCGGTATCAAAATCCATTTTCAAATTTCAGGGTAACAACGACTCCAAGACTTAGACCACCTCAACTAGAATAGAGGAAATTGTTTTAAATTGGGGAATTATTCGAGTTATGAAAGAATTATTTTATTATTATTTATTTTTATTTTAAATACGTGAAAATAAAATTTTCACGCAACAAAACATGTCAATACAAAATTGCAAAAGAATATGTCAATACAAAATTGGGTCATAAAAAAAACTGCAACAATGCGTAAAAAAATATATTATTTCCAAATAAATAATATATAAATTTCAAATAAAAATGTCTAAGTTCTGTCTATAATGATTACATAATTTTGGAGATGTAATAATAATGGGATATATACTCTAATAATGGGATATTCCAACGAGGGATAAAAAACTTTGCTTGAATTTTCTTAATCTTGACAAGAACCTGACTTAAGGTGGTTGTCAACTTGAATAAAAGTTTTATAAATTGAATTTAAGATTCAAGCTTGATCTTGAAGATAACTTTGTCAACTTAGTTCTTTCTAGTTTAAGGATTTAACTTTGTTTATCAACTACTTAAAAATTTATATTAAAATTTTTAAAATTAATATTTTAATTTCTTCCAAAAATGTCATTTGTGTTGCAAAGAGTCATGCTAGTTTCTCTTATTGTTTTCCAGTTTTTAAGATCGGTTCTAAATAACAGCCCGTAGTTTCTAAAATCATTAATCAAAATACAAAATCAAAAATTTGCTGATAAAATAATTCTTAGATAAATTAAGATCCTTCATAGAAATTCTTTAAATTGTCTTGGAGAAGTAACCAAAATTTCTTAACAATTTAAATATTTTTCTAGGACAACCAAAACTATTTGGAGGGAGGGAGGGAGAATGTCATTGTCTTTTCTTTTTTTTTATTTTATTAATTTTGATAAACTAAATTTTTGTTTTAAGCATATTTGAAAGGGTTAGGTATTTGATAACAAAGGTGCGCCAAAAAAATTTTTTAATGTGAAAGTCAGAAGCCCAAAAATTTTGGCGCACAGCAAACTATAATTATGAAAAATAATACGGAAGGAAATTTAAGAAGGAAGCTGAGTTAATAAATTTTAATGTTAAATAATCATTTGTATGATTCACTCACTCATTGTGTATTGAATAAAAGAATAAAAATGATTACAATGAATAGTTATTTTAGTTAAAATGGTTTTTTATTTCTGTTTAAATTTAGATTGATATTATTATTTTTAAGCTTGATCTTTAATTTAATAAATTAAACTTAAATTTAAGTTTGAACTTTAATTTAATAAATAATCTTGAATTTAAGTTTGATAGCATACTATAATTAAACTTTTTTTGCAACTTGAAGTTAAGTTTGTGAACTTAAGTTATTTAGAAATTAATTAAGCTTAAACTTAATTTTTCAACATTAATAATTCAAAAATAAAATAAACTTAAGATTGTAATTTTAAAATTGTTAAATTAAGTTGTAAAGATTTAATTTCCAACAGTAACAAATGTCTTATTTAACTACAATTTTTGCTTTTATTTTTATTATTTTCATCTCTACATCTGCAGTTCAGAATGGTGGTGGAGGTGGAGATAGTGTTATTATTTCCACTGATTTAATTTCTTTTCAGGTGAATTAATAATTTTTTATTAAATTATTATTTATAGAATGCTACTTTTTGGGCATTATTTGTTGGGGCAGTTCTTGCCTTTATTCTTGGATTTGGAATGGGGGCTAATGACGGTAACCTCGTCTTTTTCAAATTATCGACCTAGACTCGAACTTAATTTTTCTAAACAAAGTTTGGACTTAAGTTTTTCTATTAAATTTAATTTTGATAAATTGAAAGACTAATCCTCAATTCTCTATTTTGCAGTGTCCAATGCGTTTGGAACTTCTGTTGGTTCTAAAGTGCTAACGCTTAAACAGGTGTGAATAGACCCTTTTAAGAAAAAAAATTATCCGTTAAGGCATATATATTAGCAAGTATATTCGAAACTCTTGGTGCAATATTTGTTGGCTATAATGTGACAGATACAATGAGGAAAAGTGTTGTTGTACTGTCTGAATATGCAGATAATCCCAAAGCTCTTTTATTTGGGCAAATAGCAATACTAGGGGGTTGTTCTGGGTGGTTAATGATTGCTACTTTTGCTGAATTACCTGTTTCTACAACACATAGGTACTTTAGAGGAATAATATTTTTAAAAATTTAATTAAGCTTGAACTTGAATTTGCTAGTTTAAGTTTGAACTTGGATTTCCTAGTTTAAACATTAAATTTTCTAAATTTAAGTTTAAACTTAAATTTATTAGTTTAAGTTTGAAGCCAAGTTAAGTTAAGCTTGAACTTATTTTAATAAACCTAACTTACATTTAAGCTTGAACTTAAAATTTTAAGCCAGATATTGTGACTTAATAAGCCTGACCTTAATTTTTGTAACATGTGTTTTTTCAATAATTAATTTTTTCTAGCGTTGTTGGAGCAACAATTGGTTTTTCTTTTATGATGAAAGGAATATCAAGTATCCAATGGTGGGAAGTTGGAAAAATTGGTTAGAAACTCAGTCAAAAATATTTTTAAACCATTTTAATTAAAGCGCTTTCTTGGTTTACTTCTCCTCTTCTTTCTGGATTTATTTCAAGTATTCTATATTTAGTTGTAGATATTAGTGTTTTGCGAAAGGAAGAACCTCTTGAGGCTGGTTAGTGGATTTTTAAATATTATTGCCATTTTTCCTCTGGTTATGCCGACATCGATGATCCCCTTGATCATATTCAAGTTTTAAGTTTAGAATAATTTAAGTTTCGACTTTAAACTTGAGTCAACCCTTATTTTTAAACTTGTTTCAAGTTTAATTTTTTGTCATTTTCATGCAAAATTACCCTTAACAATTCAATTTATTTTTTTCTCTTATAGGTCTTCGAGTATTACCAATTTTCTATTTCTTCTGTATTGCTTTTAATACTTTCACTATTAGTTATCAAGGCTCGAAAATTCTTGGTTTAGAAAGTATTCCTCTTTGGCTGGCTATTATTATTAGTTTATTAACTGCAATATTGGCAGCTTTAGTTGTTCATTTTGTTTTAAAGCCAAGACTGAGTAGTTGGATACATCGTGAGTTTTTATTTGTATTGGAAGCAAATTTTAATTAAACTTGAAACAATTTAAGTTCAAGCTTGAAAATATATTTAATTTTGAGATATAAACTTGTTTTCAAGTTCAAGCTTGAAAATACATTTTATTCTAGAAAATAAACTTATTTTTAAGTTCAAGCGTGAGAATAGTTTTATTTTTAAGTTCAAGCTTGAAAATAATTTCTAATCTCCTTAAAATAGGAAAACACACAATTGCTGTTGTTCGAGATGTTGTTCAGAGGAATGGTTCAATTCTTAGCCATCCCCAATTGCCTATTATTAATAAAAGATTGGAATTTGATGGAAATATAAGAACGCATTTGGATGGGTCTTTTGTTATTGAAAGTAATTAATAAATTTAATTAACTAAATTTTGATATTTTTAAGCTACCCACAGTTTGCCTGGAAATAATTATATAACAATACCCTTAGAAAATGATAAAAAGGATAGAAAACAAATTTGTAGAAGTATTTCTGAATTGCCTGAAAAATATCAAGGAAATGAGTTTAATGGAAATAATAAATTGAGGAAAAATAGAAATAGAGGAGTAAGTGAGGCTGAAAGTGTTCTAAGTGTTACCAATTATGTTCCTCAAAAATTAGAATTGTGTAAGTCCAACTTGAAACATTTTCAAGTTTTTTTAAATATAAAAAAATTCTATCGAAAGAGAATTAAAACTTGAAGCTATTTAAGTTCAATCTTGAAAATGATTTTTTCGAGATTACAAACTTGAAACAAATTCTTTCAGAAATTAAACCTGAAGCTAATTAAGTTCAAACTTAAACTTGTATAATTTTTAACTTCGAACATTAGCAAAGTTAATTGTTATTCTTTTTGTAGCACCAAGAGGTTTTCTTAATTGGCTCCTTCCTGCCCACGACAGAAAAGAGGATGCTAAAACGCTTCAGCTTTTCAGCTCCATTCAGGTCTTTACTGCATGTTTTGCTGGATTTGCACATGGTTCTAATGATGTTAGGTGTGTTTATTTTAATACTTTTCAAGTTTTCAAGTTCAATCTTGACAAAGTTTAATTGAGTTTACATACTTTTATTTTAAAAATCAAGTTTAAACTTGTATTTTTAAGTTCAAACTTAGAATTTTTTAACACCTACCAATAATTTTATAGTAATGCAATAGCTCCCCTCACTGCCATGTTGGCTATCTACCGAGAGATGAGTGTCCAACAGAAAGAACCTACTCCAATTTATGTTCTACTTTATGGGGTGTTTGCAATGTGTGTTGGACTTTGTGTATTAGGCCATAAAGTGATTAAAACTGTTGGACAACGAATGTCCTCAATACACGCTGCCAGTGGGTTTACTATTGAATTTGGTGCTGCCGTAACTGCATTATTAGCTAGTAAAGCTGGATTACCTATTTCTACAACTCATTGTCTGGTTAGTTGATTATTAAAGAGATTAAACAAAAAAGAACAAATTTTAATTTTAAACTTAAAAATTCAAGTTTTATTTCATTAAAAATCAAGTTTCATGTTTAAACTTGAATTTTCAAGTTTAAATTCCTTTAGAATCAGGTTTTAAGTTTAAACTTAATAATTAAAGTTTTATTTCATTAAAAATCAAGTTTTAAGTGAAAACTTAAAAATTCAAGTTCTAATTCCTTTAGAATCAAGTTTCAAGTTTAAACTTGAAATCAAGTTTTAATTCTTTAAAAATTAGGTTTTAGGAGTTTTAAGTTTGAACTTAATAATTCAAGTTTTAATTTTTTAATTCTTTTAAAATTAAGTTTTAAGCTTAAACTTAAAAATGCATAAAAATTAATTTCTTTTTTAAAGGTGGGCAGCGTAGTAAGTGTTGGATGCATCAAATCCGGTGAAGGCATTAAATGGTCAATCTTTCGGAATGTTGTATTTTCCTGGTTAGTTACTTTGCCTGTTGCTGCGTTCATATCTGCAGGTAATATTTTTAAAAATATTTAGATTATTTAATATTTTAAGGAATTATGCTGCTTTTGAAATTGCTTGTTTTATAAGCAGCAAAAAATTTTTGTACAACAAAAATAGATTATTTATTTTTCTGTGAGATCTCTTATCTACTATCATTTTTAAAAAAATTTTCCATATTCTTAATTCATTTTTATATAAAAAAATTTTTTTCGAATAAAAATACTTTTTATGTGAGAAAGTCCTTCGAAATAAAAAGTACAGCACGTGTAATCGATGAATAGATTGTGGCGATATGTACATAGAATAAGAATAATGGGGGCAGCACGGAGATGCTGTCATTGTAGTCGATTTTTTATTCCATCCTCACATGCATTTTATTGCCGGAAATGCTTAAAAATAGTTCAGAGCTTCGATTAAAATTATCGCAAAGTTTAAACTTAGAAACAATACTTTTTAAGCTTGAACTTAATAAAGTTTCCAAGTTATATTTGTCTGAACTTAATAATTTTAAGTTTAAACTTAAAAAGTTTCCAAGTTGTATTTTATAATTTATTTTTTAAGTTTGAACTTAATAAATATTAAGTTTAAACTTAAAAAAAAGTTTTTAAGAATAAAACTTGTTTAATATTTAAATTGAGAATATAAAACATCTTTAAACTTAAGAATAAAATTTGCTTCAACTCGTTTGCTTCTGCTTCAACTTCAAAATATTCGTTTGCTTCAATTAAATATTAAAAATATTTTCAATGTCCATCTTCTAAATAATTTTTTTATTCAAAACAAATTTACTTTTTTAAATAATGTTACAACAACAACAAAACCATCATCCAGGAGCGGATATGTTCCTTCTTTTCTACATTAAACGTCGGATTGAAAAAGACTCTAATCTCGAATGGTTTGAAGCCCCTTATTGCGCAGAAGATGACCCCCCTCAAGAATGGTTGCTTCTCGAACAAGCAGCACTTATTTTTGAGCATGATAATCGAAAAGAAATTGAAGAAACAATGATTGATAGACTTGTACCTTTAGGAAGACTTAACTTTAGAAGCTTCCGAATGGTTTTTCAAAAAGTTTTAAAAATCCTTAAAAATTATTTTTAAGATTGTCCGTCACTATCTAGACTTATTAAGTCAACGAATGGACAAATCCATTGCTTTGTTAGCGTTAATAGCTTTTACTGGGTTATATGCTAGACGTTTAGCTGAATTGGATGCTTCACAATGTGAAGAAGAGGATGAAGAAAATTCTAATAAATTGCCGAGAGATTATAGACGTGAAATATATCAAGTTTCAATTTATGGTTCGGGTATTTTGCTATCTACGATTGAGGGTTCCTGGGTGAGCATTAAAATTTTATAAATTGGGAAGAGTCTGAAAACTTAAGCTGCAACATTTTAATTTAAAACTTGCTTCAAGTTTGATTTAAAGTTAAAACTTGAGTCTAAAAAATTAAAGTTGATTCCTTAAGCTTGAAAAATTCTTTAAGTTCAAGCTTAAAACAAGCTTAAGTAAAAACTTGTTTCAAGTTTTATATTAAACTTTGAAAAATTAAGTTTGTAAACTTGAAGTTTACCAACTTTTCTTAATTATTTTTTAAAGACAAATTAAGAATGCTTCAAGTTTATTTTATTAAAACCTAACATTGAATGTTTCCCAATTAAAATTTATTTCAAGTTTAAATTGTTTTTATTTTCTTTAGGAAAGTTTCTGTACTGACATTGCGAAAGTTGTTAATCAAATTGTTTTACAAAAACAACAACAATCACTTGCTCGGTCAAATAGCAAAATTTATGGGCTGGCTGCAGTTTGTGGGGTTGGTGCCATTGTTGCTTCATGTCTTTTGATTCGCCGATTAAATTTTTAATTGAAACAAATTCTTTAAATTTGATTTTTTTCGAGAATTTCTCAAAATTTATGGTTTAATTTACTCAATTTTCAACCAATTTTTGATTTTTCTGTACATATATTTATTCAAAGATAAACTAAAATTATACATATTTTTTTAACGTGGATATACTTTTTCATAAATTATATGTGTATGTAAAAGCATTCGGTGAGTGAGCGTTGACATGTGTAACCGTGATTCCAAATGACTTTCGTTCAAAAGAATCCACTCGCGCACCATCTAGAATTAAATTTTTGTTTTAATTATGTATTTTAATCTCAAATATCAATTAAATTTTTATTCTACGTCCCAAACTTTCTGAGAAGTTGTCCAAAAACGCTTAGAATCCTAATGATTTGAGGGATTGCACCATTTTTGGTGTATCATTTTGTCTTATTTTGCCCATGTGCCCTTTTGTCGGAAACGAGATTTTAGATAAAATGAAATTTACATTTTTAATTTTTAGTTACCATTTTGATAATTCCTAAAGTGTATAATTTCAAAATATCGACACCTTTATAAATTCAATTTATCTATTTTTATTTAGGTATTTCTCAACAATTTTTGTTTGTTTTTTAAATTTTTTTTCCTAAAATTTTAGATTTTTAGAATTATTTCAAGAAAATGACAACAGTTTCGCGTGCAGAATATTTAAAGAAATATACAACAAATTCATCAGAAAAACCAAAAAAGAGCAAATCAAAAACTAGAAAATCAGCAAATTCCAATGTTGGAATGCGTTTACTTGATGAAGACACATTTATTCGAAGCAAACCGGGAACTAGCAGAAATAAATTAGATGATGAATTTGATGAAGAGGATGATGAGGAAATGGATGATGTTGAAAGAGCAATTCGTTTATTGAATAGAAAAGCAGAACAAACACGAAAAAATAAAAAAGAAGTTGAAGCGCCAGTCTTTAAAAGTGATGGATTTGTTGTTATTCAAGGTTACTAATTTTTGAATTTTTTTTTAAATTTTCGGTATTTCCTATTCTTACTTTGATTTTTAATAAGTACCTCTTTTTTATAGAGAAGGGAAACATGTATATCGATTTGGGTGAGTCGGGCTATCGATAGATTTTTCTATAGACGAACTTTTTTCGCACCCGGACCTGGTCCTTGGGGTCCTAGTCTTTTCTTTTACCTTACAGATTTAGCTTATGTTTTTACGAATACAAGCTTAGCATCCGCTGGAGTCAATTGTTTCAAAAATTAATTCAGACCAGATTTAGACTTTTAAAATTTTCGTTCTCTTGATTTTGCTTCTACATTCCATAGAATGCTCACAGTAATTTTCTTTATCTTTAATTATTAAATTAAGGGCCACCTGACGACCCAGATGAAGAAAAATCACCAAATTCCGCCTCTATTTTAAAATCAGACATTAAGGAAGAAATTGATGAAGAAAATATTGATCAAGAAGGACCTTCAAAAAAGCGAAGAAAAATGGACGATGGCCGAAAAGCTGGACTTTTGAGCAAAGAAGTTGCAAAAGAAGAAATTCAAAAAATGCGTGAACGTGATCAAAAGGTTTGGGAAATCTATCATTTATATGTTTTTAGTGGTGAGGTTTTTCATCGTTGCTGGTTTTCTTGGGGTAATATTTCCCAAAATAATTGGGTAAAAATAATAAAATTTTGGGGCTTGTAGTATGGCTTGTAAGATGTATAGCAAGCGATCCTTTGGGCAATTTTGCACTTTGGTAATTTTATCGGATTCTCGTGACTCCGATTTCTTGTTTTAAATTTTAATAAATTTCTTTTAATTTTAATTCAAAATAAACAGTAAATTTCAGGAAAAAGCCCAAGCAGACGAACAAGGCCGTGATGCAGAAACACGTAAGCGAGTGACAGGTTTTGACAGAGGAAGAAGGGGCAGAAGAGAAGAAGAAAATTCTGAAGAAAAAAAGGCTAGGGAAGCTCGAGAAGCTGCAAAACAAGCAGAAATGGAGAAAAAATATTCTCTTTGGAATAAAGGAATAGCTCAAATAAAAGAAAGAGAAGAAAAATTGGATGAAATGGAACAAGTTTTGGGGGAAGGATTTACAAGGCATAGAGATGATGAAGCTTTAAATGAACATTTAAAAACACAATTACATTCAGAAGATCCAATGGCCGAATATTTTCGTGTTAAAAATCATAAAATACAAATGCGGACAGGAATTGGTTTGTTTTTTACTTTTATTTTTTCTTTGGTTAGCAGCCCCTTTCTCTTCCTGGATATATTATTTTTCCTAGGTCCTAAGTTAAGATCAAGGCATTTTTCAGTGTTCCTTGATTTTTCCTTGACTTAAGGTCAAGAAAGCCTCACCCAAAATCAGGAATCAAAGATTTTTAAAATTTCTAGCTTTGATTCTTTTGATTATTGGCTTAAATTAATGAAAATATTTATATGTGGAAGATTCATTAAAATAATCAAAAAAATTACATCGCCTAGGTAAAATTACATGGCTTTTGTAGAATTCTATAGTTACGAATTTAAGCCTTTTCTGACACCATCTCTAACACTCCTATCCTTTCCCATTCTACGCTTACTTATTTTTTTTAATTTTCTCTTTTTCAAGTTTATCCAACATATAAAGGCCAATGCCCACCAAATCGTTATGAAATTAAACCAGGTTATAGATGGGATGGTGTTGATCGTTCTAATGGTTTTGAATCAAAAATGTCTTTGGAAAAGAATAAAAAGATTGCACACAAAGAATTAACTTATCGATCTATTGCTGAATGTGAATAATTTGTTTGTGTGAGGTTTTTTTAAATTTTCTTTTTTTATTTTTCATATTCAAAAATAATTTAAATAAATATTTTCGATTATTTGTATTTTAATTTAGTGAAAATTAGGAGGGGTCCATGACTTTATGGTAGGGTCTCGTTTATCTAGGAAAATTTTTGTGTGGACTAGTTCAGTTATGTTTCGTAAGTCTGTATGTCCAGATAAAAGATCGAGACGTTGAATCCTAGTTATTAAATTTTTTGATTAATCGGGTTTTTTTCTCGTTAATAATTTTTTTGAGATTTTTGAGATTCTCGGTCGATCACTAAACCTGTTTCTAGTCCAGCTTTTTAATTTGGAAACTCCTTTGAATCAAAAATGTTTTTTGATTTTTTTAGGAAATATACCTAATTTAAATTTAGAAACTCAAAAATAGATTTTTTATTAGGCCACCTTTACCTTCTTTCCCCACACCTCTTTAAAAAATTTTTAATTTAAATAACCTACCCGTCTAACAGGCAAATCTCTAGAAAATTTAATACGGCCAATCCTTTGTAATTCAAAACGTATACTTTTATCTTTTTCTTCGCCTTCTTCAATTGTTACAAAACCTTTTTGAAATTTAATTTAGAATTTCTTTAAATTTAAATCCCTAACCATTACTCATTACTGTATTCATTGAAATTAATGAAGTATTGGGTGATCCAGCAATAAAACCATTTTCGCTGTGTAATTCAGTTAAATTATGTTCTGAATTATCCCAAGCAAAAGCACTTTAAAATGAGTTTTTAAAATTTTATTTATTCAAAAAAAAAATATAGAATGAAAGGGAATCTTTTATTTTATTCAATTAACCCCCCCCCCTCCCCACCTCGTTTTCAAAAAATTATTTTCCCCTTTTCCCCAACCCGAGACCCGTGTTTTTTTTGCGATCCTATACCCCAATCCGAAGAAAATTTGAAAAGCTGCCCCGACTTTCCTCAATCCGATTCATCCCTATCAACAAATTCCCACTTCCTTCCAAATTAATTTTATTCTATAAACCCGGTCGAGCTTTTTCTTAAGAATTTCTTTTCACTCTAATATTATTTCAAATGTTGTTTATTCCTTTCATCGAAATAAATAAAAATAATCAGAAAATATAAAATTATAAAAACCCCTTAATAATTTCTTTACCTATAATTCAAAACAGGCATTTTCATTACTGTACTTAAACTAAAATCTAATTCTTCTCCATAAGTAAATTTAGGAATAGTTGGAAAATCAGCCTTTCCTCCAAAATCACTTCTCCAACGGCCAATTAAAAAGGCTAATTTGTGTAGAGATGGAGGTGTTTTTCTTAGATCATATTCTTTTTTTTTAAATTTTAAAGTAATTTTATAAAATTTTATTTTTTACTTTCTTCAATATCTGGAAATTCTAAAGTATTATTTCCACATATTCGACAAGAAAGGCGACAAAATGGAAGCATTTCCAAATCCTCTTCGCATCTATTTGGTTGGTGGGCAACCCATAGAGCACTTTAAAAAATTTTTTTAATGCTGATATAAGTCAGAAAATTTAGATAAATTTATTTTAAGTCGGGATAAGTCAGAGATTTTGGATATTAATAATCTTTAAGTTCCCTCGTTGAAATATCCCAATTATTTGAGTACTTCCTTGCACACCTCAAATAAGTGGTGAGCCTAGTAATAACTGTCGGAATGTCGCAGTATCAATCCTAGCTCGGGGCTAAACTTCTACCTCTTTTCTTACTCTAGTCAGGAATCTAAATTTACTAATACTAGTTTGAATATGCTACGATTTTGAAAACTCTTTAATAGAAGGGCAACTTAAATAGGAGAGGCAATTTCGTGTTTTTTTCCAGGTCCTCTGATTTCCTACTCTTTTTGCCTTACCCTTCACCTTAAACTTTGGTTAAGAAGATGGCCTATAAAATATTCAAAAAAAAATTAACCAATTCATATCCTTATCACGGCATCGTTGAGGTCTAGGTCTAGGAGTCATAGTTGTTGTTGTTGTGGTTGTAGTTGTGCTGGTTGTGGTTGTAGTGGTGGTTGTTGTACTTGTAGTTGTTGTTGTAGGTCTAGACCAAGTTCTCGGTTTAACAACTTCAACACTTGGTGGAATAGTTGCCAAACTTGTTGTACTTTTAGAAAAAGCTTTGACTTTATATTTTGATGAAAAAATTATTAAAAATAAAATTTTAATAAGTAAAAATTGCCGGAATTTATTAACAGTTTTGTTGGACATTTGAACTTTTAAGAGGGGGAATTTTATACCTAAAATTATTTTTAAAATTGTTTGAAATTTTATATAGACTTTCTTACGATTCTACATGAAATATTACGTTAACTTTTCGAAAATTAAAAATTTTAATGTGAAGTAAGTAAGGGCCCCTTTGAAAGAGCTCATCTAGATGGGTTAAAAGGTACCAGAAACATTGCGATCGGAAAATTCTTGGCATTGTTATTAATGATTGTCAGACGATTTAGGGGTTATTGGATTATTCAATCTATCAGAATTTCCATCTCGATAAGATCCTTTAAACCGAAATTCTTCTTCCTAAATTGAATTTGGCCCCTTTAAGTTTGATTTTTGTTTTTCAAGTATTTTAATAATGAGAAGTATGTGTGCAAAATCCACCTTTCTTTTATTATCCTTTACAGTATATGCCCAAATTATTATCCTGGTTAATTATTGTTCGACCTCTTACTATAGGGTGTAATTAAAAATGTGTGGGGGTAATTATTACTTTTTTGTAATTTGAACGTGTAGTAGAAAGGGGTATTTGTGGAGGGGCATTCTGGGAGGAAGGGTAATTATTGCTTTAACCCTGAAGGGTGTAATTATTCGAACAACGGAATATGATATTTTTAGCATTAATTTAAGTGAAGGGAAGGTGGGGGGTAACAGAAAAATTAAGCTAAAAATTAATTTGGCATTAAAAATAAATTAACAATAAATAAAAATAAAAACAATCAAAAAAATCCAAAAAGCGAAAAAGATTAAAACCTGATTATTTTATTTAGTCTATAAATATTAAAAGCTTTTTTTTGCGAAAGTTGAAAGGGAAAGAGATATAAAATAATAAAAAAAAGGATGATTAAAAAGCAGGAAATAAATAAATTATAACTAAAAAAAGGTTGATTTATTTAATTAAAGTTGGATTTATTTATTTACCTTGTATTTTTGGTAGGCGTCTAGACGCGGTCTGATTAGGCGCGAGTTTAGATAAAATGAACAAATGAGCACCTAAATTCATGAAATTTGGCACAGACGTCCTCAGATGTGTTTTCTAAGTTGTGTAAAAATTTGAGAATTTTAGGTCAATTATTTTTGGAGTTAGGCAAGAAAATGTTCCTATACCACTTAAAAATGTCAGTTTTTTGTATATTTTTATTTTTAAAAAATATTTGAGCAAAAATTTTAAAATTTTTTGAGAAGATAGTTAAACAGTGTTAGACAAATTCTTGACGTATTTTTGGTGGTTGTTTATTTAAATTTTTTTTTTAAATGTTGAATTGTTGTTGTTCATTTTAATTATATTCACGAGATAAGAGATTCTCAAAAAAATACGAGAATGAAATAAAACCGGTCTTTATCTAAAACCGAAAACCGGGTTTTTAAAATTTGGATTAATCAAAAACTGGGGGTACCGGTTAAAATAAACGCTAGTGAACAAACTCTAATTAATTAATTAAACTTAAAAGTTGGGAATAAAGGAAATTTTAATTTTATTAATTTATAAAAATCTGACTGCAAAATGTTAAAAATTAAAAAGAAATTTGTTTTAATTTTAAAAATGTGAAAGAATTTCTGGATGAATTTTAAAAATGAGAATCCGAATAAAAAAAATATAAATAAAAAAATTAATTAATGGTTACCAAAAACAGACATTTTTTAAAGAAAATCTTTAAGAAAATTTTTTTTAAAAAATATGTGACAATTTATGAATGATAATAATTATGAATGATAATAAAAGTTAAACTTTACATTTGTTAATTTTTGCCCCTTCTCTCCCTTTTTAGATTCTCCCTTTATTAGAAAATTTGAAGATAATTTTTAAGGCTATTTTTTATGAAAAATAAAATTTAAAAATTGGGAGGATTCACAAGAAGATTAAAAACTTGATATTTAAATTTTGAATTTATTTTTTATTTTTTTAAAAGTATTTTTATTAAGAACAATATTTTAAATGCCCACACAAATTAACAAAAAAATTATTTAAAAACTCAAAACATTTAAATTTTAGCAAGTTTTTTCAATTAAAATGTCAGGCAAAAAAAGGATGAATGCCAGGGATGACACTAGTTGAGAAAAATGTCGAGTCGGGTTTTCAAAATTTTTGTAGGATCGGGTTTCAGGTCGAAAAAAGGTCCGGGTTTACCCGATATCCTCCAAATCTTCTAATATCATCCTTAAGAAGCCTAATTTATGAACTAAGAATGAGACATGAAAAAGTAAATCAAAGCTTTGGAATTATTTGATCAAAGGATTTCAAGAGAATTCTCCTCATATCGGAGACTAAAAAATTTCGCCTTTCCCCTTTTAAAACCAATGGATAAAAATAACAAAATAAAATTCAGAGTTTACAGAATTTACAATTGAACAAAACAACAAAATACACTAATATACAACAATAATTTATGTGAAAAAAATGACAACAGAATTTTACCCCCAAACAAATAAAATAGAAAAAAAAATAATTTTATAACTTCAAAAAATGTAAATATATTAATAAAGAGCCTAATGTTGGGATTGAATTGAATCTTTTATTTTTTCAAATTTAAATATTTAATACTTCCTGTTATTGGCGAAACATTGACACAGTCATTTGTAAAAAAATGACGATTTAATGTAGAGGTCGGCGCGGGACGGGATCCCGACGGGATTTTCCGGGATCCCGCTCCCGAAATCCCGGATTTTTTTATTTTCGGGAGCATTCGGGATCCGGGATTTTTTCGGGATTTATCCCTCGGGATCCCGTCCCGGCATCGGTTAAAAAATAAAATCCCGACTCGGGATCCCGGAAATTTTTTTATATTTTCGGGATTTTTATAATTTTCAAAATTTTCGCCTGCGGCGCTGAAAAAAAGCAGAAATCTGGCTCCTCGTCCTCTCAAAATTCTCAAAATTTTCGCCTGCGGCGCTGAAAAAAGAAGAAATCTAGCTTCTTGCTCCTCAAAATTCTCAAAATTTTCGCCTGCGGCGCCGCGCTGTAATAGGAAGAAAGAACCTATCCATGAGTTTATCTCCCGATATTCCCCTAGATCCCATCACTCAATTCCTCCATTTGAGGCTTTGATTTAAAACAAAGCTTTGATATGACAGATCTTTAGACTTTTCAGATCATATCGGAGGACTTATACGAGTATCGTCGATATAGTATTACTCCTAAGATCGGAGAGATTGATATTTTTTTAAACAAAGCCATTCAAATTATAAAAAATACAAATTTAATTTCATTTACATATAAATTGCAGTATTTTGTTGCACATTATTTATAAAAAGTTTAAATTTTTTATTTTGAAAAAAATCCCGAATCCCGGTCGGGATCCCGGATAATTATTTTCGGGATTTTTGAAATTCGGGATTTTTTCGGGATTTATCCCTCGGGATCCCGTCCCGGCATCGGTTAAGAAAAAAAATCCCGACTCGGGATCCCGGAAATGCGATTTTGCCGACCTCTAATTTAATGACGTTTTTAAGGGTCAAATATTTAAAAGAGATAAATTTTGTTTTTTTAAACAACAACTCTATTTTTAAAAAAAAATTTAAAAAAAATTTAAGTGTAATTTTATATTTTATTCTGGAAACTTAAGTTTGTAAACTTTCAAAATTTAAGTGTAATTTTATATTTTATTCTGGAAACTTAAGTTTGTAAATTTTCAAAATTTAAGTGTAATTTTATATTTTATTCTGGAAACTTAAGTTTGTAAATTTTCAAAATTTAAGTGTAATTTTATATTTTATTCTGGAAACTTAAGTTTGTAAATTTTCAAAATTTAAGTGTAATTTTATATTTTATTCTGGAAACTTAAGTTTGTAAATTTTCAAAATTTAAGTGTAATTTTATATTTTATTCTGGAAACTTAAGTTTGTAAATTTTCAAAATTTAAGTGTAATTTTATATTTTATTCTGGAAACTTAAGTTTGTAAACTTTCAAAATTTAAGTGTAATTTTATATTTTATTCTGGAAACTTAAGTTTGTAAATTTTCAAAATTTAAGTGTAATTTTATATTTTATTCTGGAAACTTAAGTTTGTAAATTTTCAAAATTTAAGTGTAATTTTATATTTTATTCTGGAAACTTAAGTTTGTAAATTTTCAAAATTTAAGTGTAATTTTATATTTTATTCTGGAAACTTAAGTTTGTAAATTTTCAAAATTTAAGTGTAATTTTATATTTTATTCTGGAAACTTAAGTTTGTAAATTTTCAAAATTTAAGTGTAATTTTATATTTTATTCTGGAAACTTAAGTTTGTAAATTTTCAAAATTTAAGTGTAATTTTATATTTTATTCTGGAAACTTAAGTTTGTAAATTTTCAAAATTTAAGTGTAATTTTATATTTTATTCTGGAAACTTAAGTTTGTAAACTTTCAAAATTTAAGTGTAATTTTATATTTTATTCTGGAAACTTAAGTTTGTAAATTTTCAAAATTTAAGTGTAATTTTATATTTTATTCTGGAAACTTAAGTTTGTAAATTTTCAAAATTTAAGTGTAATTTTATATTTTATTCTGGAAACTTAAGTTTGTAAATTTTCAAAATTTAAGTGTAATTTTATATTTTATTCTGGAAACTTAAGTTTGTAAATTTTCAAAATTTAAGTGTAATTTTATATTTTATTCTGGAAACTTAAGTTTGTAAATTTTCAAAATTTAAGTGTAATTTTATATTTTATTCTGGAAACTTAAGTTTGTAAATTTTCAAATTTAAGTGTAATTTTATATTTTATTCTGGAAACTTAAGTTTGTAAATTTTCAAAATTTAAGTGTAATTTTATATTTTATTCTGGAAACTTAAGTTTGTAAATTTTCAAAATTTAAGTGTAATTTTATATTTTATTCTGGAAACTTAAGTTTGTAAATTTTCAAAATTTAAGTGTAATTTTATATTTTAATCTGGAAACTTAAGTTTGTAAATTTTCAAAATTTAAGTGTAATTTTATATTTTATTCTGGAAACTTAAGTTTGTAAATTTTCAAAATTTAAGTGTAATTTTATATTTTATTCTGGAAACTTAAGTTTGTAAATTTTCAAAATTTAAGTGTAATTTTATATTTTAATCTGGAAACTTAAGTTTGTAAATTTTCAAAATTTAAGTGTAATTTTATATTTTATTCTGGAAACTTAAGTTTGTAAATTTTCAAAATTTAAGTGTAATTTTATATTTTATTCTGGAAACTTAAGTTTGTAAATTTTCAAAATTTAAGTGTAATTTTATATTTTATTCTGGAAACTTAAGTTTGTAAATTTTCAAAATTTAAGTGTAATTTTATATTTTATTCTGGAAACTTAAGTTTGTAAACTTTCAAAATTTAAGTGTAATTTTATATTTTATTCTGGAAACTTAAGTTTGTAAACTTTCAAAATTTAAGTGTAATTTTATATTTTATTCTGGAAACTTAAGTTTGTAAATTTTCAAAATTTAAGTGTAATTTTATATTTTATTCTGGAAACTTAAGTTTGTAAATTTTCAAAATTTAAGTGTAATTTTATATTTTATTCTGGAAACTTAAGTTTGTAAATTTTCAAAATTTAAGTGTAATTTTATATTTTATTCTGGAAACTTAAGTTTGTAAATTTTCAAAATTTAAGTGTAATTTTATATTTTATTCTGGAAACTTAAGTTTGTAAATTTTCAAAATTTAAGTGTAATTTTATATTTTATTCTGGAAACTTAAGTTTGTAAATTTTCAAAATTTAAGTGTAATTTTATATTTTATTCTGGAAACTTAAGTTTGTAAACTTTCAAAATTTAAGTGTAATTTTATATTTTATTCTGGAAACTTAAGTTTGTAAACTTTCAAAATTTAAGTGTAATTTTATATTTTATTCTGGAAACTTAAGTTTGTAAATTTTCAAAATTTAAGTGTAATCTTATATTTTATTCTGGAAACTTAAGTTTGTAAATTTTCAAAATTTAAGTGTAATTTTATATTTTATTCTGGAAACTTAAGTTTGTAAACTTTCAAAATTTAAGTGTAATTTTATATTTTATTCTGGAAACTTAAGTTTGCAAATTTTCAAAATTTAAGTGTAATCTTATATTTTATTCTGGAAACTTAAGTTTGTAAATTTTCAAAATTTAAGTGTAATTTTATATTTTATTCTGGAAACTTAAGTTTGTAAATTTTCAAAATTTAAGTGTAATTTTATATTTTATTCTGGAAACTTAAGTTTGTAAACTTTCAAAATTTAAGTGTAATTTTATATTTTATTCTGGAAACTTAAGTTTGTAAACTTTCAAAATTTAAGTGTAATTTTATATTTTATTCTGGAAACTTAAGTTTGCAAATTTTCAAAATTTAAGTGTAATCTTATATTTTATTCTGGAAACTTAAGTTTGTAAATTTTCAAAATTTAAGTGTAATTTTATATTTTATTCTGGAAACTTAAGTTTGTAAATTTTCAAAATTTAAGTGTAATTTTATATTTTATTCTGGAAACTTAAGTTTGTAAACTTTCAAAATTTAAGTGTAATTTTATATTTTATTCTGGAAACTTAAGTTTGTAAATTTTCAAAATTTAAGTGTAATTTTATATTTTATTCTGGAAACTTAAGTTTGTAAATTTTCAAAATTTAAGTGTAATTTTATATTTTATTCTGGAAACTTAAGTTTGTAAACTTTCAAAATTTAAGTGTAATTTTATATTTTATTCTGGAAACTTA
Organism: Meloidogyne luci; assembly: GCA_902706615.1. Taxonomy (NCBI): domain Eukaryota; kingdom Metazoa; phylum Nematoda; class Chromadorea; order Rhabditida; family Meloidogynidae; genus Meloidogyne; species Meloidogyne luci. The sequence continues at coordinate 2,736,134 of CACSLI010000091.1, read as the reverse complement.
AGTTTGTAAATTTTCAAAATTTAAGTGTAATCTTATATTTTATTCTGGAAACTTAAGTTTGTAAATTTTCAAAATTTAAGTGTAATTTTATATTTTATTCTGGAAACTTAAGTTTGTAAATTTTCAAAATTTAAGTGTAATTTTATATTTTATTCTGGAAACTTAAGTTTGTAAATTTTCAAAATTTAAGTGTAATTTTATATTTTATTCTGGAAACTTAAGTTTGTAAATTTTCAAAATTTAAGTGTAATTTTATATTTTTTCATTTTTAGAGTAATTCCAATTTCACGTTTACCAACAGAAATACAAGATTTAATTTTTTGGTTAAATTCAATAATTTTAAAAAATCCATTACCCAAAATTTTGCACAATGGAGGCTGTTTAAATGCCAAAATGGTCCATAGATGGATAAAAAGTGCAAATGGATTTGTGGCTTATTTGGAGGGGGAGGAGAAGGAAAGGTACGGAGAATAAAGTATCTTTTGAAAAAAATTTCATAAGAAATTTATGTAAAAGAATGATGGGAAGAATTAATAAATTCCAGAGAACGATTGGAGTTCGAAATTACACTTAAATTTTGAAAATTTATAGATTTAATTTTCCAGAATAAAATATAAATAGTTTAAATTTTCCAGAAATCCAAAATTTATTTTTAGATTATATCTTTTTATGGTCGAAATCTATATTTTAATATTTTTACAAAATCATTTTCAAATTTACTTTAATAATGTGTTATAAAAGTCTCATGTTTAAAGTCTCATGTCAGTAAAAGTCTCATGTTTAAACATGTTAATAAATGATTTTGATATTGTTGTATTAGAATTATTTTCTACTTCATTTGTTTCAGCTTTTAAATTATAAGGCAAAAATTCAATTTCACAATAAAATAAAATAGAACCTTAGAAGAATATATATTTGTTTTTAAATAAGGGGGACTTGTGTAGTTTACACCCCATAAGCACCGCAAATTTTTATTCTCTCCTTTTCTTATAAACAGGGTTGCCGTTTTCGAGTCGGGCCCACGGTATAGCCATTTTTTCGGGCTTATTTATCAGTCAGACCATACGAGTCTTTTTCGGGCCAAATATCTTATGCCCAACTCGATCTTTCGGTCGGCTTCTGGGATGTAAACTACACAACTAGAATTTTAAGCAAGTTCAAGTCAATTAAATAGGGATTGAAAAGAAATAACAGAATAATTTCACAGTATTCGAAACAGGTATCTACTTAGCTGAATCGATTCTCGAAAAATGGGAATTTATTTTCTGTATTAACTAGATCCTTTCTTAAATCACAGAAAATTTAAAAATCAGAGCTTAAATTAATTTTATTATTTTTATTAAATACCGTCCGGATGAAGTAATTTTCGTATGTTCCAAATATAAAAATAATCAGATTTTTTTCTCTCTTTACATAACATTTTTTTTCTAAATAATTTAAGTTTTTAAATTTTATTTTTTAGATATTTTAGTTATAATTGGGCTAGATAACTAGAATCCGACATTTTAGGTCCGAAAAATTGAGAAATAGGTTCTACCAAAAATATTGATCCTTTGAAGACCTTCCAGTTTTATGAACACATTTTTTATTTTTTTCAAATTTAATCATGGGATTTGGAGGGATAGGGGTTTTTTAACATGCCACAGGTAAACAGAGTGAATTGAGGAAAGAAGCACTTATTATTAAGGATAACGGCGTCCTTGTCTTCATTGGGAAAATATAAAAAATTGCTTACAAACATACTCCAAACAAATATTTTTACGTTTTCCATTACCATCTAAAGCATAAATATTAAATTTAGCATTTATTCTCTCATTATTAAGGCTGTGATTTATAGGCAAATGCCTTTTTTTTCTGCGAGCTTGGCATGATGTAATACGTTCAAAAAACGTGTTTTTAGCTTGGTCCGAATAGTTTAACATGACTTTTAGTTTGCCTATTTTTGCCTATTTCGGACTTTTTGAGCCTTTTTGCCTATTTTGGAATTTTCGGTACTATTTTTGCCTTTTTTAGCGATTTTTCCTAAATTTTGTCTAAAAATCAGTGAAAAATCTAAAAAAATCATTCCCAGATTTAAAAAATCAGTGTCAACTCCCATTTTTAATTTATAGTTCGACAAATTGAGTATTTTTACTCTGTTGGACATTTTGAGATTAGACGTTTTGGTGTTGGGACATTTTGGGGTGGGACGTTTTGTGGGTTGAGCAATACTTGCTTTTTGTCAATTATCGACATTTTAAAAAATTACACCATTTCGGAGCAGGACTAATGGGCGCGGCCGAATGGGCGCGGACGAATGGGCGCGGCCGAATGGGCGCCGAGACGAATGGGCGCGAGACGAATGGGCGCGGGACGAATGGGCGCCCGAAATTATTTTTTCCTAGAAATTTTTTTCTGATTTTTCTGTTCTGATTTTTCTGTTCTTATTTTCTGTTCTGATTTTTTTTCTGATTTTCTGTTCTGATTTTTTCTTCTGATTTTTTTGTTCTGATTTTTCTGTTCTGATTTTCTGTTCTGATTTTTTTTCTTCCGATTTTTTTGTTCTGATTTTTTCTTCTGATTTTTGGATATAGTATAGTATACCGGTGGAAAGGTTTCGACACAAAACACCAATACCAATCGATTCGTCTTGGCGAGTTGAGTCGAACCGTACCACTCTTTTTCCGGAGATGCCTGTGGACCGAGATATAGGTCCCCGAAAATCGAAAAACCATATGGAGGAGTAGCTTTGTTTGCTTCTTGCGTTTTACGTGTACCACAATTGCCTCCTGCGCTCAGCCCTGCTCAGAAATGACGGAAAATGAAATAAACTGAAAGAAAATCAGAAGAAAAAATCAGAACAGAAAAATCAGAACAAAAAATTCAGAAGAAAAAATCAGAGCAAAAAAATCAGAACAAAAAAATCAGAACAAAAAAATCGGAAGAAAAAATCAGAAGAAAAAAATCAGAACAAAAAAATCAGAAGAAAAAATCAGAACAAAAAAATCAGAAGAAAAAATCAGAACAGAAAATCAGAAGAAAAAATCAGAACAGAAAATCAGAAGAAAAAATCAGAACAGAAAATCAGAAGAAAAAATCAGAACAGAAAAATCAGAAAAAAATTTCTAGGAAAAAATAATTTCGGGCGCCCAGGGAAACCCGGACCTTTTTCGACCTGGAACCCAATCCGATCTCAACCAGTACAAAAAAGTTTTCCGTCAATTCTCTCAATTTGTCGTTGCTTTTTTTTAATTTTTGAAAGGTTCAAATATCTTTATCGCCATTTGCCTCTCATTAATTAGGTACATTTTTAATGAAAATTAGATCTTTTTGTATCGAATAAATCAGGAGTAATACTAATTTAAGAGCAAAAAAAATAATAAGTATTTGAATAATTAATAAGGACGAACATCCTTATAGCTTTCTGTAAGCAAACAAAAAGTAAAAAATAATTTTTATACAGATGTTCAAATTTATAATAAAATAAAGAAATATTTTTTGAGAATTCCCCCAATATTTATTATTTTTTTTCACGAAAATTAATTAACGATTAAACATTTTTAAATGCTTTTTCTACCAATTTAAAAGCAAAATCACTATTTTCATTTTTCAATTTCTTCCATTCATCGCTGTTAAAGAAATTTGTTCGATTATTCGCGATATATTTAATACAAGCCTGTTAAAAAATACATATTAAAATTACATTTTTTTCCAATCCTAAAATCTGCTTTTACTCTTATTTTAAAATTTCTGATTAATTAATCAAATCCTTTTTTAAAACGTTTCATTAAAATTTTAATAATATTTTTTAAAACACCTCTTCTAATTTTGGAGGGCTATATAATTCAATACAATTGCAAAGTACATTAAAGTTTGCAGTATCTAAATAAACATTTAGAGTTAAAAAACTGAAAAATGCCGGAAAATCCGGTTTCGGGATTTAAAAAAAAATTTTTAATCCGGCCTGATTTTCCGATCAAAATCTCGAATTCGAGATTGTATTTTAATAGGAAAGAAAATAAACCGGATCCGGAAACTTTTTAAATTTTTATGTACATAATCAGTGGTTGGAAGCTCGTACAAAAATTTGTTTGGACGGATATAGGGGATATCAAGGGGATATCTGAGGTGTATGAAGTACTAGTACTAGAAAATTTCAAAATCCCCAAATAAATTTAATTACCAATATTCGAAATCAAGAATCTTTCACAAATTTCCATTAAATTTATAACTTCATATTTATGTGCAATTCCAAATAATTCAATGACAGAATTTTTCAAAATTACTTGAAATTATTAAAATAATTATTCAAAAAAATTAAATGAAAGAACTTTTATCAATTTCACCACTATAAAAATATTCAATCATTGCCCGAAAACATTCAAAAGAACAGTCGACTATTTTAATTTCACCCTAAAATTAATTTTAATAAATAATTAAAAATTAGTCTTCAATTTTATTTTTTTTTAATTTTAAGGGTAAGTCAAGGTTCTCCACTTTTTTCGGTAATTCTTTGGTTCGTACCCCCCACTCTATTTTCCTTCCTCAAAGTATTAAAAAATGGTCAGTCCGTATGGGGTTATAGAACTCGTCGAGCTGTGTCGAACGACACCAAAATCAACCCCCGGTCTTAACTTTGGGCCGAGATACAGACAGAAACCTGTCAAAGCGAAAGGTTTTGCACAAGCTTCTCACCGACTACAATGGGATTCTTTATGTCATAACTTTATCAAATCTTGTTCAATTACGATGATTTTGATGTCATTCGAATCAGCTCGTCAAGCTCTTTCGAGTGAAATATTATTTGTTTAATGAATTTTTAGCCCAAAAATGAGCTTGGTCCACCCTGTTATTTTTTAAATTTTTGGCAGTCTGTATCTCGGCCCAAAGTTAAGACCGGGGGTTGATTTTGGTGTCATTCGACACAGCTCGACGAGTTCTATAACCCCATACGGACTGACCATTTTTTAATACTTTGAGGAAGGAAAATAGAGTGGGGGGTACGAACCAAAGAATTACCCTTTTTTCTTTTCCGAGTTTTTTTTCCTTATTTTTGTCTTCCTTCCTCTTTTCTTTATTAATGTCGTTGAATATGCCACAGGGAATATTTTAGATATTTTTTCGATATTTAGAGAGAATTCGAATTCGGGTCTTTGCCAATAAAGTTTGACTCAGCATACTCGATTTTACCTAATGGCAAACCTCAAAAATATCGAAAAGCATTTATGTATTTATTTTTTGTTCGAGGAAATGAAAAAATGAGAAAAAAGGGGCGTACAACCCAAAATTTTACCTAATACTAATATTAATAATAATTTTTTCCTTACATTTTGTGCTTCAATCATTCCTTTTTGTTCAAACATTTTATAAAATACTTTACTATTTTGGGCCAAAACAGAACGATGGGCGTTTATTTTCTCATCTCCAATCTGTAAAATAAACATTACTTTACCAAACTTTGCTGCGTCACATAACTCTTATGTGCCCCTTGAATTTTTATGTGCCCCAAAAGTACTATATGCAGTCCCATCATAATATAAACGTCCCATCAAATATTTTAACTTTTATAAATCTTTTAAATGACAATTAAATTTATTATGTTTTCTTGCTCAATGGAAGGATATATGGCTGGGTTACGAAGAACCTGGATCTTTTAATATGTTAGGGATCTTTAATATGTTAGATCTTGGAGGCGCAACTAGGTCTTGTGGCACAAACTAGATCCGCTTTCTTCACAGCGTATACTTTATTGCCTACTATTGCTAACAATGTTGTAGTTGGATGGACCATCACAAGTGATGGATATGGTGGTAATACAAATATATAATTTGAAAATAATACATAATTTACTCACGGTACGCTTATATTATGATGGGACGCATACATATAATATTTTTGGGATGCATAAATGCTCATGGGACGGACGCATGTCCTAAAGTTAGAGCCAAACTTTTTCTAAATGTAATGTAAAAAATATTTTTTTAATTAATTTTACTTTAATAACACAGTCAGTAAAAGTTTCTTGTTTAAACATGTCCATAAATGATTTTGATATTGTTGTGCTAGAATTATTTTCTACTTCATTTGTTTCAGCCTTTAAATTATAAGGCACAAATTCAATTTCACAATAAAACAAAATAGAACCTTTTAAGAATATAATGTTTTTGAGAAAGTTTAAGTAATATATAACTAGGGATTCTGTTAGGTATGTGTGGATTATTAGAGATATGTAGGTCTTGGTTATTAGAGATATGTACATAGGTCTTGGTCATTCCGCCTTCACTATTATTGTATTTCCTATTCGGATAAAAATTGTGTTATTCTGTTAGTCATTAGGTAAGATGGCTACTTAGGAACAGGGATCTAGCTGAATCGATTCCTGAAAATCGGGAATTTATTTTCCGTGTTAACTAGATCCTTTCAACGCGATATAGGTTCAAAAAAATTCTTCTCAAATCACAGAAAATTAAAAAATCGGAGCTTAACATTGTTTTATGATTTTATTAAATACCGTCTGGATGAAGTAATTTCTGTATGTCCGAAATATGAAAATACTCAACTTTATTTTCCTCTTTACATAACAATTTTTTTCTAAATAAATTTAAATAATTTTAAATTTTATTTTTAGATATTTTAGTTATAATTCATGATAACTAAAGTTCTTAGGTCAGAAAAATTGAGAAATGGGTGCCTATGTAATTTAGGTTTTGAGACGCGATATAGGTTCAAAAAGATGTGAAAAAGTCCAAGATAGATCCAAATTTTGATAACTGAAAACTAATGCTTCCCAAAAAACTTTAGTTTTTATTTAGCTATACTAAATAGAGATCGGACCAAACAAATATTTAACGTCGAAAGATCAAATATTTGATCAAATCTTATTTGACTTTATTTGATCAAATATTTGTTTGATGTGGTAAAAAAAGTCAAATAATTCATCAAATATCAAATAATTTGAAAATTATTTGATTTTCCCAAAAATTCAATTTTTTGGTTTGATTTGATATTTGATTTTGCGATTTGTCCGATTTTTAATACTAAATATATATTCTTAAATACTTATATCTAGTGATTGGACTGTATCGTACTAGTACGGTAAAATTTTGGATTTCATCGGTATTTATCGTTATCTGTATTATACGGTAAACGATACGGTCCGATCAGTACAAAATTCCATCACTATTTATAAAAAAACCATTTAAAAAATTGCACTATCTTTAATAAAAACATACTTCAAACAAATATTTTCACGTCTTCCATTACGATCCAATGCATAAATATTAAATGTAGCATTTATTCTCTCATTATCTTTGCCTCCTTGATACAATAAGTAAATATATGTTCCTTTTATTTAAAATTAAGTAGGTATACTTTTTAACTAAAATAACCTTTAATTCCATTAAGACAATAATATGGGAAAATTCTTAATTCCCACGCAACAGAAGGATATTTTGGATTAAAAAACTTGCTGCCTGTTTAAATTAGTAATTAAAATATACCTAATTTAAATTAAATACCGTAAATGCTGAAATAATTACCCTGGGTAATTATTGTTTCGATCTCTCACTAAAAGGGGTAATTAATAGGACGGGGGTAATTATTTGAGAGAGGGTAATTATTTCAGCATTTACGGTATGTTTCTTTTATTTTCAAAAATGGAATATCTGCAGTAAAATGTACTATACTAAATTACAAATCTCAATCTTCAATTCTCTCCCTCGATTTTACATTTCACCACAAAAAGATTATTTTTTATTATCAACATACCGTATATGCTCTATTAATTACCCTCTCTCAAATAATTACCCCCGCTCTATTAATTACTCCCTCCAGCGAGAGATCGAAACAATAATTACCCTCTCTCGAATAATTACCCTCTCTAATAATTGCCCCCTCCTATTTTTCTATAAAAATTTTAAAAATATTTATTAAAAATCATTATAAATTTCAATAATGGAATATTTTAAAGATCAATATAAAAAAGATATGGAGAGATTAAAAGGATTTTGGGAAATAACGAGAAATTTATGTAGATATCCAGGGATTAAGAGAAGTTGATATAGGAAATGAAAAACTAAGTTACTTTAGAAGCCTTTATATATCCCAAGATAGAAATATTGCTGATATCTACCACTTTAGAGTACATTATATCGGAATATATTAATGGAATATAAATTATATTCCTTAACTAGGAATCATACAAATGTGTATTCATACCCATGGTGTCTTTATATATCCCAGGACGGAAGCATTGGTGTTATAGTACCATTTTGGGCTACATTTTTCGGAATATATTAAGAAATATGGATAATAATAGAAACTTGAACATTTATCGCCGCATTCGGTAATATATTGTGTAAATTCCTTTACACATGTTTATCAAAAACAAAAGCATACACAGGTCGAAACAATAATTGCCCTCTCTCAAATAATTACCCCCGCTCTATTAATTACTCCCTCCAGCGAGAGGTCGAAACAATAATTACCCAGGGTAATTATTAGAGCATATACGGTACCTAATTTTACAAAAATATTTTAAATACACTTACTTTTAAAATAAAAAGTATTATTTAAATGTTCTTTATGTTTTAGCAAATCATAAAATCTCAATTCAAATTTGTTTTTAACTATTCCTAACTAAAAATATATTTGTATAAATATCAAATAACAATTAAGATTTGGCGAATGATGTTATGGTCCACATCAGGGATGATCGAAATAAAATTTTTTCGTTTCGATCCCTGATCTACATTTACGGCCCATCGTTAATGTAGTTTTTAAAACATATTTTGGAGGCTTAAACATGGATTATGAATTTAAATTTTAAAGCCTTTTATTCTAGATTTTGTTACTTATTTTTTATCTCTAGGCCACAAATTTTGGGTCTCAAGTATCGGACTCTGTAAAATTTACCTTTCCTAGTTCAGGAATAATTATTTTATTGTTTGACATTTTTGGAGTATTTTGTTGATTATTATTATTTTTGCTATTAAAAATATCGTAGAGATAATTAATTAAAGTCTGAATCATATTTTTGATTAATTTTAAAGATTAGAACTTTAAATAGAATGGAATCTAAGATTTTTAAAATAATAATTTTTGTTTAATTTGGAAATGAAAAAGAAAAAATTCATAAAAATAACAGGGCGTCCAATCTAACTCTGAAATTTAACAATTCTTCCCATCATTCTTTTATATAGTAGGTACATAAATTGCTTGTATACTAATATGTACTTTTATGTAGGTATTAGAGATAATTTGCTTGGGTAATAAATTTAAAAATAAGCCTAAGGCGATAAAGGAAAATTAAACAAATCTCAACATGCCACCGAACAAAATTAAGTTTGTTCGGTTAATTTCAAAGATCACACCGCTCTTTTCTTCTCATGCCTACCATTCATTATAAAAATAAATGATAAAATTCAAAAAATTTCCGTCAGCAGGGGCGTGTAGATTTTTTTCGTTTCCTGAGATTAAAGCACCGAGACGCTCAAAAACCAAAGAAATTTTTCAATTCGAGAGCCGATCATCTCGAACATCACTAAATGAAAGAAGGAATGGGGGTATAAAAAATGGGGCGGCTAGCACAAAAGCACCTTTAAAAATCTTATAAAAAAATTTTTCACTAAAATTTAATTTTTCTACACAAATTAGTAAAAAAATTGTTTAAAATTTAAAAAATAATATTTTTTTAATTCTTATTTCCATAGTTCATTTTATTTTTCTTCTTCGCGTTCGCTATTTTGATTAAACTCCCAATAGCCGGAAGAATTTAATGAACTGAAAATTTTTAAAAATTTTCTTCGTCTAAAAAAAATTAATAAATTATTTTAAATCATTTTAATAAAAATTTCTGGTTAACCTCTATACAACGTACAAAGTCGCTTATATTGGGGTACGCAAGATAGAGGTTAAAAATTTTTTCAGAAATTTTTTTCTTCACTCTCTTTTACCTTTCCTTCTCCTCCCCCTCCAAATAAGCCACAAATCCATTTGCACTTTTTATCCATCTATGGACCATTTTGGCATTTAAACAGCCTCCATTGTGCAGAATTTTAGGTAATGGATTTTTTAAAATTATTGAATTTAACCAAAAAATTAAATCTTGTATTTCTGTAGGTAAGCGAGAAATTGGAATTACTCTGAAAATAAAAAAATAATAATTTTAAAATTAATTTTTAAATTTACACATAATTAGCATCAATACCAACAACATATCTTTTACGGGGAAATATAGCTGTACAGGCATGAAAATAGCTTTAAAAATAAAAATAAATAAAAATCAGAATTATTGGTTAATTCAAGTTTATTTTTCTAAAGTTCTAAAATCAGAATTAACCAGAATAAAAGAAAGTTGTAAAGAAATAAGTTGGAAAATCAAGTTTATTCATTAAAGTTTGAATATCAGAATTATTTTAATTCAAGTTTATTTTTTGTCAAGTTCTGAAATCAGAAAATCAGAATTTTCTGAAATGGAAAAAAGGTTGAAAAAAAGGTTGGAGTAAAAGTTGCAAAAACAACATCCCCGTTATTTTCGTGGTGCAGTCGGAAAGTTCTAGGTTTCGATGTCTATGGGGTAAAGGTTCGAACCCCATGCATGTAAAACAATTTTTATTTTAGAAGAAAAATAAAATAATAACATTATTTTAAATTAAAATTTTTTAAATTAATCCTTCACATTTTTTCGAATAAAAATAATAAAAAACATACACATCGACAACCCAATCAACTCTTGGAGAATTTGCTTTAGATGACAGATGATTTTTGGCTATTTCTTTATTTTTTAATATAAAATTATGTCCGTATTGTTCTTTAATATATTGTGATGATTTATTAAATGATTTCTCCATTTCATTAGGGATATGGTCTGGATTGGTTATTGGGGTACGGAAATAGCCTGGTTCTACTACAGCGACTTTAACTCCAAAAGGGGATAATTCTCGACTGAAAATGAAATATAATTCTCTTATTAAATTTTACTAATTCTGACCGTATTGTATCACAATATCCTTCCATTGCAAATTTAGAAACTGTATAGGGGCCATAATAAGGAAAGGCAATTCTTCCACATATACTCGAACAGAAAAGTATACGGCCTCTAAAAAATTTAATATTGAAAACCAAAGTATTAACTAGACGAAATTTTTTCTTATTTATAATGAGAGAGAGGTTAAAGTAAGCAGGCATAATTCTGCGAGCTCCTGGCAGTTATTGCTAAGAACTTTCGCCCACAATGTACAGCTAATCTACCGATTATTTAGCTTTTGGGACGATGCCTTCACCCCTTTTTTAAAAGATCCCTTGGCTAGTACCAATGGATCTCCTTCTTCCTTACATTATGTACGAATTTAAAAAATTTTTTTAATATTTGTATTTATTTTTGGGGAAACTCTTTTAAAAAATCAGAATTTTGTGTAAAATTACCCTTCTTTTGTTAGTTTTTTGACCATAACTTGGCGTATACTAAATCAAAAATTCTGAAATTTTTAGGAAAATTAGATAACAGTATTGAGTATATCTACACAAAATTTCACGATTTTAGGTAAACTCTAAGCTACAACAATTCTTTTTAACAAGAATTCTTTATAACTCCCAAAAATTAATTTAAAAATTAATTTTTTCAGAATTTCCATTAAAAAAATATTAACAAACTTTGCCAATTTAATATGTTCTTTAAATAATTTAGTTATTTGTATCAGCCCCAATAAATTAACTCTCAAAACATGTTCATAATCCTCCATAGCTAACCAATCATCTGCCCCAGCCCTTATAATTCCAGCATTATTTACTAAAGCATGTATTCCTGTGCCAGGAGGTAATTGATTTATTACTTGACGAAAAAATTTTTCAACGGAATCTGTTGAGGATAAATCGAGGGAATGGGCATGGACGAAACCAGAAAGGTGGGAAGTTGCTTGAACTACTTTTTGAACACCCTTTAAAAATTAAAGTTGTTAAAAATCAGAATTTATTTTTTAAAATCAGAATTAGAAATCAGAATATTTTGGTTGTAAGTCAGAAAAGAATCAGAAATTTTATCAGAATTTATTTTACGAAATTAGAAAATCAGAATAGTTTGCAAATCAGAATAAAATTAGAATTTTATTTTTTAAGATCAGAATTTAAAAATCAAAATATTGTTTCTAAAATCAGAATTCTTTTCTTTAAATCAGAATTAAAATTCTGAATATTTTTTAAATCAGAATTAAAAAATCAGAATAATTTAAAAGAATACAAACATTAGGGGAATTACAAGCTGCAAACACCGTCATTCCCTTTGAAGCACATTTAATTACAAATTGATGGCCAAAACCTGTTGTAGCACCTATTACTACTACTGCCTTTATATTTAAATTATTAATTAAACTATAATTTATTTTAACCTTTCCATGTAAATCCATTGGGAAAAGCTTTAAAAAAATAAAAAATTTTTAATAATTGGTGTACTTTTGGTTTATCTCCCCTCGTTTTATTTTTTCTCCTTTCTTTTTCCTTCCTCCAAAAAAGTACAAACGGGTCAAAGTGAATTTATGATGTAGGTACCATCTTTAGTAACTAGGTCCAATGTCAAGAATATTTTATGGGAGAGAGGGAGTTATGCGCACACAAGAGGTGGGCCGGAATTCCTATTTTCGACATCTCTGACTGTTCCGACCCACCTCTGGTGCACACATATAATACCAAATCATAGTTTCCAAAAAGCAGAGATGGGTACTTATTGGCATAGATCGCCATAATCCCCTTAACAGTGTGATCGATGTGTTTTTGATATAGGAAGGAGAAGAAAGAATAAAATTGATGGAGGGGAGATAACCAAGAGTACCATAATTAAAAATTAATTAATTAAAATTTACCCATTCAATTAATTGTTTAATTAATTCAAAAATTAAATAAAATCCACAAATTAAAATAAAAAACCAAAAAAACATTTTTAAAAAAATAAATTTAAAAATGAGGTATTTTTTGTTAAAAGTGAATTAAAAATTAATTTTTACAGTCCTTTTTTGATTTAAAAAAGGTGTTGAAAATATATTTAATTTTTAAGTAGCACTCTAAATTAAAAAAAAATTAATTTTATAGTACATTTAAATTAAAAAATTTAGGAAAAAAATATTTGTTTTTCCAAGTGTTTTTTAAAGTTAAAATTTTTAATTTTTAATGTTTTAAATTTAAAAAAAATAAAATCTTTTTTAAAAAGAAATGTTACAGTTGAGCTTAACTTAGGTTAAATTTTTGGAACTAAAAAAATTTTATAGTGAGGTTTAGATTAAATAGGAGGAGGGTATTGTCGTTTAGACTGTCCGGCTATCCAATGGACAACCAATTTTAACGTAAACGTTTATTAAATAGAGGTGTATAAAATATTGGGTATAATTACTAGGGTTGTTCCCAGACGTGGAGGAAAGGCCACGGAGAAAATTTTCGATGAGGTAGCGCCATGGGGGAGGACGGGACGGAAAACAACCTTACTTACTACACATATCTCCTCTAAACTGAAAAAGGGTATTTTATAATAAAGGACATCCTAAATTGGGGATGTATCGCTTAACTAGTTCCCTCACCCAATGATCTACCAATTATTAGAAAACGTCTATTAAATAGAGGTTTATCTTATATTAGGGCATTTTACAGAAGCGTCCGGCTGTTCTTTTAATTTTTAAATTTTTGTCAGTTAATTAAAGTGCACTATCACAATAATTAAAAATAAATTTTTTTAACATTTTTAAAATTATCAGAAAGAAAAGAGGATTACACTATTAAAAAATAATTGAAATAAATAAATATTTCTCTTAATTATTTACTTAAATAATTAATAAGAAACAATTAATACATAAAATTAAACAAATTTAAAAAATAAGACGATTATATTAAAAGTCAAATGTTGCACTTTATTTTAATATTTACCTACGTTGAAATAATTAAAAAAAATAAATTAAAATATTTCTTTAAAATTTTTTTAAACCTCAATAGAAAATCTTTTATACAATAAAATGACAATAAAGTTGAAAAGCGAAAGAGTATCGACAAAAGGTGATTTTTTAGACTTAGAGACATTTAAGTGAGACTAACATAAAGCTGAGTGTCAGATTAGGGGAGAGAGGACTACAAGAAAGAGTTCTGACTATTTTTATCAAATTATCCAACAAAAATACTTCCTTTTTTATAATTACAACTACTTTTGCTACATTCCTCTTCGGGTAAACACTCACTTTCTGGATTAGAAGAAGCTGCTCCCTGTGTCCCCAAATATTGTTGACAACCAAAGGATATTCCAGGGGAAGATGGATCTAACTTTACATTATTTATGTACATTGTATCGTGAAAATTGGAATTTAGACCTGAAAAAGGGGGGAAATTTTTAATTAAATTTACAAGAAAAAACCCGAGAATTTGGGGGATTAATTACGTTTATTTGTCAAGTGGGGGAGAAGGATTAAACATACCCTCTAATTATGCTTTCTATTCTGTGTACCCCTGGTTATATGATGTGATTTTTAGGTCGAAGGAGGGTATCTTTTAGTGTGATCAAAAATATATTTATTAATTGAGGAACCGGGCAGGCATCAAGAATGTGACCTCCTGGCAATTATTACTAGGCGCTTTACTCACCATGTACAGGTGCTCTACTGACTAAATATTGGGAAGGAGGGCTTTCACCTTTTCTTTTAATTTATCTTAAACTCTTGCCTAATAAAACTCCCTTCATCCTTACAATTTTAGAAATTTGAAATAAATTTTTACCAATTAAAGACAACCCTGGCCCTTTAAATTTCGAATTAGTCATTTCAACACGCCGTGTATGCTGAAAACAATACTCTCCACAAGACCGCCAAACTTTGCTAAAATGTTCAGCACAAAAATTTTGAATTATTGTTTTGCCTGCCCCCGCTTGGGTAAAAATCTTTAAAGAGAACATTTTTACTTCCAAATTTAAATTTAAAAGTTGCCTTGTCTAAAGCATTAATTACAGCTCCTCCATTTACTTGATAAATTTTTGGGGAACTGTCCTGACTATTTCCAAAATCTACTGCGTGGTAACATGTTTTTGTAAAGCTGAAAATTTGTTTTAAAAACAAGAGAAAATGGAGAATTTTAAGGAGTAAGGGCAACGCTGAGGAGAGGATAAGAGTGAAACATTGCCTGGTTTTTGGTCGTGGGGAACTTTATCTGAAGTTTGAAACCACCTTTAGAATGTGTCCCCTCTTGAAGAATAAATAGACTCCCCGAATTGTAAATTTACAGTATATCAAGTCTTCAATTTCAGATGGTTTTCTAGTCAAATTTCTCTCCAACTTCCTTTCACAATATTTTATTTAATTTTGGTTCCAAAAATATTTGAACATCAATAAAATAATTTATAAAAAAACTAACAAAACATTAGTTAATGTGCAACTTCCTTCACACCAAATACCCTTTGCCGGGTCATCTATAATTAAATTACTTATAGAGCCCCCATCCTCAATCTGTAAAATATTTTGCCCGTCAACAGCACCTTTAATATCACAACTTTTGCGCATATTGGGAGCTGCAGTAATTAAAGCATATTCAAAATCGACATGTCCTTTGATTGGTCTTTAAAAAAATTTTTTTAATCCAGATTATATCTATAATAATTTTCTTAAAATTATAGTTGAACCTCTTTTTTATAAACACTCCAAAATTAGGTACTACTCAGTAGAGTTAGAATCCGGACCGGATCCGGTGATCCGGAATCCGGGCATTTTGATAGAATTCGGATTTTCCGGAGTTTTAGGATTTCGATCCGGAAAGTACCGTCCGGATGAGAAAATTTAAAATCCGGAAACCGGATCCGGCATTTTCCAAACTTTTAACTCTAGTATTCAATTAAGTTACTTTTGTGGACTTTGGTTGCTAACTGGGTGGGGGAGCTGCCTAAATTACACCTTCTATTTAACATAAACTCATGATAAGATACCCTCTATTTAATATACACCTCATTATAGGGTACCACACTCATTATAAATATCCATTATATAACACACCTCTGCTTATAATATACCTCCCTATTTAACCTCATTATTGGATACATTCCCTAGAGGTTTAATTGTATTAATTCTAAAAAGTATTTACAGTGTTTCTGTAAATGGAGGAGGTGTACTTTTATGTTGAGGGAATTGACAAAAATTATTTTGAGCATAAATTTGAAGAGGAAAAATAATAATTTGAAAAATTAAATAAAAATTAAAAGAAGAAAATTTAGGGGTTTTCATTTTTTTGTGTGGGGAATTTTTTGAAAAAAATTTTTTTGAGATTTAATTGAATTTTTTAACTTGAACCCCCAATTCCTCTTTATTTTATACAACATTTAAAACAAACTTCCAAACATTTAAACAAATAAAGTATTTTTTAAATTTAAATAAATTTATCCATTTAATTTTTAATTCATTAATTAATTAAATTTTTGAGGAAAATTTTTAAATTAAACAAAAATTGTCTGAATTTTTGGAAACATTCTTTTTTCAATTAATAAATTGTGAACTAATTTTTGATGTTTAAAAATTGTAGTTTGAAAAAATTATTTTTTTTTTATTTTATTAGAAGATGCCAACTAGATTTAAAAAAAATTTTTTTATTTTTTAAAAATTTTCTTAAAAATTCTAATGCATCGAAACAATCGGAGTCATTGCAACTATATATAGACCATGGAACTAACCGACAAAAAAAACAAATATCCCGATTTTCGGGAATCGGGGTTCCCTGCTATAGAAGCACAATAATTATTTTCCTGAGGAAGACTTATTTAGGGAGCTTTTAGGTACATTCGATGTAATTTCTAGAAAATTTTCTGCTGGAAAGAGTGAGAGATCCCTTAGACGAGATTCCCCCTCTCTTCCTTTTAATTTAATTAATCACAAAGATTTTAAATTTATTTGAATGCTTTTTGTTTTAAAAAAATTAATTTTCCCCTTCTTTTTTTTAATTAAATGTGACACACCAGGGAATTCATTCAATCTCTGTTTTCATCTTATTTAGAAAAAATTTTTTTGTGAGAAACTAAAAAATAGGGCTCAAACACATTAAAAACAATTTTTAAATGCATTGTGCTGCTTGTTATCAATTGATAACTGATAAACAATTTTTGGTGGCATTGGGGTTGAATTGGCACGAATTTTGTTTGAGGGTTTGTAAAAAAGATTTTTGGGTTCTTTTATTAGAAAACTTTTTTTAAATACACTCTGAACTAGGGTTGTTGGTGACCGGTTTATTTTTCCCTGTGGCAGCGCAAAAGCTCTTATTGTTCTCCATTTGACACGCCACCGGGCAGAATAAACCGGTCGCCAACAACCTTAGTCTGAACTCAGTATAGGCTAACATCTGGGACCGAAAGAAATTTTATCTTACAATAAGGTGTATTTAATATTTGGGGGTAAAGCCTTAGACTGCTCCCCCAACCACCTCCACACCCAATCAAATTTAACTCTTAAATTGAGGACAATTTCTGGTGATGTGATATTTATAAAGATGTCTCTTTCAGTGTGCCTGCTGTACCTGCCAACTAACCGACTCTGGTGATCGCTTCTATTTGCGCTATGGACTACTTTTGTGTGCTACAGATTGTAATAATTATGAGGGTTTAAAATGCTGTTGAGGTGTAGTACGGAGTTGGGATGGATTATCCTAAACTTGACTCGAGACCCCCAAAACACGACTTGAAAAAAAATATATCTCGCCCCGTCCAGAGGGTTGGCATATCCTAGGAAATCTCCAGATAACTGGATCCGAAATCCAAACCGAAAATATCCGGATCCATTAAACCTTGTCCAAACCCTGTTGTAGAACTTGCGTGAGAAGAGACCTCGATACTCACATACACTATATGTACTCTTTCTTTTCCTTCTCAGATGTGCGCATCTTTGGACGTTCCGGTCATTGCTGTCTTTGTTCCGAAACTATTAAACCTGCCGATTGGATAATGGTTATAGACAAAGGAAAGCCGCTATTTTCACATCTAGACTGTTTTGCTTGTTGGAAATGTGGATATAGGTACCTAAATAGTTTTTTGGATTTCTATTGGGGTTTTATTAAAACAAGGAAAGTACACAGTCAAACCTATGATGCACCTTTCAAGTGGGAATCGTACCTCATAATGAAAGTTAACTATACATCAAATTGGGGGTATCGTTTAGGCAGAATCTACCCTGTCGTCTCTTAAATAGAGGTTTACCCAATATTGGGTGCTCATTATAGAGAGGTTTTCGAAATTATTTTTCAAATAATTTTCAAAGATTTTGTGTCGGCGAACCATATCATCTTGAAAATGGGCTTGTTGTCTGTAATTTTGATTTCAAAAAAGTGAACTAAATTTTGATTATAGCCCTAGAGAGAGCTAAAGAAAATCACACACCAGTTAATTACCAATCCACTATCAATCTCTACTAAATACAGCAGACCTCAATTTACATAAACCCTTTTAGGAACAGTTCATTTATTGCTTTGTTACCATAGAAACAATTTTAAAAGAAAAAGACTTTTTTTGCTATTTTTAATGTTCACTAGACGATAAAATAAATTCTTTTTAATTCCATAGAAAAATCAAAAAAAGTTTTCCCAGAAAATTCTTTTTATTTATAAATAAATTTATTTAAATGGAAGATTTAAATAATAAATATAAGGAATATGAAGAAGAATTTAATAATGCTGGAGATGAAGACAATTCTTCCATTGAAGAAAAGTATTTATTAATTAATGAATTACCCGATTGGCAATTAATTGGTGAGTGCTGATTTGATTAAATTAATGAGAAAATAAAATTAAAAAAATATTTGTTAAGGCTTTTTGCCTTCTTTCCTCTATTAAAGGTGTTAGTAGTTGGATTATTTATAGCTTAAAGAAAAGACAATAAGGCTTGCCCCATCATCCTCTTCCTTTGCCGTCCCCGAAAATTTTCCTAAAGATTCCCTCCCCATTTTCCCCGTCAAGGAAAAGCTCCTCAACTTTTGGGAGATCAAAAGAGAAAATTTAGTGAATAAAGGAAGAGGAGGAGAGAAACGACACATTCCGTTGTCGTTTCAAAAAGAATTTTATTAAAAACCAAATTAATTTAAACAAAAATTATTTTTAGATGAAATAAGTATTAAATTATTAGAACAAGGCATTGGAATATTTGAAACATTACAACAAGCACTTCCCTCTGTTGTATTAGCACAGATTAACAAAGTAATTTTAGGTAATTAACTTTACAGTAATTATGACAAAATGTCAGGTTTTACCACATTTACATTTTGTCGTGTGACATTTTTTCAAATAAAAAATTATTGGCATTTTGTCGTTGGACGATTTGTCAAATTTTACCCTTGATGACCTTTTGTCAAATTGACATTTTGAAACTTCCCGCGGAAGTCAATTTATTTAAAAATAATTTTAGATGAAGAAAAAACAAAAAATGAAGAACAAAATAACCAGAATGTCTGTACATCTTCACAAATATTAAAATTATTTCGTCTTGCCCAATTCCAGATAGAATATTTACTAAAAAGTCAGCAAGAGATGGTTGTTAAAGTTGAAAAAATGGAAAAATTGGCTAAAAGATATAAAAAAGAAAATAAAATAATTAAAGAACAATTTTGTTATGGACCTAATAATAATGAAAATGAAGTTGAAGAAAATGAAAAGAAAAATAAGAAAAATATTGAAGAATGTAGTCATTGGAAGAGAGAATTGTTTAGGGTTAATTTAATTAAATTTAAATTATACCCTTTATATTTTCTGAGAGATTTACTTAAATATTCACAGAGCCTTTTGAAGGAAGAGAAGGTTTATAAAGATAGCTTTCTCTCTTCCTTTCTACCTTAGATAAAGTGAATTCCTCATATCCCTTTCTACCTTCAAAGTAAATGACTCAATATTATGGAATTCTCAAGGAGTGACCGGAAAGACCTCGAGCCTTCGAGGTTCTGGTCGGAGTTTTTGCCAAAAAATAGTCGGGGTTTCGGAGGTCGGGTCGGGGTGTTGCCAAGAATTTGTCGAATTTCGGGGGACGGTGTTCTGCAGGGGCTACCCTGCTTTTAACCAAATAAAAAAAATATTTAATTTCTTTTTTCAATTTTCACAGTGTAATGAATGTAATAAATTATTTTTACATTCAAATTTTTTATTTGAACATATTCAACGTAAACATAACAATAATCACAACAACATTAATTTAAATAATTTAAATCCAAATAGTAAAGCTATTAAAATTCTTGGAGTGAAAAATAATGATTTTATATTAGACAATAATGAAGAATTAATTAATAATAATAAATTAAATAATATAAAGAGACAAAGAAGAGGACATTCAGAAAGGTATTTTTTTAATTTTTCAAAAAAAAATATTTTTTTGGGATGAAATGTCCATTTTTGAAAGTTACTTATGTATAATAAAAAATTCGTTCCTCCTCAATCTCTAATTCCGCTCACAAAGACAGTACAGACGCGGTAATTGAAGTTACCTAGAAGGGATAATTGAAAGATCCGGAAATGTTGGATGTGTACATATTAGGTGTGCCATTTCGCCTTCAGTCAAAATTCAGCCTTTTCTGAACTTTCGCATTTTAAAATCAGTTTCGGCACATCCCTGATGTGTATGTTAGGTTGTGTCAAGATTGAGTTGGGTAGACACTCAAAATATCCTAGGGGTAACTTAGAGATTGTGCTATACACAAAGGTGGGATAAAAAAGAGAAGATATTGGAATAAGACAAAGAATGGGATATGTAAAAGGGGTTTAAAAATAAATCTAAAACAGATCGTGGAGAAGTTTACAAAGAAAAAACACTCAAAAACAACAAAACAACACAAACAATCAATCATTAATAAATTCACAAAAACAAAAAACATCTTCATTTTATTATTATCCAAGTAGTGAAAGAGCATCTTCTGTTAGTGAAGAAATTATTGAAGAAAAAAATAAAAATGTAGGAGAGGAAAGTACAAATAGAACAATAATAATAAGTGAAAATGAAGAATAAATTAATTTTTAATTAAAATTATTTTCAAAAAATACTGATAAAAATTAAAATGTGTTCTGAACTCCCAACGATTTTAGGCGACACTTCTCTCCCCGTTCGGGGGGGCCCTCAGAATGGGGGGGCCCTCAGAATACCCTTAAAAAAATATTTCTCTACAGTGAAATGAGTGGTCGAGTGGGTTAGATTTAAGTTTTTTTATTAATAAGAGGCAAGGTTCGAATCCAACTGTCGTAAAAAAAATTTTCTTTCAAAAAAATAAATTGCTATATTCTTTTTCTTTTACTATCCAATTTTTGTGTTTAAAATATTTTTTTTACAAAAGAAAAGAGGGGAAACAGGTTTATTTTCTCTTTAAATAACACCTTTTCTTAACGATTATTTCTCTATCTTTTTTTTCCTAAACAATTTCCCAAAAAAAAATAATTTTAAAAAATGTCAGAAACCAAATTAGAAATTATTGTAAATTATTTTTGGATATTTTTTGGAGAAATGTATCAGGTTAAATAATTGGAATTGGTACTTCTGCCGTTTGAGGAGACCGCCGTTCTCTAACGATTATGAGACTAATTTTGGCAACAAATTTCAATATCAAGTAGTAAAAAATTAATTTTAATTGAAGAAAAGAGCACATAATGGTCAGAGAACTGCTGCCCCTTTAAACGGCAGAAGTGCCAAATAATTTAATTTTTTAAAAATAATTTTTAAAATTATTTTTAAATAGCTTTGGGTAACATTAATGTTTACAAACATTTTTTATATTTTGTTAAAAGATTGGTTGCTAGAGACAATTTTTAATTAATTAAAATTTCTGGAATTGGTAGAAAGGAACGACGCCTAATTTAAAAAAGAATATATATTTTTTAATTTTTTTTAAAATATTTTAGAATAAATAACAAAAAAATTATTTTACCGAACTTTTAAAAGATATTTCCAAATTAAAAAAATTATTTAAATAATCTTCTAATTTTCTTCTGTTGTAGACTGAACTAGGGCTTTTTTCAAGCCTAAAACCCCTAAAAAACAGGTTTCGCCAACAATACTAAAATAAAGGACTACAAAATTCAAAAAACCCTTCCTTGGAACCCTCTGTCCTTCTAGACCCAAAATTTTTTAAATTAATTTATAATTATATTTTTAATTCCAATAGGAATTAAAAATTTATTACTCCTTATTAGAATTTTTCTCTAAAAATTTTCTCAACAATTTAAAAAAATATTCTTTGATCAAAAAATAATTTTAAAACACCTCAAAAACCAGAAAAACAACAAAAATTTATTAAATTAATTAATCGGTCGAATTTTTATTTTACCTCCTCCAATAGTTGATCTTTCCGCATTTATAGCCTTCCTTTGTTCTCTAAAAGCCAATTTATTTGCTTTTTTTTCTTGACGGCGATCACGACGTTCTTCCTTTATTGCCTTAAAAAATTTTTTTAAATAAAATTTTTAAAAAATTTGAAGAAAAACCTGTTTTCTCAGCCTTCTTTCTTCACAAGATTCCCCTTTAGGTCGAAATGTACTAGCTGTAGAGACATAAGAACGAACACTTTTAACATCATCTCTACCATCAACTTCCATTTCTGACTGAAAAATAAATTTTTTAGATCGTTCTACGGAAATAGTTGAAACCAAGGATAGCGCCTATCCGATTCCAGGAAATAGGAATTTTGTTTCTGTCGGTGTGAGACGCTATCCCTGGTGTGAGACGTAAAAAATTAATCCAAAAATGATTCAGAATTTTAAGATCTCAACTCAAGGATAAAAAAGATGGTTACTCCCCTCCGCCCAAAGTTCATAAAAATAAAAACAAAATTAACCTCATTCAAGGAATGTTTTGACTTCCTTCCAATTGAAGCTGTTTCACGAATCTCGGTCGGTTGATTGAATTGCTAAAGAACAAAGAATAAGAGTAATTTCATATTTTAAAAAAATGCCCTTTTAGTGTGATGTACAACGAACTAATACAAGTCAGAAATGGGTACGGGTTAGTTCCAAGAAACAACCGAAAAGTCAGTCAGCTTACTAAACTTCAACATTCCCGCCCCGACTTCGTAAAAATAAATCCTAATTTCTATTTTTATTCAATACCTGAACATTTTCCTTCTTGCTCCCAAAGCCAACAACGCTCATTTGCAATTTTGTTCAGTTTAAAAAAATTAAAATAATTTAAAATGGGTATTTCAACTCATAAAATACTTAAAGTCAAACAAGAACTTTTTTAAACTTTAAAAAAGGAGAATATTTTTTATCAAAAAGCAACAAATAAAATAGAGATCGGACCAAGACGAGATCTCGAGCGAAAATACCGGTTATGAAGATAGATTTTTTAAAGATATCGATCTCAATTCTCGTACGACTCTCCCAATCCGGTCTCTAAAACAAACAACCAATAATTATTTTTATTCTAAAGTCACTCAAAAAATCATCTTGTGTGGATACATCCCCTTAGCCAAATGAAAGCGAGAGCCAATATACCCAAAAAGATATTTCTTCTCAGGATGAGCACGAATAGCCTCCAAAACACCCGCATCAACGAATTTTTGATCAGATTTACGCTGTTGTGTCACCTCATACTCCTGGAAAAATAAATAAAAAACTACCAGGAAAACTTAAAAAACCTGTTTAGCACCACCAGCAAAAATCTCCCCCTTTGATTTGTCGGCCAATTTCCCACTCTTTCGTTTGAAGTAAGCATCATCAACGTGAACGGGAACCTCCACCTTGCCAATGTCAATTTTAGTACTGGTAGCAATAACGAAGGATTGTGAAATACGGCGAAGTGGGCAAGAATTAAGCTTAAGAGGTCCTAAAATTTTACAAAAGATAAAGTGAATAAATTTAAGTATCTTTGCCCTTTAATCTCAACTTGGATATAAAGTTGAAAACATGCGAGATAAGGACGCCATCCAAAATAAAAAACTAAAGACTCAAAAACGAAAAACAAAGAAAACGACCGCCCTATAAACTTAAATACAGAAAAATCAAAGACGGAATTTAACCGAGATGGGGAACTGTTTTGTGACCCAGATAAATTAAAAAATATACCAGTAACAAGCAAAAGCCCCGACTTTTCCAATTGTTTTAAGAAGACAACACGTTTCCCACGATGACGACCAACGAGAATAATTAAAACAGTCCCAGGAGTAATTGATTTACGAAGCGAAACCTTTTTTGCAGCTTTTGTCATTTTCACCATTTTTATTATTTTGATAATAAATCTTAAAATAAGGGAAAATTTAAATTAATGTTAAAAGGAGAAAAAATAAGCAAAAGACTGAAAATCGTAGATAGTCGTAATGAATGGAGGGCATTTTTGCGGACATGTAGTTTCTTTTAGCGGACAGGGTACATCCCAAGTAGGCGCGCGGCCAAGTAGGCGAAAAGCCATAACTTGCTTCAAAATGAACTAAAGAGATTGGTACCGGCTTTACATTAAGCCTACTTGGACACGTGCCTACTTGGGCGTGTCCTTAGCGGACAAATTACGAAAAATAAAATGTTTTCATTCGAAATATCAATGAATTTAATCTAACGGTACAAAAAATTACAAATTTGGAACCAATATAATTATAGCTCGACGTAAAAGAAATTTATGTCTGAAAAACTTTGCTTACTAGCGATCCTAATCTTTATCTCGCCAAAAAACTAAATGCCTTAATAGAAAATGAAGGAGGGATTAAAAGTCATTTACTATAAAAATGCCAAAGGAGTAAATATTCAAATCCCTAAAGATTTCCTTGTAGTAATCACGAACCCCCGTTCTAGTAAACCAAAACTGGGTAACTCAGTTTTTGTCAAATTTAAATTTGAAACAAAATCTAAACTACTCGATTCCCATACAAACATCAAATTAACTTAATCCTGTTACAAAGGAGCTTACGCTATTATATATTGGAATGTTGTTATAAAATAAAATGGGTAAAAATATTTAAGTAATTTGTATTGTATCTAACAATAATGTTTCAAACAAATCTTGAATTTTAACAAAAAAGCATAACACATTTACCAATTAACAAATAAACAACTTAATAGAGCCCGGAACTTTGTAGCGCACCTTAATACCGAAAAATACCGAAAAATAACCCAAACACCCATATAATAAATACCGAAAAATACCGTAGAAAGTAGATTACCGTCCGGGCTCTAACTTAAATATTTTTCAAATAAAGTCCATTAAAAATTCATCTTGTGTGGATACATCCCTTTAGCCAAGTGGAAACGTGAACCAAGATAACCAAAAAGATATTTCTTCTCAGGATGAGCACGGATAGCGTCCAAAACACCAGCATCAACAGCTTTCTGATCCGTTTTTCGTTGCTCGGTAACCTCGTACTTCTAGAAAAATAAATCAGAAAATGTCAGAATAACGATAAAAAACCTGTTTAGCACCATCAGCAAAAATACCACCCTTGGATTTGTCAGCCACCTTGCCACTCTTTCGTTTGAAGTAAGCATCATCAACGTGAACGGGAACCTCCACTTTGCCAATGTCAATTTTGGTACTGGTAGCAATAACAAAAGATTGTGAAATACGGCGAAGTGGACAAGCATTCAATTTAAGTGGGCCTAAAATTTAATAAGATAAGCAAAAAAAGTGAAACTATTAATATCAGATTGGATGTCAAGAAAAACTTGGGAAAAAGATAGCCAAAAGGGACCCAGAAAGAAAACACGAAGAAAAAAGGTGCCGCCCTATAAACTTAGATTTAAATATTTAAAATGGAATCCAACTAAATGAGGAATTGTCAGCCTTTAGACCCAAAAATAAAGTAAATTAAAAATCAGTATACCAGTAACAAGCAAAAGCCCCGACTTTTCCAATTGTTTTAAGAAGACAACACGTTTCCCACGATGACGACCAACGAGAATAATTAAAACAGTCCCCGGAGTAATTGATTTACGAAGCGGAACCTTTTTTGTTTTGCGTTTGTTGCGTTTAAGAAGTTGAGGAACTTGAGGAAGAAGTTTAGGCTTAAAAAGAAATTTAATTATTTGAAATAAACTTTTAAAGCAATTACTGGCTTTTGGACAAGAATCTTCCTTTCTCCTCCATTTTTGTCTCCTCCAATTTTCTTAACAATGAATTTCTCCTTTGCCTCAACTTTTTTTTCTTGTTTCTGATACGGTTTTTTAAGCTTCTCCCAAAGTCCGCGTTTGTGGAACATTCGAGCTTTTGAGAAACGAAGAACGCCTGGTGCAATTTCGTAATTACGAGGAAGTTTTGGTGTTGGTTTTTTTGAAGACATTTTTAAGTTTTTTATCTAGAAAAATGAGGAAGCATACAAAGGAAATTAAAAATAAAATAAAAAATAATGAAGATAAGTAAGTGTATGTAAAAAAACTCGAAGTGCCAATCAATGTTTCTAGTTGACAAACATTTTAAACCCAAAAAAGCTAGTTTAAAGGAAAGTCTAGATCTTTTCCTGCTCGTAGGACTCCTGCTCGTAGGACTCCCCAAATCGCTTGTCAAACTCTATAAGCTACAAAACTCCGGATAAGCTAAATCCGAATCCTACCTTTCATTGGAAGAAAAAAAGATTTCGTTGATCCAAATCTGGCTTGTACTCACTAGACTCAACTGTTCCTTTTTAAAAATCAAAATGCCACAAGTTTTTACTAACTTCTGCCGGAAATTTAAATTTTCTTCCTCGCTTCTATTTTTAAATCTCTTCCGATTTTTCTACAATTTTCGGTTGACTTTACCTTAATTCTTATATTTTAGACTTCTGAAATACAAAAAAATGGCAGTAGATTTACAGCAAACACAACAAAACAACTTAATGCCACAACAAGGCAAACAATATCATCCTGTGCAATATTGTCTTTTTTATGACTTTTTTAGTTAATTTTTAATTTTCTTTTTAAATTTTGTATTATTTTCTAGCTGTCTTTGCCAAAGGCCAGTCAATTATTCAAAATATACAAAGTGGATCTGTTCGGCTTGAAGGGTTTATTTTTTTTAATTTTTAGTTTAATTGGGAACTATTAATTTTAAGGCACTCATTTTCATTTTTTTCTTATTCTCCCACAAGGCTAGTTTTTCCTACTTAATTCCCAACAAAACAGTGTTATCCTTAACGCTCTTGTATGGTTCTATTCAGCTGGCAGAGGCGAATCGAACCATGCAAGGTCGTCCGTCCTTTATTCGTTAATTTTTAACGGCACATTGGGCCCGCTGTACGTTGTCCTACTCTTCGTGCTGGGACTAGCGAACTAGTTTTTTATTTTCTTTTCACCCCCACCCTTATTTTTTAAAAAATTCCCTGTCCCCAATAAAAATTCCTTTGTATTTTTTAGAGCTCTACTTCTAAGCAAACGTTATAAAGCAGCATTAAAAAGGGCAATAAAAATGTTGGAGCAATCTGATATTTTTGTCGATTCTTCACAGACAGATGTTCTTCAACTTGGAGAGGAGCTTTGTTCTGTTAATCTTATTTGGTCATTAATTGAGGCCGTTTCTATTAGACCTTCAAGTATTTTTTATTAAAATTTTCTTTTTTTTTAAATTCTCCCCTAACATATTATATTTTGTTGAGATAGTGAAGAAATGTATTTACTATCCAAAACTGGGGAACCTTTATTTTTAAGAGCTCTTTTCAATGTTTTTTAAGAGTGCGGTTTCTGAGATATTACTCGATTTTTTAACAATTGTTTGTTGACTTCCAATGATTTCTCAACATATTATTCTTTATTTTTAACCCAAATTCTAATCAATTATTCACCTCAATATTTTTAAGATAATCTAATTTCTATCGATTTACTTGAATGGGCGCGTGAATGCTTTCCTTCGACCCAGTCAGTTGTTCCAAGCTCGCAAGAAGGCCGCCCTCATGAGACGAGTTTTTTGAGTTCAATAATGGAGTCTTTAATGCAGCAAGAAAAGCCCGAACTTCATGACTCTTATTGGAATGCTGTAAAAAATTTTTAAAAATTTTTTGAAAATTTTAAAAAATTTCTTTAGGTAATTAGACAAGCAATTGTAGCAGATTTTGAAACAGTCGCAACACTATTACAATTCCATTCTGAATATAAAACTAATGAGCATATAAGGAAAATGGTTAAAATATTGAATGCTGCAAATGATGCTCTTTTTAAACATGACAGAACAAATTGTGAAGAATTTTTATCTTTAATTAAGGTTTGTGGAAAATTTACTCTTGATTTTAATTTAGAATTTTATCGGTTTTCTTGGTTGAGTGGTTAGGGTGTTTGATTGTCTGTTGAACTAGGCGGGGTTCGAGTTCTTTTGAGTTTCTGTGTTTCTTATTTCTTTTTAATTATTTTATTGAGAATCTTTGGATTTTTTACCATTTTAATTTTAGAAAATTCGTGATTTCACTTCTCAAAATCAACTCGGCCGTCTTAACGATAATTTGGCAGTTATTTGTTCTTTGGTTATTGGAGATAAAGGAACTTTTAGAAAGTATTTTGACATTTTCCGTCCAAGTTGGTTTGAAGTACTTCCTGCTTTTCTTTTATTTTTCTATCCATCTGTGGATGATGAACAGCTGCCTAGAGTTATTGAGGTTTGCTTAGAAAATAATTTTTTAAATAATTACCCCGGAAAATCTTTTCAAGAACCTCCACCCCTACGAATCATTTGGTCACTAATAATAACATATTTTGTGACCTTATTTTTGAAAATTCTTGAGTTCTCATTATTTCCTTTACAGGATTTTCATGTTAATTTTTTCCAAATTTTCCCTTTTCCTTAGTATTTATTTTCCCATTTCCCTTTACAGGCCAGTAACTAGTATTTTCCCCCTCCTCTTACATTAGTTATGGGCCTGTCCCTTACAAATTAGTCTCTTTTCATTTTTTCTGGTCCAACAATGACATCAGCCTTATAAGCTCTTCTTCCTTTCCCAATCCTTTTTTAAGCCTTTGGATTTAATTAAAAACCTCTTTTTTCGATTTTTCATCATTTTGAATCTTTATTAACACTTTTTTTTCTTTTTCAGCGTTTATTTGAATTACTTGGACTAGCTCGACACCAACTTTCAAAAATTGAACAAACAGTTTTGGCCATATTAGAATTAGATTTAATTCGTGCATTAAAAATAATTTGTTCTGCTGGACCTTCACTTTGTTGGTTTGCTGTTCATTTAGTTGATTTACTTCATTTTCATGACCCTAATTATTTAAACCCTGAAGCTTCAAATATTTCTTCTTTTCAATTAAAATTTATTTTTCAAGATGAGGTTTGTTTAAATTAATTTTTAGTTTGGTACCTTTTTTAGTCTTTGAAAATTTAAATGTTGGGAATTTAAAAATTAATTTATTCCTTTCTACTTTTTTTTTAAGTTGGTGACCATTCCTTAAACATATTTAATATATTTTTATTTCCTGTGAAGACCATAACAAAAATTCATTTTCAAGATTTTCGAACTCTGAGACCTATTAGCATTCGAATATATCTATGGTGTTACACGTTATGTTAAACTTAAGATAAAAAATTAAGGTTTTTGGGCAAGAATATCTTTTAAATTTTCTGCTCAAAATTCATAGATTTAAGTTTATAGATACAATTCAAAGAAAAAAATTTTTTGTGAAATTAAAATTTAATTTTAAAAAATTTTGGATCTAAAAATTAAATTTATTTTTAAATTAAAAAATGATAATTTTTTTTAATTTTTTAGTCAGACAAAGAAAAGGAAAATTTAGACTTACGTTCTCGTTTACTTGTAGAATATTGTCAATTACTTTTTCAAAATGACCAATTATGGGAAATTGGAGCAGATTATTTAATTGCTAGTAATTTAAAAAATTGTAATGAAATGTTAGAAAAAATTATTGGGCAATTTAATTGGTTTGGGAATGTTTCTATAGCTGAAAAAATTTTGATAATATGTGAAAAATATGAATTGTGGAATGCAAGGGAAGATATTTTGAAGGCAATAACTATGAAGTAAGTATCTTTTTGGGGGAAGTAAATTTTTTTAATATTCTAGACTAGGTGGTGGGGAATCTAATTGAGATT
Source organism: Meloidogyne luci (assembly GCA_902706615.1). Taxonomy (NCBI): domain Eukaryota; kingdom Metazoa; phylum Nematoda; class Chromadorea; order Rhabditida; family Meloidogynidae; genus Meloidogyne; species Meloidogyne luci. The sequence continues at coordinate 2,706,205 of CACSLI010000091.1, read as the reverse complement.
TTTTAATTTCGAATATCTGAAAATTTTGTTGAATCCGTCAATCTAAACCAGGTTGGACAGGCAACCTAGATTCATACAGGTTGCCATTGGTTTTTTTCGAAACGCTAAAATACTTTTGTTAGTAGATACTAGGGTTGTTGGCGACCGGTTTTAAAACCGGAATTTTTGAAATTTTTTGTCAAAAATTAACCGTTTTTAGAAAATTTCAAAAACCGAAAACCGGAAATTTGTGAAAATGAGTGATTTTATTTAAAATTCCCCCAAAAATAAACCGGTATTTGCCTAAAACTCAAAACCGAAAACCGGGTTTCCAAAATTTAGATTAACCGAAAACCGGGGGTACCGGTTAATAACCGGTCGCCAACAACCCTAGTAGATACCTATCGTGAGGGTCATACTAGAATATAGTTCGATATCTTGAAAAATCGTTTCAATTTTTGCCCGAAACTTCGTCTTGGTCCATCTCTAACCGTTATTGCCAATTTCCGAGTTTTATCCAGCACTAGTCTTTTCTAATTTTTCTTTAAAAATTTAAAGATATTGTCATTTAAATGAATGGTCTACAGCACTTAATTGGGCTCTTCGTATGCAAAATCGAAATTCTTTATCTGCCCATGTTGCTAAGCGAATACTTCAAGGAGCCATTCCTTCCTCTAAAATTGGTCAAATGCGGATATTTGAATCTATGGCTGACCAATTTGTTGATTGTTCTGAACTTGTTTTGCTTTACAAATTTTATACTTTTAAAAGACGTTTATGTGAAGGAAATTTACGTCAAGCTATTCAATTATTACACGAATTATTTATTGATAATTCTTCTCCAATTGAATTTCATGTAACTTTGGCTGAAGAAACTGCTCGTTTATTAAATGCTTTTCAACAGGAATTACTTTCGACTGAACCTTTTGATCCAGCTACTGTGAGAAATTTTTTTTTATATATTTTAGAGAATGGTGATTTGGGGACCGATTGTAATCTCAAAAGTATTGGTTCCTGATAGCTGATTATGAGATATTTTAACGTTATATAATTTTGCCCAGATATCTAGTTTATCTTTGTGGGTTTACTAAGAAGAAATCTTGATTTTCTCCATATAGCTTAAATTTTGTGTATGTGCCAGAGGTTTAGCCGATATAAAAAATAAATTCTCAATTTCGTGTAAGCGGGTTGACTAGCCCTTGTAGGTACATTTGTATCTACAAGGAATACAAATGTATGTCCGACTATATTATTTCTTAAATTTTTCAGAGAATTACTGGATTAGATAAAGAATCAATTCAAGATATGTTTAGAGCTTTAAGTATGTTTCAACTTCAACAAAATTTATTAGAAAGTGCTTCTATTGGTGAAAAAGAATCACAACAACAATCATCAAAACAACAAAAATCTTCTTCTTTACTTTTTTCTGACTCATCATTACCTTCTTTAGAAGTTTATAAAAAATTGGAAGATTTAATACAAACACTTAGACCTATGTTGGCAGAATTATTAGCTTTAAGTTGCTTGACTTGAGAATTTTAAAGAAATGAGGAAATGATTTTTTTGACATTATATTAGAAGAGTATTGGAGATCTCTCTCTGTTTTCTTTTTAATATTTAATTTTGCTGATTTGTTGTAATTTATTTTATTATAAAATTAATTGAAGCAGTTAAAAGTCAAGAGAATCGATTCGTAGGATAGCCAAATATGAATTGGGACTTAAACTCTACAAGCTTAAAAAATTACAACCTAAGAGAAATGAGGGTTCTAGGGAGCAACATATTAAATGGAAAATTAAAAAATCAGAAATTAAATACCGGTTAAAATACAAATATTGTTTTCAATAATTCTGATTTCATAAAATTCTGATTAATTTTTGACTAGAATTCTGAAATACAAAATACATTTAATGAAGTTCTGTATTTTTATATTTTAAATTGTTAAAATAAATTAGAAAATATAAAATACAGAAAAATCAGAATCATATAAAAATCAGAATTTTAATTTAAAAAATATTTTTTTCTCTTTTTTATTTCCAAAGTCTATAAATACCAACAATTGAAGCAATAAGAAAAATTAAAGAATTTTGAGTAGAATTAAGCTTTCCAGCCCATAAAATTCCTTTAGGAAGAGAATTAACTGCGGCAATAAAATCAGAAGTTAATGCAATAAATAAAATAAATTCGTCTTTAGCTAATAAGAATTTTCTTTGAATAATTTTAATAAAAATCTGTCGAATACAACGAGCTATACTTGTTAGTAGTGCAAATACCCAAAGATGGAGAGATAACTAAAAATAAAATTATATATTCTGAAAAATGTGTTTTTTCTGAATTTTTAAAAATTCCGAAAATGTGTTTTTTGCTTGAAAAAGAATTCAGAATTTAAAATGTATTTTATTTCTGATTTTATTATATTTGTGTTTATTGAGCATTTATTTTGAAAATTAAAAATTCTGATTTTAACTGAAAATGTGTTTTTGCTGGAAAAGAATTCAGAATATATGTAACTATTTTAAAATGTATTTTCTGATTTTAATGTGTTTTATTAATTCTGATTTTAAATTCTGAAAATGTGTTTTGTTTTCACCTGAAAAAATTTTGCAGAATTTCTTCCCAAAATTTTTGCTTCGGATAACCAACCAATTGTTTCTGTCCATCCACAAAATAAATATAAAAGGGTAGTTGATGTATTAAAAAATGTCTCGATTTTGTCGGTTGAATTTTGCCAGTTTTGGGGAATTTTAATTGCCGAGAAAATGAGTGAAGGTTGGGAGAATAGACGATACTGTGAATAAAAAAATCAGAATTATAAAAAATACAACTACAAAATCAGAATTAAATAAAAAAGCAGAAAGACAATAATTATAGGCTACTAAATACAGAAATCAGAATTATAAAAAATACAAGAAAATACAGGACCAGAATTAAATAAAAATCAGAATTATACAGAAAATACAAAAATCAGAATTATAATATCAATAGAAAAATACAAAAAAATCAGAATTTCATTTAAATTTAATTTAAAAACACAAAAAATACAAACCACTAGACGAGCTCTACTCAATTGTTTAGCAAAAGCAGCAAGTTTCTCTCCTTTCTCCCTATCACGCATTCTGGTTGAAATCAGTGCCAGTGAACAATAAATAGTTCTTTTAAGTTGAAAATCTTTTTTGTTTTAATTTTAAATTAAAAATTAATTTTTTTTATTTTCTTACCAACCTAATAGCTTTATCCCTCCCCGTGTATGTGTCCAATAAAGAAATTAATTGTTCAAAAAATAATTTTTTATTTTCCATTTTTAATAAAAATAAATTTTTATTGATTTAATAATAACGATAGAAAAATGAGAAAATTAATGAAAAAATTATAAACGAAAAAGGAACGATTTAGATAAAAAATATTGATAAATTAATTGTAATTAAATAAAATACAAAAGTTACGCATTAAATTCTGAATATTTTTTGTTTTTAAATGTCTTAATTAAATTCTGATTTTATTAAAATTCTGATTTTTGTGTTTCTGTTCCGAAAATTTTAAGATTTAAAAACTTTTAATTCTGATTTATCTAATTTTTTTAATAATTCTGATTTATCTGTTTGTATTTATCTAATAATTCTGATTTTGTATTTTGTCCGACATTAAATTGTTTTTTAACTTTTTGGAATTTAGAGAAAATCGGGATTTCTTATATACATAAGATTATTAGTAAGATTAGACAAAATATTCGCGGAAAATCGCAAAATACCCAAAATATGCTCTCAGACTAAGATATGCAAAAAAACTAAATTTTTATCAAAAAAGTTTAATTTAAGAAATTACATATGTAAATGTTACAAAAATAAATTAATTTTTCCGCTCAAATTTACAAATTAATCAATTCGATTGTATAATTTAATTTCAATTACAAATCTCAAACTCATTATTTAAATTCAGTCATTATTTATCATTTTTAAAAATTCCTTCTATATTATATTTTTTAATAATTTCATAGGGAACATCTTGAGGAAACCAAGGATGATGATAATCGTCTTTAGAACGCTCACGCTGATAAAAAAGCATAAAAGAATTAGGCGATTCAAAAATTTCTTTTCTCTGAGATTCTTGATTAACTACTCTAACTTCTGTATCATCAAATAAACGCCATTCACCATCAATACAATTTCGAGTAGCTGCTGTGTAATGTCCTGTAAATTAATTTTCAAATAATTGGAAAAATAATGGAAAATTTTGGAAAAGATTTAAGGGCGCATGTGGGGAGGGGCGCATCTTTGAGGGATTTTATACCAAAATTTGAACTTAAACTTCAACTGAAGAGGGAGGGGGGGGCGAAAGCATAAAGTCAATTTACACTTCTGAAAAATCATGGAGCCCGATCTTGATAGCAAAATTTCTGCGTAGTCTAATATAACTGACCAGAGTTTAATTGATTTCCATGATGAAAAATAACACAAGATAAATCATATTTAATTTCTTTATATCTTCCACTAAAAAACCAAAATAATTCAGTCAGCTCTGAAGGAATAACAACATTCCTAACATTCTTTTTTGTACCCTTCTCCGGCTAAATATTTTAATTAAATCAGACTCTTTAAAAAAATTAAATTACCTTATCAAAACGATTTATATAGAAAACAAGAATATCAGGTTCCTGATCCAATTCAGTTTCCATTGATCGAGAAGTATTGTTACATTTTGGACATCGTTGTATATATACTATTTTTAAATTAAACTTATTTTCTGTTTTTAACCGTGACAAATAGGGGTTTTCAAGTCAGGCCGACGTCGAGACATTTTTTGGGCCTCATTTTTATCGGGCCTGCCCGACTTTCTTTTTCGGGCCAAAATTCGATACCCGACTCGATCTTTCAGGCCGGACCGGGCCCCCAACCCTAGTAGTAAATTACCATAGTCAATAAAATCATCACGTATCATATCGCATAAATGAACAGATTTAGATTCACAATTAAAATAATTAAGTAAAGAATAATTTTCAATTATTTGTTCTTTCATAGACTTGTTTTCAAATTCTTCTTTTAAAGACAAATCCCATTCAACAATTATTTGAATCACTTTTTTAACATTTTCTTTTTTGTTTAAAATACTAAAAATTAAATAAATTAAAAATATTTATTTAATAATATCGGCGGTAAATTGGGATCCGAGGATCTATATTAGAATTAAATACCATTTATACTCTTCAATTCTACTCTTCAAGTTAAGAATTTTTTCTATAAAAGACGTAAACTCGAAAAGATACTGGTAAAAGGGAACCCGGGAGCAGGCCAAGGTACTGCACCCACAAGGTGCCGCAGGGCTATAACTTTGTTCAAAATTCAAAATTGTTGGTATGGTCGAACATACCTGAGCGTAACGGATTTTGAGCGAAATTATAGCTCTGCGATACCTTGTGGCGTACCCTGAAGACCCTTTTTTTATTTTTTGGACTTTAGCGTTTCGCTTTTTAAAATTCCTGATATAAATATACCTGTTGACATATTCATTAAAAAGTGGTTTCTCAATTATAGGGTCAATTCTAGAAAAATCTCCATCAGAATTTTGTAAAAAAAGTGTAAAACCAGCATTCATCTTGTAGAAAAGTTGTGGAAGAAGAAAAGCTCCCTCCTTCATTATTTCAAAACTTAAATGACCACAACCTAAATCTCTATTTAAAATTGTAATGTAAGGCTCTCCGAAGCTGGAAAAAAATTTTTTAATCCGACAAATTTTTTTAAAATTTACTACATTTTTCCATTTAGAACACTCCCGAATACAAAATAAACAACAGTAATTACTAAATTATTTTGTAAAAGTTGTTCCTTAATTTCTCCAGGTATTTGAAGAATAGTGAGATCAATGTCGGTATGAAGGGATGAATTCTCTGGATATAAATATAATTGACCATTCTCTGGATATAAATATAATTGACCATTCGGTTTAATTTTGCATGCAACCATCTAAAAATACTATTAACTCTGTTCTATTTAAAATTATAAATTTATATTTTAACCTACAGTATGATTAAAAGTCTCGTCTACCTTTATCATTATACCTCATTTGCAAGACTGGGTCTACATAAAGATATACTAAGTATGTCCCTCACACGGTTGAAAATCAGAATACGAAAAATGTCAGGATATCCGAAGGTTTCTGTTAGGATTCCGGCAAATTCAACCACCCAATTACTGTTAGAATTTTTTAATTATACGTTTATATTCCGGCCGGAGGGGTCTGTCGATATTCGATATAAAAATATCGAAAAATATAGTTTTAGTTTACGCCTATTTCCCTAAACTTTGGTTTAATATTATTAGTAGAGTTGGCCGGTATCGGGATTTAGAGAAAAACCCGGGATCGGGATTTTGGAATGGTGATCCCGATCCCGACCGGGATCCCGATCCCGGCTAACTCTAATTATTAGACGGTTTAAAATTTAATTATAAAATATAAAAATTAATTAAAAACAATACGTTTTCTGACGAGATATTGACAACTTTCTCTATTTGTTCCATTATATCTTCAACTTTTAGATCATTTTCAGAAATATTAAAATGAAAACGAGTGATTTGACGTGTTGGATTCATACTAATAAATTTTACAGTAACTTTAGGTGGACTGAAAAATAACTAAAAATTATTTTTGGAAGTAAATTTACAAAGGAAAGTTGATTGGAACAGACAGAAATGGTTCTTCTGATAGTATTCTAAAATAATCACAATTTGAAGTATTACATTTAATTATCTTTTCAAATTGGCCTCTGAAAAGTTTAAAATAAAATTTTATAAAATTAATAAACACAAGAAACTAAAAATAAATTTCTTAAAAAATAATGCCGTCATTAGGGGTGTATTTTGCGGAAGAGGGCAAAAAGGACAAAAAGCGGAAGACGGAAGCCTCGAAAAAGACGGAATTCTGCGGAAGGGGAACGCGGAAGCGGATCCAGCCCTGATACATAACTATGAATGATCTAATTATTCCATTAGAATTAAATGGCGAAACAATCTTCATTTCTCAAACTAATAAAAAGGCTTAAATAAATCCGGATCGGTGACTGACTAGAGATTGAATCCAATAAATCCTAAATCAACATTTTTCGTCTGATCCATTGCTCCGACTTCAATTGACAATTTTTGGTTGTATTTCAAAATCAAAAATACAAAAATATTTTGATAAACTTACTCAAATAATTCTAAAAAAGTAGATTTTTTATCTTTTTCACTCTTCTTATACATTGCATATAGTAAATTAGCAGCTCTACGTTCTCTGCCATCTCTATATGCGTTTCTGTCGAAATTCCATTCGTATTTCCAGTATTCATAACTTCCCAAAAAAGCCAAAAACTTTCGATCAAGTTTGTTTAATAACCAGAGCATACATTCATGAGGATCCTATTTAAATAAATTTAAAAATTTGTTAATTATGGCACAAAGTCTACACGATTTTATGGAAGATATTCTTATTTATTTTATCATAAAATAAGAAATATTAGGGATGTTCGCTACCGATTATTAACATGTACCCCCAGTTTTCCGGTTAGTTCCCATTTCAAATACCCCGTTTTCGGTTGAGTTTTAGTCAGCTTTTATTTTTGGAGGATTTTTTTTAAAAAATCACTCATTTTCATAAATTTCTGGTTTTTAAAATTTCATAAAAATGGTTTATTTAAGGGAAAAAAATCACAAAAATTTCGGTTTTAAATAAACTGTTCATCCATGATTTTTTGTTATTTTGTAATTTTCTTTACGTAAAACCTAGAATACTTTTACGAATGGGAAATTTTAAATATGTACGTCCAGACTTCTAAAATCATAAAGTAAAGAACAAAAAATTATTTAAAAAACATTTTGAGTTCCGAGTCTAAATGATGAATTTTCATTTGAAGCAGAACTAATGGTTTCAAGGCAATAATTGTCAACAGAAGGGTCATTGAACCAAATGCAGCGAATTGTATCAACAAATGAGTTGAAAATAGAATTCTTAAAATAAATTAAAAATTATTCTTAAGATATCCACAACTACTTGAAAGAAATATGTATCTTACTTAGGCCACCACCCTCGAGGACGTTGTTTTAACCTTAGTTAAAACGAGATAGGAAAAAATCTCCGTTAATTTCCGTATAAGTTTCAATTATCGGAAACATACATTTTTCAAGGTCTCGATACTCTACAACACTCTGAGCTCGATCTCTAGTTAAAACTGAAAAAACAAGGGTTGAAAATAGAATTGTGTTTTTGTTTCCAAAATTCATTTCACCTCTTTATATTCCACAAAATCATTACAAAGAAAAATTTCAGCGAAACGGTCACAATTAGCAAGGCACTGCATTAAAGCGTTAAAATAATCTGTATTTCCATGATTTTTTAGTCCTAATAAATTTAAATTAAATTAATATATACCATACTTCTTAACATAAAGCCCCATGGGGCTCTAATTTAGCACGGGGCTTTATTTTAGGAAATAAGGTATTTATATTTTTAAAGACCTTTTAAGCAAGGAAATACTTTAAAATTGTCATCTTCGATACACTTTTGCCAAGTCTCTTCATCCTCGATACTTGTATATTTATTGGACATGCCGTTAATAGAATATATATAAGTATCCTAAAATTTTAAACTTTAATTTATAAAAATAACATTAAAATTGTTGTTAATGTTTAAAGCGGCATTTTAAATTGTGGAATTTTGTGTAAAAATGTATTTTGTATCACACGTTTAATTAACAAAATTAACTGTGGGGGTAGCTTCCCTCATAATACTGGTGGGATCTGCCCCGCAACGATCCGTTTTAATTATAGTAAGGCGCAGAGGGTTCGACAATCTTTTGAAGAAGTTTAAGTCTTGCAAATCTTTCCAAAATATAAATTAACTATCTAGTTAAGACACATATAATGAACCATTAAATGAATATAATTTGATCCATAACTTCATTAAATAGAAGGGAGGTGTGGAAAAAATGATTATAAAAAATATTCTTTTTTAAAAATGTTTGAGAGAATAACATTAATTTGAACGAAATTTTGCCCTAAAAAGAAAATTAGTCTAAGGAAGACATTAATAAATATGGGAACCTAGTAAAAGGCAATAAAGGTATAATTTGAAAATTTAAATTTAATTTTTTTGTTTATTTACACAATCAAAAATTACTTTAAAATCAAGTAAATATTTGTCTCTTATCCAGTTAATTATTAAATCTCTTTCACTGTTAATCTGATCATCATTCAAAAAACTGCATTAGAATATGGATCAGGGCTAGATGATCCATATTCTATATTCCATTAGAATATGGATCATCTATTTTAAAAATATTAAAAAAAATATTTTTTCCCTAATTTTCTATTTAATTAACCCAAAAAATAATAAAAATGTAAAAAATAAAATAAAAATTAATTTATCACAAAATTCCCCCCTCTTCACTCCTTCATTCTTCCCAGAATGTCGTCGTTGATGTGAGGGGGGTTCAAAAAGCTCGTTATCTTCGAATTCTTTTTGGGAAGGATTTTGATGTCTTAAATTATGCATAGGTGGAGATTGTTGATTAAAAGTTTGGTTTGGAGTAGAAAGTGTAGTTGAGGTTATTAAAAGTGTTGGGGGAGAAGGAGGAGGTAATACCCAACGACAGCCAGCAGAGGCAGGGGAATAATACAATAAAGCTTTAAATGCTTGTTCTCGTCCACAATAATTTTCTGATAACCACTGAAAATTTAAAATTCTGATTTTTATTTTGTATTTTTTTGTGTTTTTGATAGAGTTAATATTCTGATTTTTGTATTTTTTTTTGTATTTATTTAATAATTCTGATTTTTGTATTTTGTCTCCAATATTTGTATTTCTGATTTTATTGTATTTTCTTAAAAGTATTCTGGTTTTTGAATTTCTGCATTTTACACCAATAAAAAGACTTGTATTTTTGATTTTTTAATTTCTGATTCGCATATTCTGATTATATTTTTACCGATTTAAAAGATTTACAATTGTATTTTCTTTATATTATTCTGATTTTTGAATCAGAATTTAATTAATTTACTTGTTCCTCAGCAGGAGAATTAACCAACCACTGTATTTCACAAGAACAATAAAGTGTGTTTTCGGTGAATAAGAAACGTTGGGCTTCGTGGTGTAAGCAATCGGGGGAAGACAGAGGTTCTCTAATCTTTAAATAATATTTGTTTAATTCTGATTTTTAATAGAATTCTGATTTTCTTTAAAATTGATGGTATTTATTGCTATTTAATTCTGGTTTTTAATGTTTTTATTTCTGATTTAAAATTCTGATTTTTTTAATTTTTGTTTTTGAAATTCTGATTTGTAAGATTAAAAATCTGATTTAATAATATTACTGTATTATAAGTAAAAACAAGAGAGCCCAAATTCTCCGCACCCAACGCCCATCCAGGCACTAATCTGCCAATTTGGTTAGATTGAAAATGAACAGAGCCAACAGTAAAAAGGCCAGAAAGAGCCCCTTCGGAAATACGTCCAATACGTGATTCTCTAATTTGTAACTGAAAAAATAATTTTTTTTAATTTTTTCCCTTTCCCTTTTTTTAGTTTAAAAAAAAAAGTAATTTCTGTGTGGCTTTTAAAAAATAATTTTTGTCAAACAAAAAATGGAATTTGATCCGATCAGTTTATTTTTATTGTTGTAATAATAATATTTTTATTTAAAAAATATTTATGTTTATAAATGTGAAATATGAATCTTAAAAACATATTTTTGAAAAAATACAAATAATTATTATTTTTGTTATTAGAAAAAACAATTTTTTTAAAAAGGAAGAAATAATGGAAAATTATGGGTAGTATTTTTCTGATTTTTGGTTTAAATAATTCTGGAAAGTGTATTTTTTCAGAAAGGTGTATTTTTGTCTTTAATTCTGATTTTTAATTAATTCTGACTGACAAGGGAACATTGTTTACTGTAAGTGCGAATTCGGTATTTTTTTCGGTACCATTCGATAGAGGACCCCCAACTTACTATTGGAAAGTGCTATCCGTTTTCTTGCAAAATTAGTTTGGGCCGAGTTATGGCCGTTCAAAGTTAGCCCGCTAGAGTCTGGATTTATAGGGTAAATAAACAATTTCTCTCTTATTTTTCATCCTCAAAAAACCGACACGCCCATCTTCTCTTTGTTTATTGTGTCTGACATTTTTCTCCCTTCTTTTTTCCTCAAGCCTCTTGCGTTCTTTTTTCCTCTTTATAAAACAAAGTGAAGAAAGCAGAGGGAGTGAAAAAAGGTTATAGTGCGCATATTTTCGCTCTCCTGCTTATACTCTACCACTCCCAAGGACTGAAACTTTGACTGGCCATAACTTTTTTTAAAAATTTTTTGCAAGAAAATGGATAGCACTTTCCAATAGTAAGTTGGGGCTCCTCTATCGAATGGTACCAAAAAAAATACCGAATTCGCACTTACAGTAAACAATGTTCCCTTGTGAGTTGTATTTTGTTTATAATATTGTATTTTATTTAAATTATAATTCTGATTATTGTGTTTTTGTTTAAAGATTATTTAATTATATTTCTGATTTTTAATTAATTCTGGTTTGTATTTTATTTGTATTTTAAGTATAATTCTAGTTTTAATTTAAATTCTGGTTTTTAATTCCTGGGGTAATTCAATTTGTGTTTTATTTGTATTTTGATTGTATTTCTGGTTATAAATTAATTCTGGTTTTTGTGTTTTTATTCTCTAAATATTCTCTCATTGTATTTTTTCCTTTACCTGATTTAAATGGGACAATTCAGCAAACCCATCTTTAGGTAACTGACTCAAAGCAGAATCCACAATAATAACTTGATGTAATCTACTACTATTTAAAAACACTCCAACTTCCAGAGAGCAAACACCCCGAAGAGTTAAAAAATCGACTCGAGTAATTGTTGCCAAAGAATTTGTTTCTAATTCAAAACAACGCTCTTCTATAATTAATTCTCGTAAATTCTCTACATTTCTTTGAAAAATAAAAAATAAAAAATTTTTTTTTCAAAAAAATTACTTAAAGGCAAATGCCCGCACTCTTTCCAAAGCATTATCCATTATTTTAATAGAAAGAGGGTGTTCGTTACCTATACCAGAAAATGCTGTTTTGTATAACTCTCGAAGTCCTTTGTTTCCTTTTAGTACCAAAACTCTGAAAATTAAATAATTAAATTCTGATTTTTGTAGTTTCTTTTGTTGATTTTATTAATTGATTAGTATTTTTTGATTAAAATTCTGATTTTAATTTTGATTTTCTGGTTCTGATTTTGAAATTCTGAATTTAAAATCAGAACTTATTAATTCTGATTTTTTCTGATTTTCTAATTCAGATTTTATAATGTCCATTTTTGTATTTCAGAATTTTATTTAATTCTGTTTTGTCACTGCTTTACTTAATTCTGATTTTTGTATTTTTCGGTATTTGTATTTATTTAATTTGTATTTTTAATAATTCTGATTTTTGTATTTCTTTTACAATTAAACATTTTTCACCTCAATTTTCTCAATTGCTTAAATGAATTTCTTTCAATTAAATCAAGTCTTTGACAGTCAAAAATATAAATTTCTACAAGGTATTGGAAGCGTCTAAAAGCTTGTTTTTCTAAACTATTAATTGTCCAATTTCGAATATAAAAAATTTCAAAGTGTGAAGGCCATGTTGGAGGTATTGTATCTAAATCTAGTCCTGAACAGTCTAGCTAGAAAAATAAATAATTTTTTTAATAAAAAATATTTTAATTTTCCAACTGTTGTAGGCGACTCTGTTGTGCAACTACAACCGTCAGGGCACCATTCCCCCTTAATTTGGACGTTTTCTGAATTTTCTTGAATAAAAGAGGAATTGTTGTAATTAATAAATAAAATAATTAAAAAATAATTTAATTGAAGAGAATATTTATTAAAAAAATAATTTTTGTTGTAAAACTTGACCATCTCTTACGGCGCATGCTCTAATATATTTTATAGAGGACTTTAAATAAATTCTGAAAATAAATAAATAAACTTTAATTCTGATTTTTGTATTTATAAATAAATTCTGATTCTTGTATTTATATTTAAATAAAGGAATTCTGATTAATAATTCTGATTTTTGTATTTTTATTTAATAATTAATTCTTATTTTAATTATTATTGTATTTTTCTTTTTCTGATTTTTTATTTTACTAATAAAAGAAAATAAAAATCAGAATTTTCTCTCCTTTTACATATGGTGTGTTAAGAAATTATATGAACACCCATATTTTTCTTATTTTTTTGAGTTCCTGAAGTTTTATCCATTTGTAACTTTTACAATAGTCATTAAATGGAATTTGTACAATATATCCATAATATCTTAAGTTTATTTATCCGAGAAAATTTTTTATTCCAATTTTTCACAAAAATTGGTGTTAAGAAATTATATGAACACCCATATTTTTCTTATTTTTTTGAGTTCCTGAAGTTTTATCCATTTGTAACTTTTACAATAGTCATTAAATGGAATTTGTACAATATATCCATAATATCTTAAGTTTATTTATCCGAGAAAATTTTTTATTCCAATTTTTCACAAAAATTGGTGTTAAGAAATTATATGAACACTTTGGTTTTTCGTAGTTCTAACGATAGGAAAAATCTAAAAAAATCCATCAGACATATATATGCATACTATGAAAAAATAAAAAAGAACCAGGCCCATATCTCACTTCAGTGTCGAGATCTCGATACAATGAAAATCCACGTAAAACAGGGGTAAGGAAATTAAAAAATATTTTTCGACCCCTTATAGGTCGGTCTAAATTTTTATTTTAGGCCTATCTGAAAGCCCGTAAAATTTGCTACAAGATGCTTTTAATATTATTCTCTAGAAAAAATTCCCTATAGATAGAAAATCGTAATAATTTCAAAGTCCCCAAAATGCCCTAAAAATGCACATTTTTATGCATTTCAAATTTAATCGCCTTCTACTTCATGGAATATTTTTTTCTAATGAATGAGATTAAAGGCATCTTGTAGCAAATTTCACTGGCTTTCAGATAAGCCTAAAAGAAATTTTTTACATTTACTTTAAATGGGCTAAAATATTTTTAGAAGTACTGTACCCCTATTTCCCGTTGATTTCCGAGATTCGAGATCTCAATGAAAAAGTTATTTAGAGACTTCGTTCTTTTTGCCTTTCTACTCAATATCAATGAAAATGCTCACAGAAATTTTTGCAAAATTTTTCAAGCATTTCTAATATAAAAAATAAAATTTTTAAAAAGTGTTCATATAATTTCTTAACAGCCATTTTTATGAAAAATTGGAATAAAAAATTTTCTCGGCAAAATAAACTTAAGATATTTTGGATATATTGTATAAATTACATTTAATAACTATTGTAAAAATTATAACTCGATAAACCTTCAGGAACCCAGGGAAACAAGAAAAATTTGAGTGTTCATATAATTTCTTAACACACCATATTAAGCCTGTGTTGTACTAAAAACAAGAACAGTGTAAAAAATATTTTTTTTTAATTCTAAAAATAAATTTATTACTTTTAAAATTTAAAAATACAGGGTGCGGCAAATTAGCGGCCGCTTTTGTTTTGGCTATAACTTCCTTCATTTTTAATGAAAACCGATAATTCTTTTTTCCTAGATTCCCGACACTTTAGCAAAATTGTTGATACCAAATAATAAAAATTTGGTTCACAGATTGCAAAGATAAACGGGATCGAACTCTAGAAAATTTAAAAACATTTTTTCATGCCAAAGTTTAGGTGATTATAACTTCGTTCAAAATAATTCAATCCGAGTGATTTTGGTACCAATCAACTCCTCTCGCTCAGGAGCATCGATATAGCTAATAAACTCATTTTTGAAAATTTTACCTAAAAAATTTATATTTGCAAAATTTGTTTTAATTTATCAATCAGAGAGTCATATCTTGGTCCATTTACGTGATATACACCTGATTTTGATGTCATTCGAATCAGATTGGAGAGCTGATTCGAATGATATATAAAATTCTCACATCAAAATAATAGCCTTGAATCCAGGCCAAATTTTATCCAAAAATTTTTGCTCGAAATTTGAGAGAAAATTAATCAGACTTAATTATAAGATTTAAATGAGATTTTGGTATCAACAATTTTGCTAAAGTATCAGGAATGCAGGAAAAAAAGAGTTATCAATTTTCGTTTAAAATTGAAAAAGTTATAGCCAAAACAAAAGCGGCCGCTAATTTGCCGCACCCTGTAGAAAGATTAAAAATCAATCATTTTTAAATGTCACTTTTGCGGTTAGCAAAGAAAAAAATTTTTTGTTAAAAATATTAAAAACGAAGGGTAATAATCATCGCCTCGAGAGGGTAAAAAGGGTGGCTTTTTAAAATAATTTTTTATTTTTTTATTAGAAAGAGGGTAATATGGAAATAATTAGAAAAGGAAGAAGATGACATAAAAACAAAAAAGAAAATTAAATGGTTTGTTGTTAAGAGGTGGAAATTGGCATTTTTGAGAGTGAAGTATATATTTTTAACTCTTTTTGTGTGAGGAAATCTGTTGTTGAAAAAATAAAGGAGAGGGGAAAGAGTGTCGCCAAAAAAAAAAATGTTAAAAAGAAAGGGAGACAAAAAATAAAATAATTTTTACAGGAACCTTATTTACGTCGAGACTCAGCGGGGAATGATGACTTGATGTTAGAATAATAAACAAACTATTTTAAAAATTAAAAAAAATATTTTTTAAAAACGGACATTTTTTGAGGAAATTATTTTTAAAAGAATTTTGGGGATAAAATTATATATTCACATATATTTTTAAATTTACAGAGAAGTGGAATTCATAAAATTGGGAAATTTAATAAAATAATTTTCTAATCTTTAAGAGAGTCGCAGCTCGTGATATAGTAAGTTTTAGGATATTTCAAATCGTAGATTGTATAGATAAAGATCTTGAGTCGAGATAAGTCAGAAAGGGCGGGAAATGGAGGGAAGGGTGATTTTGTTAGTCAAAGGTTGCTTTGTTAGCCTGGACGTTTTTCTAATTACATATATTGGGAGGGGGTCGTGGGTTCGAACCCGCATGGGAGAATTAATTTTTTTTTCAATTTTTAAATATCAAAGTAGACCTTTCTGAATATTTTTATAATGATGTCTGAATCTAGATAATTTTATTAAATGAGAAAAACACGATTTTAGATATTTTACTACCCTATTTAACTTATTTTCTAGACAAAAATAAAAATAAAGGAAATGTTTGAAGGAGGATATATTGAGAATAAAAAGAGAAAGAAAAAAGGTTTTTATTTATTTATGTGAGAAAATAAATAAATACTAAACCTAAGTTTTAGAGAGAACATGCTTTTAAAAAGCTTTAAAAAGCTTAGGGGAGGAGCTCTCTAAAAATATATTTTATTTTTATTTATTTTTAATCTAACACATAAAATATTTAAAAAGAAGAAAAATAGCCAACTGATGAAAAATATAAAATTATAACCGATTTGTGGACAACAAATAATTATTTATTTTAAAATAATATATAAAATAATAATTCAATAAAAATTAAATTTTTAAGGGTTGTTGAATATCCATCAAAAAAAAGTCAAATTAAGGCAGATTTTGGTAAAAAATCGGCTTTGTATGCCCCGCTCTCTTTTTTTTATTTTTCATCTACCAAAATTCCCCTCTATTTGCCGAGGATACATGATTCAAATTATTTACATGATCCTATGACGGGGGTCACCAGCTTCAGCAATTGGGACCTATTCCAACGGTGGTAAAAAAATTTTTTTAATTCAATTTTATAATGAAAAATTGGAGAAAAAACAAAAAAATTCCATCTATAAGAGTGAAGCTTTATTAATAAGAAATTTTGTAACTAAAATTATGTATACACAACAATATGTTTTAAAAAATGTCAAAAAATATTTTAATTTCAATTAAAACTAACTTCCCTTACCATTTTCTATCCTTTTATTATCTTCATTATTTTCTTGTTTTTGTAATTCATAATCTTCTTCCCAAAATTCTTCGTCATCCAAATCAGCTATAGGAAAACGCAAAATTGCTGCTACACCAGTCTGAAATTAAAAGAAAATTAATTGGAAAATGATGATGTCTGTGTGGTGTAGTTGGGAATGATTTCGGCTAGGGACGTTTAAGTCGAGGGTTCGAATCCAATCGATCGAAATATTTTTTAATAGCACTAGAATTTCAAATGACGAAAAATTTTTTATATTTTCTTTAATTAAAAAAAATAAATTTTTAAATTTTAATTATTTTTTAACCGAAAAAAGCCTTAAATGGTAAATATTTTAATAAAATATATAATTTAAAAAATATCCTCACCAATTGAGTTAATTGTTCTCCTGTTGCATGCAATGAAGAAAAAATGAGAACATTAGAACCCTTTAAACAAAAAATTTTTTTAAATTTTATTTAGAAAAGATGAAACCTGTTCTTTAATACTTTCAACTAATTGAACATATTTTCTTCGTTGAGTAATGTCTTTTGAACGAAAAAGAGAATCTGATACCTTTAAAATTAAAATAAAAATTTTAAGAATTTTTGAGATTTTTTAAAAAGGTTAAAAACCAAAGAAACTCTATTTTATAAATAAAAATCAAACCATCAAAGTTTCAATAGATTGCTGTTCACGAGCATAAATTACATGTTTATAACCATAGACAGCCCTTTGTGGATCTGTACACATTAATTCCAAAAAGGTGTTGAGTGCTTTAACTTCTGCTTGTGCCTTAAATAAATTTAAAGAAAATTTAAAATAAATAAAAAGAAAAAATTTTCCGGGAAAGATAAAACAACATAAATTTATATTTTTTGGCCGGAGACAGGGGAGAATTGAAGAAAGAAATAAAACTTCCCGTAAATAATTAGTAAGGCTGGGAAAAACATGCAAATGCATGTTTTGTATGCGGATATGCCTTGATGAGAGAAGCTCAAAAATGGTATTTTTACATTGGTCCGAGCACTTTGGGACCCGGTTCTTAATGCATATTTTTGCATATTTGGCCCTCTCGTGCATATTTGCATATCTGTGCATATTTTGGGGAATTTTGCATATTTTTACCAAAATTTGAGCATATTTTGGCATTTTTTGCTAAATTTTATAAAAATTGGTCAAAATTTGAAAATTTTTTGGAACATTTTCGTCAAAAAAATTTTAATAAAAATTTTTTGAAAAAATTTTTTCTACAAATTTTTGAGAAAAAATTTTTTTCAAAGATTTTTTTCTGCTAAAATTTAAAGTCCATAAAATCTTATAGAAATGATCTTAAATTTAAATTTTAAAGGCCAAAATAGTGTTTTCTAGATAAAAAATTGATTTTTAATGTAAATTTTCGCCATTTTTTGCTGCATATTTAGTGCATATTTTGGCAAATTTTGCATATTTTGGTGCATATTTTGGACGTTTTCGGTGCATATATATGCGCATATTTGGCGATTTTGCGTGCATATTTTTCCCAGCCCTAATAATTAGCTATAAAAGAGAAGAAAACCCCTTGAAAAAACTCTAGTTTCAGGAAGCATATTAAATATTTGCTTAATTGTTAGGGATTTATAAATGGAATTTACTGACGAAATTTTAATTACTTTAAACTAGAATTGTTGGCAACCGTTTTTAAAATCAGAAATCTTTTTACAAACATTAGCCATTTTTGTAAAATTTTAAAAAACAAAAAAAATTTTTTTGAAAGAAAAATCCCCCAAAAATGAAACCAGTATTTAGGTATTTAATTAAAAACCGATTTTTATAATTTGAATTAACCCAAAACCAAGGGTTCAGGTTAATAACCGATCGTTAACAACCCTACTTTAAGCGTTTCATGGAATTTAAATATAGTACTTTAGTTTCACTCAAACGTTGACTAACAGCAACATCAGAAAGAACTTCATTTAATGAATGCTTAAAATAAAAATTTTCAAAAAAATTTAATTTAAAACAAAAAAACCTTAAATCCACTAGAAGAATGTACCAAAATAAATTTACTTTTTTGTGGAAAAATTGTTTGTCTAAGCCCTTCCTTCTCTACATATTGCCAAAAGAATTCCATAAATTGTTCTCGTAAAAAGCCTGGACTTGCTATTACTACACATTTTATTTGCTAAAAAATTAAAAAAAATAAGTTTTTAAAGAAATTAAAATGTAAATGGATAGAAGTTGAAAGATGAGAGCAAAAAAGAAAAATAAAGGAATATCAAAAAAAGTTAAAATTCGGAGCATAAAAACAAAAAGAATTAAATATTAGGATTGCTAGGTTCATCAAATAATTAAAAAGAGTATTTTTGAGGTCTTCATCTCATTCAATCGAGCGGCAAGGGCGTAGCCAGGGGGTCGATTTCGGGGGGGCTAACACTGGGTGTGCGCCAAATTTTTGGCGTTTACCTTGGCGTTCCGGACGCAAATTTTTTTGTACACAAATTTTCATCTTCTCAGCGCCGCAGGCGAAAATTTTTTGAATTTTGGAAGGTCGTAGGCCAAAAAAATTCACTTTTTTTGCGCCGCAGGCAAAAATTTTGAGGATTTTGGAGCTCAAGAAGCCAGATTTCTTTCTTTTTCAGCGCCGCAGGCGAAAATTTTTTGAATTTGGACGGTCGTAGGCGGAAAATTTTCACTTTTTTGCTAATTCTTCTCCTAATTTTTCTCCCATTTCGGGGGGGGGCTTCAGCCCCCCCCAGCCCCCCCCTGGCTACGCCCCTGTCGAGCGGTTCGAATTTTTGGACAAAAAGTATAATGCCTGATACGATTTTAGAACCAAGTGGTCCTTTTGGCTATCCTAATTCAATCAGCCAAATAAAAGTTTTTTGAGAATCCGGATATTTTTGTTTATGTTTTTTAATTAAAAACCCGAAAAAATTTAATTTTAAAAAAATTCAAAAAAATATTTGAATACCTCCAAATTAACATGCCGAAGAAAGGCAACAGCTATAGCATTAAAAAATGAATTTAAACTTTTTTCGTGTTGTTGGGAAAGTCCTTTACGTTTTCTAGCAATCTATAAGATAATTGAAATTAAAAATTAATTTTAGGAAAAAACCTGCATATCAATTTTAGATTTTACAATAGTCATTGAAGAGCTTATTAAACAAATATTGGCAAGACCTTCATGCATTACCTTTAAAATATTTTTCATAAATTTTCCAAAAAAATTTTCTTCGAAAAATATTTTTACTAACGAAAAGGGATGTTAACAATAAGAGGAATTGGAACGAAAATTTTTAGATTTTTCGAAAAATTATTTTTAAACTTCTAAGAAATAATTTTAGAAAAATTTAAAAAAATCCCTAGTCTTCCAATAAACAGAAAAAAATAAATTTTTTTACAATTCCAGCAACATCAGCTTTATTAGCAACATCAGCACAAAGTTCCAGCCTATGTAAATCAATTGCATCCCAACATTGTTTCTCCAAAGTAAAAACTCTGTTTAAAGCCAAATCTAAAGTGTGGTAAGCACCGAGACGAACATGTTGATTTTCTTGGATGTTTTTGCCTTTAAAAATTTAAAAAAATTTTAGGAGAAAAAGTAAAGAAAAAAAATTTTTTTCAAACCTTTCAAATGTAAGGAACATACAGTTGCATCAAAATCAATTGTTTCAACAGAAATGGTTAAAGTCCTAAAAATTTTAAAAATTACTTTTATAAATTAAAGAATAAAATAAGAAATCGAGGTAAACTTTAAGGTTTGTTTTATCTTTTTTAGTTTTCAAAATTCCATTCTGGTTACCTAAATCTTCGATAATTCCGAGCTTCGTCCCTCCCCTCCCTCTTTTTTCCTTCCCTAAGATTGTACATAATGGTCAACTTCTTTGAAAATAAAAAATAAATGAATTTAAAAACAAATCAGATGATTTAATACTTTTGAGGAGGAAAGGAAATGTGGATGTATAGATGAAAAATACCAAGAAATCCTAGGAAGGACAGAAAAAATCGACAATTAAACTAAAAACCCATCAAAACACCAATCACTAATTCAACACTTACATTTGAACCCGTTGACTAGTTTTTGAGCCAGTTGCCGTTTCATTAGTTATTTTTCTCATAGTTGAACTTCTAACAACATCACCAATTCTAAAAAAAATAAAACAAAAAATTCCAATTTAAACAAAAACCTAATAAGATTAAAAACGTGCCACATATCTTCATCCTCCTCACAAATTAATCTTACAAAACCTGAAGCATCTTTTTGAAGGCCACGTTTTAGAATCTTCATGTTGACATTAATAAATCATTTTCTATAATTTTATAAAAATAAAATATGTAAGAAAATCAGAAAAGATCTTAAAATAAAAATTTATGTGACCAAATGAGAAATTTTCTTCTGTGTGACGAAATGGCTTTAAATTAAAATTACCATAAAGAAATTTTTTTGGATTTTTAAAAAATTTTTTGGGGAAGGCTTTGGGTTTGTTAAATTTTTCTTTTATTTCTACCCAAAGATTAACTCGAAATATTTTAGTTAAATGTCAAGTTCAAGAAGCGAACATTTTAGTTTAAATACTTCCCAATTATCAGAAAGTAATGAGGATGATAATAATAGAGATGTTTTAGAAAGGACGGAAGATGATGAAGATGACAGCTTTCATCCAGAATTGGAAGAAGATGAATTAAGTACAAATGCGAGAACGTTAATTGAGGTTTTGAAATTTTTGTGGATTTAAATTAAAAATTACTTTTTAAAAAATTTGAAACCATAAAGGTGAAAAATTGTCGATTTTTTGTGCTTTATTTGGAATTCTCGGTTATTCTTTAGCTTCTGAATCGAGCAGTTAATTTTTAAAATTTTGAGAGATATGAGTATCTCTCTTTTATAATTGGGGTTATTGTTAGATTCAAATTAATTTATTTCAGACCCTCGATAGCATCATTTCCAAAGGAAAATCAAAATAAAAATTTAAAAAGATATGTAACACTAGACATGCTTATTTTCTATTACAATTTTTCAGTTTTCTCAGCAAATTGCTTCTGCTTCCGAAGCAGGCTGTTCAACTCAAACAGTTTCTGAAGAACTTGTTGACCTTCAACGTCTTCGTCGTACTCAAAAAATATTCAAAGAATTGCAGTTTAACAACCCTGGAAGACAGCTTGCAGAATCTCTGTCAACTGATGGATTGACTGAGTATGCAACTAATAGGCCTAAACGCAACAAGAACAGAAATAAAACGATTAATGAAGGTTTTTTTAGGATTTTTATTGGTACTTGTAGGTTATCCCTAATTGCTCTGTGCAGATTATTTTTGCGGACTCATAATGGTCAGACATTCTTTCCCACGAATTACTCGATAAGTTCCTGATCATATTAAGGCTTTCTATTTGAAAATTCAGGAGAGCTACTGAAAGCATTTTAAGACCCTTAATATAATAACTAAAAAACGGGCACTTTGACGCAAGGACAACACAGGACACAATTCTTTTTAAAGCTTAAGAGTTGTTTGGCAACATTTATTTTTTCCTATAAATACTAGATTCTCTTTTTTGTCTTATTGAAGATTTAAATTCGTCTCTTAACAACTTACTAAAAACGAGCGAAAAATATTCTCACCAGGGGTTTTGCTATAGAAAAAATAAAGGAAGCTCCGATGGACAGATTATATTTTGGGTGTGTGATGACAGACGTAGAGAATGTAAAGGCAGGGTTTGGACAACATCTTGCGAAAGTAGAAAGTTCATCCGTCTAGTTACAGAGCATACCTGCATGCTAGGTAGTAACTTATTTTAGGGTGGATTTGATTTTTAGACTTGCGCCAAAGTGTCGCTTTACATTTAAATATTCCAAAAATTAAAATTGGAATGCTAAAACTTTATCTTCCAGCCCAGTCTACCTTATGGTTATTAGAATAACTGAATTTATTAAGGTCCGATTAGACAATTCTAACATAATTTTAGTTAACGGTGGACTGGTCTGTTCCCATTTAGTTGCATTAATTTATAATTTAAATAGAAAAATTTATTTAGAATCATCAAGGAACAACAACAAGTCAAGCAATTATTCAGGCAAACTCTTCCACAATCAAAAAGGCCATTTAACTACAAGCCGGGGAGCTGTCGATCTTTGCGATTGTCTCGATTTGGAATGCTCTGGTTGTAATTACCCTGTGGGTATTTTAACGAGTTTTATTTGGAGTAATAAGAGTTTTAGGCTGTTTTGGGGGGCATTGATTGTAATAGAACGATAAAACCTTTAGGGGGTTTCGAGAACGGGAAGGGGAGTTTCCAGGTTTAAAATTATTTGAATATACTAGAGTACGTCCGAGTCGGGTCGAGTACGAGTATACCCGACTCGATCTCTCGACTTTTTTACAACTTTACTCGTACTCGATACTCGAGGTCTTAGTACTCGGCATTACTCGTACCCGAAAACTTCATACTCGACGTACTCGGTGTAAATCGAGTATTTTTATGCCCCTATCTGCGGCGCAAAATGGAAGATTTTTGGCTTAAGGATCTTCCAAATTTCCCAAAATTTTCGCCTGCGGCGCTGAAAAGGAAAGAAATTCTGTCCTTGGCCTTCCAAATTTCTCAAAATTTTCGCCTGCGGCGCTGAAAAGGAAAGAAATTCTGTCCTTGACTTATATCCGCATAACCTACACAAATCCCCCGAAATTATATTATCCATTGAATTTCCACCCGAAGTCCGGAGACAACATGGATCTTGGGTGATATCATGGAATTTCGGTGGATTAAGAGGGATATCGGCGGATTAATGAAAATAACTTGGATTTGTATGATGATCCCCTGCATCAATGTCATCAAATGCCCAATACCCTCATTTATGATGAATAAAAGTGTTGTTTTTATTAAAATTATTTTAAAATACCGTTTTATAAAAATTACTCGTTTTACCCGTTTTACTCGTACTCGTACTCGGCCTAAAAATTGAAACTCGTACTCGTACCCGGACTTTTCATACTCGGCTTTACTCGTACTCGGGTTTTTCCAAATTACTCGTACCCGGACGCACTCTAGAATATACTACCAAAATCTTAAAAAAATATTTTTTAGTGTAAGAAATGTGGTTCACAAAAATGCAGTTACTCTTGCCGAAACAATCGACGCACTTATATTGAAAGTATTGATGAATTGGGATCTGGTAGTACAAAAAATCCGTTTCTTTGATCAACAAGAAAATTGTTAAGTTAATTATTTTATTTTAATTTTTTGAATTTTATTGTTCACTTATTTTGTTTGATTTATTGTTCCCTTGGAAATGTTTTTTGGAATATAAAAATATTTAAAGCTTTTTGATTTTTTTCAATTAAGAAATAAATTTTGGTGAGTTAGCTAAAGTTATTTTTCTGGTATCTTTCAATTTGTGACTTTGAAAATTATTTCATAACCTTTAAGCAAAAAATTCCAAAGAAAAATAAAATACTTTCCAATCATTAAGTAACAATTTCAAAGTTATCAAAAAATTAATTACTATTTTTGACTACTTGCCTTGGCAATGTAAATTTAGAGAAGACAATTTAAAAGAAATAATACACAAGAAATAATAGAAAAATACAGAAGTAATGTAATTGTGTTTTCCGGAAAATTTATAAAATTATTTTTGAAACACAAAATACACAGAAAAACACAAAACTCCCACACACCGTTTTCCGGAAAGAGAGAATGTATTTACTTTGTAATAAATATTCTGAGAAAAATTCTGAAAATATTCTGGTTTTTTCTAATAGTTTGTGTTTTATACAGCACAAAATATGTACCTGTTTAAAAGTGTTGTCTTTAGTTTATCTTTTTTTATGTTTTCTATTAAAAAATTATTAGAAGGGAGAGGGATTATTGTGTTTGCTTCTTATCAATTAGGTGCTGTCTGCTTTCGTTTTACATTCGACCTTAATTTTTTTTATTTTTTTTATTTAATACATGTTAAATTAATTTTTACAAGGGAGGTTGTTATTAATTTTGTAGAATGTCTTCAACTTCGGATAATTCTTTTAATAATGAATATGATTATTCTGACGACATTTATGAGGAGTCTATGTGGTCTACTACCAGCTTTTGTGCTGATCCGCTTTTGGTAGATTTTTTTGAAAGTCGTAAAGTTTTGAGTTTTGGAATTGGATTTCTGATATAGTTTGAACGTTAATCCCCATAAATCCCGGAAAGCTCAGAATTTTATAACCTCGTCCCTTTTAAAGACAAAGATTGATTCTCCCAGGTACTGTCCTATCTCCTCTCCAACGCTCCTGTATTTGTGTTTGTATTTTTTTGTATTTTTTCTAGACTTATTCTCCAAACTCAACATTCCCTTCAATCAGTAATTGCCTTCAACACGCAATTTTGGATCAACTAGCTCCGTTACTTTTACTTATTTCTTTGCCTATTTTGTGGATTACCTTATCTAATGCTAAAATTGAATATAAAGCAACTAAAGAAGAGGAGGAGGAAGAAGAAATACAAGAATTTGGGAGGGCACCTCACAGTGAAATTGAATTAATTAAAAAAGTTTGTATTTCAAAGAATTTAAAATGATTTCTGGAAAATATATAACAGTAGTGTTTTCTGAATACATTCTGATTTTTGAGGAAAATTTGTTTCTGATATTAAATAATTTTAAAAATACCTACATATCTTTCAGAATTTTATGGTTATTTCATTATTCTGATTTTTTAATGTAACATTAAGTTGCGTTATGTTTTCCGGAAAACATCTCATTATCAGAATATACATATTTGTATTTTACCACCTAAAACTACATTTTTTGTTTCCGGAAAGATTAGATTCTGATTTTATGAGAATTTAAAAGGTTTGTGTTTTCCGGAAATAATCAGAATTATTTGTATTTTACCGTTTAAAAATGCATTATTCTGTTTCCGGAAAAATTCTGATTCTCTAAATTAATTTTAAAAATTTGTGTTTTCCGGGAAATTAGAAACACATCAGAATATATTTTTGTATTTTACTAAAGAATACATTTAAAGGTCTTGATAGCAGTTTTGGCCGGTTCTCGTTTATTTCTCTTTGTAATAGCCAGTTATGAATTACTTTGGCAAAACAAACCAATTCCTTTAGTTGAATTGTTTTATCCTCTAACACATTTAATTACTTTGGTAAAATATTCTTTTAATTTAAAAATAAATTTTTTTTCCAGGCTTTTCTTTTTTATTTCACCGAACAATTTCTTCGCCTTTCTTTAGCCCCTCCAGGGCCAATATTCTGTGTTTGGCTATTTTTTGTTTTGACTGGCTTACCTGAATTTTTTAATTTAATTAATTATTGTTTTAGAAATGAATTTTATTTTGTAAAGAAAAAATTATTTTTTAATTAAAAAAATATTTTTTAAGTTGTCCACTTGTATAGCCAAACTTGTGTGGTGGCCTTTATGTCTATTCCAATTTATTCTTAATTGTTTTTCGACTATTCCAACTGGACATGTAAATAATTTTTTGTTTAAAAATTTTACTAGAAAATCATATACCTAATTTCATTTGTAGTAGCAGTCGGACCTTTCTAAGATACTCCCTATATTAGATAACCTCTATTTAAGAGATGTTTTCAAAAATTTGGTTGGCCACCATTTAACCTCACAGCCCCAAAACCCCTTTGGCATCGATCTGGGGACGTCAGACCCGAGCCTTCTCACTCGATTTAAGATACACCTCATTATAAGCTACAATATTTTCAGCCCCGAGATGAGGGGGGTCTATAACTGAGTCTATAACTAATTTAAAAAAATTTCTTTAATCTTTCCAGTCAAAACAATCACCAGAAGAAAAAGTTTCCTTTCTCAACAACCAATTATTTATCTGGTTTGACCCTCTAGTTAAAATTGGTCATAGAAGACCTATAGTTGAAAAGGATGTTTTCCGTTTGCTTCCGGAAATGGGTGCTAAAAGACTTTTCCGAAGGTGGTGCAAAGAAAGGGCAAAACAACAAATTGGGAAGAGTGGTGGTGGGGAGTTTTTTAATTTCCAAAGAAGAATTTTCCCCTATTTAGACTTTCATTATTCAACTTCCCAACTCAACGGTCCATCAAAACAGAGCAAAGAAAATACTCAAAATTACAATGAAAGAACACCTTTATTATTACCAACTTACAAAGAAAAACAACAAAAATTAAAAAACAAAAAACCTCCCTCAATAATTAATTGTTTATGGAGTTTATTTAGATGGGAAATTATTGGGGCGATGATTGCTAAATTATTTAGCGATTTATTACAAATTACAACACCTTTACTTTTAGGGTAATTTTAAATTTGTCTAGCTTTCCGGAATTCTTTCTCTGTTATTTCTATAAATGTTCCGGAATTGACTATAGTATTTTTCTCTCCTTCCGGAATTGACTACATATGTTATTTTTCTTCCTTTCCGGAATTGTCCTTTTAATTTCTCTCTTTCCGGAATTGACTTATAGTATTTTCTCCCTTTCCGGAATAGTTTCTATTTGACTATTCCGGAATTGACTCTGTTGTTTTTATAATTCCGGAATGTTTCTCTATTATTTTTCTGATTTTCCGGAATTTTCTTCTTTATTTATCTAAATAATCTTTTTTTTAAAGCCAGCTAATTTCGTTTACTGAGGATCTAAGTTTGCCTAATTGGTGGGGGTTTTTATTAGCTGGAGGGCTTTTTCTGGCATCAGAAATGCGGTCTCTTCTACAAAATAATTAGTTACGTTTTTTAGAGAATTTCAAAATTTTTTTTAATTTTTTAGTTTTAACATGATGAACAGTGTTGGTTGTAAAGTTCAATCAGTTTTGACCTCTGCTGTTTATGCAAAGGTTCTGGTGTATTTTTTTGACTTTCCGGATTTGGCTCTCCTTATTATTCATTATTTCTCTCTTTTATTCTCTTTCAGATTCTGTTTGCAAACATTCCGGAAAATGTTTTGTTTGTATTTTTATTTCTGTAGGCGCTTTCCGGAAAAGATTCTCTATAAACATTTTCCGGAAAATGTTCTCTATTTTCTCTAATTCCGGATTTTTTTGTTGTCTTTAATGAGAGACAAAAACCGGAGCAGACATTTTTTCTACCTTTATGTACTTACATATATTTTCTCTCTATTTTCAGACCCTTCGTTTATCTAGCAGTGCGCGTCATGGAAGAACTAGCGGGGAAATTGTAAAAGAAATTTTTAAAAAATTTTAAAAATTAATTTAAAAAAAGGTAAATTTAATGGCAATAGATGTTGATCGTTTTTACCAAGTAATTCCTTTATTGCAACAAATTTGGTCTAGTCCTCTTCAAGTTGTTCTCTCTCTCTTTGTTCTTTATCAAGTTATGGGTTGGTCTGTTATTGGAGGTGTTCTTTTTATGATTGCTTTAATTCCTTGTAATTTGTGTGTTGTTAGACGTACAAAAATATGGCAGGTGAAAACTTTTTTTTTGATTTTCAAAAAAAAATTTTTTTTTCAAATTTCCTCAGATGGAGCAGATGACGCTCAAAGATTCTAGACTTCGAATGCTTAATGAAGTAAATTAATTACAGTCTGACCTCATTATAAGATACACCCAATACTAAATAAACCTCTATTTAAGAGATACTTTTTTAAATTGGTTAGCCACTGAGTCGGGGTACTATCTAGTCGTTACTTCATTATAAGAAAGTAACGACTAGATATACGACTAGATATATATACGACGAAAGTAACGACTAGATATATGTACTTCATTATACTTCATTATAAGAGTAAAGCAGCTGGGCTATAGCTATTTCTCTCCTTTAGCTAGTGCAAAAGGTTAATCGGCGGCTGGGAGCGAACCAGCATCTTCAGTAGACCGGACTGATGTGTTAACCATTACACCACGCCGCCTACTGCATAGCCTTAGGAATTAAATAGCTATATGCTTTACATAAGCTACAATCTTCAGAAACATTGGGGTATCTTATAGTGAGCTTTAACTGTATTATTCCCTCAGGTTCTTACTGGCATTCGGGCCGTTAAACTTTATGCTTGGGAAGTGCCAATGAAACAAGTAATTGACCAAATACGTGAACACGAAGTTAAATTAATTCGAAAAGCTGCGTTGCTTCGTACTTGTTCTGATGTTCTTAATTTGACTTCTCCTTACTTTGTAATTATTTTTATTTTTTTAGTTTTAAGGGTACTACTATTTATATAAGCCGTTTTATTCCAGAAAATTCAGATTTTTGGATTCACGGCCTGAGGGGGAGGGGGGTGGCCTTCGGTCTTTTCTCACCGATTTCCTCCTTTTTGGTCCCTTCTGTCTTTTTAACTTCAATTTCGACTTCATTCCCCACAACTTTTCAGGTGTCAATAATAACTTTTGCACTCTATATTTTCTCCGATCCAGTCCACAATATTTTAACTCCAGAAGTTGCTTTTGTATCTTTAACTTTATTTTCTCAACTACGCATACCAATGATGGTTTTGGCTGAATTAATTGGACAATTAGTACAAACGGCTGTTTCAAATCGAAGGCTAAAACATTTTTTGGTAGCTGGTGAAATTGATCCTGAAGCTGTTGAAAGGGATTTGGATCCACAATGTGAGAGGGCTGTTTTTAAATATATTCGGATACCTCTTTATAGTGTACACCAAATAGCAGATCATTTTTAGGATATATTTGGCCATAGAAAAGCTAGGGTACCTAGTTGGTTCCTGTCTCCCTGTCCCCGTTCAATGATGATTTTAGGACTCTGATCCTCGAGTTTATTTATCCCCGACGTGTGGACCAGCCCTGGTTGACCATGAAGGGGCTAGTACCCTCTAATTTAAGAATAATTTTAATTTAGAACTTAGAATTGAAATTTAAAATTTATTCCATTTTTAAATCGCTCCTCAAACCTCCAAAAACCCCACATATTTTTTAGATGAAAGAGCAATAGATGTTGAATTTGCCTCCTTTGATTGGAAAACGAAAACAAAAAAATTAGTAAAAACACATTCTCACCTTCCTCCCGGTCACCAACATTTAATTCGGGGGTCAACAACAAATATTTGTATTCCCTATTCTTTAAATAACCTCGAACTTCATTTACGTCGAGGTTTGTTGGTTGCTGTGGTTGGAAGAGTTGGGGCGGGGAAAACTTCTCTTTTACATGCTTTACTGGGAGAAATGAATAAAGTTTGTAATTTTTAATAGAAAATACAAAACAAAAATGTATTTTAAAGGTTTATGGATTTGTGGGTCTTCGTGGGCGTGTTGCTTACGTTCCGCAACAGGTAACTTAAAATACATAGCAGAACCGGAAAATAATCCAATTTTTATATTTTCCGGAAAAATGTTGTTATACTATCTCTTTAAATGTTTCCGGAAACTCATTGTTTTCAGAATATGTATTTTTTTGATATCTGAAAATGTATTTTTTCAAAATACATTCCTTCCTTCACTGTCTTATAAACATTTTCTTGAAAAATAAAATTTTCAGCCGTGGGTACTAAATAGAACAGTTCGTGAGAATATTCTCTTCTCTAATCTGGATGATGGTGAAAAACCAAATGAAGAATTATATGCCCGTGTAGTTGATGCTTGTGCTCTTAAATCAGACTTTACTGTTTTGCCTGAAGGTGATCAAACAGAAATTGGCGAACGTGGAATTAATCTTTCCGGAGGACAAAAAGCTAGGGTAAATTTTAAAATTTTTGAAAGCCTAGAAAAAATTTTTTTTAATTTTTTAAAGGTAAATTTAGCTAGAGCTTTATACCATCAAGCAGATATTTATTTACTTGATGACGTTCTCTCTGCTGTCGATGCTATTGTAGGAAGACATTTATTCGACCTGGCAATAGGTCCTGAAAGTTTGACTAAAGGAAGTACAAGAGTGCTAGTTACTCATTCTTTGGCTTATTTGGCTGAAACTGATTGGATTGTTGTGATGGAAGGTGGGGAGATTTCTGAAAAGTTTCCGGTTTTCCTGAAAACACACATTAATTTTTATATTTTCCGGAAACTTTTATAATTATTTGTGTTTTCCGGAATGATTACTTTTATACCGTATTTAGTCGATAATTCCCCTCCCTTGAATAATTCCCCTCTCTCGAATAATTCCCTCTGCTACGATTAGTTGAAACAATAACCCAAAATATCCTACTACACGTTCAAATTTTAAAACTCGAATAATCCCCCTTCCTTGAATAATTCCCCATGATACGGATGTGTTGAAAAAATAATTCCCTAGGGGACTTAATCGAGTAAATACGGTATGTGTAAATGTTTTGTGTTTTATTGTTGGTATTTCCGGGAACTTTTATTTTTTTCCGGAAACAGTCTAATTACAATTTTAATTTAATTTACTTCCGGAAAGTATATTACAATAGATTTTTATATTTTCCGGAAACTTCAATAATCTACTATTTATTTAGATGGACAAATACTTGGACAGGGCACATATGACGAATTATTAAATGAGCCTAAAACAGCACAATTAATAGCACATTTGGAAGAGAAAGAAAAGGAAAATGAAAAAGAAGATGAAAAAGAAGGCAAAAAAATATTTTTTTCAAAAAAAATATTTTTTCCAAAAAATTTTTTTTAATTTTTAGAAGAACAAACAGAAAATAATGAAAGTGATTCTGATGATTCAAGTACTTGGAAAGGAGAAGAGACCCCTTCTTCTCCACTTCCACGCTATACAGATGATGTGACTGATGGTAATTTAGCAATGAGTTTGATGAGTGTCCATTCTGCCGGTTCTTTTACTAATACTCTGAGAAGACGTACACAGAGTAGTCGAAGCTCTTTGAAGGTAAAAATATTTATGGTTTTCCGGAATGTTTATAAATAAAATAATTGTAAGAATAAGCTTTCCGGAAAACAGTTAAATATCAATTGTAAATATAGAAAATAAACCTTTACATTTGCAGTTCAGTACTATATTATTCCGGAAAGTAGATTAATAGATTATATTGTGTTTTCCGGTAACTACAATTGTAATTTAAATACTTTCCGGGAAGTTTTTTGGAACTCATTAAATTAAATCGTGTTTTCCGGAAAGTTTTCTATTTACAATTGTAATATAAATTATTTCCGGAAAGTAGAACCTATTAGATTAGTATATTGTGTTTTCCGGAATTCCTTTAACTATTTGGTTAATTATAATTTTAATTTAAATGCTTTCCGGAAAAGTTTATTTTTGGAGAATATATTGTGTTTTCCGGAAAGTTTTCTATTTACAATTGTAATTTAATATTCTTTCCGGAAAGTTTTGTATTTACAATTGTAATTTAATATTCTTTCCGGAAAGTTTTGTATTTACAATTGTAATTTAATATTCTTTCCGGAAAGTTTTGTATTTACAATTGTAATTTAATATTCTTTCCGGAAAGTTTTGTATTTACAATTGTAATTTAATATTCTTTCCGGAAAGTTTATTTTACATTTTAAGAAATCAAGAATTTCAATTAATGAGAGAAAAACAACAAAAACAATAGTAGAAAACAAAGTTGGAGGTAAACTTATCGAAAAGGAAGAAGCGGAAGCGGTAAGTAACGTGGATATATTAATTTAAAAAAAAATTAATTTTTAGGGAAGAGTTAGTCCTTCAATTTATTTAGCTTATTTTGCAGCAATGAGATGGCCAATATTTATTGGATTTATTTTCTTCCTTTTTAGTCAATTTGTACTTAATATTGTGCAAAGTTTGTGGTTAACTAGTTGGTAAAGGATTTGTTTATTTTTTAATTTTAAATTAATTTTTTTTGAAGGTCAGATGATAATTCTAATATAACTTTAAAAGAACCAAAAATGTCTGTTGGTGTTCGTTTCTTTATTTATGTACTTGTAGGACTTGGAATTGGTAGGGGAATTGTTTAGGGATTTTAAATTATAGTTTAATATGGGGGTGTGTTTTCCGGAAAAGTTTATATTTCTAGTCTATTTACAATTGTAATTTGATATTTATTTTCCGGAAAGTTTATTTTACATACCAGTTAAATCATTAAGAAAATAAATAAACGGGGCAATAAAGCTTCCGGTTATTCAGTCTATTAATTTTATTTTGTGGGTATTAATTACCTTTATTTCTGTATTTTCCGGAAAGTTTATTTTACAAATAGACTTGATTAATTTTTATATTTTCCGGAAAATTTTTTAACTTAAAATCATTTTATTTCTTTTAAAGTTCTTTCACTTGGATTGTCAAATATTTTACAAATTGTCGGTGCTGTATCAGCCAGTATTCGTTTACATGGACCTCTACTAGACAGAGTTTTGCATGCTCCAATATCATTTTTTGATACAACACCTTTGGGGAGGATATTAAATAGATTTGGAAAGGTAAAGAGGACGGGGGGAGGGGTTGGAATTTTTTATAATCTTTTATTTCTAATGTGAACAGCAGAGGTGGGTAGGAATTTCGATTTCCGACATTTTTTCCTTCCGATTTCCGAAATTTTGGAAAAATTTCCGATTTCCGACAGTTCCGATTTCCGACACCTTCGTCATTTCCGACCCACCTCTGGTGGACAGGACTGTCCGTGTTTCTTGGAAAATTTCTAAGATTATTTATAAAATTAAAAAAAAATTTCTTGTTCCAAATTCCAATTTCCAAGCTCTTTTATTCTTTAATACTTCCTCTTACCCAAATTTAATTTTTAATTTAAGGAATTTGATGTTGTCGATCTTCGTTTAGCCAGTACATTTAGAATGCTTGGATTTAGTTTATTAATGGTACTTCAAGTATTTATTCTTATTTCGTTATCTATGCCTATTTTTATTGTTTTAATTGTTCCAACAGTTTTGTTTTATTTGTTAATTTTGGTGAGGATTTTTTTTTAATTTTTTTAAAATACGGCCGACCTCTATATGATACCCCCTTTAATCTTGAAAAAATAGTCTCTTATAATGAGGTGTCTATTAAATAGAGGGTATCGGTTGGGCACCTTCCCCCATTCAGTGGCTAACCAAAAAGAATGTTCCTTAAATAGAGGTGTATCTAATAATGGGTGTGTAGTTTAGAGAGGTTGACTGTACCCTATGACACCCAATTTTTAATTTTAAAGCATTATTTTATCCCAACATCCCGACAACTTCAACGATTAACATCTGTCACTCGTTCACCTTTATACAATTTATTTGCTGAAACAATTAACGGAACAACCTCAATACGTGCTTATGGAGTTGTCCAAACTTTTTTTAATCATTTTTGTTCTAAATTGGATATTCAAATTGGATGCAGGTATTTGGATATAGTTGATAGGAGTAAATTATGTTTTGCCGGTTCGCATGCGTTACCTCTTGAGATTGCTCGCTCGCATGCGTTACCTCTGGCAAATCTAGTTATTGCACGCATCACCATCAACATCTCTCTTAATTAAGGATGGCTCTCTAATTAATATTTAACTCTAGTAATGCTATAATGAGATCAGACTAAACTATACTAAATTTCTTCTTTAAAATTAGATATTTTTCACTAATTGCCAACCGTTGGTTATCTGTTCGACTTGAACTTATTGGAAATTTATTAATTCTTTTTTGTTCTGTAATGGCTGTATTTTCGCGTGATTGGGGGACTGCTACAGCTGGACTTATTGGATTAGCTATTTCTAAAAGTTTAGATGTTTGTTGTCTTTGAGGAATTAAAAAAGATTATTTTTCATTAATTAGATAACTGTAATTCTTGGATTTTTGGTTAGAAATATCAATGATGCAGAAATGAGTATAGTTTCAGTGGAAAGAATTTTGGAATATAGGGATTGCCCTCAGGAGGTGATTTTATTTTTTAAAAATCTCTTTAAATGTTCACAAAGCTCCTACTTATCTCAAAATATATTCGTGGTCTTATTAATCTCCTAGTTCATTCACAACTCTAAATTTTACTAATTTCCAGTTATCTCAATATTCTTAAATATCACAGGATTTCTGATTTGTCACCTTTAATTTATCATAAGTTCCCAAATATCATTAACTCTTACTTATCCCTTTTCCGAAGTCTTTTTTAAGTTTGGATAAGATAGAGATTTGAATATATTTTTATAAAAAAAAGTTCATTTAGGCATCCTGGAAAAGTTCTAAAGGCAGAGAACCCCCTTCAGATTGGCCTAGTCGTGGAGCTGTCCATTTCCAAAAATATTCGTGTAGATACAGACCTGAATTGGATCTTTCTTTACGTGGAATTACTGCAGAGATTAAGCCTGGAGAAAAGGTAAAATTTAGGAAAAAATCTCGAAAATTAAATAAAAATAGGTCGGAATTGTTGGCAGAACCGGTGCAGGAAAAACTTCTTTTGCTTTAGCACTTTTTCGAATAATTGAAGCAGCTGAAGGCCGTATTTTAATTGATGGAGTAAATATTGCCAAAGTTGGTCTTCAAGAGCTTAGATCGAGAATAACGGTGAGAAAATAAATTATTTTTTGAGAGTAAGAAATAAATGAAAATTTATCTGATTATGCTTGTTACGTACCTGATTTTAATGAGGATGAATTCAAATATTTGAGTTAATGTTTACATGCATCAGGGAAAGATGGGCAGGGGGAGGGGGGAGAGATGAGGTAAGGAATGAACTGTAGTTGAGGGAAGGGAAAGGGGATTAGATACCAGGTATGGGTCGGCTTAAGAAAGTCATGGTTTCGAGTATTGGTTCGGGTTTTGGATAATCCAATCCATCCTTGTTGGGTACGTTTCTAAAGAGGATTTAATTAATTTTTTTAAAGATAATTCCACAAGATCCAGTTCTCTTTTCTGGCACTCTACGTTTTAATTTGGATCCATTCAATGTTTATAAAGACCACGAATTATGGACAGCTTTAGAACAAGTCCATCTAAAACAATTTGTTGAAGCACAACCAAAAAAATTATTTTATGAAATTGCTGAAAGTGGAGAAAATATTAGGTAATTGAGAGTGGAAAAAATAATTTTTAATTTCAAATTCAAGTGTTGGACAAAGACAATTACTTTGTATGGCACGTGCAATACTTCGACGTAGTCCTCTTATAGTTTTGGATGAAGCTACTGCTTCTATTGATTCTCAAACTGATGAACTTATACAAAGGGCGATAAGGACTGAATTTAGTGTAAAATTTTAAATTAAAAATTATTCCCGAAAAGGTCGGTGGATAAAAAGGTGAAAAGCTTAAAATGACATTTCGACCCCGAATTTTTAATCTGGAGTGATTTTTGAATTAATTCTGTTTCTATTTTAAATTATTACTTATCAAAAGACCCCCAGGGTTTTTACCCACTTAAACCCATGGGTCTTAAAAACAAAAAAATCTTTTAAAATTTCAGCGGTCTACAATTTTAACAATTGCCCATCGAATAAGCACAGTTATGGACTATGACCGTATAATGGTACTTTCAGCAGGAAAATTAGTAGAATTTGACACCCCCGAAAAATTGGCGGCAGAGAAAACCTCTCATTTTCATGCTCTAGTTAAGAATAGTAGTAATATTGAAAAATAATATGATTTTTAACATTTGTTATTTTTAGTTCTTTTTTTTTAATTTTCATAAAAATTTTTCAATAAAAAAATACAGAATTTTTTAAAATCCTAAATTCTGTTAATGATTTTTTATAAAAGGACAGGGGTTTCAGGACTGAAGAGAAAATTTTTTTCGTGACTATAGGGAAATAAACGTCTCGTCCCGCTCATATATCTTTTAGAACTCTGGTATCGAATTTCAATCTAAAATAATTTTTTATTTTGATTTCGATTCATCCCAGTATTTAAAAATTTTTATTCGCTTGATTTTTATTTTTTCTTGAAACGATTTTCTTTATTGGCGCCAAAGTTTAATTCAAATTTTTAATTTAGAGAGTGCTTTATTTTCAAAGTTAGAGATATTTGTTTTTATTGATTTTTTATTTCTTAAAATTGTCTAATTTATTTTTACTCGTTTAAGTTCTCAAAAAAATCTTTCGCTTCTTTAAAAAGGAAAAAATGAATAAAACGCTCACAACAAAAAATGCTGAAAATCAAGCCGAACCAGTCAATCTCGATTCTTTTTTGGAATTTGTCAATCTGGAAATGGCTCTTTATTCAAAACGTTTGGCCACTTTTGAAGGTGTTTGGGCTTATGACAATGATGAGAATGCGCAATGTACTTCTGAACGAGTTTGTTTTGAAATTTTATTTTTTTTTGAAATTTTTAAAAATTAACTTTGGAATCGAGGGAATCCCATAGATCCCCCTCAGGGTCTGGGAATTCCTATGGTCTCCAGGATTGTGTTGTACATTTGTTAAGGCATTAATTTTCTTTAATGTTCAAATATTTTTGTTTTCTCGATCAGACTTGTGGGTTTTCTTGGATTAAAAATCTAGAATCCTTTCTAGACAGCCAATATAGGTCAAGGTTGAAGATTTTTAAGAATCATTATCTTTAATTTTGTGGCACATACTGTTAGATAAAGATTCTTGAAATATTTTTGGCAGCCTTTGACTGTTATGTTCAGATATTTTCAAAATCAATTTTTCAGGCTTTTTACTATTTAATCATTAAATATTTTTAGATGGCTAGAGCTGGCTTTTATTGCAGCGAAATTAAACCAAATGCCGATTGTGCACGTTGTTATGTTTGTCAACACGAACTTTTGTGGGATGCTGAAGATGATCCTTGGTTTAGAATTTTATTTTTCATTAAAAATCAAAAAAATCAATTTAAGGGAAGAACATCGCAACCACAGGCCAGATTGTGATTTGGTAAAAATCGGCAAACAGGATGAAAGTGAATTTACTGTTGATGAACAGTTGCAAATTATGGCTTATATTTATAGTTGTCGACAAGTTTGTTTTTTTTAATTTTTAAAAATAATTTGGGGAATTTTTGTCAATCTAAGTGCTTAGCTAGTGACTTAATTTGAAGTTATAGCAATGGGGGAATCTTCTTTCTCCCAGAAAATCAGAAGATTTTTTGGTAAAATTCAATTTCGTTCCCCCCTCCTTTTTTCCTTCCTAAAAGTATTACAAAATGGTCAGTCAATCTTAAGTTATAGAACTCGTCGAGCTGTGTCGAATGACACCAAAATCGGACCTGATTTGACCGAGATACAGACCCCTGAAAATTGAACAACCATAGGGGCGATTTTTTGGACTAAAAAAATTTTTATCCAAATGATAGCTCATTCGAAAGAGCTCTTCGAGCTGAGTCGAATGACATATAAATCAACGCGATTAAACATGGTTCGACAAAGTTATGACCTGAAGTAGACCTAATGGAGTCGGCGACTTATGTCATAACTTTGTCAAATCTTGTCCAATCACGTTGATTTTGTTGTCATTCAACTCAGCTCGATGAGCTCTTTCGAATGAGCTATTATTTGTATGAACTTATGTCCTTATGGTTTTTCGCCCCTATGGTTGTTCAATTCTCAGGGGTCTGTATCTCGGTCA
Source organism: Meloidogyne luci (assembly GCA_902706615.1). Taxonomy (NCBI): domain Eukaryota; kingdom Metazoa; phylum Nematoda; class Chromadorea; order Rhabditida; family Meloidogynidae; genus Meloidogyne; species Meloidogyne luci. The sequence continues at coordinate 2,668,030 of CACSLI010000091.1, read as the reverse complement.
AATCAGGTCCGATTTTTTCGATTTTGGTGTCATTCGACACAGCTCGACGAGTTCTATAACTTAAGATTGACTGACCATTTTGTAATACTTTTAGGAAGGAAAAAAGGAGGGGGGAACGAAATTGAATTTTACCGATTTTTTAATTGAAGAAAAGCCTTGGTTATCCAAACTAGAGATCGAGCTGGGTCTGGAGCAAGCCTGGGTTTTTCCTCTACCCAGAGTCCAGGCTTATTTGTTAGGCATTTTTTGACCTCCATGGGTTTTTCCTGGACTACAGGACCAGGATCCTGCCGAGGTCAATGAATTAAACCCAGGAACAGGCTCAGGCTTTTCAAAAGTCTCGATCTCAAATCCAGATCATTCTAACAATTTATTTTTTTCAAAAAATTTTTAACTTGTGAACTCTGGACATAAAATAATTTTTTATAAGGAGAAGGGGCCTCATATATGTATATTTTATAACAGAAAACTCCCTTTTTTAAAAAATTTTATTTTTAAAGAATATTATTGTGGATGATGCAATTGAAGATTTGAGGGCATTAATGGACAAATTGTTAATGGATGTTAATAAAGTTATGCGAAAAAATGTTGGTTAAGAAATTATTTATTTGTTAATATAAAAACAAAAAATTACACAAACAAACAAACAAAAAATGTTTTTTACAATTAAAAAAATTAACTTTTGCTTTGATGTTTTCTGGTATTTTATTTTGTCTCTTTTATTGTATTAAAATATAGAATTATGGTTGAATAAAACTTGGATTACAAACATTGTAATATTAAAGTTTGTAATAGGGAAAGAAAAATAAACCTTTTCTTGAAGAAATACAACTATAAAAATAAATTTGACAGAGAAAAATAAAGTTGTAAAATAAATATATTAATTGAGAGAACATAAATTGTAAAAGATAAAGAAAATTAACTTGAATTTAGAAAAATAAATTTGGTTTGTAAAAACAACTTTGAACAAAATAAACTTATTAGAGAAAATTCAAATGTAAATTGCAATTATGAAAAATAAACTTGAAATTAAAAAACTTGTAGACAAGGTTGAAGAGAAATAAACTTTTTAGGGAAATTACAATTGTAAATTAAGTTGAAATTAAATAAACTTGCTTAATGGTATAAAAGCTTCAATAAAAACTTTCTTTAATAAAAACAAAGTTTATTTTATTTTACAATTGTAATTTAACATTTTCTCTTATCTCTTTTTAATTATATTCCATTTATCATAATCCCTTTCGCAAATTTCTCCTTTGCGACCTCGGCATTGGCCTGTTTTTATTTTATATATTAAAAACAAAAAATATTTATTAATTAATATTCTCGCTTTTTGAGAAAAAGAATAACAACAAAATTCCTTTTCTCTTTTTAAGGATTTTTATCTTTTTTTAGAGAAGGGAAGAGGGGGGACGGGACGGGACAGTTCTCTCTCTCCCTCTGCGCGGACTTCTGTCATTTTTTTATTTCTTTTTTAGCTATCAATTCTTTTAAAAAATAAATTTTTATTTTATTTATTTTCTCCACAACTTTTCTTTTTCTTTCTGCTTGTTTTCATATCACCAAAAATAGCCTCTAGCCATATATTTCCTTACCACAAAGTGCAGCGCAATACTCGAGAAAAAAAATAAAAAGACACGAAAATCCTGGCTGGGAAAAAAATTAAAAAAATGATAAAAAGATAAGCGTATTTATATTATCAAATTATGATAGTGAAAGGAAGAGAGAAGATTCAATCAATTTTTGCGCTAAAGCGGATTTTCTAAGATTAGTTAGGGTCGCGTTAAAAATCGTCATTATTCCGTCCTTAACCTTTTTTTTATTTTTTAATAATATTTAAAAAAATTAAATTTAATATTTATATTTAAAAATTTATTTATTGAAACATTTGACAAAAATTTTTTATTTAAATATTTTTTTTTCAAAATTTATCTAATCAAACGTCAATATCATTAAATACACCCTCTATATCAGACACTACTCGATTTAAAAAAATAATTTTAGTTCGATTGTCCATTGGAGTTATCTCCCCCTCTATTGGAGATGTCTGAGTGATCCCCCAAAAATAAATAAAACCCTCAATTTTACATACAATTATTTCAACCCCAAAGGGTCTACTTAAAAGAGGTCCTTCTGTATTAATTTAAATAATTTAAAAAATTTTTTAGAAATGTTAACTCAACTAAACAGATTAATAAAAAGAAAAAAGCCTTTAATTATTCAAATAAAATTATTTTTTGTATTTATTTTAATTAATTTAATTCCAAATTTATTTTTTTGTATTCCAATAGATAATGGATTAATTGATTCTGAATTAGTTAAAGGTATTTTAATTAAATTAAAAAAAAACTGGCTTTATTTAAAAAAGAGGAAAATAAATTATTTTTTTTTATTTCATTTCCGCATTCCTCTTCTTTTTTATTATTTTATTTAATCAATTACATAATTAGTTATCCACTTACAAAAAATAAATTATGTAATTTGAATTAAAAAGCAATTAAAATTAATTAATTACAAAAGGCTTATTTAAAGAAGGTTGTCAGTAAAATATTTGGCTGAGCGGTTAAGGCGTTAGGCTCGGTAACGTATCGGCTATGGTTCGAATCCGTTTGTTTCCTTTTTTCAATTTTCGAGTTTTATTGACTAATAAAAGTTTTTAATTAACATTTTTGACCTTCCTAAAAATTAAAAAAAAAATTTTTTTTAATAAAAAAAACAAAATTAAAAAATAATTAAATTAAAATTCAATTCAATTTAAAAATAAAGAATGTGGACAAAACAGTACAGTAGATGTTGTATTGTTATTAGATGGATCTGGATCAGTTGGGGATTCAACATTTAGATTACAAACACAATTTGCTAGACAATTAGCCCAATTATTAAATATATCTGTTAGCGGTTCTCATTTAGCTATTATTCAATTTTCTGAACAACCACAATTGGAAATTGCGTTAAATCAATATACTAATTTACAACAAGTTGGTGATTGAAATTAAATTGGAAATGGAAATCGAAAAATTTTTAAATTAAAAACTTTTGAAAAATATTTTTAAAAATATTTTTCGCATAAGAGAAGAAAAATTAAAATTAAGGAGAAAATAAAATTAATTATTAAGGGTATTCTTTTAAATTAATTTAGTGAGATTGGTGGTTGAGTGGTTAGTGTGTTAGGTTTTTGTAGAGAGATGGTTAGGGTTTGTGTCTAAAATCTCAATTTTTTTCTAATTTAAAAATTAATTTTATTGGCTACAATAATTTTTTGTTAAATAAAAATTTATTTTTATCAATTTTCAAAATCAATTTTTCAGTTAGAAGTAGCGTTGCAAAAAATTAAATTTATCGGAGGCGCTACAAATACAGGCCAAGCATTACAGTTTACATTAGATACTGCTTTTCAGGGAGCTAGAGGGGGTTCGGTGCCTAAAGTAGTTATTGTCTTAACTGATGGACAATCACAGGATGAAGTAGCCGAGGCAGGTCAGTATTTTTCAATTTTAGGCGAGATAGGTAACTTTTTGGCCATTTTGGTAATTATGAAATAGAAATTATTAGAAGGGTCTTAAGTAGGGTTCAATTTTACGGGGCGGGGAAATATTTTAAAGGGAACGGGGGGTAAATGTCCAGTTGGCGGTCCACCTGTCCGCAAAGAGAATCTGCTTTTTTCTTTCCTTTTCTTGCAATTTGGCGTTAGGAAAAGTGCTCGCTCATTTTTCCTTTTCCTTGTTATTATGCCTAATGAAAGAAAAGAGTGAAAAGAAAAATAATAACAAATAAAAATGTAGTTTGTAATGATCAATGACCTACAAATAATACCTCAGTAGAAAAATTCTGGATCCCATTGTTCGACGATCAAACCCTTGATATTGAATCAAGGAAAAAGTCTCAATTGCTAGTTATTGAATATTTACAAAGGTTTTCAATTATTGAAGACTGAAATGATCTGCCATAAATGCAATACCAATATGAACATAAAGTGGGTCGATGGGTATTTTTGGAGGTGAATTATTATTTTAAAACAAGAATAAATTTTTTAAACAATGGATAAAATTAAGGTGTCCAAAAAAATCATGTCATACTAAAGTTTCAATCCGTAAAAGGTTGTTATCCACCAGACATTTTAGAAAGCTATTTGAGAATGTTATCCAAAATCTATCATTTGTAAATATGTAAATATTTTGTAAATTAAATGTAAATATTAACTTAGTTTAGGAAAACATACTGTATTGAGAAGTATTAACGTTAGGAAATGGAAAAATGAGCGAGCACTTTTCCTAACGCCAAATTGCAAGAAAAGGAAAGAAAAAAGCAGATTCTCTTTGCGGACAGGTGGACCGCCAACTGGACATTTACCGGAACGGGGGTTGCGGGGAATTCGAACCGCGAGGCGGGGAACGGGGGGTCTGGTGGGAGACAACTCCCAGTTCCCCGGGGAATTCCCTGCCCGGGGAATGGGGGTTTAACCCTAGTTGAACCCTTCTAAAGAATTATATACAGTACAAAAATTACCACAAAATTCAACAAAAAATTAATTTTTAGCTCAACGACTGAGGGATGCCCATGTTCTTGTCTACGCTATAGGAGTTAGTAACCTTGTAAACGTTCAACAATTACACCAAATGACAGGAAATGTGCTTAGAGTATTTACAGTAGAATCTTTTGACCAATTAGATAGAGCTTTAGCTGATGCATTGACTTGGGAAATGTGCCGGACAGATTTTAGTTTGGAGGGAAATTTCTTCGAAAAAAAATTTTTATTTTGTTTAAAGGACCTGGAACCCCCGATATAATCTGTGCTTCAGACAAAATAGGTGTTAGGGCATCTACTAAGAAGCCTTTTGAAGGATATGTGTTTGTTCAGAATCATTTTAATCAGCCAGAATGCCGTGCTGGACCTGAAAATTTTCCTGATTCTAGGTAGGGGGAGGAGGAAAATTTTTTTTGGAAATTTTCAAAAATTTTTGAAGAATTTTTTAAAAACTTTTTTTGAAATTTCAAAAAAAGTTTTTTTAATTTTTTGATAATTTTTTTGAAAATTTTTTAAAAATTTTTGGAAACATTTTTTGGAAATATCTTTGGAAAATTTTTCAAAATTTTTTTCTAAAATAAAATATTTTTTTAGAAGTATTGGAATAACAGTTCCTTTTACTAATTGTGATGTCCACAGATATAGATCGGTTAGAAATTGAATAAAAAATTAATTTAAAAAATTTAAATTTTCCAGTTAAGTCCAAAAGGAATATTTGTTGAAATGACTGTAAGTATTTTTAGAAAATTTAAAAAATTAAAAAAAAAATAATTTAAAGGTTGTTTTTATGTTCCATTCCGTGTATGTTTATTTTAATTAAATTAAAAAATTTAAATTAATTTTAAAAGTTTTATGACAAAAGTTGACCAGATGGTTAATATTAAATGTTTTTATATGGAAGCGGAAAAGTCTGTAACTGTTCCCATGGAAGTTAGGTAGGGGAAATTTTAAATAAAATCTTTATTCTCGCTTTACACTGAATACCCATACTCGATTAAAGATATTCTTAAGGTTTGGTTGGCTCTTGGAGGGGGAGGGGGTTTCCAAGGCATAAATACTCTTTAGTTAAGATACCCCTTCATTATAATTCTCAAATTTATCGGGATCTTACGGGAATCCGGAATTGTCATTTAAAAATTTTTCGTAATAGACATAGGGGATATCAACGGATTTGGAGGGTTTAAGTGGATTTAAAAGGATATCGTGGAATATGGGGAATATTTTTGGAATATTTTTCAACACCGTACGGGAGGAAACGCTTAATTTCAAAATTTCTAATTAATTTGATTTTAACTTGCCAGGAAGGAATTTAAAAAAATTTTATTTTTCCCCCTGAATTTTTAAAGAGAAACTAATTTAAATATAATTTTAAGTCAAATAACTACACAATTCCGCCAAAATGTATTTCAAATGCCTAGATGTGAATATACTTTAAGAAAAGATTCGGCAGAAGGGCCAATTGTGCAGTTTGCAATTTTGGGTACTTAAAAAGAAAATAAAATTAAAAAATAATCATTTCAAGGCCAACCAGTCTATCACCGTTGGGAATGTATAGAGGAAGGGGGGCAAGATACTTTTGGAATGCTTGTACATTCTTGTTATGTAGATAATGGATTTGGGGATAGAGTGGATATTTTGGATGAAAATGGGTGCGGATTGGATGCCGTAATTTTTTGGAAAAAGAAAATTTTTAAAAGAAAATTCTTTTTGTAGGTTTTGTTGAGAACTCCAGATTATGATACAAGTTTACATTTAGCTACAAAAGAATATCACGTATTTAAAGTAAACAAAAAAAAATTTTTTTAATTAATTTTAAAATTATTCCTCTCACATATAGCCTAGACTGTCTATAAATATATAGTCAAACCTCTTTTTTGCAAACCTTCAATATTAGACACTACTCAATTTAAGATACGTTCTTCAAACTTTAATTGGCCACTGGGTGAGACTGCCTATGCGTTACCCTCTATTTAAGATATGCCTCATTATAAGTAGGGACGGGATCGAGACGAAATCTCGAACGAAAATCTCGGTTATCGAGATTGATATTTTTCGAGAAATATCTTACAATTCTCATACAGCACTCCCAGTCCGATCTCTGATTATAAGATACCCTCTATTTAAGATACATCTCATTATTAGTTACCGTTTTTTAGACCTAGGGGGTATCTTACAAATTAGAGGTCTAATAAAAGGAAAACTAGGGTGTAAATTTAAGAGTGTTATTTTTAAATATTTTTAGTATGCAGACAAGCCAGTACTTCAATTCCAGTGTCAAGTAACCTTGTGTTTAAAATTGGATGGAGGCTGTGCAGGAATTTCTCCCCCAAACTGCCCAGAGACTAAACCTAGACATTTAAATGAATTACAAACAATTAGTAGACGTCGATCTAAATCTAAAGTTTTTACTAAAAAATCGAGACGTTCAAACCCGGAAACTATGGATGTTTTTACTAAACCGATGATGGTTAAAATTTAATTAAAAATTAAACGAAAAAGAAACGTTTCGGCGCGGGTGATGTTGGGCGCGGTCGTTTAAAAATATAATCAAATGAAAACCAAAAATTCTGAAATTTGGTAAAAATAATCTTAATTGAGTTACCCAACTTGTTTAAAAATTTAAAAAGTTTGGATTAAATATGAGGTAAGTTATGGCTAAAAAAGTCGAATTTTTGACTGCGAATGGAGTTTTTTGTCCACAACTTTGGAAATAAAAAATCAGAAATTCTGAAATTTATAGAGAAACTAGAGAATACTTTAAAGGGCATTTAAAAAAATTTCAAGAATTTTAGGTCCATTTAAAAGGGTATTTTGTTCAACTGTGCTAAAAGGATTTTGCGCCGAAACGTTCCCAAAAAATTTAAAATTAATTTAAAAATTCCCTTTAAAATTTTAATAGATAATAGACGAACAATTTAAAGAATTAACAGAAGAATGCCAACAAAACCCTTCCAAAAACACATCATCAACAAATAATATTTTAACAAATTTACTGCCCCAAACAGAAAAACAAAAATGGATATTGCTTGCATTTATTTCTTTATTTAATTTATTGGTAGCTGGATTAACCTTAACATGTTGGCTATGTTGTAAATTGGGAGGAGCTACAATAAGGCGAAGAAAAGGGAAATGGACGAGGGAATAGAGTTGAGTGACGGGAGGGGGGATAAATCGAAAAGAATTTTTTTTAATTTTTTAGGTGAAATATATTTATTTATTTTGCCTTCTTTTTCTTTCATTTCCCATTAAAATACCCACAAACAATGTTTATTTTTTAGAAAGGGATTGGGAAATTAAAATAATACTTTTATGATATGTATGGTTAGCATGAAAGGTCGTCGGGTTACCGAAATAAAATATTTTTTATTTAGCATGAAGGGTTTAGTCGCCCGAGACCCTGCCTTTTTCTAGACGATCCCCAAATCCAACAAATTTTCGAAACACCTATCAGAAATCCGACATTTTCCATTGAAAAGGGGGGGGGGGATAGTGTGAAAGGAACCAAATGAAAAATCGGGGAATAATGCTAATAGTGTGAATCAAAAATATTTCCCGATCCCTTCGAATCTTCTCTAAACATTTTTAAAATTGGAAAAAGTTCTTTAAATAATTAATTTCCAAATTTAAAAAATAACTAAATTTGTTAATTTATTTTTTTTAATTTTTATTTAAATAAAAACGCCTATGGCCAAATAAAAAAGAATTTTTATTATTATTAAAAAATAATTTATTTAAATTCCCCCACAAAAAAACAACCACAGAAAAATATTTTTAGATATGTCTTTTAAATGTTAAATAAAAAGAGTTGCTATTTAGATAAAATTAAAAAAAAATTTTTTTTGGAAAACTAGCAACTCTCTACAAGCTTAAAAACAGAGAAAAATTGCGTAAATTAAAGAAGAGTATTTTTAAAAGAAATAATATATTTAGTATTTTCTAAATTTACAGCCAATTTGCACTTTTTTAAATAGAATTATTTTATTTTAAAAAAGGGTTGGATTTATTTTTTGAAAAAAATTTTTTTAAAGAAAAAATATTTTTTTTAAATTTTAGTTAATTTATTTAATAGATTTTCCGGAAAACAACATTTCTGGAAGCATCTAAAAATAAAATTAAAAACACCAGAAAAATTGAAAATTAAACTTTCCGGAAAAATATATTAACTAAAAACATTTCCGACCAGAACAAATTGAAAGAAATAAAAATCAGAATTTCCAAAAATAAATAAAAACAGAATAAATCCAACCCTTTATCAAATACAGACAAATCTCGTTATAATATACCTCCCAATAATATGTCAATTTAATTTACGGTTTCTAATGTTGTTTTGGTTGGGGGTTAGAAAAAGAACGAGATGTTTTTAGGTAATACATTCAAACTCAATTTTTCATCCCCTAAGGGCATAAACTAAAACGAGATTTGACTGTATGATATTCTAAAATATTTATAAATATATATTGCAATCTTCTATGGCAATTTAAATATAAATTTAAAATTTTTATTTAATAAATATTTGGACATCTAGACCAATCCTTTTTCTCTTTACATACCCAATATTCATTACCTCGAATTGTGTGAATTACTGAACCGGTATTTGTATCTTGCACTTTTTGGAACCAACAAGCTTGGTATTCTGGTGGTTGTTGGTCTATAAAAAGAGGAAATTGTTTGGTTAATTAATTAGTCCTTCTTACTATTAGCAATAGCCCTTTCAGCCTCCGCCTCAGCTTTACGTCTCGCCTTCCTTTGTTTATCCTCCAATTCATTTTTTCGATCATTAGCCCCATCCCAATCCCCATTTTCCATTAAACGCTGATCTGGGCGAAAACGTGAGTCTGTTGGGGCTACTTGGTCATCTGGTTCATTCATTTCTATAGCTAATTTTGTGAAGTTAAACATTGAAGAATCTCCCCTTAAAAATAAAATCTTAGAAAATTTTTAAGTATAATTTTAAGCAATTTAAATCAAATCATTTCAAATTCCCCAAAATAATTAATTAAGGAATTAGAGATTGGATAAAATAAGTAAGGGATTTTTAGGTATCAATCATAATTTTTTATTTACAGAAAGATAAATAATAAATAAATAAAGATAACCCCCCCCCCATTCATTAGTATTTTTTCGTTATAAAATTCCAACGGTTATGATTATATTTCCTAGCGGTTCCAGAAGTTCAAAAAGGAAACCCAAAAAAAAATTTCACATACCTATCACAAAATAAAATATAAAAACGAACACAAAACCAGCTTCGGAACCGAGAGAGAAAATACTGCTCGCTTGGGAAAATACTGAATTTTGGGTCTTCTCCCAAATAATTTTAGATAATACGAAAAAAACCTACAAAGGTTCTTTAACCGTCCAAATCCTTTTTGGTTCCCCAGTTTCAATCAGAACCTTTCCTTGCTGATTTTTTTGATTATTAATTAAAGCAATATTTAAATGGCTATCCCAATAACCAAAAATATAAAAACGAGCATTTCCTTTTTTGTCTAAAATAATTCCTTCAACCTTTAGAAAATAATAAAAATTTTAATTAAATTAATTTTTTAAAACCTTTCTAGGTTGATCAGAAGAAAAATAACTGTATGAATGAAATTTAATATTTGCACGTTCTCCACTAACATGATTGACAATATTCTTTAAAAAGAAAAAAAATATTTTTTTTTGATTAAAAAACTCTAAAGTTTTGAAGGGAAGAGCTCAAAGATTCTCATCCCTACTGATTTCCGTTGACTAACTTAATTAGAATCAAGTTTAAAAAAGTTTTTTGATGGGGTTTCAGTTAGAGTTATTTCGGGATAATTGCATTTGGCAATACCATTACTGTGAAAAACTTCGATTGACTGACAATGATTTCGATGTATTGCTCGGAGTAGGATTAAACCAAAATTAAAGGACAACTCGTGAATATGTGTCAAAAATCGCTCACTTATATATTTAAGAAACACCATAATTGTAAAGTAAAATTATTCAGTCCCCAGAGTCCGAATTTAAATATCTTTAAAAATTCCCTCACCATCGTCCCATGATTATCAATCCAAAGTTTCCCAACAATTATATTATGTACAGTTGTTGTTACCTTTTTTTATTTAAATTTTTGTTTAAATTCTTTAAAAAAACTTTTTGAAAAATAAAATTAGCCTTTCCATCTTTAAATTTAATTTGAGTATATCCTGTAGGTATTACAGACATATATTTTCCACGAAAACGAGAAGCAACCTTTTTTAAAAGATCAAAATTATTTTTAAATTAAGAGAAAATAACCATAAATTCTTGACTCAATTCCCAATTAACACCTTCTGTGTGCATTGCAGCAGCTGGCGGGTGGTGAGAAACCTTGAAAATTTATTTTCAAGGTTTAAAATTAAAAAAAAAATTTTTTTGAGACTTTTAGAAAATTTAAAATAGAGAAATTTAGTCTAAAATCAGGAAGGAGAAAGGTCCTCTAAATTTAAGTTAAATCAAACAGAAAAATTTTTATGAGTATTAGCTAGTTAAAAATCAAATTCTAGGGCAATTTTTCATAAATTAATTTTTAAAAATAAAATCTATAAATGTATTAATCAAATAGCGGATGATATTTTGTCCCAAAAAATTTCTTTTTCCTCCAATATTTAAATCTCAAATATTTACTTGTTCAGTTAAAGACCTCCAACCCAAATCTGCCCTTCTGTCAAATTCAAAAGTTTCCCCCAATAAAGGATTAAAAGGTTTTGTTGTTCTTTTAGCTGTAGCCGAATAAACACTAATTGCAAATGCTGCTGTATATGCAAGTCTTTCTGATATATCCAATTTTTCTGAAGCTCTATCCAACAAATAAGAATATTCCAAATCTTCGGTTATTCTTTGTAACATTGAAAGGGGCTCGTTAAAGTTTACCTTTAAAAAGGGTTTTTTAGAAATTTTTAGAGATAAAAAAAATTTTTAAATATAGAAGTTATAAAAATATAGCGGAAAATATTTAAATATAGCGGCTCAAGTTTCCAATGAAAATTCATTTGTAAATAATCAAAAAAAAATTTTCATAAGACTCTAGAGCAAAACTTTAAAGGAAAAAAACTTGCAGGTAAAGGAATTCTAGTTAATTCTTTCCCAATACAATTTTTCATTATTGACCAAAGATTCAATCCATATGATTCTGGTTTTGGAGGAATTTTTGAACGTCTTTTTAAAATTGGTAAATTTGAAACAATTATTGGTTGAGTATTTTCTTGATAAATTGTTGAATTTTGTTGGTCCTTTAGAAGAAAAATTTTTTTAGTCAATTCTACTTTTATTAAAATAAATTTAAATGAAAAATTAATAATTTGAAGAAAAATTTAAAAATCCGCTAAAAGAAACACTCACTGCTCTCTAAAAAATCCAAAACACAAAAATATTCGGGTAGTCAGGTGGGTAGTGCTACTGACTACACTGTGGGAAGGGTGTGGGGTTCGAACCCGTTTAGGGCCGTTTATTTTTAAAAACGGAAAAAATACGAAAAAAAAATTTTTTACCAAGAAAATAATTTCTTGAATAAATTTTAATAATTTTTAAAATAATCTTTTAAATTTTTTAACTAAACTTACAGGCAAAATAATTTTACATTTAGACAAATCCAGATTATTATTTTGACTTTTTAAAGAAGAATTACCAACAACTTCATTTAATTTATTTTTTGTTATCGAAGAATTATTAGCAACAACATTTCCTCCTTTATTAACCATTTCAATTTCTTCTTCATCAAAACAAAAAGAAGACGATTTTTCTGACCAACCACCTCCACCTCCTCCCCCACCATTTCCTTCACTTCCCCCTCTCTCAGAATTTTCTTCAAAAAAATCGAATTTATTTTTTTCTTCAGGTAAAGTATCTGTTGCATCTTGAAATTGATCTTCGTCTTCTTCCTCTGTTTGATTTTTTAATAATGGGGGTGTTGGCCCTCCTAATGCTGTCATATATGCTTTAAAAAAAAGGAATTTTTTTAAATTTTTAATTGAGACAATTTTTAGTAGTTTAATGGATACTTTTATCTAACCATTTTTTTCAAGAGAAAATGAAAAGAATATCGAACTTAATATTTGAAAAAAATTATATAAAAAGTTTATTTTAATTTTCTGTCTTCTCCAAAATAATGCCGCCCCCTATACTAATTCTCTTTTTTGTTTACTTTTATATTTATAATCCGCCCTTTTTTGAGAAAAAATATTTTTTTATTTGCTGATAAAACTTGCAAACTTTGGATATGTAAAAAGGAAAAGACCGATAATAAAAAAAATTAAAAATGGAAGAAAAAAATATTTTTTGCAAGAAAAGAAAGATTATCAAGGAAATAAAAACAATTTCCTTTCATCCTTTTTAAATTTAGATCCACATTTTTTTTTATTCATTACGTAAATAAAAAAGAGAAATTTATTGATTTTGAGTGAGGAAATATTTTTCAAAAATATTTAAAAAATATTTTTGAACTTAAAAAATCGGAGTGAAGAAATTTCTTAAAAATCGGTCACTTTAGATTTTTGGTATAGTGGATAACGCTCTTGATTACACCCTAAGAGGGTTCTGGGTTCGAATCCTCTTAGTGTCCCTTTATTTTTAAAACATTTTAAACCCGAAAAGAATCATAAAAATCAACAAAAATTTTTCAAAAATTTTTTTTAATTCCCAAAAAAACCTACAAAGCGATCCTCCAGTATTTTTGCTACTTTCATCAGCCACTCTAGCAGAAAGCCTCAAAGCTTCCCCTTCAAGTTGTTGATGTTGTCTAGCCAAAATTTCATATTGCCTTTGTAATTCTTGATGCTTTTCATTTTGTGAGTGGGCAAGACGGCAAAGAGATTCGCATTCTTTTTTATATTTTGTCAATAATTGATCGGTTAACTTAAGTTAAAATTTAAAAATTGACCAAAATCAGACTTGACCAGGCCCGTAGCCTGGGGGCAGGGGCGAAAAATCTTGGCTACGGGCCTGGTCTTGACTGTTTTACAAAAATTTTAAAGAAAACCTTTAAAGTCCCATCTCTCAAAATTTTCACAGAATTAGCTTTAGCCACACACGTTTTGGCATCTGCAGCATTTAAATGTCCAACAGCAAAATGTAAAAACCCTTCCAATTCGTTTGCTAAAAAAGATTTTAAAAAATTATTTTTAAAATTTTATACAAAATTTAGCAGCCAATTCATTCAATTCTTTATTCATTCCTTCAAAATCTCCAAGTGGATATTCCTTCAATTCAAGTGTTTTACTCAAAAGTTTTTCTGTCTCGTTCTCATCATCTTCTAAAGAAGAAACTCTTTTGATCGCAAAATGTTTTGCATTTTCCAAAGCTTTTAACCATTTTGAACGGTCCAACTAGAAAATTTAAAAAAACTTTAAAAAATTATTTTAAAATTAAAAAAATATTTTTAAATTACGTCGTTAATTGCTCTCAAATGTAAATTTGGTGAGAATGGAACTGTTATAACCTTTAAATAATAGAATTTAAAAAATTATTGAATATGGACAGGTTAAGTGAAAATTTAAGTTAAAAAAATTTTGACTTAAATTTATTTTGAAAAGATTTTGGTCATTATATTTGTCAAAATCCTATCCGTATTATTAACCATAGCTTTTAGAGATCTTTTGATTCGAAATGAATTGAAGAGGTCTCCATAAAATTATTTAAATGAATGGAAGGATCCCAACAGGCACGTAGCCGGAAAAAAATTTGGAAGAGAAGGGATAATCCTTGAAAATATTACTCAAAATTTTTGGAGCCAAACTTCCTTCTGGTTTAATTTTTGGAAACCTAAAGTTTTAAAATTTATACCATATTAAGTCCATCATGTTGATCACTGCGAACACTAGCCTCTTCCATTTTTATTGATCCTCGAGAAGGTCCATTTACATCACTCGAATTTCTTTTAAAAATTTTTCAAAAAATTTAAACAAAAAAAAAACCTGTAATATTTCAAATTTCGGCTGTACTTTAGTACGTGGGTGCAGGCTTTAATTTACAAATGTTATACCATTCGAAAGAGCTCGTCGAGCTGAGTCGAATGCCACCAAAATTAGATCTAGGAAAAATTTCTGGACCGAGATATAGGTCCTTGAAGTTTGAAAAACCATAGGGGGGACCAAGCACTTTTTTGGGGTGAAAAATTCGAAAATGCAAATGATACCTCATTTGAAAGAGCTCCTCGAGCTGAGTCGAATGACATCAAAATCAACAAAATCCGACTTGATTGGACAAAGTTCTGATCTTTTCTTTTAGCTCCTTACCTATGGCATCTGTGGAGATTTTTGCTGCTACAGAGGCTCCAAATACGTCCAGAACAAGGGAGATAAGAATAGGTTTATGTTACGAGCCCAGACCCATCGCCCGTAGACTCCCCGCGAGGCGCGTGCCGCAAAACCCCGCGCGAAGCGCGGGGTTTTGCACAAGCGCCTCGCCGACGCTCCATAGGTTTATGTTGCCTGTTTTTGTGTCTTAACTTTGTCTAATCTTGTTCAATCATGGTGATTTTGGTCTCATTCGACTCAGCTCGTCGAGCTCTTTCGAATGGGGTATTATTTGTATAAAAAAATTTTTATTCCAAAAATCGCCCCTTTGTATCTTAGGTTTTAGGGGCTTATATCTCGGTCCAATCAAGTCGGATTTCGTTGATTTTGGTGTCATTCGACTCAGCTCGAGGAGCTCTTTCGAACGAGGTATAATTTACATATTCGAATTTTTTACCCCAAAATTGAGCTTACTCCCCCCTATGGTTTTTCAAACTTCAGGGACCTATATCTCGGTCCAGAAATTTTTCCTAGATCTAATTTTGGTGGCATTCGACTCAGCTCGACGAGCTCTTTCGAATGGTATAACATTTGTAAATTAAAGCCTGCACCCACGTACTAAAGTGACCCCCAAATTTCCCATAGAATCAATTAAAAACCAACGTTTTCTATACCCCTTTACGTAATTTGTCCATTTATACAGCCAACCAGAAAATTCAACATTTTTAATTTTATTTGTTGAATTTTTGCCAGATTTAAGTCCATTTCCATTTGATGATGAATCAGAAGAATTTTTAGTTTCAGTCAAATAAAAACTAGAACCTCTTTTTGGCATTTTTTAAAAAATTTACTTAAAAATTTATTTTTAGAAACAAAAAAAATTGAAAAATATGATTAAGAAAAAATACCACGTAGGTAAATTTAAAAATGATCTAATTTGGCATTTATTTATTATTTTGTCATAATATTTTCTGAGTAAAATTTTATTGTAAATTTATGGGAAATGAAATTGGATTATTTTTTAGAAAAATGAAGAACAATTGGAATTAGTTGGTTTTTATTTGTTGTTGTAAAACGTTGGTTAGTAATAATAAAATTAAACTCTCTTTCTCTTTTCAAATCAATTTAGAGACAAATACAAAATATAAAAAAATATCCTTTTACTTTTCCTTTTCAAACAAAATAAACATAAACTATGAATGAACGAACGAACGAACATTTAAGAGGGAAAATGGGGTTTACATTAAATGAGGGGAGAGAATAATTGGATGGGGTCAATAAATGGGGAGAGAACGAAAGAAAAACGTGTGCTATTTCTTTTTAGCATCACATCCCGCTCGCTTCAGATGACGGCGTCCTCGACGTCAGAATAAGTTCTTCGATCTCGGCCTGTTTTCCGCGAAAGGTTTTGGGTGGCGAGGTTGATCTTTCTTTGCTCTTGGGACTAGTCAGTGTCAAGGTGATCATGGGGTTCTCGAGACCGACTCGATTTAAGGAACCCGATCTTCGATGAAAATTTTCCAATCGGACTCCAATGGTGAGAAATTCGGTCACCGAAACCGATTCTACCAGTCCCTTTTCTTGCTTCCGTTTCCTTTTCTTCCAGTCTTTTTCAATTTCAACATCTTTTGGTACTTGAATTACGTCTTGTTTTGTCACCGAGACAATTTGCAAGACCTTCATCGGTTTCACATCAAGCATTTGACGGTCCGTTTCCTTCAGAAAGTTCTTAGAACGTTTCGGGACTCTGATCAGCGTGACCAGTTTTTCAAAGTTCAAACACCTCCGAACTCCGAGAAAAAATCGTCCCGTGATTTTTCTTTTCAAAAATCCACATTCAAAATCCTTTCCAAAATCATTCCTTGGAATTTCAAATCTTAACATTCTCATAATTTTAGCTTCCTTCATCTTTGACCTTAAAACATTTCTCTTTTTCTTAATTTCTTCCAAAATGTTCAATTTGTCTCGTGTTGGAAGGATTTCCTTTTCAGGATCCTTTTCAAATACATCCAATTTAAATTCCAAAATTCCTTTTTCATCAACATTTTCTTCTGCTTCCAAACCATAACAATAATCACTTCCTTCTCCTATCACTTTCAAATTATCACACTCTTTTTCTTCCAAAATAATTTCCAAATCATCACGATATTCATCAATTTCCTTCAAATCAAAACACTCCTCGCTTTCTTTCTCTTTCAAATCAACACAAACTTCACTTCCTTTTTCTTTCAATTCCAAACATTCCTCGCCTTCTTTCTCCTCTAAATCAACATATTCTTCACCTCCTTCTTCCCTTATCACTTGCAACTCTTCACTCTCTTCACATTCTTTTTCTTCAGAACATACACTTTCTTCATGGGAAACAGGAATATCCAGTGGAACAATTTCTTGAAACACATGGATTTCTGTTGGAATAGGAAATTCAACAGATGCAAAATCCTGTTCTCCATCTAAGGAGCATTTAAGTTCCACATCCAATTCACAAAATTGATCCTTCCCAAAATCTTTCAATAATTCAAATTTAAATTCTTTTTCAACCATTGGTACCAAATTTTCCGAAAATTTTCCTTTTTCCAAATTTTCAATTTCGCTTTCGTCTTTGGCCGAATCTTGGTCGATTGGCTTTTCAAAAAATTCCAGAATTTCTTTTGAAAATTCTTCTTTTTCAAATTGAATGTTGACCTTATTTATGAAAGATGGCGTGGGAATTTTCTCAGGTTTGTGACTTTTCTCAGGTGTTTTCAAATTTTTCTTTTGTTGAGATATATTGTAAACCCTTATATTGTAAACCCCACATTCCCCATTTAATGTTCGTTAGTTCATTCGTTCGTTGTTAATTTATTTTGTTTATTGAAAAGTAAAGTAAAAGAGTTTATTTGTGTGTTTGGTGAAATTAAGTAAAAAGGGTTTTGGACACAACCCGTTAAGTCCTACATGGCGCTCCTGAATTAGAGAGTAGTCCAAAGATTGATTTTATTTGGTTATTTTGTTTTGAATTTGTTTATTTTATTGATCTTCGTTGGCCCCCGGTGGACCAAGAAATTTATTTTTTAACAACAACAACAAATATTTTTTTGAAAAGTTATTCCCCGGTGGAATAGTTTTCGTTTGACAACTTTTTTTTTGAGATTTTTTCTAAAAAAAAATCTTATTCAGTTTTCCCTCGGTGGGTTGATTGAATTCTCATCACTTCAAATTTTAGCCCCGGTGGATAAAATTTGAAATTGGTTCGGCTCAACAAAAAAAAATGCATTCTTCTCAACAAAATATGAATCAATATTTCCTTCATCAACCTTTCACAGCCTACTCTGCTCCTATGATTAATTTTCCCACGAATAACCATCAAATAGGGCAAATGCACATTCAAAATTATGGCGTCCCAAATCTCTTCTATGGATGCCCTACTGCATTTTCTCAGCAAATGATGTACCCCTACCAATTCAATCCATCACAATCGATTCAGCCAAATTACCAAAACGCTAATTTAAGTTCTGAAGATACGACACTAGCTAACATCGAAAAGCTTATTCTAGACACAATACCTGATCTAGACGGAACCGAAGAAAATTTTGGGATAAAAAAGTTTTTCAAGAAATTCGATGCAACTCTAGAAGACTGGCCAGAGAAAAAGAAAATTTTTGCTCTAAAATCTAAGTTGTATGGAAAGGCCAAAAGTTGCTTCATTCTTGCAATCAAGTCGAAACACTACAATTATAAATCGATCAAAAATTTCATCCTTTGTCAACTCATCCCCTCCGAGTACAAGGTCAAAGAACCAATCGATCCAATTAAAAAGAAAACTAACTCAAAGTGTGATGAAAATGAAAAACTTTTACTTCAACCAAATAGTCAAAATGTTAGGCCCAAATCACTTAACAGAATTAGCATTCCTTTTGAAAATGTTTCCTATCCTTCTGAAGTTTTGGAATTCTTTGAAAATCCAAAAGAAACGAAACAATCAAAAGTCGAAAAGGAATTTAATTTGGTTAATGAATTGAAAATTTCTTCTCCAACTAATCTTAAAATCAAAAAGATAATCAAACCAGAAATTAATGAAAAGAATCTTTTGTTGGATCATGAGAAGGAGACTGATTTTGAGTTCCCTATATATCTATTTGAAGAAATGAAAGAATTTAAATTGGTGGAAGACTTGAAAAATTCTGTCCCAACAAATTTACCTAAAAAGACTATTAAGAAATCTATTAAGGAAACGAATTTAGTTGAGAAGTTTGAAAAGGAAAATGATTTTGATCTCTCAATGAATTTATTCGAAGCTAAGAAGGAGGACAAATCTGAGCAGGAAAGTCTTATTTCTGAAAAGGATCTAGCAAAGGATTTTGAGGAAGATGATTTTGAACTTCCTATGAATTTATTCGAAGACGTGAAAGATATTAAATTTAAGGAGTCTGAAAAAGAACATGTTGAGACTGAAATTATTGAGGACATGGGTGTTGAAAACATGGTTCAAAGGTCTGAAGAAGATGAACCTGTTGAGGAAAATTTTGAGTTATTGAGGAAAGAGAAGGCCAATGAATTAGGCCGCATGAAAATCGACTTTGATTTTTGCAGTCAGGAATATTCTTTAGAAATTGGAAATAAAATTTTTGAAAATTTTGAAAAGAATTTGGATCCTATTGTTATGGAAAATTTTAAGGAACCAAGAAAGGAAAAGGCGAACGAATTGGGTCGAATGAAGTTTGATCATGGATTTATCGATCAAAATGTTTTAAAAATTGAAAGTAAAGATTTTGAGAACATTGAAAAGGAATCAGTGTTAATGAAAGAATATATTGGAAAAGAAAATTTTACTGAAAGCGAAGATTTGATCGCTTATTCTGATTTTAAATTTATTAAGGTTTTGAAATTCTCCAAAACAAGAAAAAGTTTTACTGTGAAGGTTATGAAAAATTGTGTGAAAAGTTTTAAGAAAAATGGGAATTTTAAGAGAATGTTTAAATCAAATGGGATGAAACAATTTGAGGAATATTCTTTCTCTGAGAAATATTCCGTTCTGAACAAGATTAATTCAAGGATGAAGGTTATCAAAATTTCTGACTTGAAGAAAATTAAAGCAAAAATGAAAAGAAAATTAAAGAAGCAGGAAAAATTTGGATGGAAAAAAAGAAAAATCAAGGGACGATTTTTCTACGGAGTTCGGAGGCGTCTTAGCTTGAAAGACATGATCACGCTGATCAGGGCCTCTAGACAATTTAGGAATTTTTTGAAAGAGAAACGACGACTATTGCTGAATTTGAAACCAAAGAAAGACTTGCATTCTGTCCCGGAGACAAAGCAAGTTATTCAAACATCCCAATTTGCAATGATTTCCATCGACATGGCAAGGGTACCCATCAAAATAAGAAAGTTTAAACCGGTCCCGGCGACCTGGGTTTTCGAAGGAATTTCTGATACAATCTCAGATTATATCTTTGGACTACACTCGCCACCCCAAGCCTTTCGAAACAGCTTTGCGCAGTCGAATTTTGAAGAAATCTGACGTCGAGGACGCCGTCATCTGAAGCGTGCGGGATGTCGTGCCGAAAAAGAAATAGTATTATATTCCCTCTCATTTCTCTCACTCTTAAGTTGACCCCATATATTAATTTCTCCTTCCCTTATATTGTAAACCCCACATTCCCCATTTAATGTTCGTTAGTTCATTCGTTCGTTGTTAATTTATTTTGTTTATTGAAAAGTAAAGTAAAAGAGTTTATTTGTGTGTTTGGTGAAATTAAGTAAAAAGGGTACGGACAAAACCCGTAAAGTCCTACAGGTTTTTTAAAAATTCTTTCTCTAAAGGATACGTTCTAAAGTCCCTTAAATTAAAAAATAAAAGAAATACACAACCTCATATTTTCTACACTTTCTGTAATTTCATCTTCAAGCTTGTTTGGCTGTACTTGCTGCAAATTCTCGAAGACTTGCATGGTCTAGTGCAGTCTAGAGAGGGATTTATTCACAAGAAAGGCACAGCAATGCTGCACATCGCTAAGTGCCAGAAGAAAAGCTGATTTTTGAACAACGCGGTCGAGAAAAATATTTAAGGGTAGAGTGGTACTATTCGACTTATATGGCGAGATGACTTGTTTCGATCACAACTTTTACGACAAAACTCTACCACTAGATCCGAGAATAAAACAAAAAAAGAAAAATTCCTAAAACAACAAAAGAAACCGAAAAATTAATTTTACCAATTAGTTAAAAAATTTTAATTTAAAAATTAATTTCTTAAAAGATTATTGAATTATTTTTTTGTTCCAGCCTCCTTTTTAATTCACTTCATTCTTGTTCACCAATCAAACAAATTTAGATGTCCTGTTAAAATTATTTATTTTTAATTAAAAGAGAAAAAACTACTTTAACAAGCTCATCAACATCAACCTGAAGTTGGTCATTTAATCGCTGTAGAGCAGATATTAACCGAGCTTTAGCGTTTTGTAGTTTAGTCACTTCCATAAGTAGAATCTGCTTGAGATGTCCACGAGTGCCGATTAAAGCCTTCTTGGTGCATTTAATGTGTACGTTTATTTTAATAATCTGTTCCAAGATTTGTTTACTTTTAGTGGCCTTGTTCTAAAATAATAATTTAGCAACCAATTTTCCAAAAAAATTTTTGGATCGAAAATTTTTCTGGATAAGACTGTAACAAAGTTGGAATAAATATTCCAAAACATTAAATTCGGTAAGCTTTCAAAAACCCAGATAATTTTTAAATTGAACATACCAAATTGTTCAAGTCAAAAGTACAATTGACCATTTGATTTAACACGAAACCAAACAATCCATTTTTTTGGATAAAATCTTGTAATTCCTCAAACACATGTGGCTAAACAAAAAAGATTTTTGGAAATTTAAAAACAAAAGAATTTGTCAAAACTCACCTCCGTTTTAATAGTTTTTAAATTTTCCACAATTTTATTTATGGACAAATCATCAATACTTAAAATTTTTAATTGATTTGTTAATTCGTCCAATTGATTTGTATTTAAAATTAAAGAAGTTTGGGGTGGTTTTGTGTCGTTAGACAAAGAATGATTTGCTGCATCCATTTTTAGATCCAAAAATTGGTGTTTTTAAGACAAGCAAAAAATTGTCCTTTTTTAAAAAGATCTACAAAAAATAAAAATTTGAGTATAAATGATTTCTAATTGTCAAATTTTCTTACTTTTATATATACTGAAAAAATGCCCTAAAATACTGAAAAAATGCCCTGAAAAATGCCCCTAATACTGAAAAAATGCCCTAATCCTTTTAGATTTATTGCTTCGTTAAAGATGCCAGAATTGAAAAAAAAGTTGCCTTGAAAAAGTTTATCTTGAGAAGTTCGGTCATGTTATAAATAAAAGGGGAAAAAAGTCACAGACCGCCGTGCACAGATCGCAGAATCTGCGGTCAATTGATATAGGCCCCAGTCAATCCTTTAAAAATTGATTGATTTGGCGTTTTTATAATTTTGGCATAATGTTTTTTGAGTAAAATTTTAGTTTGAATTTATGGGAGGGTGACGCTGTTTTATTAATTTTTTATTCACCCTTTGTTTTTTTAACTTTTGTTAATTGTTTGCCATTTTTCCCACCAACTCGTTCTTGTCTAATTCTTGACTGGTTCTTCTTTATTCTACCCGTTCTTCTTTATCCCACCTCTACCTAATTATTTTCAATAAAATTATTTAATTAATCTAAAAAATTTATTTTTCCGTAGATTTAACATATTAATTACTAGCAAATAAACAACTAATCCATTACACAACCAACACAATTACTCATCAAAAAATAATTTTAAAACTAAGAAAAATGACAAGCCGAACGCCGGATTGGAAAGGAGGGGCTAATGTTCTCTCGGCTGTTCACAAAATCAGTACAACACCTTCGCGTAATCCAAACTATATTAAAGGAAAAGTAAATGAAGGGGATCGTTATGTTTGTCTTAGAAGTGAAGAACAATTGGAATTGGCTACTCATCTTTTAACTTCCAAATTATTGGTTTTTTTTTGTTTTTTTTTAAATTTATTTTTGGTAATTGTTAAGTTTGTGTTTCCCCTTTTTTCTTGTTTTCCAAAATTACCTCTTTTGCCTTTGGAATATTATTAATCTAAAAGGTTTTGATTTTTTGCATCAAGTATGCAAAAGCGAAAATATACGAAAATTAATGTTAAGGGTAACAGATTTTTGTGTTTTTTTAGTTTTTGGATCCTGGAAAATCCAAAGATACTTTTTGATTGAAGAGGGAATTTTGTAAAATAAGAAAAAAGGGGAAACACAAACTTAACTATTATTTTGAATTTTTTTGTAAATTTCTCTTTAAAGGATGACGAAAACGCAACGTGTTTGGATACGTCAATGTCTTGTCCAACCAGCCCGGCTACAAAATTGGAACAGAAGGCTAAAAGACAAATGATGAGAGTTAAATCAGACAATAATTTAGATAATGGAATTGAGGGAGATAGAGTTTGTGCCTTTAGGTTTTCTTTGAAGTTTTTTTTGTCTTTTTTAGTTTTTTGTATTTAGAAAAGGTCTTGCTCCGATTGCCCGTTTTGGTAATTTTTTTATAATTAAAAGGCACTTTATAAGGTTATTCTTTTCTGGAATTTTTTCGGACTTTGAGATTTAATAATAATTTATTTGGCTTATCCATATGACTTTCTTCCTCATTTTTTCTTTATGGGGGGACTAGTCTACCTATTAGAGATCGAGATTTTTTAAAAGCCTGTTCCTGTGTTTGATTTATTGACCTGGGCCTGTAGTCCAAAAAACCCACTAACATAAGGTCAAAAACAGGAAAAATGTTCCAGACCCAGCTCGATCTCTGCTACCTATCCAAATTTTGGACCATAATCAAACAATGATGCCAAAATTAATTTTCTAGAGATTTTCCTCATCTAAGTCCGAATCCCGGATTTTAACCTTCTCTGTCATTATAAAATTCAATCCTTGAGATTATACTTTCTCATCAATTTTTTATTCAAAAATTAATTTTTAGGCCATCGTGCCCAACAAACAAATGTTCTCTTTCATTGTATACAACCATCATCAACTTGTATAAAACGTTCAAGACGTTATATAGTTAAAGAACCTGAAAGAATGTTGGATGCTCCGAGTTTATTGGATGATTTTTGTTTGAATTTTCTTTTTATTTTAATTTTTAATTTTATTTTTTAGATACAAATTTAATTGATTGGAGTAAAGCAAATGTTGTGGCTGTCACTTTGGGAAATAAAATTTTCCAATGGAATGCGGCAACTGGGGCGGTGGATGAATTGAAAGATTTTGAAAATTTGGAGGCTAATCCGACAGTTGCAAAATGGTCGAAAGAAGGACAATATATTGCTATTGGATTTTCTGATGGGACTTTAAAGGTTTATAAATATTTTAATTTTTTGAGAAATTGATTTTTGGGGTTTTTACATTTTAATTATTTAAATTGCTTGGATTTGTTCAAGTGAGTCAAATAAGCTGATTGTGAGTTCATATCTTGGGTTTTAGGATTGGATGGCCGTTATGAATAGTCCAATAAAAATAGAAAAGAGGGTTATTTGCCTCCATACTCTTGGAAACGAGTTAAAAACCGCGATTAGAATTTATATTATGTGAATCAGTTGACTTTTCTTCCTGTCAAAACATTTAAAAATATTACAGTTTTTCCCCATACCTTTAGATATTTTTATTAACATATGGATTAGTTGTTCCCTTAATTCATTAAAATAAAATTTAGAGGCTTTCAATTTTTAAGTTGATCGATTCAATAAGTAAAAATGTTCTTCGAACAATAAGAACTGAAGGAATGCGTTTAGCTTGTGCTTGTTGGACAGGAAAGGGAGAACTTAGTTGTGGCTCTAGAAATGGAAAAATTTATCATCATGATGTTAGAATGCCTAAATCCTTGATTAGGTTTGTTTTTCTTTTAATTTTTAAATTAAATTTTTCAAAAATTATTTGTGTATACTTATTTTGGAATTTAACATAAAAGGGATTGATTTAAATAGAAATTTATTCCGTAATTAAAAAAAAACTATATTAGGTTGTTTGGGGGTGTAGGATAAGTGGAGGTTCTTCTGTTTTCATCGAGAGGGTTCGAATCCTTTTTAAATAAAAATTATTTTTATTTTCTGGTTCTAAAATGTTGAAAGAACCTTTTTTGACTAAAACTTCAAATACTTGTTGAAAAAATTTTACCAATTTAAGTTTAAAAGATGTTTTTTTCTAGTGTTTTCTCTTCTCACTCCAGCGAAGTTTGTGGTCTTAAATGGAGTCCAGACGAGCATTTTCTTACAAGTGGAGGTTCTGATTGTTTAGTACATGTTTGGGAGAAGACACAATTATCTAATTTTAATGCGGTATTTTTTCAATTTTTATTTATGAAAAAAATTCTTTTTAATTTTTTAGCCTCCACTTTATCGATTTGATGATCACATTGCAGCTGTTAAAGCTATTGAATATGTCTGTTGACAAAATAATTTTTCGGAAAATAATTTTTTTCAATTTTTAGGTACCTCAAATAGGCCTAGGCCCTTCCAATTTGGTAGCCACTGGTGGAGGAACGCGTGACCACACAATTCGTTTCTGGGATCTTAATGATGGCATGCCTTATTTTACGTTGGATACACAAAGCCAAGTTTCTCTTAAATTTTTATAAAATTTTTAAAAATTTAATTTTTTCAAAAGATAACTGGAATTCTTTTCAACAAACTTCATTCTGAAATGATTACTGGCCACGGAGCCCCAAAAGCCGGCGTTCGTGTTTGGCATCATGAACCAAATAAAATTAAAAAATTTGAGCCTACAGCTGAATTAAATAATGGTCAAGGAGGGAGGGCTTTAAGTCTTTGTCAAAGTCCTTGTGGAGAATATGTTATGACTGCAAGTCAGGTAATCTAATTTTTAGTTTTAATGAAAACCTCTTTAAATTCTGAGACATTTTCTAAGTATTCCCCTAGAGTCTGTTTTAATTGTTTGTAGATTCAGTATTCGTCCAAGAATCTAGAATCTGTGGAATAATTAAAACAAAAAAGGGTAATACTACATTTTTTGCCCCTTTTTCCCTTCCTATATCTCTTGCTTTATTTTCTAAAAATTGTCAAGTGTTTTGACGGTATAGGAAAGAGATTCTACGAATATTCAAAATTGAACTAATAAAATAAATTCTCGGTTGAGTTCTTAACAATTTTTAGAATTTTAAACAAATTGACAATTTTTAGAAAAGGAGGGAAGAGAAATGCGGGGAAAATGAAAATAAAAATGTGGGCCCGATAATGAAATAGTACCCGGGAAATTATTATTCCATTCTTCTAAATTGAAAAATTTTTTTCTTTTAAAAAAGGATGAAGTTCTTCGTATTTGGCATGTTTGGAAAGTAGATGAATCTATGCGTAAACAATCACAAGAAAATGTAACAGCAAATGCTCGTAAACAACTTCAATATGCTTTGAATGGGCACATTGGTGTTGCAAGTAATGGAAGAATTATTCGTTAAAAATTTTTTTTTTTTTGTAAAATTTCTTTTGGTTTTTCATTTTAACCCTTTTATTTATTTTCTTTTTCTTTCTTTTTTTTTTGATTTATTTAACTTCAACTTATATATTTACAAAACAAATTTAAAAAAATTTTTTTGAGTAAAAATATTATTTAAAAAAAATATTTGGAAATTTTTTTGAAAAATTTAAAGGTTCTTTTAAGGAATTTAAACGAGAGAGGTGGAGTTTTCAGTAAAAATATTTTAAAAAATAAATAAATAGTTTCTTATCAAACAACTATAAAATTTAAGTATTTTTTCTTTAAGGAATACTTTTCATTGATTAATTCCTTTTTTATCAAGAAAAAAAAAATTAAAATAAATATTAAAATTGAAATTTAATTAAATCCTTTTTGTTTGTATTTAACCTTTAATTTTAAATAAAATTCGAGCAAAACTGCCGTTTGTTGACCCTCTATTCTTCCCCCTCCTCAAAAGAAATATAATTAAAAAAACTTTTTTCTTTAGGGGATATCTAATTAGGGGGATATTTGAGAGACGATTTTCTTTTTTAACTCAATTTATTCTTTGTTTTAATTAAAGAAGAAAAATGGATAATAAATTAAGACAATTAATTTCAAAAGTAAAAAAAGAATATGATGACGATTCTGTAGACAGATGTATATATGCTACTACTGTTTATATTGTTGGGTTTTTTGCGGTAATTTTTGTTGAGGAAATTATTGGAGGAATTAAAGGAATTGCCCCAGAATTTTAATTTTTGCCTTTTTTTTCTCCCTAAAAGCTCCGTATAAAATAAAAAAAATTTTAAGAGAAATTATTTTAAAGGTTCTAATTATGGCAAAACAATATGTTGGTGACCCTCTACAATGTTGGCTACCTGCAGAATATACTGTTTCTTTTAAATAAATTTTTAAATTAAATTTTTTGTAATTTTTATGAAAGGGAGCTTGGGAATCTTATATAGAAAATTATTGTTTTGTGGAAAATACTTATTATATTGCACAAAATCAGAGCAGCAAATTGTGAATTATTTTTAATTATCAAATTATTCCTAAGTGGACATTTTAAAAAATTTTAGTTGACTGGACATTTTGAAATTTTCAAGTTATTGGCGTTTTGAAATTTTTAATTCCCCTGACCCTTTTGAAAATTTTAGCCTATTTGACATTTTGAGATTTTCACGTTAGTGGGCATTTTGTACTTTCCGTGTTAAAATAAATTTTAAATTAAAAAAAAAACAATTAATTGACCAAATAAAAAAATTATTTGTCAGGCTCTCACCAGAGAATAGACAAGCTCGTCGCAAATACGAACTTCGTTACTACCAATGGATTCCCTACATTTTAGCCTTGCAGGCATTGCTGTGTTTTGCCCCTAAAATGATTTTTAAAATTTTGTGTTCTTTTAGTGGTTAATTAATTAAAGTTAAAAAAAATTTTTTTTTCTGTCAGAATTAAAAATTAACGATTTGGCTAAAATAGCCTATAAAGAAACTAAAAAAAGTTTGGAATATAAAAATAAATCTAAAAGAATTGCTGGACATTTAATAGCCCACACAAATGCTAGAGGTTAGAGAAAGTCTCCTCTATTTTAATTATCTCTCTCTCTTTAGCTCAATCTTCCAATTATTATTTAACTGCAATTTATTTGTTAATGAAAATTTTAATGTTTTTATCAATTTTAATTCAATTAATTTTAATTAATTTATTTTTGGGAACTTGGGATTTATTTTGGGGATTTAATATTTTATGGCAAATTGTTGTTGATGGGGTATTTTGATTTATTTTTAAAATTAATTTAAATTAATTTTTAAATAGGTCGATTGGAGGAATAATGGATTTTTTCCTAGGGTATATTTTTAATTTATTTAAATTTATATGTATATTTTTGAAAAAATCTTCTGAGGGAAAATTTTCTGAATTAGAGAACTCGCTTCTTTTCTCTCCTTTCCCTTCAATCAATCACACTAAGGACTAACACTTTGAATGACCATAACTCGGCCCATAGTGATTTTGCAAGAAAACGGACATTACTTCGTAATAGGAAGTCGATGGTCCTCTATCGATTGATACCAAAGAATATATCAAATTCGCAGTTACAATAAACAATGTTCCCTTGTTGATGCATTTTAAGAAATAATAGGGCATTGGACATCTCGAAGTTTTAAACTCAAAATTAAAAATAATTTTCAGGTTACTTTCTGTGATTTACAAACTCGAGATATTGGCCAATATAGGGAACACACTGTTCAATGTGTTCTTATGATTAACATGTAATACATTTTTTATTTTAAAGTTTCCCAAAAAATCCCTTTTTAAAGGTTCGCCGAAAAGATTTTTATATTTTTATGGCTCTGGTTTTTCCTTTTACTTTTTATTTTACCCTTAAATATTTCTTTGTGGATATACAGAATATTTTCAATGAAAAGTAATGAGGAAATGATTGTTGATGCACTCAAGGCTAATTTTTTAGAAAAAAAACAAATTTTTTTAAGCTCTCCCCCTCCTATTTCAGTTACACGATCATTTCCCAACAATTCAAGACGTCAGAAAATTTATTAGAGAATTTTTAAAAATCGATGATATTGTTATTTTGAGAATGATTAATTCAAATGTTGGATATATACAAACTTCTGATATTTTACATCAATTATGGCTTAATTATAATTCTATTGAAGATATTAGTGAAAAACAAAACGAATAAAATACTTAAATATTTATTTTTATTTTAATATTTTTAGCAAGAAAATATTTTTTAAACGGAAAAAAATTAAAGAAAATTAAAGAAAAATAATATATTACAGTTGAACCTTATTATAAAGATAAACCCTTTAAGATGAAAAAAATTGTATCTTATAGAGGGGATTCCCCAAGCAATTAAAAAAGTATCTCAATAAATTACAAGTAATTGGAGAGGTGTGTATCTAAATATATGAAGTT
Source organism: Meloidogyne luci (assembly GCA_902706615.1). Lineage (NCBI taxonomy): Eukaryota > Metazoa > Nematoda > Chromadorea > Rhabditida > Meloidogynidae > Meloidogyne > Meloidogyne luci. The sequence goes on along the minus strand of CACSLI010000091.1, from coordinate 2,638,856 downwards.
CAACATTAAGTCAATTAATATAACCGAAAAATTTAATTTAAAATAATTTTACACATTTTTCTTTAAAAATCATCACTCTATTAATTAAAATATTCTTTTAACAAAAATACATACTCGGCTTCAATCCCTGTTCAACTATAACAGCCTCTGAAGGTTGTTGTAAAATTTTATCACCAGATTGCAATTTTTGTTTAGGTAAAGGCTGCCCATTTTTGCTTAAAAATTATTTTTAAGAAATTTTTTCCAAAAAGATCTAAGAATTTACCCAACAGGCAATTCATCATCCGCAGCAGCATAGTGATGTCTAGCTCTAAAACACGCCAAATGAGCATAATAAACAGGTGCAGGAATAGATACAGGCATTGGGGCACGTGCAAATAAATAACACAAATTGTTTGAACAAGTCTCCAATTCATCAGCAGAAAAATTGTTTTCATCCATTAAAATAAAATAATGTGAAGGACGAGATGTTCCCTTAAAAAATAAAATTTATAGAAAAATTAGAGGATGTTTTCGGAGGAAAATTTATCCGAAAATCCCCTAATCATTCAATACTTCCCAAAATTTAAAAAAAAATAAATAAAAAATTCTCTTACCAGCATTCCCTTTTGCGAACACAAATAAAATTCTTTTGCGTAACTAGTTATGTGTCCATCAATTACTGTTCCAGGTTGAAGATTTCCTTTGCTATAAAGAAATAAATTTGAAAAAAAAAAATAAAAAAAATTCATACTTTTTCTCATCATTATCATTTTTATCAAAAAATCGTGTATTATGTCGTTTTTGTACAACAACAACTGTAAGTCTTGGTTTTTGTACTCCTTCGAAATGTTTGTCAATAGCCCTTCGAATTGATGAAACTTCAAATTCCATTACTCCTTCAAATTGAGATTCAGACACTCCATCACGGAAGACAATTATTTTAGAAGGGCGTAATTCAGTTCCGTGGAAAAGTTTCGAACCCTAAAATTAATTATTGACTTAAAAAGAAACTTTTAAAATTTTAAACCTTCTGAAAATGTACAAGTCGTTCAGCAAACATTTCTCCCATATCTTCAATCCATTCAGTTCGGTGATGTTGTGCACGAACAGTTGCGGTAAAACTAAAAAATAAATGTGAAAAATAATTTTAAAAAAGTGGAATAAAATTTGAAAAGTAAAAAACATAAACTAGAGAAGAGATTGAAATTTCTGACACGAGAAAGAATAAGTCAGGCCGGAATTAAACTTGACAAAGGAACTATAAATTTTGACTCAAATGCTTCAAAGGAATAAAATTTGAAAAGTCAATCTACGCTTTCAAACCCCAAAATTAAAAACCAAAAAAATAATTACCGAGTAGCATTCAAATCAATATTTCCAACCAAAGCAGAAATTGAAGGAGAAAGCGTATCACCAGGTGCTGGATGAGTTACATCTATTCCAATAAAAAGTGTTGGTGCTTCTTTCTTAACAAAAGTTCCCCATTTTCTTAAAAATAAATTTATTAATTTAAAAAATATTTTTCTAAAAATACTCTGTCGCATTCGCATCAATTTTGCAATTAACTCCACCACATTTTGCATTAATTTTCAAAAAAATATTTCTAGCAACAGCACTAGACATTGGACCACCTCTCCCAGCTTCATTTTGAAGTTTGTTCCAAGTTTTTTGAGAAATCATTTGAGAGCGCATTCCAAAACGAAGTTCACAAATTCCTTTGAAAGATTCTGAAAAAGAAGAAATATTTAATATTACACATCAATAAATTGAAAAATAGGTATTCCTGGACAAACCTATTCAAATATAATTTCAGGGTCACAACCAAAAAAACAAGGTCACAACCAAAAAATTAACAATAACCTCTTTTTAAAGATAGACCTCCCTCTACAACTTAGAAAAGTTAACATGGGACCGGAAGGAAAAAATAATTTAAAAATTAAACAAAACAAACGATAAATCCAACGATTATCCGGCATCGCAACAATAATAATAGGCATAACACCTTGACCCCAATTTGTTGCCGCTTGTTTACGAGAACCGATTAAATTAGCGAGTTGATCCTTATGGCGAGTGTCAAACTCGGTAACGCCTGCAGGGTCTGGATGCACAGTAATTCCTCTATTTGAACAAGACTGAACTAATGCTTCCCATGCTGCACTAAAAATTAAAAAAAAACGTTAAATTGAGAAAACATTCACTCATGAAAATTTAATTTTATTAAGAATGGTGGGATCAAATGTCACATTTTAAATAAATAAAACTTTAAGAATAAAAACAAACCGATATCTGTCAAATGAAATACATCTATCAACAATAACCAAATCAAAAATAATATTAACTGGCCTTCCAAACAAATTAGGCTTTTCCACAGCCTTAATTCCCATAATATCGCGAAATGATTTCTTAAAAATTAACAGAAAATTTTAAAAAATTTTAAAAATTAACCGAAAATTCGCATCTTGGAGGATTTAAAACACGAGCACCAATTTCAAGAAATTCTGTATTTATAGCAACCTCAAATGCTCTCATAACTGGGTTTTGATCAAAATTACATTCAACACGAGCCATTTGGTCAATATCAGAAAAGCGTTGACGTGGAGGGGTTGACGTATACTTTAAAAATCAAAAAATAATTATAAAAAAACCCAGAAAAGAACCTGATTTGTCATAGCTTGCAATGCATCAGGCAATTTTCGACGTAAACGTTGTAATTTATCCGAAACTTTGAGAACCTCAATAGGCAAAACCAAATTTCTTTCTCTCGGCATAATTTTAATAAGAGGCATTGAACGAAATTTAACTCGGTAATTGTATTTAGCCGCATAATATTCAGTCACAGAAACAGTTCTTCCAAGTTCTTCACATTCAAATTTGTAAGCATCTGGAGATTTGTCGACAACATCACAGAAAGAAGCTTCACTTTCAACAAAATTTTCAGCAATGCGCTTCTTTTTCATTTTAAGTCCTAAAACAAAAAATTGATGAAAATTTCATTAGAATCAAGTTTTCAGATATAAAAGGATATACAAGTCAAGACTTACTCATTAACATCCCTTTAATTCTAATAATGAAAGAAATGGAAAATAGACCAAAATGAAAACCCAAAGATTTTCGTCCCTCATGAAGCGCTCGCATAAGCCCTACGATCCACCCACAAGTACAAAGCGATACATAACTGAATAACCCAAAAACCATCTCAAAAACTAACCACTTAAAAGAGTTCTCAATTCATTTCGCTGTGATTGATTCATTCCATAATCATTAAGTCGTTCAATTTCACTTGCATTCATGAATCTTCCAGTCTTTGCAAAAGCATAGAATTGAAGAATATCACATCCAACTTTGTAGAAGGCAGAATGGGCAACTAAAAAATAGCGAAGATTATTCATTAGTTTGTCGATTAAAAAAACAAACCATCAAAATTAACAAAACCATTTCCAACATTTCCCTTTGGCGGAGCTAACCCCCTTTTTGCAAAAGCATATAATCCTCGAAGCATTTCAAATCCACCCAAATCCAAAGGTTCATGATACGAATTTGGTGGTTTAATGTAGAGACGACTAACTTCACAATGAATAGTTTTGTCAAGAGCACCAATTGGACAACGAGCTTGTTGTGTAATGATTAAATTTAAAACGCGAAAAGCATCATCTTCATAAGTTTCTTGTTGTTTAATTGAAATAGTTCCTGTTGCTTTAATTACCATAATATATGTGGACATGTTTCCATCCTAAATGTTTTTTAATAAATTAAAAATTTTGAAGGACCCATAACCAGTCAACTAGTTAAACTAGAGACCGGATATCGACCAGTTTTCCCAGTTGGGTCGTAATTTAAACAAAATTTAAAGGTAAACCCCATTAACAATAACTCCCATAATTTTTTTATTCATATTCTATTTCCCCATATTTTCAAAAGTCAAGAAGTTTAAAAGCAAGTGTAAGCCTAATTTCTCTAGTTAATCATAATAAGCACAAACCCTTCGTCCTTCATCCGTTTCAATCGTAACTTCCCCAACAGTTCCAGACTGGACAGGCAACTCTTTCTTAGTGTAACACAAATGAGAATCATCATAAACCAAATTATTTCGTCCGCCAAAATATGCTTCGTTTGCTGAAACAAATGTCCAAAACCGGTGACGGAGAGCCATTCTAAACGGAAAAATATCAAAAAAATTAAATTTAAAAATAAACTTGTTTGTAGTTGAAATTTCTTTGCGTTTGTCCTCCAATTGTTGAAAAAAGTCTACACGATATTTGAAAATATGCATTCTGGTGTTGAATTTTAATTTAAAATAATTGACTACAACATCAGTTCGTCGCCCCAAAGCTCCTTTAAAGTTTGACGGATTTTCAGCTTCTGATAACTTAAAAATTTTATTTAAAATGATGAGGAAACTAAAAAATAAATTTACTTTTGCAACTTGAAAGTTTCGCATAGGGCGAGGTGCGACTGGTCCTCCTCTTCCACCACCTCCAGATCTTCCACTGTCATAACCACCAGAGCCGCCGCCACCTCCTCTGAATCCTCCTCCACCACCACCACCAGAGCGGTCGTATCCTCCTCCACCGCCTCCGCCAGAGCGGTCGAATCCTCCACCACGACCTCCTCCGCCTCCACCTCCAGATCTTCCACTGTCGTAACCACCGCCCCCTCCACGGCCTCCTCCGCCACCACCACCTTGACGCCCTCCTCCGCCTCCACCTCCATAACCGCCACCGCCGGAGCGACCTCCTTGGCTATATCCTCCACCTCCACCACTTCGCCCTCCACCACCACCTCCTTTCCAATTAGACATTGTTTTGAATAACAGAAATTAAGATAGAAGTAATTTGCAAATCTAAAAGTGATAACTTTTTAATTTAGAGGGTTAAACAGCAACTCTTATTCCTTATACTACAACGCAATAAACAAAAACTAGTTTATCGAACCCCAAATCTTCGTTAATCTATGATAACAAGATGACTGAATTACAATGTTTCCAAGGAGATCGGTTATTGCTTAAACACCTAAGTCATCAAAAACTACAAGAACAAATGTAACTCAATAAATAATTGTAAAAAACAACTGTGCAAAAATGAAACAAATTAAAACAAAAGTGATCGTTTATTTAGAGAAAAGATTGGTGATAAAATCATGTCATATTTTACGTCAAATAATCGAAAACATCAAATGAAACAAAAAAGTCCAAGCCAAGATTGAGATACTGCCAAATAACCATACAAGGAGACCTTCAGATGTACATCAAACACATGCCACCCAATTGTTCCTGATAGACCTGAAAAAAAAGAAAAGTAATTGAATATATATCACAAGAATAAACCTCAATGACATCATCCTCCTCCATTTCCAAGCTCTTCGGAGTATCATCGTCATTGACGCGCCTTCCATCAAACAAAAAGCGAAGCGCATTAACCTGAAAAACAAGAGATTTGTTCATGTCTAGTTATCCACAAACTAACCGCAACGCCTGTACGCTCAGCGTACGCCTTCTTCAGTTTTCCCATGCTGGTCCCAAACTTGACTCGGAAATGGACTTCATTAGAGTCCTAAAAAATGAAAACATTAGATTTTAGCATTAGAAGTAAACTACAAACTTGGCCAACAACTTTAATCTTGATGTATTCAGCCGACGGTTGAGTAGTCTCACCAGTAGCGGCAGTAGTGTTGTTATCTGCTGTTTCAGCCATTATAATTTTTAAAAGATTGTGAAAAAGCTAATTTCTAAAAGTTAACTAATAAAGAATTTTAGTTACAACACAAAAATAAAATTTACAAGAAAATTATGAATACAACATAAACTAAATGACGTAACAAAAAGTAGATGCAATCAATAATGAATATACTTTTATACGGTAATTTCTTTACTTTTATATGAAATGGTATGGGATAGCGATTTCGAAATCGACGTTTTGACATGAAATGTCATTCTGACAAACTCATTTCGCTAAAAGGACGTTTTGTCAGTAGAGTTGTGACGACAATTGCGCATACAATTGCGACGACAAAAGTGGCGTCAGTTCCGGATTTGACAATTGTCGTACTGCCGTCAATAAATACCTTTGTCAATAAGATCAACCTTAAGCGATGTAATGTAGATTGAAATTATTATACATATACTTGTGACTTTTTTACATCACATAAAAAGTTTAAGACAAATCATTAAAAGTATACATATTTATCATCATTAAAAGCAAATAAAATTTACAAAAAAAAAAAGCAATTTAAAACAAGAGCAGAAAAAACATCAAAATTATTACATAAATAAAATTAAACAAAAAAAAATAAATTTAAAATGATGAATTTGTCAAGAGCGCCACACCACGCTGACTAAGCAATGCCTTATCAAAATTAACGGGAACAAAATATAATTCAAAAAGGAACTGTGCACGATTTGAATATAAATAAACTGGAACAGAAACAACTTCCTTCTCCTTTTGCTTCTCCAATGTCCAAACAAATTGAAGTTTGTCAACCTCTGAATGTATACAATCTGTCAATTTTATTTTATTTGGAGATTCACAATTAATTCCAACTGCTCGGAGGCCTAAAAAAATTTTTTTTGAAAATTTTGGGTTTTAAAACAAACCTGTAAGTGAAAAACTTGTTGGTCCTTGCTGTTGTTTCTGTTGATCAACACCTTTCCCAACAGCACGAACATGCATATTTAACTGTTCTAACGACCATCCATTAGTTTGTGCTACAAATTGTCGTGTTGCAGTGATGTAAGCTTCAGGGAAAAACATTCCTCCAAGCCAAATACTTTCTGCTTTCAAATTATTAGAACGAGAAAGACGATCCAATTGTTTAACACGTTCTTTTAAATCATTCATCCATTCATGTGCAATCACATCACGAGGAGTTGTATATTGTTTCCAGCTTTGGGGCACCTGTTTGCTTTTTACAAGTGCAGCAATTAATTCACGAGTGTGATTGTTCTGTTTATGTCTGCCATCACATATTTCAAGCAATTCAATTAAATCTTTACGAATCTAAAATAAAATAATTATGTCAATCTATATTTCAAAAAAGAATAACCTCATTAAGCAAACGAGAGCCCAAATTAATTTCACGCTCAAAGAACCGGAAAATTGGATCCTTAACATTTTCTTTTGTGCGACGCAATTTGCAAATCTCCTAAAAATTTATTTAAATTATAAAGTCATTTTTTAAATTAAAAACCTTTGGAAATTCTGCCAACCAAGCTTGACAATGTTCTTTAAGAACAACCATCCAAGAAGGCGCTACTTTATTTTGTAAAGAGCTGTCAATTTCGTCATAAGCTAACTCATCATCTGACATTTTAAGCATTTTACGAAGCAATTCTTGGCCTTTAAAAATTAAAAAAAATTTTTAAGTTTCTGTACACAAAAATAAAACCTCGTTCCGTTAAAAGAACTTTTTCTGCATTATTTGGAAGACCAATCCAACTCGGCATTTGAGCTGCTTTTATTTGATGAACCCAATTGATTAAACTATCCTTTGTTGAAGTTTCATCTGGCACAACTAACGGAGTAGAGTTTCCATCAATATCTTCGATTAATACAAAATTGGAATCAAAAAGGCATTGAGTGAATAATTTATTTAGAAAAGTTTCCAACAAGTTCTAAAAAATAAAATAAAAAATATACTATGAATTAAAATTAAACCTGATCAAATCGGTTATCAATTTTTCCACCATAAATACACTGTGACAACAATGAACGTAAAGCCAACCAAGGAAGTTTTGATGGTTTGACATTACTTCGTCCCTATAAAGATGTTAACTTGAGAATACTTCAACTAATAAAAATACCTGAGCAATTTCATCAACCGATTGATCCAAAGTATCACAAGCAACTCGAAGATCTGCATCAGAAAATTCATATGAATTTGCCCACCCAAGTGGTTGATATCTCAAACGTTCTTGAACTATTGCATGGAACCAACACAACAAAAAGTAAAGTCTCGAACGTTCAGCAGGATTTTTCGCAATTTTCTGAGGAGATATTGACGAAATTGAGCGCAATAAGTTTGCTTTTAGACCGGTAGAAGGCTCAAATACTAGAACACGAGAAGCCTAAAAATAATAAGAATTATTTAATTGACGCAATTTAAAGAACCTGAATCATTGAAACAGGTAATTTGGAGTTAATTTCAGCAGTTAAGAATAATCGGAAATTATTATGAGGCTTCAAATTGTGCAATTTCTTTTCCAAATGTGTAAGCCAATCAGTTGCCAAATGAACATTTTTAAGTAACATCCAACGTCCATTTCTGCTAGAAGAATCAAGTGCTTTGTCGGCCTGATCAAATCCTTCAGAAGACCCAATTGCAATTGAAATCATATCTTTATTATTCATTTCTACAGCCAAATCTTCCACACGTCCAGAAACATCATAACCAACAGCCGAACATAAAAGCACAGGGACTTTGCTTTTTATCTGAATTTAAAAAATTATAAAAAATCAATTTATAATAAAAAAACAACCTCATTTTCAATAACTTCTCGAAGATTTAGCACTTTATCTTGAAGCATAAACTCATTACCAAAAGTTGCACAAATAAGCAAATGAGCAGAAGCAAGTAATCGATCTGGTCTCAACGTGTAAATAACAATAAATTCATTTAGAGCTTTTGTAATTGCTGTAATTTTAAAATGAATAAAAATATTTAAGGATATTTTTAAAAAAAACTAACGATTTCCAAGCTCTTTAGTTGTCCATATTTCAGGAACAGAATTTTCTGGTTGATCCGATCGAAGCCATTCAGTCAAATCCTCAGTTGTAACAGATGTTTTAAATTTATCAATACATTCCTTAAATGCTGGCAATCTTGAAAGTGAAATAAGAGAAGCAATTTGTTGTTCATTTAATGGTGGAATGACAATTTGTTTTAAATTTTGATTTGTTGCACTTTTAAGTTGTAATTTGGAAGAATATAGAAGCAAATAATCAAATTCTTCTTCAAATTTGTTTGAGCTAGTACAACGCAAATAAATTCGCAACAAAAGAAGTGCCAACAAAATTTTATCAATGTGCATCATACCATGAGAGACACGTGAATATGTCAACTAAAAGATAAAATTGTTTTCTCTTTTGAATAAAAATTTACCGAAAATAAATCCTGAAGAATAATTGAAAGTCTTGTATGATGATCTTTCACTCCAGATAATCGCGGAGATTTCAATGCATTTGTAAATATATCCAAAAGAAAATCGAGTGAATAATTGTAAAGAAGATGAATTTCCTCCAATTGATGCAACATCATGTAAATGTAGGAACAAGCAGTAGCCAATTTGTTGTATTCTTGAGAGACACGATCAACCTAAAATTTCAAATTAAAAAACCCAATAAATACCAAAAAACAAAACCTCTTTTATGACTTCATCAGTTTCGGAAGACTTCTTTTGTACTTCTTTTGCTTCGTTTTTAAGTTTTTCCAACGTTGCAATAACTGAATCATCATCGAGAATTTTTCCTTTTGAATCATTAAGTGCATTCAACAAAGCCTTCTCCAACTGCCTAAGTTTAACCGCAAATTCTCCTTGTAATTTTAGTAAATTGTTTCGCTTCTCTTCAATATCTGGACGTTCACTGTGAAGGACTTGATTGAGACATTGTAATTCCAAACTTGTTTTAGTAATAGTAAAGTTGACAAAAGTAACACGAGAGCAAACATCAGAAGGAAACTCAACCTTTAAAATAAAGTATTATAACAAAGGTAAGGAATAATTTCGGAATACTAAACAGACTCCGATTGGGACAAATTATATGTCATTCGATTCAGCTCGGCGAGCTGAGTCGAATGACATCAAAATATCGATTGGGACGTAACTATGGGCCGAGATACAGCACCCTAAATTTCAAAAAATCATAGGGGGGACCAAGCACTATTTTGGGATGAAAAATTCGAAAATGCAAATAATACCTCATTCGAAAGAGCTCGACGAGCTGAGTCGAATGACATTAAAATCACCGTGATTGAACAAGATTAGACAAAGTTATGACACAAAAAACAAAAAACCTAAACCTATGGGGCGTAGGCGAGGCGCTTGTGCAAAACCCCGCGCTTCGCGCGGGGTTTTGCGGCACGCGCCTCGCGGGGAGTCTACGGGCGCTGGGTCTGGGCTCGTAACATAAACCTATTCCTATCTCACTTTCTCTGGACATATTTGGGGCCTGCGTAGCAGCAAAAATCTCCACAGATGCCATAGGTAAGGAGCTAAAATAAAAGATCATAACTTTGTCCAATCAAGTCAGATTTCGTTGATTTTGGTGTCAATCGACTCAGTTCGATGAGCTCTTTCGAATGAGGTATAATTTGCATTTTCGAATTTTTCACCCCAAAAAAGTGCTTGGTCCCCCCTATGATTTTTTGAAATTTAGGGTGCTGTATCTCGGCCCATAGTTACGTCCCAATCGATATTTTGATGTCATTCGACTCAGCTCGCCGAGCTGAGTCGAATGACATATAATTTGTCTAAATCGGAGTCTGTTTAGTATTCCGAAATTATACCCAAAGGTAAAAGTAAAGAATAGAAAACCGAAGAATCTCTTGTAAAAAGAAATATTTTGAAGGCAGGTGATAAATCAATGTCTTGATCTCCAATTGTGATAAGTACACGACCACTTGCTTTTTTGACCTCTCTGTTCAAGACTGGATTCAGAATTGGATCGTAAGATTCAACATCCTGAACTAACAATGTAGTCCCGAAACGTAATGCTGACTCAAGTGTTTTTCTTAAAATTAAAATCTCGATTTATTTTTAGAGAAACTATTAAAAAAACCTGAAGGAATTATCATTAAAACTAGTCTTCTGAACAGTTATTTTTTGATCTCTATTGTTGGAAGAAAATTCCTTGCAAATGTAATCAATTGATTGTCCATTTGGATCAATGATGAGAGGGAAGCGGTTAAAGTTATGAAGCATTATTGCATTTTCTGTGCAAAGTTCATCCTTTGGCATTCCATTAGTATACCATTGTTGTCGCTCATCAGCAGTTGAAAGGTATTCAATACGAGCAAGTTCATGACGAAAAACAACATCGGCTGTTTGTAAAATGTTCATCCATTTATGGAATAATTTGTCTCGTAAATATTGGTCATAATAGCCAGAGTAAGAGAGGAATGCAGCAGATAAAAGAACATCACCAACAAGAGTTGCATTTTGTTGACTAAATCCTTCACGACTAGCCTGCCAACGGTCACATTCTACTCGAAGTGAGGAAAGTAATTGAGTGCTTCTATCAACTTTCTTTTGAACAGCAGCAAGATTTTGTTTAATGTTTTCTGCTTCTGCTATAAGTTGGGCATATTCATCCTTAAATTATATTTTATTTTAGAAAAATATATTTAAAAAAACCTTAAGTTTTTGGATTCTTTCCTCTAATTCTTCAATCTTCCTTTTAACTTCTCCACCCGCATGCGCTTTTTGACTTGCATCCTGCTGAAGACGCGAAAGTTCATTGTTTAATGGCTCCACTTTATTTAACATCTTGGCGTAAGAAAGCTGTGCTTTTGACCATTTTACGAGTGGACCACATGCTTGACTTGCACGAAGAACCTTTAGAATAAATTGATGAATATAATGTATAAATAAAATCAGCAACCTTTTCATACTCCCAATCTGGATTATTAACAAAAGGTTTCATTTTTTCTGTAATTTCTGGAGTAATTGCTTCTGTATTGAATTGAACAATTCTTGGAATAAAATCTTCTTTGACCAAAATTCCACGAATATCTCTCCAGCTGCTAACTTTCTCACCAAGTAACAAACAAATAGCTTCCACAGCAAGCTGGACTGCTTTGGGTGGTGAAGCCATTGAACGAACCTCAACAAGTTGTTGTTTCTTTATACCCGAAACGGCACTTTTAGCTTCTTCAACAGCAGGCAATACCTTTAAAAATAAAAGAGAAAATGTTTTATAACGAAAAAAAATCATACGTCAGCAAGTTCTTTTTCAACTTCAGCTTTCTTTATTTCAATCATTTTCTTCTCGTTACGAATTTGTTCTTGTAAAGTTTCAGATTTCTTCTTCTCATTTTCTGCTTCCCTTTGATCAGCCAACATTTGTTGCAATTTTTCATTAGCTTGTTTTTGTTTTGTTCGTAATTCTTCACTTTTCTGACTCAATGAAGATTTTAATTCAGTAACTTCTTTCTCAGTTTCTTGAATCTTTTTCAAACCATTTTCAAGATGAATTTTTTCCTCCGTCAATTCCTAAAATAAAAATTTTAGTTGAAAAAAGGAACTAGTTAAGTTACTTCACGTTTCCTTTTGAACAATGTTGTGAAGTGTTTAATGAAATCAAGATAATGTCGAGGTGTGACAGCCATGACACGATGCCCTTTCCGCGACTCAACATCATTCGTCCTTTGAACCTCGTTGTGAATATGAACAAAAGAGTTGACAACTGCATCACGATAATAAATTTCAGTAGGCAATCGATCACAACAATGTTCCATTGCTGCGGGTGGAACATAATCAGTTTTGTCAATTTCGAACATGGATGTAAGTTGATCTCCAACTTGATATAACGATGCATTTGACCAGTCTCCAAACCAATTCAATACACAACGATTGAAAAGAGCAGGAGATGTTGATGCACGAGCACGAAGTCCATCGCCAGATGGGTTCATTGTAAAGACAATATGAAGGTTTTGAACAATCTTAAGGTTCAATTTTAATTTGTTAATACAATTTTATTTATCAACCTGTTGAGTAAACCATTTATATAATTCCTCTGGCGAATCTGGCATCTGTCCTTGACGTTGAGCTCCTTCTTTGATTTGATTAAGCAGTGTGTTGTAATCATCGCCCTCAAAAAGTCCAGGAACCTCGCCATTTGCTAATAGTGTATTAAGTCGTTCCAAAAAGCCAGTTTCCAACATGTTTGACTCATCCATAATGAAGCAAATTTTTTCACCTTTACAACCTGCTCTGCGCAAAACTAAACGAACATCTTCATCAAAATCGGAACCCTTATATTTCGAATGAACTTTGAGCTGAATTATGAAACTGTTAGTTTAAAAACAAAAATTACTAAACCTGCACAACAGAATAACCATTCATCCAAGCAACAAATCGTGAAAGTGTTGTTTTACCAGAACCGGAGACGCCAATTAAAAGCAAATGTCCTTGAGGTTGACGAAATACGCGATCAATTCGAAGAAGATGGTCAAGCATTTGATCATATAAAACAATACCAACATCAATTTCCTCTTCATTATATTGTTTTAGACGATGAATTACATGATCGGCGAGCTCTTTTTGTGAAACAGGAGAATATTTCTAAAATGTTAATGGTTTAAAAAATATTTATTTATTGTTAGTCAAACCTTTTTAAGCCACGAAGAATAAAGTATTGGACGCTCAAGCGCCTCACGCAAATCACACGATCCAGCAAAGTATTTCCCAGCAATTTCATCAACTAAATCTTCAGTCCACTTTCGTTCTTCATCATAAACAAGTCGATCTTGGAAAAGACGAAGTGCCTCATGAGCCCAGAGACGAACTAAATCATTTGTAGTTATACCATCCATTGGTGCAATAGCTTCATTTATTCCTCTTACCCAACGTGTCAATTCACGAGGAGAATAAACATAATGTGGTTGATCGTCTTGTGTAAAATGTTCCTATAATTTAAATAAATAGATTAATAAGTTTCAAATTTAAAATTACTTGGCTTCGCTGATAAAATTCAACAATCGCATCTGTTAGAGGAACATCTTTGCCATGTAATTGTGTGATTGGTCGAAGCATTGCACGAGCAAATGTTCCATAAATTTGAATCAATGATGTTTCGCCAGGATAGTCAACATAAATAACTGGGACATGTCGAAGAAATCTTGATGAGAGCGGATTTCGTCCAGGATCAGTTGGCGGGTTACATGCTCCGACAAACTGAATGCGCTCCAATGAGACCCAAGATTTGTCACTTGTTCGGTAGAAACCATTCTATAAATTAAAAAGTAAATAGAATATTAGTCCCATAAGAAAAAGAAACCTGTTCAACTAACTGTCGCATAAATGAAATAACTCGTTGTGTTCCATATTTATCAAGTTGGGGTAAATTTATTTCGTCACAGAATATAACAAGCCAACGTGTAATTTGAATAGGTGAGAGAACAACACCATTTGGAGTTCGGCGATATTCACAATAATGATCAAAGTTTTTAAGAAGAAGTTCAGGAGTAGTGGAAGACGAAAAGTTGACATTAATTACATCCATATCAGGGAACGACCTAAAATTTTATAATAAACAAGTACAACAGATTTATTATAATACCGAAGCGCAGAAAGTAATGTCATCGTTTTACCAGATCCAGGAGGGCCACACAAAATAAGAGGTTTCCTTTCATTCAACCAAGTATTCAAAAGTGATTCATGGCGAACAGTGTCCATTGTTGGTATAACAGTTGAAGTATCCACAATTTTATCTGATTGAATTTCAATTTGAGGGACTTTATCAGACCAAGGCGTCCAATCTCCAGTCGGTGGAACATAGAAATCAATTAACGGTAACTAGTTAAAAAATAAAAATTAATAGAATTATAAAAAAATAAAACCGATTCATTTTGAGGTAATTGAATTGTTGTAGAGCTTCGAACAAAATCACTCAATGCCTTTCGAGATTTCCAATTTCCATCGCCGCTAAATGACCAAATAAGATTAATAAGCATTGAGCGTCCAATGAAATTTTCAACTTGTTCAGTCTAAAAAATATTTAAATAATTGGTTAGTTATAAAAATAAGGTTTTACAGTTGGTGGAAAATCAGGATGATCAGCATCATACTGCAATAATTGTTTTATTGAAAAATTCATCATTGAGAAGAATGACATTAAAAGTCGTTGTTTTGATGGATACATTATATGGTCGAGTTGCTCGATTGTAAAGTTCAAAGCAAGAGGAATAAGTCCACCTCCTTTCATATGATCAGATAATAAATCAGCACAAATTTCTTGAAGTTTTAATGAATTGGAAGGATTCTCAATAAATAAAGGAATATTTCGAAGTTGAAGATGATAACGTTCAAATAGCATATCAGAAGTAACTACATCCTCACTAAACCAGACCATACCACAACGTGAGACAGTAGCCATAGTTGCATATTTTAAATCAGCCACTTCAAAAATTATACGAACCTAAAATAAACAAAATATAGAAAATTCAAAGCTTCCAAGAAAAATGTTAATATTAAAACACAGAAATAAAAAATAAATAGCTTACATTTGGTGGGATAGCAAGACGTTCTCCATTTGGTAAGGTAAGAAGTTTATTATCGTCAAGAACAGAGTTAAGATTCTCGACCCATTCTGGATCAACATCCCCATCAAAAATAATCCATTGACGTCGGCTAGCTTCTCCGCGAACATTATCGACAATCCTTAAAATCAAAATAAAAAATATATATTTAACAACACTAACTTTCTAATGATATGTGTGAAAAGTCCATCAGTCCACTCTCTTGTATTGGGATCCAAAACACCATAAAGCGAGTCTTTGCTCATCGCTTTCGCATCAATAACATGTGACACTCCTTCAACATTTTCTAACTTCTCCAATGATTTAAGTAAGATTTTCCAAGCAGATGATTTTCCCGAACCACTAGAACCAACAAGCATCAAACCATGATTGAGATTTGTTATTTGGTAGACTTGCAAGACCTTCTCCATCCAAAGAGATCCTTTTTCGCCAACATCTGTTGAACAGCAGTAGTGTTCTTCGGTAGCAATTCTAATGATTTCTTCACGCAAACTGAAATAAAATATATTATATGAAGTCAGTTAAAAATTATTTACGTTTCCATTGACTTTTGTTGATAATCAACTTCTGGAAAAACATCATGTAAAAGTGATTGCAACAAGGTAATATCTTCTGACACTAGTTTTGGAGTAAGTGTTTCACAAACAGATTGAATAAGAATTTGCTGCTCAGAAATTTGCAAAGAAGCATCGGCTTCCATATTGCTTTCATTGGTATTTTGAATTGCTTCACGCTTAATATTTCCAGCAGAAACCAAGACATTCTTAAGTGCCCGAAGACCAAAATCGTAATGACATTGACTGGATAGTTGCTCCTTGCAGAGACTTAAATATTTATAAAGATAAAAAATAGATATAAATAAAAACTAACGTAAATAAGAGAACAATTTTGTTTGAAAGAATTTCTGCAGATTGGAATCCTTGCGATGAAAGCATAACTTCAGCAATAAGTCCACTGTCTGGAGCAGTCATTGCAAATGAACGGAAAAGCTGCTTCAAATTATCTGGGAGATTTGAACGACCAGAATATCCAGGATTCATAGTGATAAAAATAGCCATATTTTCATTGACGGTTAAATTTTTTCCAATGAGATCAACCTTAAATTTAAAATTTGAATTTGGTAAAATAATTTAAATTAACCTTCATGTTACCACCACTCCTTATAGTTTCTTGAATTGCTTGGATCTGTTGAGAGACTGCAGAAAGCATGCGTTCCTCCAATCGATTAAACTCATCAAAACAACCCCAAGCACCAACTTGGCAAAGGCCAACAAGAATACGACCAACAGCCTAATATAAAAAATTAAGAAAATTAAAACATTTTAAAAATTAACTTGAAAATCAAAAGTTTCATCACAGTTAAAAACAAGAACAAAACATCCAAGTTGATGACCAAGTGCTTTAACTGATTCAGTTTTTCCAGTACCAGCCGGTCCAAATGGACTTCCTCCAAATCGAAAATGCAATGCTTGAGTCATGGTAAGATAGCAACGGTCAGTTAAAGGAGTTTGAACAAGCTTTTCTTGGATTCCCAAATATTCAAATCCATAATAGAAGACAGCATTCGACATTTTTATAACACATTTTTTTGTATTAGCTTCGAAGTAAACACGCAGATTCTAAAAGAAAACTACTAAAAACTACAATGTATCTTTTAATAACCTTTAGCCAGTTGTAATCATTAATTGTTTTGACATCATTTTTCAGAAGATCCCTTATAATTCCCTTCTTGTGAATGAATGCAGTAATCTAAAAAATATTATTTAAAAAAAATCAAAAAAATATTAGTACCAAATTAATAATTTTCAATCTTGTAATACGAGGTTGATCACAGAGAACGCTATTAGATAACAAAGAAAGTAATTTCTCAACTAAACCAGCAACTTTTGACAAAGTTTCACCATTTTTTAAACACATTTCAATAGCATTCGTCCACCAAACATCCATTGCAAGACAAACGATTTGTGACTTTAAAAGAAAAAGAAAATTTATGAAATTTAGAAAAAAAAGAATTTTACGGGATATTCTTCAATCCAATTAATGTATTCTTCCATTTTTATTTTTTGAACATCATATACAAAAAATTTATTTAAAGAAATTGAAAGCATTTCTGCAAGTGTAGCTTGCATTTCACGCTCCATTAATCGAAGCCAGTCATTAATTTTGGAATTTTTAATCAAATCAATTGGAGTAGTAAGGGAAACAGTTTCACCTTCTCGAGAAGAAATTGCTTTTATCAAGTTTTTCTCTGTATCATGTTCAACTGCCACAATTCCTAAAATATTTTTTTCAGAAAAAAAATTATAAAAACTAAACCTGAAAACATCTTTTTGAAATGCTTTTGTACGCGGACTAAATCCTTTGAATTGCCAAGAATTTCTAATAGATCTTCATCACCAACAAAATAGAATCGAGGAAAAGAATTTCTTTCACGTTCCAAATATTCACCAAGAGCTTTTTGTATTTTTGAAAGTAAATCTGCCAAACGTTCAAGTATTTTTTGAGCTCCCTGTATATGAACAACTTCGAGAATACGTGGTGATTGTGAAACCTAAGGAAATGATTTATTGTTAGCAAATTTTTATAAAATAACCTTTCGCATTAGGCCAAGAAATTCTGTAGAGACTTGATTAAATCGACTAGTTTCAGATGGAAGCAAGTGAGCAATATCCGCTGATCCAGTAAAAAGACCTTCCAAATAAACCCATCTTCTTTGTACATCAATCCAAACATCGAATAACGCATTAATTCTATTAAGTTTATCCTCCCAAGATAAAGCATCTTCTTCAAATTGTTTGTAGTAGGAAGACAGTTTCATTTGATTTAAACTATTCATGTGTTCTTTTAATTTGTTAAACAAGTCATCCCATCCACGAATCAATCTAGTCTTTTGTTGATAACCAACCAAATCAAGAGTATAATCAGTCCAATAGTCTTTGACTTGTCTAATAAATTCTTCAAGTGCAAGTTCTCCTTGAGCTGTGAGTAGGACTTCACGTACAGCATGTTCATGTCTCTGAAGATCAACGCTCCAAACTTTTCCCAATGTTAATTCGGAGAGAACCCAATTAACGCCCATTTCCTTCATTAATGCTAAAAATAATAAAGACAATCTAGAAGATATAGAAAAGAAAAATTACTTCGCCAATGACGATCCTTTAAAGCCTCGGATTTTAATTCCATAATAAGAAGGTTCATCTAAATTGAAAAAAAAGTATTGAGAAAAATTATATTTAGAACAAATGAACAACCTTCAAGTAATTCTGTAAAAGACTTTTAACATGAGCATATGCATCATATTGTTTATAATGAGAGGGAAGATTTCTAAGTTTACCAAGTTGTTCCTCCAAATTTTGTCGTAATTTTCTAGGTTGAATAGAATGCCAGGGAATTTCCTTTAATTCGTCCAAATTATTGTAGATAGGCAATAAAGATTTCCAAACGCCTTAAACATAAAAAGTATTTTAAGAAAAAAATTACAAAATACATGATAAATCCTCAAGTTCCTCAATTGCAAGCTCCAATTTTGAAGCTGATTGTTGGTTTATGCTAACAACAGATTCACTAATCTCAAGCGCATTTTTGGCCTTCACAATATTTTCTTGTTCATCTTTAAGTCGCTTAAACTTATCTTCGAAATTAATTAAAATGGCCAAAGCATCTTTAGGACGAATCGCTCCTTTAACAGGTCTAGATTTGTTCCATTCATTAATAAGCTCATTAATGTGTTTCTCTAAAAGTTTGTCCTCTTCATGGATTCTTGTTTGAAGATTTGTAATCTTAAAAGAAAAATATCTAGGTTGGCTAAAATTTAAGAAAAACCTGTGTTTGAATTGCAGTATCTTTCCTTTCCAAAACATCCATTAATGCTGACCACTCACCCTCAACATTTTCAGCGTAAAGCCAAGACGGAGGAAATGTAAAACGATGATTGTTTAAAAGTTTTTGGCCAGTACAATAACTGCTAACCTTAAAATATTAAAATATACATAAAGCTTGAAAAATATTGAAACAAACTTTCTCTTTGAAGGGAATGATATGTTTTTTCAAATTTTGTACTTGTGTAATTAATGCAACAGTGTCACTTGTATTGGTTGAATCAATACTTTGGGATTCGAGCTCAGAACGTGCTGTTGAGATATAAGCAAAAAAGTCCTGCATTGAAGTTCCTAAATGATAGTATATTTTAAAAACAAATAAAAAGATGAAAATAAACCCAAAAAATTTCCAAATTTAGACAAAACTTCTTTTTGCCAATAATCATATTTCATAGCAATTTTTGATTGAACACGAGAGTAATCAACAGAGAAAGGGAATATTTTATGTTGAGATTCCGGCGAATCAACCATCGAACGAGACTTTTTGATTTCCAAGATTACCTAAAATTTAAAGCAAAAAAATGAAGGATTAAAAATTAAAAAATACTTTCATCCAATTAGTTAACTCAGATCCAAGTCTTTCAAAAAGAATATCTTGTTGCAGGTCCCAAAGAGCTTGATAACGAGTCCAATGATTAACATAGTCGTTTGTTTTAAGAAGAACATCATCAATTGCTTTGTACACCTCAAAAAGTCTTTGCTGTTTTTTTGGAAGTTTAAGAAGAACACATTTATAAGTGGAAAATTCTTGATTTTGTTGAAGTGTCTAAAATTTATAATTAAATAAATAAAAAGTAAAAATAAAATTACTTGAAAACGAGAAGAAGAAATCCTTGGTTGTGCAGTAATTATTGAATGCCAGTGATAAAATTGGTCAAAAAGATCAGATTTAGCCTTTTCAAGAGATGGAACAACAGTAATAAATTGAGAGACAATACGAATCTCCAAAGTTATTGTATTTATTTTGGGTAAAATGTTAGCTTCCCTCTCATCTTCCAATTCATCACGATTTTGTTGCAAAACTAATGTCCAAACATGAATTGCTTCTTCCAATCGTCGAGCAAGCTTAGCTTCCAACTAAAATTAAAAATACAAATATAAAAGGTAAAGAAAGTTAGATTTTCTTACAGTTTTATCAAGTTCTTCAATCCATTTATGCAAATTAGAATAATCATTTAAAGCCATTTGATCAATAGATTTTTGAATAGCTCCAATAATTTGTGAAATTGTTTCTTCATTGTACTGGCATTTATCCAATGCGGATAGTTCAACATCGATCTTATCAAGATATTCAATCAAATCTGTAACCTTTTCGAGAAAGTTGTTCACAGCCTCCCCAAATTTACAAACATATGATTCAAGTTTAAAATTGCTCCAATCAGTTTTGTAACCCTAAAAAGGAACGTTTTAAGAAAATTAACACAAAAAAAAACAGACCTCACAAAGCAAATCATGTATTATAAGTCTGTGGCCTGCAACCAAATTTTCGACAGACGGACGAGTTGAAATAATTTCATTTGTAGATTCATAAAGCCTAACAGATTCCATTAATGAAATTGCATAAGGATTATATTGACTTATTCCAACAGAATAACTCATAATTTTGAATGGAATGCGAAAGCCCATATTCTTTAAGTTTCTTACCTAAAAAGGAAACTCAATTAAAAAAAGAAATCCAAAAATTATTACTTCTTTAGCAATACGAATAGAATCAGCCGAATAATTAACACGAAGACGACAAATAACTTTCCCATCACGTTGTTGTTTTTCAACACAAAAAAGTTTATCATTGGTTGTTTTGCATTTGGTAAGGACTCTATCAGACCATTCTTTGAACATTACTGAAGTATCGAGTTGTTTTTTAAGTAAATCACATTCCCTCTTCAATTCTTTTCCTTAAAAAAAGATTAAAATTTTAATGGTTTTAGATTAAAAAAACCTTCAAGATGATTAACCCATTGTGTTCCCAAAACATCAGCAATTCTTTGCATATTCATATTAAGCTGCAACTCATTTTGACGAAGCCACATAACTTTAGCAGAAAATTCAGGAATATCATAACCTTCCACAACAAAAATTGCCAATTCCATCTTTTTTGGGTCAATAATAGTTTCTTGGAGAATACGAATATCTTCACGAACACGATCAATTAAAACAGCTTGATATTCTCTAATAGCAGTTTGAATATGAGGACGAACAAAAAGAGCATTGTAACGAGAAAAGATTGAAAACATATCATCTGCGCTTTTACAACTTCCAAGCTGATCACGAAGATGAGAGGCCAACTAAAATAAAAAGAAAAATTAAAGGAAGGAGAACAAAAAAATCAACCTGAGTTTCAATTCCAACGATATGATTTTTGTAATATTGCATCGAACTTTGCCAAGCTTGCTGACCAGAATGACTCAAATCCAAAAAATTGACCTCCTTGATAGCCTCATATGCCTTGATAACCTTAAAACAAAAAACGTTCAAAGTAAAATACAAATCTAAAAAACCTCCTTCTCGGGATTTGTTTGTTTTCCAGTAATGTTCCCAAGAGAATTTGCTCCTTTAAAACGTAACACACGAGAAATAACGTTGCTTAACTGTTCATGCTGTCGTCTTAAAAATCAAAAAATATCATTAAAAAGAAAAATTAAAATACCGAAAGGTGTTAAGTTCATTCAATCTATTTTCTAAATCTTTGTGACGATATTGAGTTCGATGCTGAAATTTAACATCAGAACGTTGTCGCTTTGCAATATCACGGAACATTCCTTGAATTTTGTCAGATTCCTCATCCCATTGAAACCAAATCTTTGAACAAACAGCCATAACTTCGTCAAGTTCAGAAATAGGAGCATGCATAAGTAAACGAGGTTTGAGAATCTTAAAATTAAAAAGTAAGAAGACAGCAAACAATAATACAACCTGAATCATTTGTTCACAAAGATCTGCAGAAATTGTATTGAAAAATTGCATTGCACGTCTAACAGGATATTTTGTATTGCGTAATTTCTTGAAGACGTTGAAAATGTTTAAAACTGCCTGTCGTAAAGAATCCAAATCAGAAGCACCCAAAAGTTCACTTAACGGTAAATCCTTCATCAAAACATTGTAATCAATGGCAGTTGTCAATTTTTCTTTTAAACCTATTTTAATTTAGAAAATTAGTTTATAAAAAATAATTCTAAGCAAACCAGTATCAGATTCAAAAGAAGTTGTAACATGAAAACGTTTTCCTGCCTTTAACACATCAAGAGTAGTAATAACTTCAATGGAATCGTGTAATGTTGTGATTTTATTGAGTGCTTTCTCCAAATTAATCCAAAAAGTTGCTTCTTGTAGTGCAGTACCAGATGATGGATCTCGATCCATATTTGTGACCTTTTGAATCGCTTTTATCCATTCTACAACACCATTTGAAAGTGAGGCCAAAAATTCAGGGTCTTGTTCAAGCGACCCAAGATCTTCTAAAATATTTTAAAAAATAGATAAAAAGTCCAAAGAAAGTTAACCTGGTTTGGGTTTTCGATTTTGAGATTTGGCAGCATCCACAATTTGTTGAATATGAGGGTTGATCTGAAGGCACAGTTCTGGTATTTCAATGTTTTGTTCCAAGTGTCGTAATGCCACTTGTAATTCATTTAAAGACTTTTCTATTGGAGTTAATTTGGACTGATCACGGTCAAATAAACGTTTGAAATGACGAAATCCCTGCATCCATTTTGTAAGATCTTTTTGGAGATTTTCAATAAATTCATTCGGTTCTTGAAATTCTGCTGACTCGTCATGATCCCTTGCAGACGTATTCGGTTCAAGATCTTCAGCTAATTGATTAGCTTTAGCCATTTTGAAAAAAAACTTAAAATTTTTTAGCAAAACTTTAAAAAATGAAAAAGCATAATGTTAAAGAACATTACAAAATATTTCAACATTTAAAATGTAATCATTGATTGGCAAGAAAAAATTTTATTACATTTTATACGCAAGAGCGCGACGATTTCAAAAAATAGCAATGTGATAAAATAAATAGGTAAACATCAGTAAATAAACAATGTGCTTAACATAACAATTTTAAAAGTTGTCAAAATGTTTTAAGGTGGTTTGGGATTTTTAGAAGTAGAGCCCGGACCGAGACGAGATCTCGAACAAAAATCTCGGTTATCGAGATCGACACTTCTCGTGAAATCGATGTTGATTCTCATATGACCATCCCAGTCCGTTCTCTATTTGAAAGGGTCAAAAGTATGTCTATTATCAAAAGTCATCAGTTTGGTTATAACAGTTTGGCAAGAATAGAAGGTAATCCAGCAAATTCAAGTAAAGCAGACAAAATTGTAGAAAGGCACATCACCTTAAAAAATGAAATTAAAACTAAGCAAAATATTAAAAATTCATACTTGCATCCATTCATCAGTATTACCCAACCAATTCTCATCTTTCAATACTTCTCTGGATTTTTTGTTAAAATTTAAATTTTTTGGTTTAATTTGTTGTTGATTTGGTAATTGTGTATGACACTTTTCGATTAAACCCAAGCCATTATTTTGAAAATTTTGTTGATTAATTAGAATTTCCAATTGAGCAATCATCAAGTTTTGATTTTGAATTATTTGTCGAATAAGCGCTAAAATATCTGCATAATCTTTAGTAGACATTTTACTAAAAAATTAAATGTTAAACAGTTATTTAAATACCACGGATGACCCTACCGCATTATTAAAGACGAAAGCAAAAAGGACCCCACCCCTACTAATACTGTAACACGGAGAATACGAGAACTTCAGAATCGTTGCTTTTATAGTAAATTGTAAGTAAAAACAACATAACGCCAAACAAATAAAATTAAATGTAAATTCAAAAACAAGAGTTTATCAATCCACAGAAATCTTGACTTTCTGAACATTTTGGTGTAAACTTGATGCGAAAATAATGCGAGGAATGATGAAAGTATTGTAAAAAACAAAAGCCAAACCTTTGATAAGTTATAGATTTGCTAGATAATGGAATTACAAACATCACAAGACAAAATTTAAACCTTATATTTTTAAAATGCTTAAGCAAAAGAACCTAAAGTCAATTGAATCACTGAAATGCTTACATATGGAATTGAAACACTTTCAAATTTATAATTCGAAATATAAACCACAAATTTTAACTTTAACCAGAAAAATTAACAATTTTTTTTTCATTCAACAATTTCACCTTACTCTTTATTTTCCTCCCTTCTTTTTGGAACTCCCGCCTTCTTTTCCACTTTCCTTCTGCTTGGGTTTTGCAGCTTCTTTTGGTTTAGCCTTGGATGGCTCATCTGCTTTAGGTTTTGGAGGTTCTTCCGATTTCTTTGCTTCTGTTGGCGGAGGTTTTTGCTTCTTAGTCGCCTTTGGCGGTGGTGGTGGAGAAGGCGAAGCTTCCTTCGCTTCCTTAATTTAGTTTTTAAGCAGAGATAAAACCACTGAAACTTGTTCCCACCCCGTAAAAAGAGCTAACCCAAGCTTTAATTATAAACCTCTTCTTGAAGCTGTGGAGTCTTCTGCTTTTCGCTCTCAGAAAGTTTGTGGAGCAATTCCTTACGTTTCAAAATCAAACGCTCCTCACGCCTCTTTCTCGTTTCCTTGTTCTTGTTTCGGCGAGCCTCAGCCTGTTCACTAAAAATACAAAGTTTAAATTTAGTCCATGTCTTGTAAAAACATACGCAAGTTGTTTAGAACGCTGGTTCTCAGTCTTCTTTTTGAAGATATATTCCATCAAATTTCTCTTATTCTTAAATGCGTTTCCTTTAGCCTTCAAGTAAAGCTCGTGGTAAAGATGCTTGTCAATCTTCTTCGCAGCTCGATAGCGCTTTAAAAGATGACGGAGTACACGCATTCGACGCATCCATAAGACCTTCTCCGGCATTCGAGCGTTACGAGTTCCGCGTCGTTTTCCAAAACCCATATGACGACCCTAAAGCTTTCTACGTTAAAATGTTAATAGAGAAACAAAACCTTTCTGCGTGCTTCCAAACGTTCACGAGCTCGGAAACGCGAATGAACTTTGCCAGGCTTACGAATTATAAGACCATCTTTGACCAAACGACGAACGTTCTGACGAGAATTTGCGTTGGAAATCTCGTTGACCTCATTAGGATCCAACCAAATTTTGCCTTTGCCGCACTTGAGAACCGCGGCCGCCAAACGCTTTTGCAAACGAAGATTACTTAAAATCAATTCTTATAGAAATTTATCAATTTTCAATACCTCATTATGAATTCTAGTTACCAACAATTTTGTCTGAAATATTAAAAGAAATTAAAGGATTTGTATTATTCTTCAGCTACAAAACTAACAAAAACGATAGTTATTATACAAAGTTTTAATGGCTTCGAAAAATCCAGCACAGGATTCAAAATCCGAGTTTTATCGATATCCCCTCGTTTAAACCGAAAACAAATTTCCGTTTCAATCAAACTTAACATTACTCCTAACGTAAAACTCCAAGGTGAAATTCTTAAAATAATTGATTGAATGTAAGGGGAAGACATTACCATTTGAGTCATAAATTTTTCATTATTTACTTTCAGATTTTTATTACACAATTTCCCACATTTTGCCAATATTATGTCAGATAATTGTACTTCAACAAAACAACCTCATTTAATGGAATTAATGAATCAAATGTGTAAAGAAGCTGGAATTCAAGAATGTCAACCTCAATTGCTTTTACAGGTTTACTTTAAAAAATTTTTTTAATTTTAAATTTTTTGTAGATGTGTGACATGGCCTATTCTCTTACAAAAAATGTTCTTGTAGAGGCTAGATCTGTTGCCGATTTTAGTGGGAAGAAATTTGTTGAAAAAAGCGATGTTGATTTTGCATTGAAGACATTTAGTTTGTTTTTTTATTTAAAAAAATCTCTTCAAACTCTTCTTTAGATGAAAAATATTGCAAAGATCGTCCACCTATTGCTTTAATGAATGATTTGGCACAAGAAAAGAATTCCCAACCTTTACCTCAAATTAGACAAAATTATGGACTTCGACTGCCTAATGACCGTTTTTGTCAATTACAATCTAATTTTGTTTATGACGATCTTCCTTCGACTTCAAATAATAATGAAGACGAGGATGATGAATTGAGACAACGAAATGTTTGTTTAAATATTTTTTGACATTTACATATAAAAGTAAAATATAAAAATAATTAGGATATCCGTAAAATTCTTTTTTATGAGGGTTATTTTTTAAATATGAATATTATCTTGTTTTATTGTTCTTATCAGAGGTGTGCCAGGTGTTCGCTTTTCAATTTTTTATTTCTTGATTTTAATATGGAATGTGATAAAATAAAATAATACATTTTTGTAGTTAGTAGGGGATGAGACAGACCCAGGCCCGTAGCCAGGATTTTTTTTCGGGGGGGGGGGGGGGAATTTTTATTTTCAGCGCCGCAGGCGAAAATTTTTTAAATTTCAGAGGCCTTAGGCCAAAAAAATTCACTTTTTTTGCCCCAGCCCTTCCCCAAATTTTTTCCTTTTCCCATTTCGGGGGGGGGGGGAATTCCCCCCCCCCCACCCCCCCTGGCTACGGGCCTGGACAGACCGATTGCTATTATTTTTTATTTAATTCCAAAATAACCCTTCACAAATAAAAAATATAAAGCACTCATTATTTAAAAATTTTTAATTTCAATCTAGATTCAAACTTCCGAAAATCCTCCTAAACGTCAAAAACCAGAATCATCAACCAACTTTAATCCAGATCTTGTTGCCAATTTATTAATGGGAAGAACAAATAATGACTCAAGGAAACGGGCTTTTCATGATGAAGAAAAAGAAGATAAGACAGAAGATTTTGATGATTATGATTGTTGAAAAAAAATTTTTGGTTAAAATCCTCTTTTTTCTATATTTTTAACGTAAAATTTTTAAATAAATAAATTTATTTTTTATTGATAGTTGATTTTACTGAATCTTTATTTTTTTAATCTTTTCAATTTTACTTTAGTTACTTAAAATAATTTTATTTCAATATTTAAAAGATTAAACAATGCAATCAATTCTTGAGATGTTGCAGGGGCGTAGCCAGGGGGGGGCTGAAGCCCCCCCCCCCCCCCCGAAATGGGAGAAAGGGGAGAAAAATTAGGAGAAGAATTAGCAAAAAAGTGAAAATTTTCCGCCTACGACCGTCCAAATTCAAAAAATTTTTGCCTGCGGCGCAAAAAATGGAAGAAATCTGGCTTCTTGAGCTCCAAAATCCTCAAAATTTTTGCCTGCGGCGCAAAAAAAGTGAATTTTTTTGGCCTACGACCTTCCAAAATTCAAAAAATTTTCGCCTGCGGCGCTGAGAAGATGAAAATTTGTGTACAAAAAAATTTGCGTCCGGAACGCCAAGGTAAACGCCAAAAATTTGGCGCACACCCAGTGTTAGCCCCCCCCCCGAAATCGACCCCCTGGCTACGCCCTTGAGATGTTGCACTGCAAAAATTCTCAAAAATGTCAAGGATGGTACAATTTATTTAGACCGGTTAGTTTTTTTTCTTGGTTTATTCGTGTTTGTGAAGATCCATTAAATATTACTATTGGATTTTCTATGATGGATTATTTTTTTTTAATATTTTTCAAAATATTTTATAATTTAAATGAACCAAAATCGTCATTTTCGAATAAATTGACTGGGCCAAAAATATAACTTTAAAAAAGGTTTTGCCTTAAAAAAATTTTTTTTGAACCAGTTGTACAAATAAATTAATTTTTATTGGATTAAAATTGAAAAATTCCACACCCCACTTTCGATAAACTCCCCTATTTATTTATAAAATGAAAATATTCCATCCTTTACTCAAAATAATTATTCTTTTAATAGTTTTACTTGTTCGACCTTCAGCAATTTTAACACAATTTTATAATGGATATAATTCAAATCAACCAACATTTAATGGATATTATCTTCCCTATTATTATACAAATGGACTTGGTTTTTGTTATACACCAACGCCTTATTGTCTTTACAATTATGTACCGCCAAATTTTTTATGTAAGAAAAAATTTTTTTAAAGAAAATTAGTGCAAAGCCGTTCATTCCCACCTCTTATAGTTTTGGGGTATTTTCGATGACTTGGTATTTTCGATTTTGGGTATTTTAGATTTTTTTCTTATTGTTTTCTGATTTTTCTAAAACCATCATTCGACTCGTCTCTACTTAAGACTCGTCGGATAGGCTACCATTTGTTTATTTTGGCTCATATACTACAGAATCTTCCAACTATAGAGAGGGAGTCAACAGCATCAGTCCAAAAATTCTTTTTTAATTTTCACCATTTTCAGATTTACTCTCACCTCTGTTGACACAACTCCTTAGCTCTTTATCTTTACCAAATTTGACTAATCTTTTCAATGCTTTGAGCGCCTCTTCTCCCTTCTCTCCAGGCTTTTTAAATAATTTGCGTTTGACGAATCCACCAATTTA
The DNA here is from genome assembly GCA_902706615.1 of Meloidogyne luci. Lineage (NCBI taxonomy): Eukaryota > Metazoa > Nematoda > Chromadorea > Rhabditida > Meloidogynidae > Meloidogyne > Meloidogyne luci. The sequence continues at coordinate 2,610,317 of CACSLI010000091.1, read as the reverse complement.
CAATGCTTATAATCAATTATATAATGCATATGGAGCTATGGATCCAGCAATGCAGCAAGCTGTTCAACAAGTAAATTTTGATTTATTTTTGATTAGTTTATAGTTATAATTTCACCCAAAAGTTAATTTTCTGTCGAAATAAATGTATAAGGTTGGGTAGGGCGGCACCTCTTTTCTACTCTATTTTCCCCAAGACAAATGAAGAAACGTCTATAGCTTCTAATTCCCCGCATCTTTATTTGCCAAAAAAATTTTTTTCTAATATGGGGTTCGAATTTTGAGCCTGCCTATTTTAGTTCAAAACTTAAGAATTTTCTAATAATTTGACTGTATTAATATTTAATTTTCTTTAGTTTTGTGTTGCGCTTCTTAATTCTCTACAAAATGGTGTTAGAATGTATAACTCTCAGCCAAATCCATTATTTGATCAAAGCTATCCACAGTTGGCCAGTTTTTTGAGAAGTTTGTTTTCTTAATTAAAAATTTTTTTAACTAATTTTAGGCCCAGGTATGCAACAATTCGCTTCAAATCCTCTTCCAAATTTTGAAACGTCACAACAAACTCCTCAACTGCAACCAGTTAATCCTGGCGTGAATCCGTTGAATCCTCCTCTTCAACAATCACCGATTGTTCAACCAAACGGTTATAAAAATTATTTTTTAAAACTAATAGGGACTTGACCAAAATTTTGTTTTTGAATTTTTTATGAGGTTTTAAGCTTTTTTTGAGTAATTTGAGTCAATAAATGTTTAATTTTGTAGGTGGACTAGCAAATGCTGCAGGAACTGGAATCAATGGAAATGCGGGTGGAGGATTACTCGACGGTATTTTAGGCGCTGTTGGTTCTGTTGCAATCTCTGCCTTGAATAATAAATGATTGGATAAATATTGGGAAATGATATATTATATAATTTAGTTATACTTTTTTCTATTTATTTTTTGTTAATTTTATTAATTCGTTTCTTTTCTAAATATTCAGATTGATTAATTTATATATTTCTTTAAATTTTTTCTTTTGCTTTAAATTTCTTTTTCAACAGTTATTTAAAAGGTTAAACAATGCAACCAGTTCCTGAGAGATTGCAATGTGAAAATCCGCAAGAATGTGAGGAATGGTATAATTTGTTTAGAGCGGTTAGTTTTTTTAATCTTTTGATAGATTTGTCTTGCGCTGAATGTGACTGTAATTTCATTAGCTTTAAAATTAACTGTAATTTCATTAGTCCTTTCAAGCTGCAAAAATATTTGAAATTATTGGACGGTCTGGTTACAAATTTATATACATCTTTCTGCACACAAATTTAGGCCAGTAGGAGTACAGATTTGAAGCTGAAATAGACTTGATTTACACAGTCCTGCATTTCCTTAAATGTAGACGTCCCTGCTTGACAAGATTTTGATTTTTTGGTGTTGGTCCCATTTTTGGAGATCTTTATTTAATTTCTAACTCCCCTCTATTTTTAATTCTAATAAATTTAAGTTTGATATAGACAATGATGGTTATATACCTGCAGAAGAATTAAAATATTCTGTTCGTACAACAGCTCGTGCCTTTGGATTAGAAAGAGAAGAAGCAGATTTTTTAATTGCTGGAATTGATTCAAATAAAGACAATTTTGTTGATTTTCCTGAATTTACTGTTTTGGTATTTTTAATTTAAAAAATATTTTTTTAAAATTTTTTTAGATGGCTAGAGCCAAACATTTACGTTTAAAAAGTGTAATGCTTTACGCGGCCCGTTCAGTCCTTCCTAGAAGTCAACAAACAGAAAAAATACGTTATTTATTGGAATATAATTGCTGGCCGCCACCTGTTTTTATGGCAAGTTTTTTTTGATAAAACATTTTTTCGAAAAACGTTTTTAAAGGTTCTGATATCTTTACTTCAAGTTGGACTTTATTTGTATAATGAATTGGGTATTTTTTAAATAAATTTTTTAAAAGCTTGTATAAAATAGGACTTTTAAAAGATTTCATAGAATTAACTGAAAAGTCCTAATTTTATTTAAAATTCATTTTTGGATTTTTATTTTTTTCCGGGACTTAATTGATATGATTAAATTTGCGGATTAATTTTGCGGACTTTTTATTAAACTTTTAATTTTTTCAATTTCTCAATTTAAGAGTATTGTTCTCGTAATAATCGTTTTATGCCTGCAAAGTGTGCTCCAGTCAAATCTCCATTAATTTTGAATCCGTGCAAAAAGGAAGAAGTGTGGCGCTATTTTAGTTATATGTTTGTGCATGTTGGGTAATTTAAATTTATTTTTAAAATTAAAGTTCAAATTATTCCTTAATCGATATAACCCAACATAAACTTAACCTGATAAGAGTGTTCCGTGGTTTAGGGCATTACTTCTCGATTTTCTTTAAATGGGTGAAGGTTCGAATCCGTTTAGCGCCGAATATTTTTTAGATATTCCTTTAATTTTTATTTTTCTATTTTTTCAGTTTTGTTCATCTTCTAAATAATTTGGCAGTTCAATTCTTGCTTGGAATACCTTTAGAACTTGTCCACAAATTTTGGCGTATAGCTTGTCTTTATTTTCTTGGAGTTATTTGTGGAGCTTTACTTTTCTTTGTTTTTGATCGTGATATTTACCTTGCTGGGGCTTCTGGAGGAGTGTAAATAAATTTTAATTTAATTTTTTTATTAATTTTTTAAAGTTATGCTTTGTTATCCGCACACATTGCTAATGTAAATTTTTTAAATAATTTTTTTTAATTTTTGCTCCAAAACCCTCTTAAATTAGCGTGCTGTAAAAATTCAAAAATAAATTTCTTCTTTGCTTTTATGGTTCCAAAATAAATCTAAAACTCTATTTTTTAGTCAAAAAATTGAACAAAAAATATTTTTTGATAGAAAAAATTCTCAAAAATTAATTTTTATTTTTCAAAAAATTAAAAAAAAACAATTATTTAATTAGATAATAATTAATTGGAGTGAAATGGAATTTAACTGGATACGTGCAGCAATTTTTGGAATTTTTGTTTCGTCAGATATTGGAGTTTCTGTTTATCAACGTTATTTTTCTTCAATGCCAAATAAAGTTTTTTTTTAAATTTTTTTTGTTTAAAAAATTATTTTTCTTTTAAAGGTTTCTTATATTTCCCATATTGGGGGTTTTGTTGCTGGCCTTTTCTTAGGAATTGTTTTGTTACGAAATTTACGTAAACGAAATTGGGAGAATTATGCTTGGTGGTCAGCATTGACTTTATTTTCTCTTTTTGTTTGTTCGAGTATTGTAAGTAGTTTTTAAATTTTGATGGAAGGACACTTCTATTTTTCCTAAATTTCGTTTTGGTCCTTGAAGAAAATTTTTATTTTCATCCTCCACATAAATTCTGGAATCTTTTTATGTACATAGTTTAAATTTATTTTTCGCCGTTGATTTTTCTTAATGATAAGATAAAGACAAATTTTTGTTCCTTTTTTTACCTGTTTATGGGGAAAAATATAAAGAGAAAAATTACAAAAATTTTTCTTTTTTTTAAAAGATTGCTATGATCTTCCAAGAGTTGACAAAAGAATTGCCTTATATTTGCACTGTTACTTGAAGTGAATTTTTCTGGATTTTTAAAATGATCTGAAAGGGATTTATTTAAATAAATAAATATACACTCCATTTGCAATTAACAAAAACATTCTTTTGGATTTTAAGCATATCTTAATATATTTTTACTTAATTATTGTTAACTAAATTCTGCCTCCTTATTTATTCTTTTAACCCAGACATGTGATTTTTTAAAATTATTTATTGAAGGGAATAAATATTTTTTTAATACTTTGTTACATATTTTTAATATTAACAGCCACAAATTGTGAAGCCATCTATATTAGTAGATGATACAACCGACACTACCAAATTCCCGATTTTGTAGTCGGAAATCGTTAAAGCAGGCCCCCTTGGACCTATACAATTTGTGACACCGTAAAATCCTTAAAATCTAATCTTCAGAAAATTTTTTTTCGAAAATCAAGCTTCTTAGAAATCGTCAAAATTTATATAAAAAAATAACTCCAACAACAAAAATTAAATTTAATGAGCATTTTCTTTTAATTTTTCGTCTTCCCTTTTCTCTTCTAAAAAAATAACATTTTCACTTAATTTCCCATTTTCTTTCCTTTTGTCTTCCCTTTTTGTTGGACGTATTACTCTACAACATTTTTTAATTAAATTTATAAAGGGGCCAGAATCAAAATCGTCCAAATCTTGAGGTAATGATTTTCCAACTGTTTCTGGTGCCATCATCTAAATTTTAAAAGATCTCTTTAAAAAGATTTTAATAAAATTTGGATATAATTCCCATTGAGATGAATTACCGGAAATTTTATATACATCCATAACTTTGGACGTTTGTGCCAAAATCGTACTTGTATCTCATGCTTAGTACGATGTATGAGCAGTACTTTTTTAAATTTTGTTGGCTACTGGATGTAAGGAGAAACAAGAGTCACCAACTTTTAAGTGAGATCTCCAATAATATTATGTATATTCGATTTTAGATACAACTTACAAATTAAACCTCGAGGGTTTATTTACAAGTGAGTGAGGGGAGCGAGGGAATCCTGGAATGGGAGGACCTCTCTTTTGTCACCAGAAAATATCTCTATTCGAGCACGTGGGAATTGATACGTTCATCTGAATAATTAATTAAAAAATCACCGAAACCAAAACAGCCAAAATAGACATTAATGCAATTATTCCTTTTTGTTTATTTTCATCCCCCTTAAAATTTCAAAAAAAAATTCAAAAAAATTTTTCTTCAATTTTTACAATTCTTTTCATATAAGGAGCAAGTACAGATCCAACTTCCCCAATTGTAGAAACAAATCCATAACTCATATTTCTTATTGTAGTAGGTGCCATTTCGCTAAGTAAAAGAGGGGCGGATGCCCAAGCTACGGTATTCATTACTTTGGCAAAGAGGGATAATAATAAATTTAATGTTGTTCCGCCTAAGAGAATATTAAAGTGAAAACAAATTATGATAAAATTAAAAGCTCGAAAGACGGAAGTTGAAAACGAAACTCGAAATAAACTCGAAACTAGAGACATGACTGGGAGGTCGTATGAGAATCGAGATCTCGAAAAAAAATCCCGACCTCGATAACCGAGATCCTTTTTCGAGATCTCGTCTCGGCCCGATCTCTACTCGAAACCTTACATCCTAGAAAATTTAAAAAATCCTGAAAACGAAACACGAAAGTCAAAAAATTCCAAGAAATTCGAAACTCGAAATATTTCAAAAATAAACCCACGTGGAGTAAAAATAGTCAATCCCAAAGATATTGCTTGTCCAGTCAAAGAAATAACAGTAACTGTTCGTCTTCCACAAATCATTAATAAAATCATAGAAATAATTCCCGCAGGTATTTCAACTACCGCGGAAAGGAAAAATCCAACCATTTTATTTTTGTGTAAATCAACACTATATAAAGTTAATGCCCAATAAAGAAAATTGAGAACAATACTAGAAAAAAATTAAAAATTTTTTTTGAAATTTTTTTTAAATTTCCCCTCACAAAATATAGCAATTCAGCGTTAAATGAAAAGTATAACTTGGCCTTCTAAAAAGATCAAAAAAGTTTCTTTTTGGGGGTGTTTTTAATGTTTCTTCTGGTTTCTCTTCTAAACAATCAACAACAACAACACCATTTTCAATTAATTGTTCCGTTCTGCATATATTTAAATTTATATTTGTTTTGTTCATTTTAGACGATTTTATTATATATTTACGTATTTCTTCTGTTTTTTTGTTTGCTATTAGCCAATGAAGAGATTCTGAAAATGTTTGGGAAACAATGTTTAAACTTTAAACTTGAGATTTAAAGAAATGTTCGTGAACATTTAGTTGTTTATAAAACTTTTGTTTTAAAGTTTTTGACATTTTAAATTTGTAAACTTAAGAATGTTTTATGTAAATTCTGTTTTTGTTTTGTTTTGATAATGTTGAGAATTAATTCTGATTTTGTTTTCGTTATGTTTGTTTTAAATTTTCTTATTTAAACATGTTTGGATTTAATTCTGATTTCATTTAAATAATGTTTGACTAAGTTTTGACAAATATTTAAAGTTTTACAACCTGGAAAGACTTTATAGTAAACAATTGAAATTAGCCCAGGAAACGCAATAAATAAATATAAATAACGCCAATTTTTAATATAGTAATGATGAAGAATTCCAACAGAAAAAATCCCAAAAACCTTTAAATATTAAATTGAATAATTTTTTGTATTTTTACCCAAATTAAAGCATTTAATAATGCTTGAATTGAACGAAAAGAAGCCGCAACTGCTTCAACTGTTATCACAAAACCGACTACCATAACAGCCTAAAAATATTTTTTTGTATTTTTTAAAAGAAAATTCACCGCTCCACAAGCACCCGATAGAAAACGAAAAATTAAAAACCAAATAAATGTTGGGGAAAATGCACAAGCAATTGTTAAGAAAATAATTATCCAGAGAGGTATTAAAAATGTTAGTCTTCTCCCATAACGATCTGCCTTAAAAATAAAAAGAATAATTTTTAGAAAATTAATTTTCAGACCAAATAAGTTGAAAAAGGGGCAGCCATAAAATTACCTAAATAAAAATTTTATTTTAAAATTATTTTTTAAAATAATTTTAACCAATCATAAAAACTCCGTTAGCATGATCTAAAATACCAGAAGATTCACAAGTAATTCCAAACTATATTAAAATTTATTTAAAAATATAACATGTATCTTTCGCTTACTTCGTCTGCTAGTGATATGTATTTGTCTGTTGTGTTTGTCAAATTAGTCTGAACAAGAAAGAAATATGTTTGTAGAAAGAAAATGTTTTATATTTTGTTTTAAAAATAAAATTAAAACAATAGTAAAATAAAATCAGAATTAATTCTCAACATATTTAAACAGAAGAAATTTAATCAGAATTAAATTCGAACATGTTTAAAAATAAAAAGAATTGAAACAAACAAAAAACAACAAACAAATTGAAACAAAAAACAAAAACAACAAATAAACATATTAAAAACAAAATCAGAATTAATTTTCAACTTTTCAAAACAAAAACAGAATTTCACCGCAACGTTAAATAAAATCAGAATTTTATTCGAACACAAAAAATTAATTTTTGGCACCATATATAAAATCAAAATTAAATCAAAACATCTTAGAAACAAAATCAGAATAAAATCAAAACATCTTAGAAACAAAATCAGAATTAAATTAAAACAAAATAAATAAATTAATAATTTAATTCGTACATTAATCACAGTTAAATTAGTAGAGCATTTATCTTCGGGAAACTCACCAATTAATGAAATTCTGAAATTTATAAATACAAATAAATTATTAAATTAAAAAACATTGTTGTGAGGTAAGAAAAAATATAAAAATTAATTGAAACCATTGCATAAACAAAAAGCTACAAAAAACAAAAAAATGAAAAGAGATGGAGTAATTTAATTGACCTGATAACGGCCATATTTTCCAAACTGATTAAGTAATTTATCTGCATCTAGATTTTGTAATAATAATTTAGCAGAATTTCCAATTACAAAATCATGAACCATTTTTTAAGAGGAAAAATTATTAGGGTGTTTTTGGAGGGTGAAGTAACGTTGCTTAAAAGCTTGTAATTTAGTCAAAAAATTACCTAAAAATGTGAAATTTTGTATAGAGGTAGTTAATAGTGTTATCTAACTACTCTAAAAATTTCAGAATTTTTGGTTCAAAAATGACAGAGTTATAGACAAAAATGTTAGAATTTTTGGTACAAAATCGATTTTTCAGCAATAAATTCTGAAATTAAAAAAGAAAAAATTCTGAAAATTTAAAAATAATTAGAAAACATAAATTAAATATATCAGAATAAAATTTCTGAATTTTAGGTGTTTTTATGTTTAGGTTATAGGCAATCAATCAAGCTTTGTCAAGCAATATAAAATTAATTTTTGGAAAAATAAAATTGATAAAAATTAAAAAGAGAAGAATAATTTAGAGGTGTAAAATTCTAAGAAAAAAATTTTTTGATAAAGGTATTTTTTGCTAAAAAAATTTTTTTGATAAAGAGAATTAAGGATTAAAGAACATGAGAAATAAATAGAGGAAAGAAAAGAGGAAAAATAAAATTAAAAGAAAAATCAGAAAATTTTTATTTAGTAGAGATAAGAAAAATTTTTGGAAGACGAAAATAAATATGTATAGGTATAGACTTTATTTATTTATTTAATCATCAAAAAGAGCATTATTTTTTAATCATAACACTTTTTCTATCATTAAAGTAAGCTTATTAAAAACTAAACTGACAAGTTTTGGACACAATTTTAAGAGTCATAAGACACAAAATGTTAAGAATTAATTTAAGGAAAGGTGTGCCGAACTGGCACAATTTTGCCTCAAAATTTTATTTATTTTATTTTATTTTCAAATTTATTTATCGATTCCACCCATTCCATTTATCTCTCATTTTCACCTAACTTTGCTTTGTACCGCCCATCTTCTCCTCTATTTAACTTTTGACTTTTATGTGAAAAGTCAGCTTTCTAGAGCTCAGTTTCTGAACTGTTTTAACTACCAGCCTGCTCTGTTTTTTCTCCCCTTTTTTAATTTGATTTTAATAAAATTTTTCTTCTTTAATATTTTTTAAGTGTTTGAGTCTAGGGGTCTTGAGAATTAAATTGCCATACTCGGCACATAAAAATTGGAGCCCCGTACGGGTCAGTGAATACCCGTATCACATTCATCACGGCTAGTGCCGATCTTTGGATCCCTAGTCCCAGAACGAGTAGCAGGCCCAATAGTGCCCACCGTTCTTTAAAAGTTTGTTATCGAGTGGGAACGACCCACTGATAATTTTCCCGGCACAGAGCCGAACCTTTGACTACCCAACAAGTTTTTTGGCAAGAGTGCCATCCTTTAGTTTCAGTAGTTCTCTTAACGATTGCCGGCCCCAGAGTGCCCATCGTTTAATCAATTTAGCTTACAGTCCAATTGTAGGTCCCAAGTACCCTTTGGACATCCCATACTCAAGTGACCCTTTTCAGACTCAAACAGCCCTTTTGGCCGGCCAATCAGCGAGCCTGCGCCATTTTTTCTCTATATACAGTTTTGCACAATAAAGTGCACATCTGGCGTTTTCGCCAATTTTTTTCCTTCTCCTTTAGAGAGGAAAAGTTTTCCATTGTTTATTGGCCGTCAGCACAGGCCATCACAAAATAAACACTCCGCACATTTTTGTGCGTCTTTTTTACAAAAATTCCATCGGCAACTAGGCCGTTTCTCTCTCTCTTCTTTTAAGTGTTTATTAAAGTTGGCTTGTTTTTGCCAACTCATCCTTTCTTCAAATAAACACAACACACATCTGGTGTGTCTTTTTTGTGCAAATCTCTGTGCACATTTTTATTATTGGAAAAAATAAAATTTTTTATTATTGGAAAAAATAAAATAATTTTAAATTTTTTTATAAAATTAATTTTCCCCCCTTTTCTTCACGGCGCAGGCCGAAAACTTAAAAGAGTTTAAATTTTATATTTTCTTCACGGCAAAGGCCGAATTAATTTAAAGATTTTAATCACGGCTCAGATAGCCGAAGTCAGATTTATCGGTTGAGATAACCGAACCCCTTTATTTGACTGGTGTGCCGGTTAGAGTCCCTACCAGTTCAGTGATTATTTCATATCAGAAATCTCAAGTTACTAAAATCATTATGCCATCTTCCAGGGCCATCCGGTCTCAGCTAGGACCAGCCCTCAATTCATTAAAGAATCAATTAGTGACAGCTAATCAGTTGTTAGCCAATTATCAGAATAATCAGAACTTAGATCAAATACGCGCAGCGCGTTTTCAGTTAAATCGTACTCTAGATCGAGTCGATTCTTTACAAAGTAAATGGGCTCATTTCCTCGATAGCCTTGAGGGAGATGATCTTGCCCAGGAGGAACAATTTTATGAGAGATTCGCTCCCCGAGCAGCGGGAGATCCAGACTATAATCATTTTATGGAATTAGTTGAGAAAGCCAAAGGAGTTTTGGGCGATCTCGATTTCCTTATTAAAGAACAATCGGTACCCTCAGGCCAATCCAGTCAGGCAGGAGTATCCGAAGTATCAGACCAGTTATGCCAAGTCACAAATAAAACCGAACGGCAGATCCCGCAGAATATTAAACAAGAAAACCAAATCCCAGTTTATCCTATAGAAGTTAGGCTTCCAGAGCTTAAAATGGATCCTTTTAACGGCGATCCTAAAAAGTGGCCTACCTTTTGGCAAATGTTCTCTACGAACATCGACCAGCGTCCCATGGATAATATCAGAAAGATGAGTTACCTTCTTACATTTTTACAAGGTCCAGCAAAGGATTTAGTAGCAGGTTTTGTCCTTACCAACGAGAATTATGACAGAGCGTTAGACTTGCTCAAATCACGTTATGGAAATAGCCGGGCCATCACAGAGGCTTTAGAGGCTGAACTTATGAACCTTACCCCACCCAACGACTCCAGCCATTCCTTAAGGGCATTCGTTGACTCGGTGGAAAGAATTTGCCGTCAGTTAGAGGCATTTGGAACGATGGATCAGTCCCCATTCGTTTCCACAGTTATCAAAACCAAGCTACCCCAATCTATAGTTGCCAAGTTAATTGAGAAGGAACGATATTCCCAAGTCAGATGGGACAGTACCAGACTCAGACAAGAATTATGTAACCTAGTTGAGATCAGTGAAGAGGTTATGCGATTCTCACAACTTAAAATAAGGCCTCAAGGAGGTCCCATCGTACCTCCCGTCCATCAGAGAAATGATTACCGTCCTAGAACAGGACATACCGAACAATTCCATTCATTTTGTGTCCAGCCGCGACCTATTCAAAGCATACAGTTGCCCCCTCAGGGTAAAAGATATTGTTCATTGTGCAACAGAGGAGTCCATTTCCCAAGTGAATGCCCTAGTTATTCAACACCTCAGGCACGTTTTCAGAGATTAAAAGAACAGAAACGTTGTTTCCGTTGTCTGGGAGAAGGACATTGTGCTAGAGACTGTACTTCATCTAAGATTTGTGCCCAATGCCAGTGTAACCATCACGTGCTAGTATGTACGAGAATTTCTGAAAATAATCAGGATTTTCTAGTCCCAGCTGAAGACAATTATTACCCAGAAAAGCAAATCACTCAGATGGCTTTAGGCCAGAATCAGAGTCCAGTTATTAGTTCAAATAAAATTTCAACAGTACGACAGCAAGTTAGAGATATACATCAAGTTAGAGATACCCCACTTGTTCAGACCAAAATTCAACCTGCTCAGAAGGTTGTAGTTCAGGAACGTGTTCCAGCTCCAAAAGTTGTGAAATTTTCTGAACCTTTACCAGTTCGACCCAAGATAATGACATTATTTACTATTAACAAGGAAATAATTAAACCAGAGGTCGGCACAGAGCCAGACATTCGCCCTCAAGCAGAGAAGCTATTAATGAGTAAGAAAGTTAAAGAGAAAGACGAGAAGCAAAAACAAGGAAATAATTGTGTTAAAGAGAACACGTCAACAGGTGACGATCAGATTACCCATCTCGAAAATAATAGAGATTTCTCCAGTTATGAAAGTTTGAATCTTTCACCAGATTTGCCTTATAACAAGTTCCAAATAGAGAAAGTTAATATAATTACCGAACCAGTAGATTTGCCTTATCACAAGCTGCAGTTAGAGAAAGATAATAGAATTACCAGACTCGAACTTAATAAACCAGCCGCTCAGGAGCAGTTGATCCATAGTGTGGTTAGTGCACACATCGAGCAACCAAGCGTGGATGTAATTGCACAACCCATTAGTCAACCATCTCTCAGTAATTGTTCTGTAAAGGAACCAGTAATCCTACCAGAGTTTGTAGGACTTATATTATGTTTCCGATTTCCCAAATTCATAGCAACCACCGACTTAAAATCAGCATTTTTAATGGTCGGGTTGCACCAAACCGACCGAAAATTTACCAAGTTCCAGAGGGTGAAAGACCCATTCAATCTTCCTTTAATAAAGAAAGCTAAAGTTTCACATACAGTATTACCAGAAAAGCTATTTCCTAAACAAATATTAGACGAGAAAGCTCATGGAACCAAGAAAAGACTAGAGAAGTCAAAAGAAATGCCCCATGAAAAACTAGCCGGACATGGAATCACCCTCATTTTAATTTCTTTGATATTTATAATAAACGTTAGCTGTAACCACAAGGACCAAATAGTAGTCTGCCGAGAAGAGCAGACCACCAAGAGGAAGAAAATTCCACCTGATATACCCTTTAAATCAGTTAAACCCATGAATCAGATTTTAATAAACAGAAATTTTATATCCCTTTATTTTATTTTGATAACCAGTATCATTAGTTTTAAACTCAAATTTTTAAGCACATTAGCATTTTTTACTCACAGCATTTTATTTAATTTTTTGCGAAGTGGGGAAGGGGTCAGAGACCCAAACCACAAAGTTTCACCATGCCCCACCAGAATTTTTCAAAAAATTTGTTTACACAAAGTAATTGGTGAAAGTCCGCCAGAGGGCGATATTTCATTACTCAATTCAGAGCAGAGTTTAGTATTTATCCAGAGTTATGGAAATAAATTGGGCAAGAGCCCTAATAAAATATTTGAGTTACAGAAGAGAGAGCGCCAACAGTTTGGGCGAATAAGCACTCCCTTTATTAAAACAGAGACAAAAACACTTAAATGGCTAGGCGGTGGAATTTTGCCAGAGGACGGACCTATCATTAGTCATCCTAACAATCCCCCTCCAGCAATTTCAGCTCAAGTACCTTTTATTTTAAATATAAATAAATTTTTTCCTTGTTTTCTACCGGCTCAGCGAAGCCCTCCACCGAGATTAGTAGCTCGGAGCATTCAACCATACTCAATTGTGGCTAGAGAGCCGATCTTTATCAAGAAACATACTCTTTGTTTGTTTCCTAACCCATCGCGGTTGTTCTCCGTGTTTCCTTACCCAACAACAAGTTTTACTTCAGGACAACAAGAAAGAGTATATTTTGGAAAGTTGGGCACACCAGATACAAGTGAGGATTTTGATCTTATGAGTGAATGGTTGGATTCTGGCAGCGATATTTTAGCATCAACTAAAGAAAGTATTCTCGACTTTAATCAAGAACAACAAGCAGATAATGCATCAAAAAGAAAGAAAATTGTAGAAAGTGATAAAAGACCAGAACAACAGCAACCACAATTTAATTCTATTTTAAATCCTCCACATGCGCCCAACAAAGTAGACCACCAGAAAAGTGAACAACAAGTAATGCAACAACCTCCACTACAACAGACTATTGGGTTGGAAACCGGTAAGGATAATGCTTTGGGGGGAAATACGAAAGAGAGATTCCAGATAAACCACGAAAAGTTAAAAGATAACCAAGCTGCACGGCGTAGAGCCGAAGACAAGAAAATCCGTGAAGATGAAAGCAATGAGCAGAGAGCTCTTTTGAAAGCCATCCTAGAATGTATTAGTAAAAAATCCCGAGAAAGAAAGAGTAAAGTCAGTTTACCTTTAGGTCCGAAGCCTCCAACAATACCAGCCGCCGTCCTGTTAAGCCAAGTGTTTGTTCGGGCTCCAATGCCCTCTAGCTCCAACCAGCCCATTATGGTCAAAAGCGACCTTGGCCTTATAGCAATGATCAGAGTATCTCTAAGGCCACACCTTGTTTCTGCATCCGAAGAACCTCATGTTCAACCAGAGGAATCGAACTCAACAATGGCAATCAATCAGAGGAAGAAGACAATTGGAAGAGCCGATGATTAATAAAACATTTTGTGATTATTTTGGACACTCAATTTTCTTCCCTCTTCTCCTCTTTTCTCGCCGAGGGGAATGTGCCGAACTGGCACAATTTTGCCTCAAAATTTTATTTATTTTATTTTATTTTCAAATTTATTTATCGATTCCACCCATTCCATTTATCTCTCATTTTCACCTAACTTTGCTTTGTACCGCCCATCTTCTCCTCTATTTAACTTTTGACTTTTATGTGAAAAGTCAGCTTTCTAGAGCTCAGTTTCTGAACTGTTTTAACTACCAGCCTGCTCTGTTTTTTCTCCCCTTTTTTAATTTGATTTTAATAAAATTTTTCTTCTTTAATATTTTTTAAGTGTTTGAGTCTAGGGGTCTTGAGAATTAAATGGCCATACTCGGCACAAAAGGTGTAAAGAGTTTGTAAGTTATGAGATTTTGTTTGTTGTTTAATGTCTATCTCTATTTATTAACCTTTTCTTTTCAAAAATATTTTTTTCAAGATCAAAATTAAATTAAAAGTAAATCCTCCCCCCTGCTTATTCACCTCTTATCTTTTGTTTTCTTAAAAATAACCAACTCACATCATTTATGTATTTACTCCATTTCAATTAAAAAGTCTATTTCCCTCCCATACTACAAAAGAGATAAAAAATAAAGAATGGACTAAATGCAAATTTGGCGAAACGAAAATTTTGTAAAATTGGTTAAATGAATTGAATTATTTAATTTGGTGAAATGAAATATTTTGGGGCTTTAAAATACAAAATGTCAACTCTCCATAATTACGAAATCCACCTTTGCTTCTCTTGCAAAACGTGGTTTTTGTTGTAAAGCTTTATTTATTTGCAAACAATTTCTAATAAATTATATATCATTCGAAAGCTTTAAATGTGCTTTCTCTTTTTGCTAAAGAGACTGCAGAGATTTGATCATTCTCTAAAAAGTTAGAGTCTGTTAAATGCAAGTAATCGTGATTTTTCGCCATTTTTTGGCCGTAACTTTTTGTGGAGTGATCGGATCTGAACAATCCCTTTAGGAAAAATAATCTACACCTTTAGAGCTTTCGATTGATGCAAAAATTATTTAAATTTGGTAAAAATAAAAAAAAGTTATAGACCAAAAATTTTCTCAAAATTCATCATTCTAGACTCATAATTCCCTCTTTATGTTGTTTGCTACTTTGTAATCTTTTTTTAGTTGTTTAACGAATATATTTAGTGTAAAAATAAATAAATCACGTGGTGGCTTTCGTCAGTTTCAATGATTAATTTACAACGTAATTAATTTTTAAAAAGTAAACAACTAATGAATTTATTATTTTAATATAAATTTTTATTAATTATTTTCTACAATTTTTTTTAAAATTTTTTTAAACAATTTTGACAACGAATTATTAACAAAAAAATGGTTTTAAAATTAAAAACGAATTCAATTAAAGATGATTATGTAATTAATCCAACGGTTAGTTTTTAAATTATTTCTTTTTAATTTTTAAATTTTTTAAAGGTTCTAGGCGTCGGAATTAACGGAAAAGTAGTCGAATGCGAAAACAAAGCGGGCAAAAGATTTGCTTTAAAAATTCTTCGCGATTTGCCAAAAGCGAAGAACGAAGCTGAATATCACTTCCAATCTTGTTCTCATCCAAATATTGTTAAAATATATGATGTTTATGAAAATTGTTATAATGGAGTTAAGTGTCTTTTACTTGTTATGGAAAGAATGGATGGAGGGGAATTGTTTACTAGAATTCAGGTTTTTTATAAAATTATTTAACAGATTAGAGGGAGGGGTTTTGAGTATTTTTGTACCTGACATGTTTATTTTATGTATATCAGAGTAATTTAACGAATAGATATCAAGTGGTCTGTGGTGTAGCGGTATAATTTTCTAATCGACATTTTTAATAGCCAGGTTCGAACCCGCTATAAGTCAATTAATTTCTATTTAGTCTGAAATAAGAAATGAATTTATTTTTATATTCATAATATTTTATTTTTTTTTATTCCCAATTTTTAGGAAAGGGCAGCGTCAGCATTTACCGAAAGAGAAGCAGCCAATATAATTTATTCAATTTGTTCAGCTGTAGGGCATTTACATCGTTTAGGAATAGCACATCGAGATATTAAACCAGAAAATCTTTTGTATACAGAACCTGGCTCTGATGGGGTTTTGAAATTGACAGATTTTGGTTTTGCTAAACGATCTGAAGATGGGGAAAAATCTTTGGTTTTTTTTTTAAATTTTTTGGGGGTTTTATTAATTAAGAGAGGGGAATCTCTCCCCCTCCTCCCCTTTTAATTTAATTTTCTAAAGTTGCCACAAAATTAGTGAGGGAATATTTTTGAGATATTTTCTGGGCTAAAAATCAACCTACCCAAACTTTATTTTTAAGATTAACTTTATTTTTAGGTAACTCCACTCTACACACCTTATTATAGTTCTCCTGAAGTTTTTAGTTCTCAAAAATATGATAAAGCTTGTGATATTTGGGCAATTGGTGTTATTTCTTATATTTTGTAAGAATTATTTTTGTTTTTTGATTTAGAAAATATTTTAAGGTTGTGTGGTTATCCGCCTTTCTTTTCTACACATGGGTATGTTTATTTTTAGTAGTCCATTGAGAGTTTATGAATCCGATAAAATTTTATGTGTCCAAACAAAAATGATAAAAAAATATTTTTGAGAATTTCTGTTATTATTATGGAAACGGCGAAACGTAATTTGGAAATTTCTTTAATTGTATCAAGAGGAAATCCTTTAATGTTTACCCGTTTTAACATGCCAAAACTACTAAACTGTACCAGAGCCATATTTTAAGCTTTCCGGACGAGCATTAAAATTTCCTCGATGCTATTTAAATTTTAAGAAACCTTTCAATTATAAAACACAATTTATACAATATATTACATTATGTACAAATAATAGTTGAATATAGATAAGGAACAAAGTTTATGTTAAGACACACAAGGGAAAAGCACAAATTTAGGGGTGGAAAACAAATATATTTTTAGTTATTATATTACACACATATATATCACAACAATTCTATATATCCATATTACTTCTCTTTTGGCGGCGGTGTGTAAGCCCGAAATGCCAAGAAATCGTCACTCTTTTCATTCAGTTTAGCTCCAAGTTGCTGCGGCAAAAGAAGGACATCACCCTTTTCAATCTTTTCCTCATTGCCTCCATCTGGGAGTATTGTGGCAGAACCGTTGACGACTATCAAGATTGAAGCAGCGGCGATTGGCTGGACCACAGAGACTTCCTTCTGAAATTTTATAAATTAAAGAGGACTTGTAAGTCGTACAAAAAAAGCAGCTTACATTCAGTTTGTGGACTGCAAATTCTTGCACTTCAGGCGAATATTCATCTACACCGTCAGCCAGATGTTGTGGCTCAAAAATGGGCGGCCCTCCCATTCGATAGGTGAGGTTCTCACAGAACAAGGGGATGTTTTTGAATTTTGGCGTGAGTCCAGCGCGAACAGTGTTGTCGGATTGAGCCATACATTCAATGCAATCTGTTTAAAAAATATATTTTATGGTTTTTAACAAGTTAATCACTCACCTCCAGACAAATATGAATGTGGTTCATTCGGTCCGAGAAATGTCGCTTGTCCAGGTTCGAGCTTGACGTAGTTAAGGAAGAGTGGAGCCAAAATCCCAATGTCTTCAGGAAAATGTTCGCTGAGACCCATAATCAATTCGTCTGTTTGTGATCGTTGTTCCTCTGAAAATTATCAAATTTTATAAATGGAAAGACAAAATATCGAGGAAACTTACTCAGAAAGATGTCCGAAAGAAGTTTTGTGAGCAAAGTCCCAATCTCTTCTGGCGGAATAGTCCAGATCTGTGTGAAGATATTCTTCAATGCACCCTTCTTCTCCCCCTCGTCTGTAGTCGCGCCGAAACTTGACAACGCCTTTTCACCTATCAATTCAACAAGTGCCTCATGTGAGCGAAGGTTACTGAGAATTTTGTCCGGCATCTGGAATCCGCAGAGAATTTCGAAGTTCGTTAGAGCGATTGTTAGCTCCGGTTTGTGGTTGGCGTCTGGATAATTGGTTTGATCAGCGGCATGGAGTTCTCTGGCTTGTTCCTGTCAAAATATAAACAAAGATTTTTATTAAACTACAAAGATCCAAACCCGCGTTGGATGCAACTGCAAAGACAAGCATTTGCCAACAGAGAGCACTTTGAGCAGGAACTGAAGACCGACGCCATCCCTTTCGTGTTGCCCGAGAACATCCGGATGATCCCTGAAGTAGTCTGCCAACGGAATCCGTGCTTCACCTTCTTTCACTTGCGATGGTCCTCTTGCATGCGTGCCCATCCACAACTGAAATTTAAAAACATGAGACATCTCTCATCTTTCTTCACAAACAAACCTCCGCATAAAACTCGTCCTCTTCAATTGTATCCTTTCGCAGCTGGGCCACAGTGCTTTCAGCGCCTTTTCTGCCCCATTGGTAGTGAAGAGCCTTGCAATCGAGCCTCTTCATGACGCTGTTACCTTGCGGATTGAATAGCGAACGATGGCTAAAAATAAAAAGAAGTTTAGAAGGTATTAGACGCCGCTGATAAAACTCACTCGAATAACAGGAGAAGCGTTGACCAATGAGAACAAGAGCGGCTGGAAAGTAGCAGTAGTCGAGTTGATTGGAAGATGATGTGGGCAAAAAGAATGAGCTTTTATAGTATCACTATCGCTTTTAGACAAGATGAAATAATGGGTAGGGACACTTCAGTCCCGGGATGTTTCAGTCCCGAGCTCTACAGCGTTAAGTACCAGCCCTGCGAGTTAAACCTATGGTGTCCTGTATTGAGCGTTTGTCCCAAATTCTGGGTGAGTTGAGCTAAAATGGGGGCGGATAAACGCATATACCCTTTTTCCCTTGTGTCTTAACATAAACTTTGTCTATGAAAATCAAGGATTAGTCCAGGAAGCCTATAAGATATACATCCCGTCATCTCCTCCTCAAAATAATTTTTTTTAAATTTAGCTTGCCAATCTCCCCTGGAATGAAAAGTCGAATTCGCAAAGGTGAATATAACTTTGCTGGAACAGAATGGACTTTAGTTTCTGAAGCAGGTTTTTTTCTTCTTATAATTTTCCTCAAAATTTTTTATTTTTTAAAGCAAAAGATTTAATTCGTCGGTGTTTAATTACCGACCCAGAACAACGAGTAACTATCGAGGAACTTTTAAATCATAAATGGCTATTACATTATACAAAAAGTCCGACAACACCTTTAACTACAACAGAAGTAATGAGTGATCGTGGACAGGCTGTAAATTGGCCTGATTTTTCGGTTTGGAATTTTTTTTGATTTTTGAGGGATTTAGGAGGGTATAAAATTAAATAATTTTGCAAAAAATTTTAGGAAGAAATGGAACAAGCATTAGCTTCAATGAGAGTTGATGATGTCCATATAAAACATATTAATGATGCACAAAATTCTTTATTGGATAAACGCAGAAGAAAAGCGGCTGCTGGGGGAGGTGTTGAACAAATTGCGGAAGCTGATTAATTTTGGAGAGCAATAATTTCTTTAAAGAAATCTTTAGGTTGTGTTTCTTTTTATTTAATTTTTGCCCAATCTTCACACACCTTTTTTGCTGCCATTTTGTGAGTGATTTTTTTTTGAATATTTTGTGTTTGTCTAATTTTCGGTTACATATTTCTGTTAACTAAAAATTGTTTTTAATATTTGCAAGTAATTTAATTTTTAAGAAATTTCTTCGGAAGCTCATTTTCGTTTTTTTCTTGTTCCCTTACATTAAGAGGAGGGGCAAAAAACATTTTTTTAGTTTTGGGAGAAATCTTCGAATTTTAAAAATTATTTTAAAAATAAATTACTTCTTCAAAACTCTTTTTCCAAAATTCTAATCTCTTTAAAATTCCAGTATTTTTCTAAAAAAAGATTTTCTACGAGTCTTTTAACTCTTCAAAAAAAATTTTTTAAATAAATAAATTTTTATTATCAAAAAACCCCAACTATTTATTTATCCTTTTCTTCACTTCCTCCTCCAATTACTTCTTTTTTCTCTTTAATTTGAACTTTTTCTACAACAATAATTCCTGTATGTAAAGCAAATAAAATTGTTGTAGTTAAACAAGCAATTCCAAAAAATAAAGTTCTGTGAAGTGTTGAATCTGGTCGTGATTGTTCTTTCTCATTTTTTCTCATCTCTTTTTCAACACGTCCTTCTTCCATTAAACGGCGAGCATTTTCTTTTCGTTTTTGCCAAATTGGTTTAGATATTTTCTGTAAAAAATATTTTTAATTGTGTGGGAAGAAAGAAGAGTTTGGAAATGAATTGGCAAAAATAGTATCTTATCAACCTGTACCCCATCAGTTTTTGGTTATGGCCAGTCTTCGACCTTCGTTTTCAGTTCGGTTATAAAAAATGGATTTTTCCCCAAATTTATGTCGTAATGCTACTACGTCTACATAGAAATTGTTTGCGTCGTACGTCAGTAAAATAAGAAAAAGGAAGAGGGAAAGCCTTTTCCTGTCGCAAGACGCAAAGCGACTTTTATGTAATCATAAAAGAATAAATTAATATTAAAAATTAACCTGTTCTCTCAATATTTTGTCATTTAAAGGCATATACTAAAAAATTAAATTAAAAAAATCCTTTAAATAACTTACAATACTTAAAATCGACTCAACAAATCGAACTAAATTTGGGGTAGCAGATAAATGAAGTTGTAATCTATCATTAGGAAGAGGTGTTTTCAATAAAGGAGCCAAATATCCAAAAATAAGAGCATCTAATGAACACGGCCTTTAAATTATTTAAAAAAATAAAGAATCCGAGGAAAATTTATTTTACTTGTCTCCACAAAAATATTTGTTATCAGAAAGTTTTGCAGAGAGCATATTAAGAGCCTAAAAATGTTTTTTTAAATAATAAAGACATTTTTGTTTTAATTTAATCATCTACTCATGTTTGGTTTGATCCAAGGAAAATTTTCTTTTCAGGGAGAGAAAATGTTAGGAATTTAGCCGAAGGAATTTTCTAGATTTTTCAACTACAAGAGAAATCTTTTTGACTTTTCATTAGGCATTAGAAATTTTCTGATAAAATTTATTGCTTTAAGGAGTGAAGGGAATATTAAATTTTATCTTCCAAAAATAATATTTTAAAGCTAAATTTCCTCAGACCCTGGAATTTTTAAAGAGTTTTGACCCAACTTTTAAATTTAAAAAACATAGAAACCTGAACAGCATCCATAGTAATTTGTTGTTGACTTTTTCGTGTACTTTTCACAGCAGCATTTGCTTTCGACCTTTTCTTTTCCATATAATATAAACCATAAGGGAAAATTAAATGTTGAGTATAACAATTGTGAATAATTGAATTATAATTGTATTTGTCTAACCAAAAAGTTTGAAGCTTAAAAAAATTTTTTTTTGAAAATTTTTTGAAAAAACCAAAGCGGGACGAATTTTTTGCTTCAAAAGAGCACTGTAAGCATCAAAATCACATAATTGACTAGGCACGAGATCATTATCCAAAACAATATCCTAAATTTATTTTTAGTAAAATAACTAGAAAAACGATAACAAAAAATATATAGAACGAGCGGGTCCTAACTTGGCTTTTAACGGCAATCAAATCTTTTCTGAATCAAGAGCCAGATCCAGTCTTCTTTTGAACTTATTGAGCGGGTTATCTGGGCATGGTTTTTTCTGGATTACAGGTCCCAGGCCAGCCGAATCAAAAATTAGTCTTGGCCCAGATTTATTAAAAATCTCCAAGAGAAAATGAAACCTGTTTGCTGTTACGTAAAAAGTCAACAAAACGAGAAAAGTCACAAATAGTTTCCTGTTCTTCAGTAATTAAATAAGGTAGATCACCTAAATTTTGTTAAGTTTTTGGAATAAAAAAAATAAAATTTGCCTGTTGGTGACTTCCAAGGCCGAGTTGAATATTCAAATAAAATTGGGGCAGCACAAATTTTGCTGGCTGCCTTAATTAATTTTTAATTATAAAAATAAAAATTTAAAAATACCATAAATTGTAAAGATTCTATATCCATTGAAGGCAAACCAAACTCTGCTGGCCAAATATAAAGAAACATTTTCTTAAAATTAATTTTAAAATTTTAATAATTTTTAATAAAGGATTTTGTGAATATTTGTGGAATTGTACGTTTCGAATTGTTGGTCAAATAAAAGTTTACAATTTGACATTCTGAAGAAAATAAAATGTGAAGAAGACATCGGAAATAAATGAGAGAGAATGATAAATTTTATGCAGAGAAAAATAGTATTTAGAGGCGTTTGTCGCTTGTAATTTTTTTTGAGAATCTTCAGATCATTTTGATTCAATTGTGAGAATGATGTAGTATCTAGAGACCTTTCGAATCATAATATAATTTTAGGCTCAAATCGGATTTTACTCCGAATCGCCCCTGAATTTTTTCATTTCTCAAAAAAATTGGCATTAAAATTTGGCATTTTGTTAATAACTTTGCCGCTAAATTTTTTGATTAAAAATGGCTTTAAATTTTTAAAAATTTTTGTTAAATTTAATTTCTTTTAAAGATAAATTTAATTTTTCTATTATTTTGTTCCTCTGTTAAAAATTTCCTTTTTTGTTATTAATGCAAACTGCGCGCATTGAATTAGACACAACTTTTGGTTCAGGAAAGTTAAGCATTCCTTCACAGCGTGGTGCAATTCCGAAACATTCAACGCCTAAAAGTTTTCTTTTTCTTGTTTTATTTACACTTTTATTTAATTTAAGGACCTGATTGGAACGACGAACGCATTCCTTTAGAACAATCAACTATATGTGACGAATTTGAAAGGATGTCTTCTATCTCAAATAATGAACCAAATGTAAATATTTTTTATAAAAAGGGGAAGGGGGATTTAATTGATTTTCTTTGTCCACACTTTTTCTCTTATAAATTACGACGGAATTTTTATAGAAAAATTGTTTGGTAATAGTTCGGTTCGTACCCCCCCCCCTTTTTTTTCCTACCTAAAAGTATTAAAAATGGTCAGTCAGTCTTAGGTTATAGGTCCCGTCGAGCTGTGTCGAATGACACCAAAATCAACCCCAGGTCTTAACTTTGGGCCGAGATACAGACAAAACCCCTGTGCAAAGAGAAGGTTTTGCAAGCGTCTCACGACTACAATAGGATTACTTTATGTCATAACTTTGTAAATCTTTTTTTAATTACGTTGATTTTGATGTCATTCGAATCAGCTCAACACGCTCTTTCGAATGAGCTATTATTTGTTTAATCGAATTTTTACCATAAAAAATGAGCTTCGTCCAGCCTCTTATTTTTCAATTTTCGGGGGTCTGTATCTCGGCCCAAAGTTAAGACCTGGGGTTGATTTTGGTGTCATTCGACACAGCTCGACGGGACCTATAACCTAAGACTGACTGACCATTTTTAATACTTTTAGGTAGGAAAAAAAGGGGGGGTACGAACCGAACTATTACCCCGAACTATTACCAATTGTTTAAATTTTGTTTTTCGATTTTCTATGCATACTGCATTTTTAATTTTTGACTTATCCTGGCTCCCAAATTTATTGATCTCTATTGGTTCAAGGTCAAGAATTTTGCCATAGTTGGTAATTAAATTTTGGTCTTTTTACCTTAATCTTTAGTTAGAGATCGATTTTTGTTTCTTAAATTTGATAACTATCTTTACTCTAAACTAGGATTGCCGGCCCGGTTCGAAAACAGCAACCCTTCTCTAAACCCTCTTTGCCCTCTTCTCCACTCAATACAGATTTAATAAAGAATTATTTTTCAGAAACCTGACCTGTCCGAAAAGGAATTTCTCTCAAATTATATTCAAATAGAATTCGACAAAAAACGATGTTCTTCGAAGGTTAATTTTTTTAAAGAAATTTTCCTCCAAAACTTTTCTTTTTTAGGAAGGACGGAATGAAATTTTTAGCAATGTAAATATTCCAGACCAAATACCCCGTGACCTTTCAAATAATGGATTAAATAGGAAAATACCTAAATTTGACACGCCAACATTTAGACCAATATCTTCTGCTTCTGACACGGATTCTTTGTTTTTTTTTTTAAATTTTTATTGAAAAATTTGTTTTATTTTTAAGGTCCTCATTAACTCGTAAAAGTCTTCTTGGAATTGAACAAGACAAAACAATTTTAAATTTTGGTTATGTTTCTATTGGGGAATCGTTGACTTTGAAACAAAAAATTTGGAATTGTGACAATGAACAAATGAAGATAAAATGCTCTATTTTGGTTGATGAAAGTTTGGAAGATGGAATTTTTAAGGTTTTTTTGAACTTAACTTTTTATTGTTTTGTCAGATTTAAGAGAAGTTTATCTTAAGGGTGTCAAGGCTTGGGTTTTTATTAGACAAATTTTTTTCTTGATTAAGTCCTTGCGTACTAGGTTTTCTTTCGCCTTCCGCAGAATTTCGCCTATTTTGACACCTCCATTTCCAAGTCCTTTTCCGCTTTTTATTTTGTTCTGCTTTCTGCCGTTTTCGGTTTTTTAAATGTAGCAGAGCTTCTCCCTTGCATATGTTTCAAAAAAATTTCCCCAAAAAAGTTATCTTAAAAAATCGATTGTCTTTTCCCAACCTTTTGTCCATTAAGTTTTTAGAATTTTTACTTTTCAGATTCTCATATTTTCTTCCGTTTAAAAATAAATTTTTTTCAATTTAAGATAACCAATGTTTCTACACCAATAATACGGCCTGGAGAATGGTGTGAAATTTGTGTTCAATATACACCAACAAAAGTTGAAAGAAATGCAGGAAGGCTTGTTATTGAAAGAGAAAGTGGAATTCGATTTCGTTATTCGGTTTTTTATCATTTTTTTTAATTTAAGAAAAAATTTTCTTTCAAGTTTTCACTTTATGGAGTTGGAGGGGGTGCTCTATTAAGTTTAGATGCAAATTATAAAGCTGGCATTGCTTTTGAATCTACAAGTGGAAGAGTAATTGTAGTCAGGCCTGATGTATTTTCTCGTTTTTGGTTAATTTTTGAAAATAAAGGGCAAAGGTTTTTTTAATTTTCGTAAAATTTTTAGAAAAAAAATTCCTATAGGTCAGCATTTGTCAATTTAATTGCAATTGATCGTAGAGGCAATATTTTGTCAAAGGAAGTTGGTTTAGATCAACAACAAATTTCAATTAAACCATCACAATTCGTACTTGACTCTTATTCTGAAGATGGAGATAAACATAAAATGGTTTAATTTTAATATTTTTTAGAGGGTTTTTTGGAATAATTACACAATTTTTTACAAAAATAGGAATTTTTCAAAGACCTGAGTATGGGTAAAGGCTAACGGTGTTTTGTCTTAAAATGGTTACTAAAAAGAGTAAAACCTCTTATACTAAAGCATGATTTTTAATTTTATACTTATAAGAATATAAAGAATTTGTAGCTTGTTTGACTTTTCGATTTTAAACATTCCTCTTCCCTTTTTTAACAATAAATTTTTTGAAATATTTTTGAGAGATAGCTTATCAGAAATTTTTTTAACATTTTTAAGGACTTACAAAAATTTTAACAAAGACTCCTAAAAACTTTGTAAAAAATCTTTCAATTTTTCAGAATGTATTAATTCGAGTAGATGAATCATTTAATTGGATAGCAGATGATAATGATAATATTGGAATTAAATCAACTAATAATAATAACAATAATAATAAAAATACAAAACAAGAAGGCGAAGGTGATATTTGTGGAGGGAGAGATTCAATGCTTTCTTCTGCTTCAACATCAAGTTTTCAGGAAGATTGTGCTTTTCAATTACTTTCGTATTGGGGAGAAGAAGGACAACGATTACGAATAAAATGGTTTTTTCTTTGAAAAAATTTTTTTTAATTTTTCAAATTTTTTCTAGTTGGGAAAAAGCATTTAAACCTTTTTATTTAAATGGATTTCGTTTTACTGGAAAATTTGTAAATGAAAAAGAATTTACTGCAGAACAAAAAAGAAAAGCACAACAATGTGTAAAGGAAGAAGATGCTAGAGAATTTAAAGATTTATTGAGGATAATTAAATTTAATGTAAGGAATTTAATGGATAATAGAAATGTGAAGGTTCGATTCCTTTTTATGGGTATCAGAGCTGCGTCGAAATTTCGATTTTCGACTTTCGATTTTCGAATTTCGACGTTTTTTTCTATCGATTTTCGATTTCCGAATTTTGAATTTTTTCATAAAATTTCGATTTTCGATTTCGATAATTTTAGTTTTTTCGATTTTCGTTCGATTTTCGATTTTTTTTGCAAAAGTGCATTATCTTTTCTCTTAAGATTTTATTCCTGCGGCGCCAAAAATGAAGAAATTTGGCTACTTAGCCTTTCAAAATTCTCAAAATTTTCGCCTGCGGCGCTGAAAAGTGAAGAAATCTGTCTTCTAGTCTTCCAAAATTTTCAAAATTTTCGCCTGCGGCGCAGAAAAAGGAAGAAATTTGGCTTAGGGATCTTTCAAAATTCTCTAAATTTTCGCCTGCGGCGCTGAAAATGGAACTTTTTGGCTTAATGATCTTCAAAATTCTAAAAATTTTCGCCTGCGGCGCCAAATCCCGCGTAACCCTTGATATCCCTCATATTCGCCTGATATCATATAATATCCCCCTTAATCTACCCAAATCCACCTAAATAATATTATCATTGACTTTCCACCCGAGCCTCCAATTAATCCATTTGCCTTACAATAATAAGAGGGATATAGGTTGAAGGGATATCAAGGGTATCAAGGGATAAGTAGAATATCGGAGGAATAAAGGATTTAAAGTGATCTAGGGTGCGGATTTAATTGGTCTCTAGTCAACCCCCTAATCCTGTATATCCCTACGATCACTGATATCTATTAAGACTACCATTAATCCATTGAATCCCCTTATATCTCAAGATTAACACTTAAAACTCCATATTGCGGATTGTTTACTACTCTTTTAGTTATTTTAAAAAATTTCGATTTTCGATTACCGATTTCCGATTTTCGACGTTTTTTTCTGCCGATTTTCGATTTCCGATTTTCGAATTTTTTTATAAAATTTCGATTTTCGATTCCGACATTTTTGGATTTCTTTCGATTTCCGAATTTCGAAGATTTTTTTATTTCGACGCAGCTCTGATGGGTATATAACTTTCCTTCAAGCCCGTAACCAGGATTTTTGCGGGAGGGGGGCCAAGGGGGGGAAATTTGCTTTCCTGTTTTTAGTGTTCAATAGAGAAAGGGAATAAGCCTTGATTCTCTATTTTTGTTGAGAAACTTGACTAGATTCTTGATTTTGAGTTAGGGAAAAATCATGGAATACTAAAAAAATGCCTTGATATTACTCTGGATTCGGGAAAAATTAAGTTGAAAAAAAATGTTTAAGGTGAAAATCTTTCCCTGGATAAGAGGCCTTAAATAATAAGCTTTTTCTCCTTACAAGGAAAGGTTGCGTTTTTAGGTCGGACACATCGCAACATTTCCTTGTTAGAATAATTATAATTAATTGAATGAAAAAATTCCTTAAAATCTAATTTTTTTCTTTCCTTGAAAAGGTAATAGATGAAAGAGCTCGAATATATTTCCCAACACAACCAGATTCAATTCAACCAGTTTTGGAAATGTTTAGAAATCAAAGTGTTTTATTAAGAGAAGTATGCCAAAATGAAGAAATTAGTTATTGTAGTGCTTCAACTTCACAAATATTTCTTTCTTCAAATGGAGGACGTGGAAGAATTCCTTCAACATCAAGTAGTGGAGGAGGTTCGCCATCACATGATATACAAAAAATGCGTATATTTAGTGGAAGAGACCAACAAAATAAAAATTTTGATTAAAAAAAGACAGGTTTTAAATTCTTGTATTTAAATTTTTTTGAAAATAAAAATGCGTGCAATGATTTTATAAAAGTATTTAATGGGAACGTTTAAATTTGAAATTTTGTCACTTCTTGCACTCCCTTTAGGAAAAAATAAGTGAAATCTAAGTACAAATTTAGAAAATTTCGTAATAAAGGGTTAGACTGGGTGAGGATTTAAGTGGAAAAAATAAGCCTATTAAAGACTTAAAGATTTCAAGTCTCATCTCACATCAGCTCGAAAAATATTTATGAGGAACGTCAGAAAATTCAAAATAAATTTAAAAATTGAAAGTTTAGATTTTTCTTTAAAAAGAGTAAATAAAGCTTTTTGAAGAGATATTTTCAAATGGGTTGGGGGAAGGGGGCGCGCTGTGAATGGTGAGAAAACATGCAGCAGTGAGGAAATAAAATTCTTTAGGTCTGAGGTATTGGCTAGAAAATTGCTATACGCCTCCTTTAAAGTTAAATGAATACTCCACCCTCAAAACAGTAATAGACTAAGCTTAAAATCTCGTTTAGAATGAATCTTCTGTAGAGCAAAAAAAATATAAATTGACCCATTGGGGGGTTCTAATCAAATTTTAAAAAATAAATACCCAATAAACTTATTAATTATTAAAAATTAAAAATACATAAAATTCTCCATTTTGTACATTTATTGCCGAAAAAATCTCTTCAAAAGATCCACTCCCAATTTTTCTTTTTATTTTGTAGACAATCAGCAGTGACAAAATCCTTTAAAAAATAAATTGTTTAAAAATATAAAGTGAGAGTTTCATGAGAAAAATTCAACTGAAAATGTAAAATATTAGCAATTATGGATAAATAACAGAAATGAGGCGATATTCTAGTTAAAAATCTTCCGATCTTAAAACCCTGTAAAGGGATCGACGAGGTTAAGTTGAAAGTTGTTGACTAAAAAGTAGTAGTAGACAAAATGTAACATTTCTCAAAGATGGGCGAAATGAAATTTTGGTAAATCGACATAATTGATTCTATGTAGTGAAACGAAATATTAAATTACACTTTGCCAACAGAAAAATAATACATTTAAAGCTGCTAATTTAAATTTTCATTCAACTTTTTTCTCCGTTTTTGTTTTTTTTCGCCTTCATTATTTTTACAATTTTTTTGTTTCATTACTAAATTACCAATTTAGTAGATGTTTGGAAAGGTATTTAGGCAGAATTACGCTATCTGAATTTCTTATCGAGTTGCGATATCATTAATTTACATTTTATTTACTTTTCATTATTATTTTAACATAATATCAAATAACTTAACTTTTGTTCAATTCCTTCTCTTCTCTATTCATATCCAAATATTATCTATACATTTTTTTTAATTTCTAGAATTTATTTCAAAAAATTTTTGGTAGTTTATTAAACAATGTCAAACATTCCAGAACGCGAAGGTTCAGAGGGTCATGACGACAAGGATCAGCAAAAACTTCAAAAAAATTTTCTCAAGATTCTGCAGGAAACTGTGGAGGTTAGTTACTTTCATTATAATGATACGAGGGTTTGTTCACAGTTAACAACTGTTCTTTTCCGGTCTGGAAAACTTGCAAAATACGACCACTCGAATACTGACAGTTTATGTTAGTTGAACGAGTTTTCGGCAAGATTATTTGAATGATACCAGAACGGACTTATAGTGGGTATTGATTTGAACTAGAACACTAATATAAGATACAAGGGTTATAAATAGTCAAAGTATAGACAATAAATACTTTAAGACAGTAATGGAAAATTTTTCGATATTTCTTGGTTTAAGGTTTTAAGAAAAAAATTATTCAAATCAGCTAGGAATAAGTTTCTCCATTGTTTTAGAACTAGCTGGGGTTAAAAGGTTTCTTGCCGCTTTCGGAGAAGACCGAGGTTATCGAGCGCCGCACTAAGTCCCGAACAGTTCACTCAACTTCCCTCAAGCGTGACTTGTTTCTCGGAAGTTTTAAAAACCTTCCAAGTACTCTAGCTCACCTCTATAAGTTTCTCTCGTTCAAATAATCTCATTTATACTAAATATCATTTCACAAATATATTCGAGTGGGCTGTACTTTAGTACGTGGGTGCAGGCTTTAAATTACAAATGTTATATCATTTGAAAGAGCTAGTCGAGCTGAGTCGAATGCCATCAAAATTAGCTCTAGGAAAAATTTTTGAACCGAGATACAGGCGATTGAAAATCGAAAAACCATAGGGGGGACCAAGCACTTTTTTGGGATGAAAAATTCGAAAATGCAAATGATACCTCATTCGAAAGAGCTCCTCGAGCTGAGTCGAATAACACCAAAATCAACGAAATCCGACTTGATTAGACAAAGTTATGATCTTTTATTTTAGCTCCTTACCTATGGCATCTGTGGAGATTTTTGCTGCTACGGAGGCCCCAAATACGTCCAGAGCAAGGGAGATAGGAATAGGTTTATGTTACGAACCCAGACCCATCGCCCGTAGACTCCCCGCGAGGCGCGTGCCGCAAAACCCCGCGCGAAGCGCGGGGTTTTGCACAAGCGCCTCGCCGACGCTCCATAGGTTTAGGTTTTTTGTTTATTTTTTGTGTCATAACTTTGTCTAATCTTGTCCAATCACGGTGATTTTGGTGTCATTCGACTCAGCTCGTCGAGCTCTTTCGAATGAGTTATTATTTGTATAAAAAATTTTTTATTCCAAAAATCGCCCTTTTGGACCTTCGATTTTTAGGAGTCTATATCTCGGTTCATTCAAGTCGGATTTCGTTGATTTTGGTTTTATTCGACTCAGCTCGACGAGCTCTTTCGAATGAGGTATAATTTGCATTTTCGAATTTTTCATCCCAAAAAAGTGCTTGGTCCCCCCTATGGTTTTTCGATTTTCAATCGCCTGTATCTCGGTTCAAAAATTTTTCCTAGAGCTAATTTTGGTGGCATTCGACTCAGCTCGACTAGCTCTTTCAAATGATATAACATTTGTAATTTAAAGCCTGCACCCACGTACTAAAGTGACCCCTTCGAGTGGTCATATTCTGCATTTTTTCCTTCAATTTTTACCTTGTAATATATGTATCCGCTATTTCAATTGAGTGGACCTTAATCCCGCTTTTTCAATCCCGAGGCCAGGGCCCTACTTTAATTAAACAATTGAATAGTTTTCGAAAGTTCTGCTCGTGCGGACATTGTTCCTGGCTGTATCGATCTGATCATCATGCCCTGATTTTCTACCTCTATCCGGCTGTAACTTTTTATGTGATGATCAGATCATTCCAGTAAGAAATAATAAACCGCACTTTCAGTGTATTTTGATTTAAGTAAGGATTATTCAAATCAGCTATGAATAAAGTGTTCGATAATAGAGTCCCAGGACTGAAAAAGCAAGACTGTGGTGACCTGTTCCGTTTACTGCTTTTCATATTTTGCCTGATAGCACAAGAGTTGAAAAGTATATTTAAAGTACAATCATCCCCCTAAAAATTTAATAATGCCCCTCCAAAAAATTTAATCATGAAAAATAAAAATTCTAAAATATCTGCTGAATTGATTTCCGAAATTGTCGCCTACATCCATTTTCACCATAAATGGGGAAAGATTCGTGTTTCTAAATTATTCGATATATTAATCATTAAATTCCATAAAAATTTTATAACCGAAATGAAAATAGTGGGTTTTAAGAAAAATTTTAAATTTGGTTTTTAGAGTTAATAAACTTGATACTTAATTCAATTTTTAGACTAAACAATTCATTGGCGAGGCACTTTCGAAAATCCTTGGATATTTTGTCTACTTGTCCTCTAATCAAATGAAGAAACTCAAAATGGGAGATGAAATGCATAATACTGGTCCATTTGATTGTAAGCTTGATTAAATTAAAAATTAACGTCGTTTTGGTAATACTTTGAAGTCACCCCTCTTTTTCTCCCATTTCCCTGACCATTATGAGCTTTTTTACTTGATATATAATTTGTTATATATCATTCGAAAGAGAACTTGAAACTGGGCAGTTAGTTTGTTCATTTTAAACAAAATTATGAAGTGGAAAAACTTTTTGTCTCGGTTCAAATGAAAAAACAAATAGTCATGACTTTGTTGATTTAGGTCAGATTTCATTGATTTTAGTGTCATTCGTCTCACCCGAAGTGCTCTTTCAAATGATATATAATGTATTAAAATGATAAAAAAATATAAAGGAAAAGGGGGCGATTTCCAAAGCATTACCGACGTTTTTAAAAAAAATTTTCCCGTTTTATAATCATTTTTAAGCCATTTTCCGCATGCTCCGTAATTTTGCTGGAGAGGCGCCTTTTTTGGGGGAACTTTTAAATGTAATTTGAAATTAATTTTTTTTATGAATTTTAATTTTTAGACAATCTTACAACTTCCACAAAGTCCTCAAGGAGCTTGGCCTGAATGGCCGACAAAATATATTACTGACCCGAAGGGGGGTGTAAGTTTCTATTTAATTTTTCTTAAAAGTAGATTCCGTATTTTTTAAGATAAAATCTTAAGCTGAATAAAACTATTTTTTTAATAAAATCTAAATTTAGTGGGAAGGTATCAACAAGGCAAAAACCAGCATTCTCAAACTTCTATTTGGCCAATTTGTCGAATTTTACAACCTTTCAAAAGACAACTTCACTCTCACTTTTTTGCAGAGAATTCTTCAACTTCTTAAAGGTTTAGTTTTTTAAAATTGTTATTTAAATTTTTCTAAATTCCAGATGTGATTTCAAATTTGCGCCGACTTTTTGGGGTGAAAGAGGAAGACGTTAAGAGTGTGAACTGGGATGACTACAATGATGGAGACGACGGGACTGGTCCCAGTACCTCTGGGACTGGTCCCGGCACCTCTGGAGATGGGGCCAAACCGCCCAAGATGTTTAGAATTAAGTAAAGGAATTTAAAAATTATTTTAAATAAATGTTGAATTTTAAATTGTTGGATTTTTTTGATTAATGTAAATTGTTTGTTTGGGGATTGTAAGCATTTGTTTTTAATTGATCTGGGGGGGGGGTCAAAGATGTAAGCATAGTCGGAGAATAAATCAATTTCTCGTCAAGTCTTAATGATGAAGATTTCTAAAATTTAAGTTGGCTTTCTAAATTCTCCAGCCAGTTGGCGTTTAAATTCTTTTTAACTAGGTCTTAACAACTAGGTTTTTAATAATTTTTGAAAATTGGAAAACAATACTAATTTAAAAACAATTTTTTCCTAATAAGTTCCTTCTTCTTCTAAAGCATTTCCACCTTCATCCCCATAATCTTCACCTCCATCAAAATATGTTTCTATATAATCATTTGCATCTTCTGCCAAATAATCCTCATCAGAATATTCAACTTCTTCGTCATCTTCATTTGTTGGTTTTAATGTTTGTGTTTCTATTTCGTCTTCATCCACTTCTTTTTCTTTTATTTCTTCATTTTCTGTTTCCTTTAAAAAATATTTTTTTAGAAATTAAAAAAAAATCAAAAAATAAACCTTTTCCCCAGGATGACCTTCACGTTGTCCTAACCTTTCCAAGAGTGCGTTTTCGTCAATTCTGGCTCTTTTGGCGGCGCGAATATTTGCTTTACTTTTAGTTTTCCAATTAAGTTCTAATGGAAGTCTGTTCCAATCTTAACAAAAAAATTTTGGAAATAAGGACGAAAGGTTATTTAGTGCCGAAAACGAATTCTCCTTAAAAAGGGGGACTAAAAATATTAAAAAAATATTCCCTATTAATAAATTTAAAATCAAAAAACTAACGAGGTTCAAAAGTTTCCTTATCCATC
Source organism: Meloidogyne luci (assembly GCA_902706615.1). Taxonomy (NCBI): domain Eukaryota; kingdom Metazoa; phylum Nematoda; class Chromadorea; order Rhabditida; family Meloidogynidae; genus Meloidogyne; species Meloidogyne luci. The sequence continues at coordinate 2,576,970 of CACSLI010000091.1, read as the reverse complement.
AATCTGTATTTGTCCGTGTACTAAAAATAAAAAATAAATTTAAATAAAATTTAAATAAAAATTCTTTACCCTTCTCACATCCCTCTTCCCAGTTTTTTTCGAATAAAAAGGAGATTCTCGAAAACGATTTAAAAATTCTTGTTTTGTATCAACCATAAAAGCGAGTTCTTTTGTTTCTTCTAAAGGCAAGGGAGTTTTATCTAATGGCTGAAAATTTAAAGAGAAAATTAAATAAAAAAACGAAAAAAAAATCTTCAAACTGGATATAAAGGCAAAGGCTCATTTCGAACTTGCTGAGCATTGTATTGACTAACATCTTGTCTGCTTATTCCTAGAACCTAAAAGTTTTTTTTTAATTTAAGAAAAAAATTTTTAAATAAAAAACAAACATTTGCAATTGCACGAACACCACTTGTGGAAGCCCCTCTACCTCCTCTACTCATTTTTGATACAAATTGTAATTAGAAACAAGCAAAAATAAATATAAAAAATAATTTAAATTAACTAGAAAACAAGAAATAACCGGTCAATCTATAAATTAGTGGAATTTGACCGTTTTTTCATCTGATATTTTGTCAATTCGACATTTTGAAATTTTAACAGAATTTTACATTTTAAGCGTTTAACTAAAGGATTTCAAAAAACCAAACTTTTATAAACTAAATTATTCGTCAAATTTAAAAGGCTCCCCGACTTTTCGTCAACGGACCTTCCGTCAACGGCTTTTTTCCAGGATGTCTTACAAGGAGAGGTTGCGAGGTGTCCGAGCTAAAAACGGTCGAGACCGGGCTCATTCGATAGAGAATGTGCCCTTTCTAGCAAGGATTTTTTGCCGTTTTTGCCCGTTTTTTGATCTGGTCAAGATATGGCCCTCCAAAGTCCCAAAATTTGGCATTATTTTCCCCCTTCAAATATAAACTTTAAATAATGCGTTAATTTTGTTGGCGCTGTGGTGTAGTGGTGAGTGTGCTTGCGTTACCCTTTTTCTCTAAAAAGTTCGATTCTTTTCTTGGTTTTATTCTTTTATCTAATTGTTTTAAACATTATTTATAACTTTTTCAACAAAAAAAATTTTTTTTCTTGAAAAAAAAATTTTTTTTTAATTTTTTTGAAAAATTTTTTTAATTTTTTATAAATTTTTAAATTTTAAAAACACCTGGCACATCGAATAAAACTAGATTCCAAACTATTAGGTGTGCCCTTGCTAGAAAGGGCACATTCTCTATCGAATGAGCCCGGTCTCGACCGTTTTTAGCTCGGACACCTCGCAACCTCTCCTTGTTAACAATAAACTTAAATTTTTTTTTCAATTTTAGATGTTTAATGTCTTCAAAACAAATTATCGAAATTTTCCTTCCTCTCTTACGAAATTACGTTTTCTTCATTATTCACGTTATTTAAAAAACATAAATGAATTAAAAGAAAATAATATTCAATCAACAAGTAATTTAATTCCCTCTGAAATTGAACAAAATTTACAAAGATGGGAGGAAGGAATAAAACTGAGCTTTGATTTCTCTGAAAATCCTAATGTAAATCAACTACAAAACCAATGGATGGGGTTATCTTTGGAATGTGTTGATATTAAACAACATCCAAGTCCGTTCATTACTTTATCAACTAAAAATGTTTGTTTTTTATATTTGATAATCTGGTATTTTGATGGTAATAGTGAAGAACTGGGGAAACACCTTAAAATTTATTTTTTTTTCTGAAAATCATTTTGTAATGTAATTGACGATGCTGGGGGGGGGGCTGGGATATGAACAAATTACCGATAATGTTGTTTTCTTTATTAATTTAAATTATTCTATCTAAGTTTTATTAGAAGGTTGACGGGTTTTTTGTCCTGCACATAATATTATTTTAATATTTTTCAATTTAGTAGGGGGAGGGGGTACAAACAAAACTATCACCGTTATTTCGAATATTTATTACTAATAAACCTACAAAATTTAATTTTCCCATCATTATTTTTAATAATTTGTTTTTAAGCTATCAAAATCACAACTTTCTTCTTTACGTCTTTTGAATCTTAAAGCTGGTAGGAATATTGATTTGAAGATTTTGGAACCAAATAGCGAAACAATTATTGATTGTGCTTTTTTAAGTCTATCTTATTACAATCTTGTAGTTAAAACAAATATTTTTGTTTTTGATACTTCTGCTTTGCGTGAAAATATTAAGGTTTATTTTTAAATTTTAGAATTCCTTTTCATAAATAAAAAAAGTTTTTGGGGGGGGGGTTGGGGGATGTGAGAGAAAATTTTACAAAACAGCAATTGTTATAATTTTCAGGGAAAATGTTTTGACATTCGTTTAAGCCGTAATTACTCATTGAAAAAGGCAATTAATTTAATTGAAAATCGAGAAGAATTTGCTAAATACAAAGGTTATGATGCAATGCTTTATGCCTTCAAATGTAAAAAGATGCCTTATTTTGGGGATGATCCGGACATTGATACGTTTATGCCTCTTTACAAGGTTAACACTTTTTGGTACTTGTGGGTTATCCCAAACAAGTTTTTGCGGACAAATTTATGCGTGTACGAAAAGGCCAAAGGTTCTTCCCTCCTCGATTTTACTCAATTTTCTCTGTGGCACTTCTTTAATGAGAGCATCAATATAAAATAAGTCCGCATAAATATGTCCGCAAAAACTGGTTTCCACAAGTACCCTTTTTTTATTTTAGTTTGGATTTTGAATTATCTTATAATTTCGGCAGACAGAAGATTCATGAACGTTGAAATCAGCCTTTAAAAATAATTTTTTAATTTTCTTTATTTTAATAGAATTATGACTCATCGCAATTAACTGCTCTTTCTGCTTTACTAAATAAAAACCGTCCAATAGTTGCAGTTCATGGAGCGGCAGGAACAGGCAAAACACTTCTTTTGGCTCAGTATTTGGATATTTTGTCAAAATCTGACGAATCTAAAGATATGCCTATTGCTGTTATTTCACCTTCAATTTCTTCACTTTATCGACTTATTGACCTTTATTGTTCTATTGCTAGTAAAGAAATATTAAAAGAAATGCCTTTTATTTGTTTGAAGGAATTCAATGCGGCTGGTGCATATTTTTCTATAAAAAATCAAAATGTTTTACAACTTGTAAGAATGACTAGTTTTCATAATTTTCGAAGGATTTACGATGAAGCGACTTTAAAGATTTTGGAAGAATTGAAAGTATTGAGGAATCGATCAAGGTTTTTATTAGGGTTTCACCGGAACCGAAATTTTGACCAGAACCGGATCCAATTTGAGATCCGGTTCCCGGAACCGGAACAAAAAACACCGGAACTTCCGGTGAAACTCTAGTTTTTATCATTAATTTTTCGTGGTTGAATTTTTGCCGATAGTATGATTTCTGCTGTTGCCATTTATTTTTTCCTTCCTGATAGCTTGCCTTTCACCTAAAATGTTTGACAAAAATTAATAATTAACGGCAAAAAGGAAAATAAGTCTCAAATAGGGGTGAGGGCGGGATATGAACAAAGTACCGAAAATGTTGACAGCAGACCTCTGTTTTTATGTAAATGTTTAATATTTAAAGGAACCAGAAAAATTCTTCATTGAATAAACAGATGAAAGGTTTAATAGACGAGGAAATTAGCAAATTTATTAAAAAGCGGCGATTTGTGTTTTTAACTTGTAGTTTTGCAATGCTAAACTTTTTAGAACGAATTGGTGTTAAATTTAGTGGAGTGATTGTTGACAATGCTGAGAGACTAAATGAACAAGAGAATTGGCATGTAATTCTAAAAACGGTTTGTTTTAAATTTATAAAGATTTTTTGGTAATTTTGAATTTCGTTTTCCTTTTTTTCCTTCCTCAATTTGTATTGGTCAGACATTCCTTCCTGAATTCCATTCTACTTTTATATGGGAGTAAAAAGACGAGTGTTTTGAGATGCTCGTTCTAGTATTCCAAAAATAATCATTTTTCATTGCGGGTCCTGAAAAATTTTAATTTTTAAATTGAAAAACTTCAAATTTTAATTTTTCAGTCACCTTTTGTCAGACTATTTGGAGACTATTGTCAGTATAGTAAAAGAATATCAAATGAACAATCAAAATTAGATTACAACAAATCTCTCCTGCAACGACTTTATGAAGATTTTGGTGTTGACTCTAATGTTAATTTTCATCTTAATCGTCAATATACTTCAAATCCAGCAATTCGTGCATGGGGAGATTCTGTTTTTTATAAAGAAGGGAAAACTATCCCTGCTAATAAATCTGTTGAGAAAATGAATTTAAATGAAATTTTGAAGCCTAACATAAAAAAGGATAGCACAATAAAATTAGTGACAGAACCTTTAGTTTTGGTTGATATTAGCAAATTGGAAGGGAAATGGAAGGAATCAATGTTTGAGGTTTTTTAAATTAAAAAATTTTGAAAAATAATTGGTCGCTTTTAGCCAGAATATGTTGCTAGTACAAATGTCCTAAATAATTACGAAGCTTATCGAAATTGGGGAATGGCTCTAATAACTGCCCAACACATTAATCTTTTAATTCAAAATGGAATTGGTCCAGAGGAAATTGCTTGCCCTTTGAGAAGTTTTTATCATCATCGTATTTTGGAAGAAATTTTTGGTAAATGTTTTATTTTATAGGGGACGTTTGCGAATGACAGAAAAATTTTTTGGTCCTCTCCCATCTTGCAAATAATCAATCGAAAACCTATTGCCTTTTTGGTGTTTTCGCTAGATTCAAAAATTAAAGGGTTATTTAAGATTTCTGTTGTGTCCTTGATTCTCTAATGTTGATTAAAGATAAGAAATGAAGGAAAGAAAAGCAGACATTTAATAAATTTATTTTATTCAAAATTTTCTTTAGCAATTCTTTGGCCATATAATTTATACAAATTCAAACGAATTTGCAGTCGAGTCAGTGGAATGCTTACTGGACTTCATTTTTCGGTTTATATTCGTTCATTTTTTTACAATGAATTTGCTATTACGGAGAATGATTACCTAAAATTAATAACATCTTGGAATTTTGGATTATCAAAAGCGAAATATCAATTTATGTTAATTAGTGACAGCAATAATTTGAAAAATAATTGTATTCCAAGTAAGTGTAGAGGGGAGAAGGTGTTTAGGTGGTGTGCGGACATATCGGGATTGGGGTGACAAAAATAATTTCTTTCGTGTTTAGTTTGTTCTAAAACATAAAAACTCTATTTTTCAATAGGACAATATACTATCCAAGACCTAGTGGCCGTAGGTCCCGAAATCAGTAGGGTAGCTGTTCGTACATTGAAATATCCCGATATGTCCGCGTGCCGTTTAGAGACACATAAACTTGTACCCTCCTTTTAAGATTAAAATTATTTTATAAAGAGTAATTTAATAAATTTATTTCAATTGGTCTGTGGTGTAGTGGTCTATTTGTTTACTTGACGTTTTTAATGTCCGGGTTCGAACCCCTCTATGACAATTGATTTCTATTTAGTCTGAAATAAGAAATAAATTTATTTTTATATTCATAATATTTTATTTTTTTTTATTCCCAATTTTTAGGAAAGGGCAGCGTCAGCATTTACCGAAAGAGAAGCAGCCAATATAATTTATTCAATTTGTTCAGCTGTAGGGCATTTACATCGTTTAGGAATAGCACATCGAGATATTAAACCAGAAAATCTTTTGTATACAGAACCTGGCTCTGATGGGGTTTTGAAATTGACGGATTTTGGTTTTGCTAAACGATCTGAAGATGGAGAAAAATCTTTGGTTTTTTTAATTTTTTGGGGGCGAATTAATTAAGAGAGGGCGCCCCTCCCGCTTTTAATTTAATTTTCTAAAATTACCACAAAATTGGTGAGGGAATATTTTTGAGATATTTTGTCTTGCGGGCTACAAATCCTAACCAAACTTTAAAAAAAAATTTTATTATTATTTTTAGGTAACTCCACTCTACACACCTTACTATAGTTCTCCCGAAGTTTTTAGTTCTCAAAAGTATGATAAAGCTTGTGATATTTGGGCAATTGGTGTTATTTCTTATATTTTGTAAGAATTATCTTTTGATTTAAAAAATATTTTTTTAAAGGTTGTGTGGTTATCCACCTTTCTTTTCTACTCATGGGTATGTTTATTTTTATTGTTAGTAGTCCAATGAAGGAATATGAGTCCGATAAAATTTTGTGTCCAAATAAAAATGATAAAAAAATATTTTTGAGAATTTCTGTTGTTATTATGAGAACGGCGATGAAAAGTCCTTTAATTGTTCCATGAGGAAATCCTTTAATGGTACCCGTTTTAACACGCAGAAACTACTAAACAGTACCAGAGCCATATTTTAAGCTTTCCGGACGAGCATTAAAATCTCTTAGATGCTTTTTAAATTTTAAGAAACCTCTCAATTATACAAAAAACAAATTTATACAATATATTACATTATGTACAAATAATAGTTGAATATAGATAAGGAACAAAGTTTATGTTAAGACATACAAGGGAAAAGCACAAATTTAGAGGTGGAAAACAAAATATATATTTTAGTTATTATATTACACACACATATATATCACAACAATTCTATATATCCATATTACTTCTCTTTTGGCGGCGGTGTGTAAGCCCGAAATGCCAAGAAATCGTCACTCTTTTCATTCAGTTTAGCTCCAAGTTGCTGTGGCAAAAGAAGGACATCACCCTTTTCAATCTTTTCCTCATTGCCTCCATCTGGGAGTATTGTGGCAGAACCGTTGACGACTATCAAGATTGAAGCAGCGGCGATTGGCTGGACCACAGAGACTTCCTTCTGAAATTTTATAAATTAAAGAGGACTTGTAAGTCGTACAAAAAAAGCAGCTTACATTCAGTTTGTGGACTGCAAATTCTTGCACTTCAGGCGAATATTCATCTACACCGTCAACCAGATGTTGTGGCTCAAAAATGGGCGGCCCTCCCATTCGATAGGTGAGGTTCTCACAGAACAAGGGGATGTTTTTGAATTTTGGCGTGAGTCCAGCGCGAACAGTGTTGTCGGATTGAGCCATACATTCAATGCAATCTGTTTAAAAAATATATTTTATGGTTTTTAACAAGTTAATCACTCACCTCCAGACAAATATGAATGTGGTTCATTCGGTCCGAGAAATGTCGCTTGTCCAGGTTCGAGCTTGACGTAGTTAAGGAAGAGTGGAGCCAAAATCCCAATGTCTTCAGGAAAATGTTCGCTGAGACCCATAATCAATTCGTCTGTTTGTGATCGTTGTTCCTCTGAAAATTATCAAATTTTATAGATGGAAAGACAAAATATCGAGGAAACTTACTCAGAAAGATGTCCGAAAGAAGTTTTGTGAGCAAAGTCCCAATCTCTTCTGGCGGAATAGTCCAGATCTGTGTGAAGATATTCTTCAATGCACCCTTCTTCTCCCCCTCGTCTGTAGTCGCGCCGAAACTTGACAACGCCTTTTCACCTATCAATTCAACAAGTGCCTCATGTGAGCGAAGGTTACTGAGAATTTTGTCCGGCATCTGGAATCCGCAGAGAATTTCGAAGTTCGTTAGAGCGATTGTTAGCTCCGGTTTGTGGTTGGCATCTGGATAATTGGTTTGATCAGCGGCATGGAGTTCTCTGGCTTGTTCCTGTCAAAATATAACAAGGATTTTTTCATTAAACTACAAAGATCCAAACCCGCGTTGGATGCAACTGCAAAGACAAGCATTTGCCAACAGAGAGCACTTTGAGCAGGAACTGAAGACCGACGCCATCCCTTTCGTGTTGCCCGAGAACATCCGGATGATCCCTGAAGTAGTCTGCCAACGGAATCCGTGCTTCACCTTCTTTCACTTGCGATGGTCCTCTTGCATGCGTGCCCATCCACAACTGAAATTTAAAAACATGAGACATCTCTCATCTTCCTTCACAAACAAACCTCCGCATAAAACTCGTCCTCCTCAATTGTATCCTTTCGCAGCTGGGCCACAGTGCTTTCAGCGCCTTTTCTGCCCCATTGGTAGTGAAGAGCCTTGCAATCGAGCCTCTTCATGACGCTGTTACCTTGCGGATTGAATAGCGAACGATGGCTAAAAATAAAAAAAAAGTTTAGAAGGTATTAGACGCCGCTGATAAAACTCACTCGAATAACAGGAGAAGCGTTGACCAATGAGAACAAGAGCGGCTGGAAAGTAGCAGTAGTCGAGTTGATTGGAAGATGATGTGGGCAAAAAGAATGAGCTTTTATAGTATCAGCATCGCTTTTAGTCAAGATGAAATAATGGGTAGGGGACACTTCAGTCCCGGGATGTTTCAGTCCCGAGCTCTACAGCGTTAAGTACCCAGCTCTGCGAGTTAAACCTATGGTGTCCTGTATTGAGCGTTTGTCCCAAACTCTGGGTGAGTTGAGCTAAAATGGGGGCGGATAAACGCATATACCCTCTTCCCTTGTGTCTTAACATAAACTTTGTCTAAGAAAAGGATTAATCCAGGAGGCCTAAAAGATATTTATACATCTTCTCATCTCCTTCTTAAAATAATTTTTTTTAAATTTAGCTTGCCAATCTCTCCTGGAATGAAAAGTCGAATTCGCAAAGGTGAATATAACTTTGCGGGGACAGAATGGACTTTAGTTTCTGAAGCAGGTTTTTTTTTTTGTTAAAATTTTCTTTTAAAATTTTTTATTTTTTAAAGCAAAAGATTTAATTCGTCGTTGTTTAATTACCGACCCAGAACAACGAGTAACTATCGAGGAACTTTTAAATCATAAATGGCTATTACATTATACAAAAAGTCCGACAACACCTTTAACTACAACAGAAGTAATGAGTGATCGTGGACAGGCTGTAAATTGGCCTGATTTTTCGGTTTGGAATTTTTTTTGATTTTTGAGGGATTTAGGAGGGTATAAAATTAAATAATTTTGCAAAAAATTTGTAGGAAGAAATGGAACAAGCATTAGCTTCAATGAGAGTTGATGATGTCCATATAAAACATATTAATGATGCACAAAATTCTTTATTGGATAAACGCAGAAGAAAAGCGGCTGCTGGGGGAGGTGTTGAACAAATTGCGGAAGCTGATTAATTTTGGAGAGCAATAATTTCTTTAAAGAAATCTTTAGGTTGTGTTTCTTTTTATTTAATTTTTGCCCAATTTTCACACCTTTTTTGCTGCCATTTTGTGAGTGATTTTTTTTTTTGAATATTTTGTGTTTGTCTAATTTTCGGTTACATATTTCTGTTAACTAAAAATTGTTTTTAATATTTGCAAGTAATTTAATTTTTAAGAAATTTCTTCGGAAGCTCATTTTCGTTTTTTTCTTGTTCCCTTACATTAAGAGGAGGGGCAAAAAACATTTTTTTAGTTTTGGGAGAAATCTTCGAATTTTAAAAATTATTTTAAAAATAAATTACTTCTTCAAAACTCTTTTTCCAAAATTCTAATCTCTTTAAAATTCCAGTATTTTTCTAAAAAAAGATTTTCTACGAGTCTTTTAACTCTTCAAAAAAAATTTTTTTAATAAATAAATTTTTATTATCAAAAAACCCCAACTATTTATTTATCCTTTTCTTCACTTCCTCCTCCAATTACTTCTTTTTTCTCTTTAATTTGAACTTTTTCTACAACAATAATTCCTGTATGTAAAGCAAATAAAATTGTTGTAGTTAAACAAGCAATTCCAAAAAATAAAGTTCTGTGAAGTGTTGAATCTGGTCGTGATTGTTCTTTCTCATTTTTTCTCATCTCTTTTTCAACACGTCCTTCTTCCATTAAACGGCGAGCATTTTCTTTTCGTTTTTGCCAAATTGGTTTAGATATTTTCTGTAAAAAATATTTTTAATTGTGTGGGAAGAAAGAAGAGTTTGGAAATGAATTGGCAAAAATAGTATCTTATCAACCTGTACCCCATCAGTTTTTGGTTATGGCCAGTCTTCGACCTTCGTTTTCAGTTCGGTTATAAAAAATGGATTTTTCCCCAAATTTATGTCGTAATGCTACTACGTCTACATAGAAATTGTTTGCGTCGTACGTCAGTAAAATAAGAAAAAGGAAGAGGGAAAGCCTTTTCCTGTCGCAAGACGCAAAGCGACTTTTATGTAATCATAAAAGAATAAATTAATATTAAAAATTAACCTGTTCTCTCAATATTTTGTCATTTAAAGGCATATACTAAAAAATTAAATTAAAAAAATCCTTTAAATAACTTACAATACTTAAAATCGACTCAACAAATCGAACTAAATTTGGGGTAGCAGATAAATGAAGTTGTAATCTATCATTAGGAAGAGGTGTTTTCAATAAAGGAGCCAAATATCCAAAAATAAGAGCATCTAATGAACACGGCCTTTAAATTATTTAAAAAAATAAGGAATCCAAAGACAATTTATTTACTTGTCTCCACAAAAATATTTGTTATCAGAAAGTTTTGCAGAGAGCATATTAAGAGCCTAAAATATTTTTTTAAATAATAAAGACATTTTTGTTTTAATTTAATCATCTACTCATGTTGGGCCTCTTCCAAGGAAATTTTTTTTCAGGAAGAGAATCATGTTAGGAATGTAGCCAAAGGGATTTTCTAGATTTTTCAACTACGAGAGAAATCTTTTTGCCTTTTTATTAGAATTAGAAATTTTCTGATAAAATTTTTTTCTTTAAAGAGTGAAGGGAATATTATAAACATTAAATTTTATTCCCAAAAAATATTTTCAAGGCTAAATTTCCTCAGACCCCTGAAATTTTTAAAGGTTTTTGACTCAGTTTTTAAATTAAAAAAAACAAAAAACCTGAACAGCATCCATAGTAATTTGTTGTTGACTTTTTCGTGTACTTTTCACAGCAGCATTTGCTTTCGACCTCTTCTTTTCCATATAATATAAACCATAAGGGAAAATTAAATGTTGAGTATAACAATTGTGAATAATTGAATTATAATTGTATTTGTCTAACCAAAAAGTTTGAAGCTTAAAAAAATTTTTTTGAAAATTTTTTGAAAAAAAACCAAAGCAGGACGAATTTTTTGTTTCAAAAGAGCACTGTAAGCATCAAAATCACAAAGTTGACTAGGAACGAGATCATTATCCAAAACAATATCCTAAATTTATTTTTGAATAAAGAAGGTAGAGAAAGACTAGAAAACGGCCCAATGACTAGAGTGCCGAGCGGTCTAATGACTAGATATCTAGATCTTTAGATTTCTATAGATCTTTACATACTAAAAATAAATAAAGAGACTCAGGCATGCAGAGCACAGTCACTTTTTGAACTTCTTGGAGTCTTCATGATATGTATTTTTCTGATCTGTAGGCCCGAGATCCTCCCAGGTAAGTGGATTCGAAAATTAATTTTGGCCTAGACTTTTACAAATCCTAATTTAAAGAGAAAAAACCTGTTTACTGTTACGCAGAAAATCAACAAAACGAGAAAAGTCACAAATAGTTTCCTGCTCTTCAGTAATTAAATAAGGTAGATCACCTAAAATTGTTGAGTTTATTGGAATAATAAATTAAAATTTGCCTGTTGGCGACTTCCAAGGCCGAGTTGAATATTCAAATAAAATTGGGGCAGCACAAATTTTGCTGGCTGCCTTAATTAATTTTTAATTTAAAAAATAAAATTAAAAATACCATAAACTGTAAAGATTCTATATCCATTGAAGGCAAGCCAAACTCTGCTGGCCAAATATAAAGAAACATATTTTTAAAATTAATTTTAAAATTTTAACAATTTTTATTAAAGGATTTAGTAATTTTTAAATATTTGTGGAATTGTATGTTTTGAATTGTTGGTCAAATAAAAGTTTACAGTTTGACATTCTAAAGAAAATAAAAGAAGAAGAGACGTGGAGAATAAATGAGAGAGAATGATAAAAACTTTGCAGAGAAAAATAGTATTTAGAGGCGTTTGTCGCTTGTAATTTTTTGAGAGGCTCTAGATCATTTTGCTTCAATTGTGAGAATGATGTAGTATCTCTAATTGGGAATACTTTTCGAATCATAATTTAATTTTAGGCTCAAAATGGCTTTTACTCCGAATCGCACCTGAATTTTTTCATTTCTCAAAAAAATTGGCATTAAAATTTGGCATTTTGTTAATAACTTTGCCGCAAAATTTTTTGATTAAAAATGGCTTTAAATTTTTAAAAATTTTCGTTAAATTTAATTACTTTTAAAGATAAATTTAATTTTTCTATTATTGTTCTTTTGTTAAAAATTTTCTTTTTTGTTATTAATGCAAACTGCGCGCATTGAATTAGACACAACTTTTGGTTCAGGAAAGTTAAGCATTCCTTCACAGCGTGGTGCAATTCCGAAACATTCAACGCCTAAAAGTTTTCTTTTCTTGTTTATTTGATTTATACTTTTATTTATTTAAAGGACCTGATTGGAACGACGAACGTATTCCTTTAGAACAATCAACTATATGTGACGAATTTGAAAGGATGTCTTCTATTTCAAATAATGAACCTAATGTAAATATTTTTTTATAAAAAGGGGGAAGGGATTTAATTGATTTTCTTTGTCCACACTTTTTTCTCTTATAAATTACGACGGAATTTTAGTAGAAAAATTGTTTAAATTTTGTTTTTCGATTTTCTATTCATACTAGATTTTTAATTTTTTGACTTTTTCTGGCTCCCAGATTTATTGATCTCTCTTGGTTCAAGGTCAAGAATTTTGCCAAAGTCGTCAATTGAATTTTTAGTCTTTTCAGGCTTTTCTTTAGCTAGATATCGATTTTTGCCTCATAAATTTGGTAACTATCTTTACTCTAAAACCTCCTTTGCCCCCTTCTCTCAATACGGATTTAATAAAGAATTATTTTTTAGAAACCTGACCTGTCCGAAAAGGATTTTCTTTCAAATTATCTTCAAATTGAATTTGACAAAAAACGGCAGCAATCTTCAATGAAGGTTAATTTTTTAAAGAAATTTTTTCAAAAATTTTTTTCTTTTTTAGGAAGGACGTAACGACGTTTTAAACAATGTAAATATTCCAGACCAAATACCCCGTGATTTTTCAAATAATGGACTAAATAGGAAAATACCTAAATTTGACACGCCAACATTTAGACCAATATCTTCTGCTTCTGACACGGATTCTTTGTTTTTTTAATTTTTGAAAATTTTTTAAATTTATTTTTAAGGTCCTCATTAACTCGTAAAAGTCTTCTTGGAATTGAACAAGACAAAACAATTTTAAATTTTGGTTATGTTTCTATTGGGGAATCGTTGACTTTAAAACAAAAAATTTGGAATTGTGACAATGAACAAATGAAAATAAAATGCAGTATTTTGGTTGATGAAAGTTTGGAAGATGGAATTTTTAAGGTTTTTTGGACCTAGTTTTTTATTGATTTGTCGGGTTTAAGATAAGTTTATCTTAAGGTTGTCAAGGCTTGAGTTTTTATTAGACAAATTTTTTTCTTGATTAAGTCCTTGAGTGCTAGGTTTTCTTTCGCCTTCCGCAGAATTTTGCTTTTTTTGACCCTTCCACTTTCAGGTCCTCTTCCGCTTTTTATTTTGTTCTGCTTTCTGCCGTTTTCGGCTTTTTAAAATGTAGCAGAGCCCATCCCTTGCATAGATACGAAAAAATTTTTCACAAAAATTAGTTTGGTGTTTTAGATAGTCGAGTGTCTTTTCCCAGCTTTCATTAAGTTTTTAGATTTTCCACTTTTCAGATTTTCATATTCTTTCCGTTTAAAAATACATAAATTTTCTTTCAATTTAAGATAACCAATGTTTCTACACCTATAATACGACCAGGAGAATGGTGTGAAATTTGTGTTCAATATACACCAACAAAAGTTGAAAGAAATGCAGGAAGGCTGGTTATTGAAAGAGAAAGTGGAATTCGATTTCGTTATTCGGTTTTTTTTAAATTTTTTTGAAATTTTTTTTCAAAATTTTCTTTCAAGTTTTCACTTTATGGAGTTGGAGGGGGTGCTCTATTAAGTTTAGATGCAAATTATAAAGCTGGCATTGCTTTTGAATCTACAAGTGGAAGAGTAATTGTAGTTAGGCCAGATGTATTTTCTCGTTTTTGGCTAATTTTTGAAAATAAAGGGCAAAGGTTTTTTTAATTTTCGTAAAATTTTTAGAAAAAAAATTCCTATAGGTCAGCATTTGTCAATTTAATTGCAATTGATCGTAGAGGCAATATTTTGTCAAAGGAAGTTGGTTTAGATCAACAACAAATTTCAATTAAACCTTCACAATTTGTACTTGATTCTTATTCTGAAGATGGAGATAAACATAAAATGGTTTAATTTTAATATTTTTTTGACGGGGTATATATTTTTGGGGGAGGTATATATGTTTTGGGGGTAGAATAATTACACAATTCTTTACAAAAATAGGAATTTTAAAAATCTGAGTATGGGTCAAGGGCGTATCCAGGGGGGGCTGGGGGGGGCTAGAGCCCCCCCCCCCCCGAAATGGGGGAAAGGGGGAAAAAATTAGGAGAAGGATGGTCGAAAAAGTGAAATTTTTTCGCCTACAACCCTCAAATTTTAAAAAATTTTCGCCTGCGGCGCAAAAAATGGAAGAAATCTAGTTTCTTGAGCTCCAAAATCCTCAAAATTTTCGCCTGCGGCGCTAAAAAGTGAACTTTTTTGCATACGGCCCTCCAAATTCAAAAAATTTTCGCCTGCGGCGCTAAAAAAGGAAGAAATCTGGCTTCTTGGGCCCCAAATTCAAAAAAATTTTCGCCTGCGGCGCCGAAAAAGTGAATTTTTTTGGCCTACGGCCTTCTGAAATTCTCAAAATTTTCGCCTGCGGCGCTGAAAAGATGAAAATTTATGTACAAAAAAATTTGCGTCCGGAACGCCAAGGTAAACGCCAAAAATTTTTGCGCCCACCCAGTGTTAGCCCCCCCGAAACCGACCCCCTGGATACGCCCTTGGTATGGGTAAGGGCTAACGCTGTTTCGTTTTAAAATGATTACTAATAAGAGAAAAAGCTCTCATAAGGCATGATTTTTAATTTTATACTTTTATGAGTGTAAAGAATTTGTAGCTTGTTTAATCCCATTCTTTTCGATTTTAAACAACCCCCTTCCCTTTTTAACAATAAAATTTTAAAAATTTTTTGAGAGATAGTATACTGAAATTTTTTTCACATTTTCTAAAGGCTCCTAAAAACTTTGAAAAGAACTTTTAATTTTTCAGAATGTATTAATTCGAGTAGATGAATCATTTAATTGGATAGCAGATGATAATGATAATATTGGAATTAAATCAACTAATAATAATAACAATAATAATAAAAATACAAAGCAAGAAGGCGAAGGTGATATTTGTGGAGGGAGAGATTCAATGCTTTCTTCTGCTTCAACATCAAGTTTTCAGGAAGATTGTGCTTTTCAATTACTTTCGTATTGGGGAGAAGAAGGACAACGATTACGAATAAAATGGTTTTTTCTTTGAAAAAATTTTTTTTAATTTTTCAAATTTTTTCTAGTTGGGAGAAAGCATTTAAACCTTTTTATTTAAATGGATTTCGATTTACTGGAAAATTTGTAAATGAAAAAGAATTTACTGCAGAACAAAAAAGAAAAGCACAACAATGTGTGAAGGAAGAAGATGCTAGAGAATTTAAAGATTTATTGAGGATAATTAAATTTAATGTAAGGAGAGGTTATTTAACTTAAATAAATTATGTAGAATTTAATGGATAAATAGAAATGTGAAGGTTCGAATTCCTTCTATGGCTTTATAATTTTCCTGGGTGGTTTTTAGTGTTTAACAGAGATAGGAAATAAGCCTTGATTCTCCATTTTTGTTAAGAAACTTGACTAGATTTTTGATTTTGATTTAGGGAAAAATCGAGGAACAATGAAAAATGCCTTGATATTAACTCTGGGTCCAGGAAAAATTAAATTGAAAAAATGTTTAAGGTGAAAATCTTTCTATGTCCTAGATAAGAGGCCTTAATAAGAGGCTTTTTCTCCTTAAAATAATTATAATAATTGAATGAAAAAATTCCTTAGAATTGAATTATTCTTTTTTTAAAAAAGGTAATAGATGAAAGAGCTCGAATATACTTCCCAACACAACCAGATTCAATTCAACCAGTTTTGGAAATGTTTAGAAATCAAAGTGTTTTATTGAGAGAAGTATGTCAAAATGAAGAAATTAGTTATTGTAGTGCTTCAACTTCACAAATATTTCTTTCTTCAAATGGAGGACGTGGAAGAAATCCTTCAACATCAAGTAGTGGAGGAGGTTCGCCATCACATGATATACAAAAAATGCGTATTTTTAGTGGAAGAGACCAACAAAATAAAAATTTTGATTAAAAAAGGTTTAAATTCTTGTATTTAAATTTTTTGAAAATAAAAATGCGTGCAATGATTCTTTATAATTAATAGGAAATGTTTAAATTTGAAATTTTGTTACTCTTTCACTACCTTTAGGAAAAATTAAGGGAAATCTAAGTACAAATTTAGAAAATCTCGTAATAAAGGGTTAGACTGGGTGAGGATTTAGGTGGAAAAAATAAGCCTATTAAAGACTTAAAGATTTCAAGTCTCATCTCAGCTCAAAAAATATTTATGGGGAACGTCCTAAAATTCAAGATAAATTTAAAAATTGAAAGTTTAGATTTTTCTTTAAAAAGAGTAAATGAAGCTTTTTGAAGAGATATTTTCAAATGGGTTGGGGGAAGGGGGCGCGCTGTGAATGGTGAGAAAACATGCAGCAGTGAGGGAATAAAATTCTTTAAGTCTGAGGTATTGGCTAGAAAATTGCTATACGCCTCCTTTAAGGTTGAATGAATACTCCACCCTCAAAACAGTAATAGACTAAGCTTAAAATCTCGTTTAGAATGAATCTTCTGTAGAGCAAAAAAAATATAAATTGACCCATTGGGGGGTTCTAATCAAATTTTAAAAAATAAATACCCAATAAACTTATTAATTATTAAAAATTAAAAAAATACACAAAATTCTCCATTTTGTACATTTATTCCCAAAAAATCTTTTCAAAAGATCCACTACCAATTTTTCTTTTTAATTTGTAGACAATCAGCAATGACAAAATCCTTTAAAAAATAAATTGTTTAAAAGTACTAAATAAGAGTTTAATGTGAAAAATTCAACTGAAAATGTAAAATATTAGCAATTATGGATAAATAACAGAAATGAGGCGATATCCTAGTTAGGAATCCTCCGATCTTGAAACCCTGCAAAGGGATCGACGAGGTTAAGCTGAAAGTTGTTGACTGATAAAGTAGTAGTAGACAAAACGTAACATTTCTCAAAGATGGGCGAAATGAAATTTTGGTTAATCGACATAATTAATTCAATTTAGTGAAACGAAATATTAAATTACACTTTGCCAACAGAAAAATAATACATTTAAAGTTGCTAATTTAAATTTTCATTCAACTTTTTTCTCCGTTTTTGTTTTTTTTTCGCCATCATTATTTTTACGATTTTTTAGTTTCGTCACTAAATTACCAATTTAGTAGATGTTTGGAAAGGTATTTAGGCAGAATTACGCTATCTGAATTTCTTATCGAGTTGCGATATCATTAATTTACATTTTATTTACTTTTCATTATTATTTTAACATAATATCAAATAACTTAACTTTTGTTCAATTCCTTCTCTTCTCTATTCATATCCAAATATTATCTATACATTTTTTTTAATTTCTAGAATTTATTTCAAAAAATTTTTGGTAGTTTATTAAACAATGTCAAACATTCCAGAACGCGAAGGTTCAGAGGGTCATGACGACAAAGATCAGCAAAAACTTCAAAAAAATTTTCTCAAGATTCTGCAGGAAACTGTGGAGGTTAGTTACTTTCATTATAATGATACGAGGGTTTGTTCACAGTTAACAACTGTTCTTTTCCGGTCTGGAAAACTTGCAAAATACGACCACTCGAATACTGATAGTTTATGTTAGTTGAACGAGTTTTCGGCAAGATTATTTGAATGATACCAGAACGGACTTATAGTGGGTATTGATTTGAACTAGAACACTAATATAAGATACAAGGGTTATAAATAGTCAAAGTATAGACAATAAATACTTTAAGACAGTAATGGAAAATTTTTCGATATTTCTTGGTTTAAGGTTTTAAGAAAAAAATTATTCAAATCAGCTAGGAATAAGTTTCTCCATTGTTTTAGAACTAGCTGGGGTTAAAAGGTTTCTTGCCGCTTTCGGAAAAGACCGAGGTTATCGAGCGCCGCACTAAGACCCAACAGTTCACTCAACTTCCCTCAAGCGTGACTTGTTTCTCGGAAGTTTTAAAAACCTTCCAAGTACTCTAGCTCACCTCTATAAGTTTCTCTCGTTCAAATAATCTCATTTATACTAAATATCATTTCACAAATATATTCGAGTGGTCATATTCTGCATTTTTTCCTTCAATTTTTACCTTGTAATATATGTATCCGCTATTTCAATTGAGTGGACCTTAATCCCGCTTTTTCAATCCCGAGGCCAGGGCCCTACTTTAATTAAACAATTGAATAGTTTTCGAAAGTTCTGCTCGTGCGGACATTGTTCCTGGCTGTATCGATCTGATCATCATGCCCTGATTTTCTACCTCTATCCGGCTGTAACTTTTTATGTGATGATCAGATCATTCCAGTAAGAAATAATAAACCGCATTTTCAGTGTATTTTGATTTAAGTAAGGATTATTCAAATCAGCTATGAATAAAGTGTTCGATAATAGAGTCCCAGGACTGAAAAAGCAAGACTGTGGTGACCTGTTCCTTTACTACTTTTTATCCCCCTAAAAATTTAATAATGCCCCTCCAAAAAATTTAACCATGAAAAATAAAAATTCTAAAATATCTCCTGAATTGATTTCTGAAATTGTCGCCTACATCCATTTTCACCATAAATGGGGAAAGATTCGTGTTTCTAAATTATTCGATATATTAGTTATTAAATTCCATAAAAATTTTATAACCGAAATGAAAATAGTGGGTTTTAAGAAAAATTTTAAATTTGGTTTTTAGAGTTAATAAACTTGATACTTAATTCAATTTTTAGACTAAACAATTCATTGGCGAGGCACTTTCGAAAATCCTTGGATATTTTGTCTACTTGTCCTCTAATCAAATGAAGAAACTCAAAATGGGAGATGAAATGCATAATACTGGTCCATTTGATTGTAAGCTTGATTAAATTAAAAATTAACGTCGTTTTGGTAATACTTTGAAGTCACCCCTCTTTTTCTCCCATTTCCCTGACCATTATGAGCTTTTTTACTTGATATATAATTTGTTATATATCATTCGAAAGAGAACTTGAAACTGGGCAGTTAGATTTGTTCATTTTAAACAAAATTATGAAGTGGAAAAACTTCTTGTCTCGGTTCAAATGAAAAAACAAATAGTCATGACTTTGTTGATTTAGGTCAGATTTCATTGATTTTAGTGTCATTCGTCTCACCCGAAGTGCTCTTTCAAATGATATATAATGTATTAAAATGATAAAAAAATATAAAGGAAAAGGGGGCGATTTCCAAAGCATTACCGACGTTTTTAAAAAAAATTTTCCCGTTTTATAATCATTTTTAAGCCATTTTCCGCATGCTCCGTAATTTTGCTGGAGAGGCGCCTTTTTTGGGGGAACTTTTAAATGTAATTTAAAATTAATTTTTTTATAAATTTTAATTTTTAGACAATCTTACAACTTCCACAAAGTCCTCAAGGAGCTTGGCCTGAATGGCCGACAAAATATATTACTGACCCGAAGGGGGGTGTAAGTTTCTATTTAATTTTTCTTAAAAGTAGATTCCGTATTTTTTAAGATAAAATCTTAAGCTGAATAAAACTATTTTTTTAATAAAATCTAAATTTAGTGGGAAGGTATCAACAAGGCAAAAATCAGCATTCTCAAACTTCTATTTGGCCAATTTGTCGAATTTTACAAACTTTCAAAAGACAACTTCACTCTCACTTTTTTGCAGAGAATTCTTCAACTTCTTAAAGGTTTAGTTTTTTAAAATTGTTATTTAAATTTTTCTAAATTTCAATTTCAGATATCCTGACAAATTTGAGCGAACTTTTTGGAGTGAAAGAAAATGACGTGAAGAGTGTGAACTGGGATGACTACAATGATGGAGACGACGGGACTGGTCCCAGTACCTCTGGGACTGGTCCCGGCACCTCTGGAGATGGGGCCAGACCGCCCAAGATGTTTAGAATTAAGTAAAGGAATTTAAAAATTATTTTAAATAAATGTTGAATTTTAAATTGTTGGATTTTTTTTTGATTAATGTAAATTGTTTGTTTGGGGATTGTAAGCATTTGTTTTTAATTGATCTGGGGGGGGGGTCAAAGGTGTAAGCATAGTCGGAGAATAAATCAATTTCTCGTCAAGTCTTAATGATGAAGATTTCTAAAATTTAAGTTGGCTTTCTAAATTCTCCAGCCAGTTGGCGTTTAAATTCTTTTTAACTAGGTCTTAACAACTAGGTTTTTAATAATTTTTGAAAATTGGAAAACAATACTAATTTAAAAACAATTTTTTCCTAATAAGTTCCTTCTTCTTCTAAAGCATTTCCACCTTCATCCCCATAATCTTCACCTCCATCAAAATATGTTTCTATATAATCATTTGCATCTTCTGCCAAATAATCCTCATCAGAATATTCAACTTCTTCGTCATCTTCATTTGTTGGTTTTAATGTTTGTGTTTCTATTTCGTCTTCATCCACTTCTTTTTCTTTTATTTCTTCATTTTCTGTTTCCTTTAAAAAATATTTTTTTAGAAATTTAAAGAAAAATCAAAAAATAAACCTTTTCTCCAGGATGACCCTCACGTTGTCCTAGCCTTTCCAGAAGCGCGTTTTCGTCAATTCTGGCTCTTTTAGCGGCACGAATATTTGCTTTACTTTTAGTTTTCCAATTAAGTTCTGACGGAAGTCTATTCCAATCTTAACAAAAAAATTTTGGAGAGCCAGGAAGGGCTATTTAGTGACGAAAATGAATTCCCTCTAAAAGAGGAAGCTTTGGGAATTAATTTTTAGAAAATTATTTTAGAAAATTTTCTTTAAGAATTTGAGGTTTAATAAAACCTCAAATCTTTCCATTTAAAAATATTCCATTAATAAATTTAAAATCGAAAAACTAACGTGGCTCAAAAGTTTCTTTGTCCATCAATCTGTATTTGTCTGTGTACTAAAAATATAAAATAGATTTAAATAAAAATCAAAATTCTTTACCCTTCTAACATCCCTCTTTCCAGTTTTTTTCGAATAAAAAGGAGATTCTCGAAAACGATTTAAAAATTCTTGTTTTGTATCAACCATAAAAGCAAGTTCTTTTGTTTCCTCTAAAGGCAAGGGGGTTTTATCTAATGGCTGAAAATTTAAAAAAGAAAATTTAAGAAAAAAAAAGAAAAAAAAAATTTAAACTGGATATAAAGGCAAAGGCTCATTTCGAACTTGTTGAGCATTATATTGACTAACATCTTGTCTGCTTATTCCTAGAACCTAAAAGTTTTTTTTTAATTTAAGAAAAAAATTTTTAAATAAAAAACAAACATTTGCAATTGCACGAACACCACTTGTGGAGGCCCCTCTACCTCCTCTACTCATTTTTGATACAAATTGTAATTAGAAACAAGCAAAAATAAATATAAAAAATAATTTAAATTTACTAAAAAACAAGAAATAGGTAACCGGTCAATCTATAAATTAGTGGAATTTGACCGTTTTTTCATCTGATATTTTGTCAATTCGACATTTTGAAATTTTAACAGAATGTTACATTTTAAGCGTTTTCGAACTAAAGGATTTCAAAAAACCAAACTTTTATAAACTAAATTATTCGTCAAATTTAAAAGGCTCCCCGACTTTTCGTCAACGGACCTTCCGTCAACGGCTTTTTTCCAGGATGTCTTACAAGGAGAGGTTGCGAGGTGTCCGAGCTAAAAACGGTCGAGACCGGGCTCATTCGATAGAGAATGTGCCCTTTCTAGCAAGGATTTTTTGCCGTTTTTGCCCGTTTTTTGATCTGGCCAAGATATGGCCCTCCAAAGTCCCAAAATTTGGCATTATTTTCCCCCTTCAAATATAAACTTTAAATAATGCGTTAATTTTGTTGGCGCTGTGGTGTAGTGGTGAGTGTGCTTGCGTTACCCTTTTTCTCTAAAAAGTTCGATTCTTTTCTTGGTTTTATTCTTTTATCTAATTGTTTTAAACATTATTTATAACTTTTTCAACAAAAAAAATTTTTTTTCTTGAAAAAAAAATTTTTTTTAATTTTTTAAATTTTTTTAATTTTTTAAATTTTTTTTTAATTTTTTAAAATTTTTAAATTTTAAAAACACCTGGCACATCGAATAAAACTAGATTCCAAACTATTAGGTGTGCCCTTGCTAGAAAGGGCACATTCTCTATCGAATGAGCCCGGTCTCGACCGTTTTTAGCTCGGACACCTCGCAACCTCTCCTTGTTAACAATAAACTTAAATTTTTTTTCAATTTTAGATGTTTAATGTCTTCAAAACAAATTATCGAAATTTTCCTTCCTCTCTTACGAAATTACGTTTTCTTCATTATTCACGTTATTTAAAGAACATAAATGAATTAAAAGAAAATAATATTCAATCAACAAGTAATTTAATTCCCTCTGAAATTGAACAAAATTTACAAAGATGGGAGAAAGGAATAAAACTGAGCTTTGATTTCTCTGAAAATCCTAATGTAAATCAACTACAAAACCAATGGATGGGGTTATCTTTGGAATGTGTTGATATTAAACAACATCCAAGTCCGTTCATTACTTTATCAACTAAAAATGTTTGTTTTTTATATTTGATAATCTGGTATTTTGATGGTAATAGTGAAGAACTGGGGAAACACCTTAAAATTTATTTTTTTTTTCTGAAAATCATTTTGTAATTTAATTGACGATGCTGGGGGGGGGGGGGGGGGGGGCTGGGATATGAACAAATTACCGATAATGTTGTTTTCTTTATTAATTTAAATTATTCTATCTAAGTTTTATTAGAAGGTTGACGGGTTTTTTGTCCTGCACATAATATTATTTTAATATTTTTCAATTTAGTAGGGGGAGGGGGTACAAACAAAACTATCACCGTTATTTCGAATATTTATTACTAATAAACCTACAAAATTTAATTTTCCCATCATTATTTTTAATAATTTGTTTTTAAGCTATCAAAATCACAACTTTCTTCTTTACGTCTTTTGAATCTTAAAGCTGGTAGGAATATTGATTTGAAGATTTTGGAACCAAATAGCGAAACAATTATTGATTGTGCTTTTTTAAGTCTATCTTATTACAATCTTGTAGTTAAAACAAATATTTTTGTTTTTGATACTTCTGCTTTGCGTGAAAATATTAAGGTTTATTTTTAAATTTTAGAATTCCTTTTCATAAATAAAAAAAGTTTTTGGGGGGGGGGTTGGGGGATGTGAGAGAAAATTTTACAAAACAGCAATTGTTATAATTTTCAGGGAAAATGTTTTGACATTCGTTTAAGCCGTAATTACTCATTGAAAAAGGCAATTAATTTAATTGAAAATCGAGAAGAATTTGCTAAATACAAAGGTTATGATGCAATGCTTTATGCCTTCAAATGTAAAAAGATGCCTTATTTTGGGGATGATCCGGACATTGATACGTTTATGCCTCTTTACAAGGTTAACACTTTTTGGTACTTGTGGGTTATCCCAAACAAGTTTTTGCGGACAAATTTATGCGTGTACGAAAAGGCCAAAGGTTCTTCCCTCCTCGATTTTACTCAATTTTCTCTGTGGCACTTCTTTAATGAGAGCATCAATATAAAATAAGTCCGCATAAATATGTCCGCAAAAACTGGTTTCCACAAGTACCCTTTTTTTATTTTAGTTTGGATTTTGAATTATCTTATAATTTCGGCAGACAGAAGATTCATGAACGTTGAAATCAGCCTTTAAAAATAATTTTTTAATTTTCTTTATTTTAATAGAATTATGACTCATCGCAATTAACTGCTCTTTCTGCTTTACTAAATAAAAACCGTCCAATAGTTGCAGTTCATGGAGCGGCAGGAACAGGCAAAACACTTCTTTTGGCTCAGTATTTGGATATTTTGTCAAAATCTGACGAATCTAAAGATATGCCTATTGCTGTTATTTCACCTTCAATTTCTTCACTTTATCGACTTATTGACCTTTATTGTTCTATTGCTAGTAAAGAAATATTAAAAGAAATGCCTTTTATTTGTTTGAAGGAATTTAATGCGGCTGGTGCATATTTTTCTATAAAAAATCAAAATGTTTTACAACTTGTAAGAATGACTAGTTTTCATAATTTTCGAAGGATTTACGATGAAGCGACTTTAAAGATTTTGGAAGAATTGAAAGTATTGAGGAATCGATCAAGGTTTTTATTAGGGTTTCACCGGAACCGAAATTTTGACCAGAACCGGATCCAATTTGAGATCCGGTTCCCGGAACCGGAACAAAAAACACCGGAACTTCCGGTGAAACTCTAGTTTTTATCATTAATTTTTCGTGGTTGAATTTTTGCCGATAGTATGATTTCTGCTGTTGCCATTTATTTTTTCCTTCCTGATAGCTTGCCTTTCACCTAAAATGTTTGACAAAAATTAATAATTAACGGCAAAAAGGAAAATAAGTCTCAAATAGGGGTGAGGGCGGGATATGAACAAAGTACCGAAAATGTTGACAGCAGACCTCTGTTTTTATGTAAATGTTTAATATTTAAAGGAACCAGAAAAATTCTTCATTGAATAAACAGATGAAAGGTTTAATAGACGAGGAAATTAGCAAATTTATTAAAAAGCGGCGATTTGTGTTTTTAACTTGTAGTTTTGCAATGCTAAACTTTTTAGAACGAATTGGTGTTAAATTTAGTGGAGTGATTGTTGACAATGCTGAGAGACTAAATGAACAAGAGAATTGGCATGTAATTCTAAAAACGGTTTGTTTTAAATTTATAAAGATTTTTTGGTAATTTTGAATTTCGTTTTCCTTTTTTTCCTTCCTCAATTTGTATTGGTCAGACATTCCTTCCTGAATTCCATTCTACTTTTATATGGGAGTAAAAAGACGAGTGTTTTGAGATGCTCGTTCTAGTATTCCAAAAATAATCATTTTTCATTGCGGGTCCTGAAAAATTTTAATTTTTAAATTGAAAAACTTCAAATTTTAATTTTTCAGTCACCTTTTGTCAGACTATTTGGAGACTATTGTCAGTATAGTAAAAGAATATCAAATGAACAATCAAAATTAGATTACAACAAATCTCTCCTGCAACGACTTTATGAAGATTTTGGTGTTGACTCTAATGTTAATTTTCATCTTAATCGTCAATATACTTCAAATCCAGCAATTCGTGCATGGGGAGATTCTGTTTTTTATAAAGAAGGGAAAACTATCCCTGCTAATAAATCTGTTGAGAAAATGAATTTAAATGAAATTTTGAAGCCTAACATAAAAAAGGATAGCACAATAAAATTAGTGACAGAACCTTTAGTTTTGGTTGATATTAGCAAATTGGAAGGGAAATGGAAGGAATCAATGTTTGAGGTTTTTTAAATTAAAAAATTTTGAAAAATAATTGGTCGCTTTTAGCCAGAATATGTTGCTAGTACAAATGTCCTAAATAATTACGAAGCTTATCGAAATTGGGGAATGGCTCTAATAACTGCCCAACACATTAATCTTTTAATTCAAAATGGAATTGGTCCAGAGGAAATTGCTTGCCCTTTGAGAAGTTTTTATCATCATCGTATTTTGGAAGAAATTTTTGGTAAATGTTCGATTTTATAGGGGACGTTTGCGAATGACAGAAAAATTTTTTTGGTCCTCTCCCATCTTGCAAATAATCAATCGAAAACCTATTGCCTTTTTGGTGTTTTCGCTAGATTCAAAAATTAAAGGGTTATTTAAGATTTCTGTTGTGTCCTTGATTCTCTAATGTTGATTAAAGATAAGAAATGAAGGAAAGAAAAGCAGACATTTAATAAATTTATTTTATTCAAAATTTTCTTTAGCAATTCTTTGGCCATATAATTTATACAAATTCAAACGAATTTGCAGTCGAGTCAGTGGAATGCTTACTGGACTTCATTTTTCGGTTTATATTCGTTCATTTTTTTACAATGAATTTGCTATTACGGAGAATGATTACCTAAAATTAATAACATCTTGGAATTTTGGATTATCAAAAGCGAAATATCAATTTATGTTAATTAGTGACAGCAATAATTTGAAAAATAATTGTATTCCAAGTAAGTGTAGAGGGGAGAAGGTGTTTAGGTGGTGTGCGGACATATCGGGATTGGGGTGACAAAAATAATTTCTTTCGTGTTTAGTTTGTTCTAAAACATAAAAACTCTATTTTTCAATAGGACAATATACTATCCAAGACCTAGTGGCCGTAGGTCCCGAAATCAGTAGGGTAGCTGTTCGTACATTGAAATATCCCGATATGTCCGCGTGCCGTTTAGAGACACATAAACTTGTACCCTCCTTTTAAGATTAAAATTATTTTATAAAGAGTAATTTAATAAATTTATTTCAATTGGTCTGTGGTGTAGTGGTCTATTTGTTTACTTGACGTTTTTAATGTCCGGGTTCGAACCCCTCTATGACAATTGATTTCTATTTAGTCTGAAATAAGAAATAAATTTATTTTTATATTCATAATATTTTATTTTTTTTTATTCCCAATTTTTAGGAAAGGGCAGCGTCAGCATTTACCGAAAGAGAAGCAGCCAATATAATTTATTCAATTTGTTCAGCTGTAGGGCATTTACATCGTTTAGGAATAGCACATCGAGATATTAAACCAGAAAATCTTTTGTATACAGAACCTGGCTCTGATGGGGTTTTGAAATTGACGGATTTTGGTTTTGCTAAACGATCTGAAGATGGAGAAAAATCTTTGGTTTTTTTAATTTTTTGGGGGCGAATTAATTAAGAGAGGGCGCCCCTCCCGCTTTTAATTTAATTTTCTAAAATTACCACAAAATTGGTGAGGGAATATTTTTGAGATATTTTGTCTTGCGGGCTACAAATCCTAACCAAACTTTAAAAAAAAATTTTATTATTATTTTTAGGTAACTCCACTCTACACACCTTACTATAGTTCTCCCGAAGTTTTTAGTTCTCAAAAGTATGATAAAGCTTGTGATATTTGGGCAATTGGTGTTATTTCTTATATTTTGTAAGAATTATCTTTTGATTTAAAAAATATTTTTTTTAAAGGTTGTGTGGTTATCCACCTTTCTTTTCTACTCATGGGTATGTTTATTTTTATTGTTAGTAGTCCAATGAAGGAATATGAGTCCGATAAAATTTTGTGTCCAAATAAAAATGATAAAAAAATATTTTTGAGAATTTCTGTTGTTATTATGAGAACGGCGATGAAAAGTCCTTTAATTGTTCCATGAGGAAATCCTTTAATGGTACCCGTTTTAACACGCAGAAACTACTAAACAGTACCAGAGCCATATTTTAAGCTTTCCGGACGAGCATTAAAATCTCTTAGATGCTTTTTAAATTTTAAGAAACCTCTCAATTATACAAAAAACAAATTTATACAATATATTACATTATGTACAAATAATAGTTGAATATAGATAAGGAACAAAGTTTATGTTAAGACATACAAGGGAAAAGCACAAATTTAGAGGTGGAAAACAAAATATATATTTTAGTTATTATATTACACACACATATATATCACAACAATTCTATATATCCATATTACTTCTCTTTTGGCGGCGGTGTGTAAGCCCGAAATGCCAAGAAATCGTCACTCTTTTCATTCAGTTTAGCTCCAAGTTGCTGTGGCAAAAGAAGGACATCACCCTTTTCAATCTTTTCCTCATTGCCTCCATCTGGGAGTATTGTGGCAGAACCGTTGACGACTATCAAGATTGAAGCAGCGGCGATTGGCTGGACCACAGAGACTTCCTTCTGAAATTTTATAAATTAAAGAGGACTTGTAAGTCGTACAAAAAAAGCAGCTTACATTCAGTTTGTGGACTGCAAATTCTTGCACTTCAGGCGAATATTCATCTACACCGTCAGCCAGATGTTGTGGCTCAAAAATGGGCGGCCCTCCCATTCGATAGGTGAGGTTCTCACAGAACAAGGGGATGTTTTTGAATTTTGGCGTGAGTCCAGCGCGAACAGTGTTGTCGGATTGAGCCATACATTCAATGCAATCTGTTTAAAAAATATATTTTATGGTTTTTAACAAGTTAATCACTCACCTCCAGACAAATATGAATGTGGTTCATTCGGTCCGAGAAATGTCGCTTGTCCAGGTTCGAGCTTGACGTAGTTAAGGAAGAGTGGAGCCAAAATCCCAATGTCTTCAGGAAAATGTTCGCTGAGACCCATAATCAATTCGTCTGTTTGTGATCGTTGTTCCTCTGAAAATTATCAAATTTTATAGATGGAAAGACAAAATATCGAGGAAACTTACTCAGAAAGATGTCCGAAAGAAGTTTTGTGAGCAAAGTCCCAATCTCTTCTGGCGGAATAGTCCAGATCTGTGTGAAGATATTCTTCAATGCACCCTTCTTCTCCCCCTCGTCTGTAGTCGCGCCGAAACTTGACAACGCCTTTTCACCTATCAATTCAACAAGTGCCTCATGTGAGCGAAGGTTACTGAGAATTTTGTCCGGCATCTGGAATCCGCAGAGAATTTCGAAGTTCGTTAGAGCGATTGTTAGCTCCGGTTTGTGGTTGGCATCTGGATAATTGGTTTGATCAGCGGCATGGAGTTCTCTGGCTTGTTCCTGTCAAAATATAACAAGGATTTTTTCATTAAACTACAAAGATCCAAACCCGCGTTGGATGCAACTGCAAAGACAAGCATTTGCCAACAGAGAGCACTTTGAGCAGGAACTGAAGACCGACGCCATCCCTTTCGTGTTGCCCGAGAACATCCGGATGATCCCTGAAGTAGTCTGCCAACGGAATCCGTGCTTCACCTTCTTTCACTTGCGATGGTCCTCTTGCATGCGTGCCCATCCACAACTGAAATTTAAAAACATGAGACATCTCTCATCTTCCTTCACAAACAAACCTCCGCATAAAACTCGTCCTCCTCAATTGTATCCTTTCGCAGCTGGGCCACAGTGCTTTCAGCGCCTTTTCTGCCCCATTGGTAGTGAAGAGCCTTGCAATCGAGCCTCTTCATGACGCTGTTACCTTGCGGATTGAATAGCGAACGATGGCTAAAAATAAAAAAAAAGTTTAGAAGGTATTAGACGCCGCTGATAAAACTCACTCGAATAACAGGAGAAGCGTTGACCAATGAGAACAAGAGCGGCTGGAAAGTAGCAGTAGTCGAGTTGATTGGAAGATGATGTGGGCAAAAAGAATGAGCTTTTATAGTATCAGCATCGCTTTTAGTCAAGATGAAATAATGGGTAGGGGACACTTCAGTCCCGGGATGTTTCAGTCCCGAGCTCTACAGCGTTAAGTACCCAGCTCTGCGAGTTAAACCTATGGTGTCCTGTATTGAGCGTTTGTCCCAAACTCTGGGTGAGTTGAGCTAAAATGGGGGCGGATAAACGCATATACCCTCTTCCCTTGTGTCTTAACATAAACTTTGTCTAAGAAAAGGATTAATCCAGGAGGCCTAAAAGATATTTATACATCTTCTCATCTCCTTCTTAAAATAATTTTTTTTAAATTTAGCTTGCCAATCTCTCCTGGAATGAAAAGTCGAATTCGCAAAGGTGAATATAACTTTGCGGGGACAGAATGGACTTTAGTTTCTGAAGCAGGTTTTTTTTTTTGTTAAAATTTTCTTTTAAAATTTTTTATTTTTTAAAGCAAAAGATTTAATTCGTCGTTGTTTAATTACCGACCCAGAACAACGAGTAACTATCGAGGAACTTTTAAATCATAAATGGCTATTACATTATACAAAAAGTCCGACAACACCTTTAACTACAACAGAAGTAATGAGTGATCGTGGACAGGCTGTAAATTGGCCTGATTTTTCGGTTTGGAATTTTTTTTGATTTTTGAGGGATTTAGGAGGGTATAAAATTAAATAATTTTGCAAAAAATTTGTAGGAAGAAATGGAACAAGCATTAGCTTCAATGAGAGTTGATGATGTCCATATAAAACATATTAATGATGCACAAAATTCTTTATTGGATAAACGCAGAAGAAAAGCGGCTGCTGGGGGAGGTGTTGAACAAATTGCGGAAGCTGATTAATTTTGGAGAGCAATAATTTCTTTAAAGAAATCTTTAGGTTGTGTTTCTTTTTATTTAATTTTTGCCCAATTTTCACACCTTTTTTGCTGCCATTTTGTGAGTGATTTTTTTTTTTGAATATTTTGTGTTTGTCTAATTTTCGGTTACATATTTCTGTTAACTAAAAATTGTTTTTAATATTTGCAAGTAATTTAATTTTTAAGAAATTTCTTCGGAAGCTCATTTTCGTTTTTTTCTTGTTCCCTTACATTAAGAGGAGGGGCAAAAAACATTTTTTTAGTTTTGGGAGAAATCTTCGAATTTTAAAAATTATTTTAAAAATAAATTACTTCTTCAAAACTCTTTTTCCAAAATTCTAATCTCTTTAAAATTCCAGTATTTTTCTAAAAAAAGATTTTCTACGAGTCTTTTAACTCTTCAAAAAAAATTTTTTTAATAAATAAATTTTTATTATCAAAAAACCCCAACTATTTATTTATCCTTTTCTTCACTTCCTCCTCCAATTACTTCTTTTTTCTCTTTAATTTGAACTTTTTCTACAACAATAATTCCTGTATGTAAAGCAAATAAAATTGTTGTAGTTAAACAAGCAATTCCAAAAAATAAAGTTCTGTGAAGTGTTGAATCTGGTCGTGATTGTTCTTTCTCATTTTTTCTCATCTCTTTTTCAACACGTCCTTCTTCCATTAAACGGCGAGCATTTTCTTTTCGTTTTTGCCAAATTGGTTTAGATATTTTCTGTAAAAAATATTTTTAATTGTGTGGGAAGAAAGAAGAGTTTGGAAATGAATTGGCAAAAATAGTATCTTATCAACCTGTACCCCATCAGTTTTTGGTTATGGCCAGTCTTCGACCTTCGTTTTCAGTTCGGTTATAAAAAATGGATTTTTCCCCAAATTTATGTCGTAATGCTACTACGTCTACATAGAAATTGTTTGCGTCGTACGTCAGTAAAATAAGAAAAAGGAAGAGGGAAAGCCTTTTCCTGTCGCAAGACGCAAAGCGACTTTTATGTAATCATAAAAGAATAAATTAATATTAAAAATTAACCTGTTCTCTCAATATTTTGTCATTTAAAGGCATATACTAAAAAATTAAATTAAAAAAATCCTTTAAATAACTTACAATACTTAAAATCGACTCAACAAATCGAACTAAATTTGGGGTAGCAGATAAATGAAGTTGTAATCTATCATTAGGAAGAGGTGTTTTCAATAAAGGAGCCAAATATCCAAAAATAAGAGCATCTAATGAACACGGCCTTTAAATTATTTAAAAAAATAAGGAATCCAAAGACAATTTATTTACTTGTCTCCACAAAAATATTTGTTATCAGAAAGTTTTGCAGAGAGCATATTAAGAGCCTAAAATATTTTTTTAAATAATAAAGACATTTTTGTTTTAATTTAATCATCTACTCATGTTGGGCCTCTTCCAAGGAAATTTTTTTTCAGGAAGAGAATCATGTTAGGAATGTAGCCAAAGGGATTTTCTAGATTTTTCAACTACGAGAGAAATCTTTTTGCCTTTTTATTAGAATTAGAAATTTTCTGATAAAATTTTTTTCTTTAAAGAGTGAAGGGAATATTATAAACATTAAATTTTATTCCCAAAAAATATTTTCAAGGCTAAATTTCCTCAGACCCCTGAAATTTTTAAAGGTTTTTGACTCAGTTTTTAAATTAAAAAAAACAAAAAACCTGAACAGCATCCATAGTAATTTGTTGTTGACTTTTTCGTGTACTTTTCACAGCAGCATTTGCTTTCGACCTCTTCTTTTCCATATAATATAAACCATAAGGGAAAATTAAATGTTGAGTATAACAATTGTGAATAATTGAATTATAATTGTATTTGTCTAACCAAAAAGTTTGAAGCTTAGAAAAAATTTTTTTGAACATTTTTTGAAAAAAACCAAAGCAGGACGAATTTTTTGTTTCAAAAGAGCACTGTAAGCATCAAAATCACAAAGTTGACTAGGAACGAGATCATTATCCAAAACAATATCCTAAATTTATTTTTGAATAAAAAGGGTAGAAAAGAGATAAAACGGCCCAATAATTAGAGTGCCGAGCGGTCTAATGACTAGATATCTAGATCTTTAGATTTCTATAGATCTTTACATACTAAAAATAAATAAAGAGACTCAGGCATGCAGAGCACAGTCACTTTTTGAACTTCTTGGAGTCTTCATGATATGTATTTTTCTGATCTGTAGGCCCGAGATCCTCCCAGGTAAGTGGATTCGAAAATTAATTTTGGCCTAGACTTTTACAAATCCTAATTTAAAGAGAAAAAACCTGTTTACTGTTACGCAGAAAATCAACAAAACGAGAAAAGTCACAAATAGTTTCCTGCTCTTCAGTAATTAAATAAGGTAGATCACCTAAAATTGTTGAGTTTATTGGAATAATAAATTAAAATTTGCCTGTTGGCGACTTCCAAGGCCGAGTTGAATATTCAAATAAAATTGGGGCAGCACAAATTTTGCTGGCTGCCTTAATTAATTTTTAATTTAAAAAATAAAATTAAAAATACCATAAACTGTAAAGATTCTATATCCATTGAAGGCAAGCCAAACTCTGCTGGCCAAATATAAAGAAACATATTTTTAAAATTAATTTTAAAATTTTAACAATTTTTATTAAAGGATTTAGTAATTTTTAAATATTTGTGGAATTGTATGTTTTGAATTGTTGGTCAAATAAAAGTTTACAGTTTGACATTCTAAAGAAAATAAAAGAAGAAGAGACGTGGAGAATAAATGAGAGAGAATGATAAAAACTTTGCAGAGAAAAATAGTATTTAGAGGCGTTTGTCGCTTGTAATTTTTTGAGAGGCTCTAGATCATTTTGCTTCAATTGTGAGAATGATGTAGTATCTCTAATTGGGAATACTTTTCGAATCATAATTTAATTTTAGGCTCAAAATGGCTTTTACTCCGAATCGCACCTGAATTTTTTCATTTCTCAAAAAAATTGGCATTAAAATTTGGCATTTTGTTAATAACTTTGCCGCAAAATTTTTTGATTAAAAATGGCTTTAAATTTTTAAAAATTTTCGTTAAATTTAATTACTTTTAAAGATAAATTTAATTTTTCTATTATTGTTCTTTTGTTAAAAATTTTCTTTTTTGTTATTAATGCAAACTGCGCGCATTGAATTAGACACAACTTTTGGTTCAGGAAAGTTAAGCATTCCTTCACAGCGTGGTGCAATTCCGAAACATTCAACGCCTAAAAGTTTTCTTTTTCTTGTTTATTTGATTTATACTTTTATTTATTTTAAGGACCTGATTGGAACGACGAACGTATTCCTTTAGAACAATCAACTATATGTGACGAATTTGAAAGGATGTCTTCTATTTCAAATAATGAACCTAATGTAAATATTTTTTTATAAAAAGGGGGAAGGGATTTAATTGATTTTCTTTGTCCACACTTTTTTCTCTTATAAATTACGACGGAATTTTAGTAGAAAAATTGTTTAAATTTTGTTTTTCGATTTTCTATTCATACTAGATTTTTAATTTTTTGACTTTTTCTGGCTCCCAGATTTATTGATCTCTCTTGGTTCAAGGTCAAGAATTTTGCCAAAGTCGTCAATTGAATTTTTAGTCTTTTCAGGCTTTTCTTTAGCTAGATATCGATTTTTGCCTCATAAATTTGGTAACTATCTTTACTCTAAAACCTCCTTTGCCCCCTTCTCTCAATACGGATTTAATAAAGAATTATTTTTTAGAAACCTGACCTGTCCGAAAAGGATTTTCTTTCAAATTATCTTCAAATTGAATTTGACAAAAAACGGCAGCAATCTTCAATGAAGGTTAATTTTTTAAAGAAATTTTTTCAAAAATTTTTTTCTTTTTTAGGAAGGACGTAACGACGTTTTAAACAATGTAAATATTCCAGACCAAATACCCCGTGATTTTTCAAATAATGGACTAAATAGGAAAATACCTAAATTTGACACGCCAACATTTAGACCAATATCTTCTGCTTCTGACACGGATTCTTTGTTTTTTTAATTTTTGAAAATTTTTTAAATTTATTTTTAAGGTCCTCATTAACTCGTAAAAGTCTTCTTGGAATTGAACAAGACAAAACAATTTTAAATTTTGGTTATGTTTCTATTGGGGAATCGTTGACTTTAAAACAAAAAATTTGGAATTGTGACAATGAACAAATGAAAATAAAATGCAGTATTTTGGTTGATGAAAGTTTGGAAGATGGAATTTTTAAGGTTTTTTGGACCTAGTTTTTTATTGATTTGTCGGGTTTAAGATAAGTTTATCTTAAGGTTGTCAAGGCTTGAGTTTTTATTAGACAAATTTTTTTCTTGATTAAGTCCTTGAGTGCTAGGTTTTCTTTCGCCTTCCGCAGAATTTTGCTTTTTTTGACCCTTCCACTTTCAGGTCCTCTTCCGCTTTTTATTTTGTTCTGCTTTCTGCCGTTTTCGGCTTTTTAAAATGTAGCAGAGCCCATCCCTTGCATAGATACGAAAAAATTTTTCACAAAAATTAGTTTGGTGTTTTAGATAGTCGAGTGTCTTTTCCCAGCTTTCATTAAGTTTTTAGATTTTCCACTTTTCAGATTTTCATATTCTTTCCGTTTAAAAATACATAAATTTTCTTTCAATTTAAGATAACCAATGTTTCTACACCTATAATACGACCAGGAGAATGGTGTGAAATTTGTGTTCAATATACACCAACAAAAGTTGAAAGAAATGCAGGAAGGCTGGTTATTGAAAGAGAAAGTGGAATTCGATTTCGTTATTCGGTTTTTTTTAAATTTTTTTGAAATTTTTTTTCAAAATTTTCTTTCAAGTTTTCACTTTATGGAGTTGGAGGGGGTGCTCTGTTAAGTTTAGAAGCAAATTATAAAGCTGGCATTGCTTTTGAATCTACAAGTGGAAGAGTAATTGTAGTTAGGCCAGATGTATTTTCTCGTTTTTGGCTAATTTTTGAAAATAAAGGGCAAAGGTTTTTTTAATTTTCGTAAAATTTTTAGAAAAAAAATTCCTATAGGTCAGCATTTGTCAATTTAATTGCAATTGATCGTAGAGGCAATATTTTGTCAAAGGAAGTTGGTTTAGATCAACAACAAATTTCAATTAAACCTTCACAATTTGTACTTGATTCTTATTCTGAAGATGGAGATAAACATAAAATGGTTTAATTTTAATATTTTTTTGACGGGGTATATATTTTTGGGGGAGGTATATATGTTTTGGGGGTAGAATAATTACACAATTCTTTACAAAAATAGGAATTTTAAAAATCTGAGTATGGGTCAAGGGCGTATCCAGGGGGGCTGGGGGGGGCTAGAGCCCCCCCCCCCCCCCCCCCCCCCGAAATGGGGGAAAGGGGGAAAAAATTAGGAGAAGGATGGTCGAAAAAGTGAAATTTTTTCGCCTACAACCCTCAAATTTTAAAAAATTTTCGCCTGCGGCGCAAAAAATGGAAGAAATCTAGTTTCTTGAGCTCCAAAATCCTCAAAATTTTCGCCTGCGGCGCTAAAAAGTGAACTTTTTTGCATACGGCCCTCCAAATTCAAAAAATTTTCGCCTGCGGCGCTAAAAAAGGAAGAAATCTGGCTTCTTGGGCCCCAAATTCAAAAAATTTTCGCCTGCGGCGCCGAAAAAGTGAATTTTTTTGGCCTACGGCCTTCTGAAATTCTCAAAATTTTCGCCTGCGGCGCTGAAAAGATGAAAATTTATGTACAAAAAAATTTGCGTCCGGAACGCCAAGGTAAACGCCAAAAATTTTTGCGCCCACCCAGTGTTAGCCCCCCCGAAACCGACCCCCTGGATACGCCCTTGGTATGGGTAAGGGCTAACGCTGTTTCGTTTTAAAATGATTACTAATAAGAGAAAAAGCTCTCATAAGGCATGATTTTTAATTTTATACTTTTATGAGTGTAAAGAATTTGTAGCTTGTTTAATCCCATTCTTTTCGATTTTAAACAACCCCCTTCCCTTTTTAACAATAAAATTTTAAAAATTTTTTGAGAGATAGTATACTGAAATTTTTTTCACATTTTCTAAAGGCTCCTAAAAACTTTGAAAAGAACTTTTAATTTTTCAGAATGTATTAATTCGAGTAGATGAATCATTTAATTGGATAGCAGATGATAATGATAATATTGGAATTAAATCAACTAATAATAATAACAATAATAATAAAAATACAAAGCAAGAAGGCGAAGGTGATATTTGTGGAGGGAGAGATTCAATGCTTTCTTCTGCTTCAACATCAAGTTTTCAGGAAGATTGTGCTTTTCAATTACTTTCGTATTGGGGAGAAGAAGGACAACGATTACGAATAAAATGGTTTTTTCTTTGAAAAAATTTTTTTTAATTTTTCAAATTTTTTCTAGTTGGGAGAAAGCATTTAAACCTTTTTATTTAAATGGATTTCGATTTACTGGAAAATTTGTAAATGAAAAAGAATTTACTGCAGAACAAAAAAGAAAAGCACAACAATGTGTGAAGGAAGAAGATGCTAGAGAATTTAAAGATTTATTGAGGATAATTAAATTTAATGTAAGGAGAGGTTATTTAACTTAAATAAATTATGTAGAATTTAATGGATAAATAGAAATGTGAAGGTTCGAATTCCTTCTATGGCTTTATAATTTTCCTGGGTGGTTTTTAGTGTTTAACAGAGATAGGAAATAAGCCTTGATTCTCCATTTTTGTTAAGAAACTTGACTAGATTTTTGATTTTGATTTAGGGAAAAATCGAGGAACAATGAAAAATGCCTTGATATTAACTCTGGGTCCAGGAAAAATTAAATTGAAAAAATGTTTAAGGTGAAAATCTTTCTATGTCCTAGATAAGAGGCCTTAATAAGAGGCTTTTTCTCCTTAAAATAATTATAATAATTGAATGAAAAAATTCCTTAGAATTGAATTATTCTTTTTTTAAAAAAGGTAATAGATGAAAGAGCTCGAATATACTTCCCAACACAACCAGATTCAATTCAACCAGTTTTGGAAATGTTTAGAAATCAAAGTGTTTTATTGAGAGAAGTATGTCAAAATGAAGAAATTAGTTATTGTAGTGCTTCAACTTCACAAATATTTCTTTCTTCAAATGGAGGACGTGGAAGAAATCCTTCAACATCAAGTAGTGGAGGAGGTTCGCCATCACATGATATACAAAAAATGCGTATTTTTAGTGGAAGAGACCAACAAAATAAAAATTTTGATTAAAAAAGGTTTAAATTCTTGTATTTAAATTTTTTGAAAATAAAAATGCGTGCAATGCTTTTTATAAAAGTATTCTAAAAGGGAACGTTTAAATTTGAAATTTTGTTACTCTTTCACTACCTTTAGGAAAAATTAAGGGAAATCTAAGTACAAATTTAGAAAATCTCGTAATAAAGGGTTAGACTGGGTGAGGATTTAGGTGGAAAAAATAAGCCTATTAAAGACTTAAAGATTTCAAGTCTCATCTCAGCTCAAAAAATATTTATGGGGAACGTCCTAAAATTCAAGATAAATTTAAAAATTGAAAGTTTAGATTTTTCTTTAAAAAGAGTAAATGAAGCTTTTTGAAGAGATATTTTCAAATGGGTTGGGGGAAGGGGGCGCGCTGTGAATGGTGAGAAAACATGCAGCAGTGAGGGAATAAAATTCTTTAAGTCTGAGGTATTGGCTAGAAAATTGCTATACGCCTCCTTTAAGGTTGAATGAATACTCCACCCTCAAAACAGTAATAGACTAAGCTTAAAATCTCGTTTAGAATGAATCTTCTGTAGAGCAAAAAAAATATAAATTGACCCATTGGGGGGTTCTAATCAAATTTTAAAAAATAAATACCCAATAAACTTATTAATTATTAAAAATTAAAAAATACACAAAATTCTCCATTTTGTACATTTATTCCCAAAAAATCTTTTCAAAAGATCCACTACCAATTTTTCTTTTTAATTTGTAGACAATCAGCAATGACAAAATCCTTTAAAAAATAAATTGTTTAAAAGTACTAAATAAGAGTTTAATGTGAAAAATTCAACTGAAAATGTAAAATATTAGCAATTATGGATAAATAACAGAAATGAGGCGATATCCTAGTTAGGAATCCTCCGATCTTGAAACCCTGCAAAGGGATCGACGAGGTTAAGCTGAAAGTTGTTGACTGATAAAGTAGTAGTAGACAAAACGTAACATTTCTCAAAGATGGGCGAAATGAAATTTTGGTTAATCGACATAATTAATTCAATTTAGTGAAACGAAATATTAAATTACACTTTGCCAACAGAAAAATAATACATTTAAAGTTGCTAATTTAAATTTTCATTCAACTTTTTTCTTCGTTTTTGTTTTTTCCGCCTTCATTATTTTTACAATTTTTTTGTTTCATTACTAAATTACCAATTTAGTAGGGGTTTGGAAAGGTTTTTAGGCAGAATTACGATTTCTGAATTTCTTATCGAGTTGCGATATCATTAATTTACATTTTATTTACTTTTCATTATTATTTTAACATAATATCAAATAACTTAACTTTTGTTCAATTCCTTCTCTTCTCTATTCATATCCAAATATTATCTATACATTTTTTTTAATTTCTAGAATTTATTTCAAAAAATTTTTGGTAGTTTATTAAACAATGTCAAACATTCCAGAACGCGAAGGTTCAGAGGGTCATGACGACAAAGATCAGCAAAAACTTCAAAAAAATTTTCTCAAGATTCTGCAGGAAACTGTGGAGGTTAGTTACTTTCATTATAATGATACGAGGGTTTGTTCACAGTTAACAACTGTTCTTTTCCGGTCTGGAAAACTTGCAAAATACGACCACTCGAATACTGATAGTTTATGTTAGTTGAACGAGTTTTCGGCAAGATTATTTGAATGATACCAGAACGGACTTATAGTGGGTATTGATTTGAACTAGAACACTAATATAAGATACAAGGGTTATAAATAGTCAAAGTATAGACAATAAATACTTTAAGACAGTAATGGAAAATTTTTCGATATTTCTTGGTTTAAGGTTTTAAGAAAAAAATTATTCAAATCAGCTAGGAATAAGTTTCTCCATTGTTTTAGAACTAGTTTTGGGTGTTTAAAGGTTTCTTGCCGCTTTCGGAAAAGACCGAGGTTATCGAGCGCCGCACTAAGACCCAACAGTTCACTCAACTTCCCTCAAGCGTGACTTGTTTCTCGGAAGTTTTAAAAACCTTCCAAGTACTCTAGCTCACCTCTATAAGTTTCTCTCGTTCAAATAATCTCATTTATACTAAATATCATTTCACAAATATATTCGAGTGGTCATATTCTGCATTTTTTCCTTCAATTTTTACCTTGTAATATATGTATCCGCTATTTCAATTGAGTGGACCTTAATCCCGCTTTTTCAATCCCGAGGCCAGGGCCCTACTTTAATTAAACAATTGAATAGTTTTCGAAAGTTCTGCTCGTGCGGACATTGTTCCTGGCTGTATCGATCTGATCATCATGCCCTGATTTTCTACCTCTATCCGGCTGTAACTTTTTATGTGATGATCAGATCATTCCAGTAAGAAATAATAAACCGCATTTTCAGTGTATTTTGATTTAAGTAAGGATTATTCAAATCAGCTATGAATAAAGTGTTCGATAATAGAGTCCCAGGACTGAAAAAGCAAGACTGTGGTGACCTGTTCCTTTACTACTTTTTATCCCCCTAAAAATTTAATAATGCCCCTCCAAAAAATTTAACCATGAAAAATAAAAATTCTAAAATATCTCCTGAATTGATTTCTGAAATTGTCGCCTACATCCATTTTCACCATAAATGGGGAAAGATTCGTGTTTCTAAATTATTCGATATATTAGTTATTAAATTCCATAAAAATTTTATAACCGAAATGAAAATAGTGGGTTTTAAGAAAAATTTTAAATTTGGTTTTTAGAGTTAATAAACTTGATACTTAATTCAATTTTTAGACTAAACAATTCATTGGCGAGGCACTTTCGAAAATCCTTGGATATTTTGTCTACTTGTCCTCTAATCAAATGAAGAAACTCAAAATGGGAGATGAAATGCATAATACTGGTCCATTTGATTGTAAGTTTGATTAAATTAAAAATTAACGTCGTTTTGGTAATACTTTGAAGTCACCCCTCTTTTTCTCCCATTTCCCTGACCATTATGAGCTTTTTTACTTGATATATAATTTGTTATATATCATTCGAAAGAGAACTTGAAACTGGGCAGTTAGATTTGTTCATTTTAAACAAAATTATGAAGTGGAAAAACTTCTTGTCTCGGTTCAAATGAAAAAACAAATAGTCATGACTTTGTTGATTTAGGTCAGATTTCATTGATTTTAGTGTCATTCGTCTCACCCGAAGTGCTCTTTCAAATGATATATAATGTATTAAAATGATAAAAAAATATAAAGGAAAAGGGGGCGATTTCCAAAGCATTACCGACGTTTTTAAAAAAAATTTTCCCGTTTTATAATCATTTTTAAGCCATTTTCCGCATGCTCCGTAATTTTGCTGGAGAGGCGCCTTTTTTGGGGGAACTTTTAAATGTAATTTAAAATTAATTTTTTTTATGAATTTTAATTTTTAGACAATCTTACAACTTCCACAAAGTCCTCAAGGAGCTTGGCCTGAATGGCCGACAAAATATATTACTGACCCGAAGGGGGGTGTAAGTTTCTATTTAATTTTTCTTAAAAGTAGATTCCGTATTTTTTAAGATAAAATCTTAAGCTGAATAAAACTATTTTTTTAATAAAATCTAAATTTAGTGGGAAGGTATCAACAAGGCAAAAATCAGCATTCTCAAACTTCTATTTGGCCAATTTGTCGAATTTTACAAACTTTCAAAAGACAACTTCACTCTCCTTTTTTTGCAGAGAATTCTTCAACTTCTTAAAGGTTTAGTTTTTTAAAATTGTTATTTAAATTTTTCTAAATTTCAATTTCAGATATCCTGACAAATTTGAGCGAACTTTTTGGAGTGAAAGAAAATGACGTGAAGAGTGTGAACTGGGATGACTACAATGATGGAGACGACGGGACTGGTCCCAGTACCTCTGGGACTGGTCCCGGCACCTCTGGAGATGGGGCCAGACCGCCCAAGATGTTTAGAATTAAGTAAAGGAATTTAAAAATTATTTTAAATAAATGTTGAATTTTAAATTGTTGGATTTTTTTTTGATTAATGTAAATTGTTTGTTTGGGGATTGTAAGCATTTGTTTTTAATTGATCTGGGGGGGGGGGGTCAAAGGTGTAAGCATAGTCGGAGAATAAATCAATTTCTCGTCAAGTCTTAATGATGAAGATTTCTAAAATTTAAGTTGGCTTTCTAAATTCTCCAGCCAGTTGGCGTTTAAATTCTTTTTAACTAGGTCTTAACAACTAGGTTTTTAATAATTTTTGAAAATTGGAAAACAATACTAATTTAAAAACAATTTTTTCCTAATAAGTTCCTTCTTCTTCTAAAGCATTTCCACCTTCATCCCCATAATCTTCACCTCCATCAAAATATGTTTCTATATAATCATTTGCATCTTCTGCCAAATAATCCTCATCAGAATATTCAACTTCTTCGTCATCTTCATTTGTTGGTTTTAATGTTTGTGTT
Source organism: Meloidogyne luci (assembly GCA_902706615.1). Classification (NCBI taxonomy): domain Eukaryota; kingdom Metazoa; phylum Nematoda; class Chromadorea; order Rhabditida; family Meloidogynidae; genus Meloidogyne; species Meloidogyne luci. The sequence goes on along the minus strand of CACSLI010000091.1, from coordinate 2,535,220 downwards.
TCTATTTCGTCTTCATCCACTTCTTTTTCTTTTATTTCTTCATTTTCTGTTTCCTTTAAAAAATATTTTTTTAGAAATTTAAAGAAAAATCAAAAAATAAACCTTTTCTCCAGGATGACCCTCACGTTGTCCTAGCCTTTCCAGAAGCGCGTTTTCGTCAATTCTGGCTCTTTTAGCGGCACGAATATTTGCTTTACTTTTAGTTTTCCAATTAAGTTCTGACGGAAGTCTATTCCAATCTTAACAAAAAAATTTTGGAGAGCCAGGAAGGGCTATTTAGTGACGAAAATGAATTCCCTCTAAAAGAGGAAGCTTTGGGAATTAATTTTTAGAAAATTATTTTAGAAAATTTTCTTTAAGAATTTGAGGTTTAATAAAACCTCAAATCTTTCCATTTAAAAATATTCCATTAATAAATTTAAAATCGAAAAACTAACGTGGCTCAAAAGTTTCTTTGTCCATCAATCTGTATTTGTCTGTGTACTAAAAATATAAAATAGATTTAAATAAAAATCAAAATTCTTTACCCTTCTAACATCCCTCTTTCCAGTTTTTTTCGAATAAAAAGGAGATTCTCGAAAACGATTTAAAAATTCTTGTTTTGTATCAACCATAAAAGCGAGTTCTTTTGTTTCTTCTAAAGGCAAGGGAGTTTTATCTAATGGCTGAAAATTTAAAAAAGAAAATTTAAAAGAAAAAAAAAGAAAAAAAATTCAAACTGGATATAAAGGCAAAGGCTCATTTCGAACTTGCTGAGCATTGTATTGACTAACATCTTGTCTGCTTATTCCTAGAACCTAAAAGTTTTTTTTTAATTTAAGAAAAAAATTTTTAAATAAAAAACAAACATTTGCAATTGCACGAACACCACTTGTGGAAGCCCCTCTACCTCCTCTACTCATTTTTGATACAAATTGTAATTAGAAACAAGCAAAAATAAATATAAAAAATAATTTAAATTTACTAAAAAACAAGAAATAGGTAACCGGTCAATCTATAAATTAGTGGAATTTGACCGTTTTTTCATCTGATATTTTGTCAATTCGACATTTTGAAATTTTAACAGAATTTTACATTTTAAGCGTTTTCGAACTAAAGGATTTCAAAAAACCAAACTTTTATAAACTAAATTATTCGTCAAATTTAAAAGGCTCCCCGACTTTTCGTCAGCGGACCTTCCGTCAACGGCTTTTTTCCAGGATGTCTTACAAGGAGAGGTTGCGAGGTGTCCGAGCTAAAAACGGTCGAGACCGGGCTCATTCGATAGAGAATGTGCCCTTTCTAGCAAGGATTTTTTGCCGTTTTTGCCCGTTTTTTGATCTGGCCAAGATATGGCCCTCCAAAGTCCCAAAATTTGGCATTATTTTCCCCCTTCAAATATAAACTTTAAATAATGCGTTAATTTTGTTGGCGCTGTGGTGTAGTGGTGAGTGTGCTTGCGTTACCCTTTTTCTCTAAAAAGTTCGATTCTTTTCTTGGTTTTATTCTTTTATCTAATTGTTTTAAACATTATTTATAACTTTTTCAACAAAAAAAATTTTTTTTCTTGAAAAAAAAATTTTTTTTTTATTTTTTTGAAAAATTTTTTTAATTTTTTAAATTTTTTTTAATTTTTTAAAATTGGCTGTACTTTAGTACGTGGGTGCAGGCTTTAAATTACAAATGTTATATCATTTGAAAGAGCTAGTCGAGCTGAGTCGAATGCCATCAAAATTAGCTCTAGGAAAAATTTTTGAACCGAGATACAGGCGATTGAAAATCGAAAAACCATAGGGGGGACCAAGCACTTTTTTGGGATGAAAAATTCGAAAATGCAAATGATACCTCATTCGAAAGAGCTCCTCGAGCTGAGTCGAATAACACCAAAATCAACGAAATCCGACTTGATTAGACAAAGTTATGATCTTTTATTTTAGCTCCTTACCTATGGCATCTGTGGAGATTTTTGCTGCTACGGAGGCCCCAAATACGTCCAGAGCAAGGGAGATAGGAATAGGTTTATGTTACGAACCCAGACCCATCGCCCGTAGACTCCCCGCGAGGCGCGTGCCGCAAAACCCCGCGCGAAGCGCGGGGTTTTGCACAAGCGCCTCGCCGACGACCCATAGGTTTAGGTTTTTTGTTTTTTGTGTCATAACTTTGTCTAATCTTGTCCAATCACGGTGATTTTGGTGTCATTCGACTCAGCTCGTCGAGCTCTTTCGAATGAGGTATTATTTGTATAAAAAATTTTTTATTCCAAAAATCGCCCTTTTGGACCTTCGATTTTTAGGAGTCTATATCTCGGTTCATTCAAGTCGGATTCCGTTGATTTTGGTTTTATTCGACTCAGCTCGACGAGCTCTTTCGAATGAGGTATAATTTGCATTTTCGAATTTTTCACCCCAAAAAAGTGCTTGGTCCCCCCTATGGTTTTTCGATTTTCAATCGCCTGTATCTCGGTTCAAAAATTTTTCCTAGAGCTAATTTTGGTGGCATTCGACTCAGCTCGACTAGCTCTTTCAAATGATATAACATTTGTAATTTAAAGCCTGCACCCACGTACTAAAGTGACCCCTTAAAATTTTTAAATTTTAAAAACACCTGGCACATCGAATAAAACTAGATTCCAAACTATTAGGTGTGCCCTTGCTAGAAAGGGCACATTCTCTATCGAATGAGCCCGGTCTCGACCGTTTTTAGCTCGGACACCTCGCAACCTCTCCTTGTTAACAATAAACTTAAATTTTTTTTTCAATTTTAGATGTTTAATGTCTTCAAAACAAATTATCGAAATTTTCCTTCCTCTCTTACGAAATTACGTTTTCTTCATTATTCACGTTATTTAAAAAACATAAATGAATTAAAAGAAAATAATATTCAATCAACAAGTAATTTAATTCCCTCTGAAATTGAACAAAATTTACAAAGATGGGAGAAAGGAATAAAACTGAGCTTTGATTTCTCTGAAAATCCTAATGTAAATCAACTACAAAACCAATGGATGGGGTTATCTTTGGAATGTGTTGATATTAAACAACATCCAAGTCCGTTCATTACTTTATCAACTAAAAATGTTTGTTTTTTATATTTGATAATTGGCTATTTTGTCTATATGGTAATAGTGAAGAATTGGGGAAACACCTTAAAATTTATTTTTTTTTCTGAAAATCATTTTGTAATGTAATTGACGATGCTGGGGAGGGGCTGGGATATGAACAAATTACCGATAATGTTGTTTTCTTTATTAATTTAAATTATTCTATCCAAGTTTTATTAGAAGGTTGACGGGTTTTTTGTCTTGCACACAATATTATCTAAATATTTTTCAATTTAATAAGGGGGGAGGGGGTACAAACAAAACTATCACCGTTATTTCGAATATTTATTACTAATAAACCTACAAAATTTAATTTTCCCATCATTATTTTTAATAATTTGTTTTTAAGCTATCAAAATCACAACTTTCTTCTTTACGTCTTTTGAATCTTAAAGCTGGTAGGAATATTGATTTGAAGATTTTGGAACCAAATAGCGAAACAATTATTGATTGTGCTTTTTTAAGTCTATCTTATTACAATCTTGTAGTTAAAACAAATATTTTTGTTTTTGATACTTCTGCTTTGCGTGAAAATATTAAGGTTTATTTTTAAATTTTAGAATTCCTTTTCATAAATAAAAAAAAGTTTTTTTTTGGGGGGGGGGGGGGGTTGGGGGATGTGAGAGAAAATTTTACAAAACAGCAATTGTTATAATTTTCAGGGAAAATGTTTTGACATTCGTTTAAGCCGTAATTACTCATTGAAAAAGGCAATTAATTTAATTGAAAATCGAGAAGAATTTGCTAAATACAAAGGTTATGATGCAATGCTTTATGCCTTCAAATGTAAAAAGATGCCTTATTTTGGGGATGATCCGGACATTGATACGTTTATGCCTCTTTACAAGGTTAACACTTTTTGGTACTTGTGGGTTATCCCAAACAAGTTTTTGCGGACAAATTTATGCGTGTACGAAAAGGCCAAAGGTTCTTCCCTCCTCGATTTTACTCAATTTTCTCTGTGGCACTTCTTTAATGAGAGCATCAATATAAAATAAGTCCGCATAAATATGTCCGCAAAAACTGGTTTCCACAAGTACCCTTTTTTTATTTTAGTTTGGATTTTGAATTATCTTATAATTTCGGCAGACAGAAGATTCATGAACGTTGAAATCAGCCTTTAAAAATAATTTTTTAATTTTCTTTACTTTAGAATTATGACTCATCGCAATTAACTGCTCTTTCTGCTTTGCTAAATAAAAACCGTCCAATAGTTGCAGTTCATGGAGCGGCAGGAACAGGCAAAACACTTCTTTTGGCTCAGTATTTGGATATTTTGTCAAAATCTGACGAATCTAAAGATATGCCTATTGCTGTTATTTCACCTTCAATTTCTTCACTTTATCGACTTATTGACCTTTATTGTTCTATTGCTAGTAAAGAAATATTAAAAGAAATGCCTTTTATTTGTTTGAAGGAATTCAATGCGGCTGGTGCATATTTTTCTATAAAAAATCAAAATGTTTTACAACTTGTAAGAATGACTAGTTTTCATAATTTTCGAAGGATTTACGATGAAGCGACTTTAAAGATTTTGGAAGAATTGAAAGTATTGAGGAATCGATCAAGGTTTTTATTAGGGTTTCACCGGAACCGAAATTTTGACCAGAACCGGATCCAATTTGAGATCCGGTTCCCGGAACCGGAACAAAAAAACACCGGAACTTCCGGTGAAACTCTAGTTTTTATCATTAATTTTTCGTGGTTGAATTTTTGCCGATAGTATGATTTCTGCTGTTGCCATTTATTTTTTCCTTCCTGATAGCTTGCCTTTCACCTAAAATGTTTGACAAAAATTAATAATTAACGGCAAAAAGGAAAATAAGTCTCAAATAGGGGTGGGGGCGGGATATGAACAAAGTACCGAAAATGTTGACAGCAGACCTCTGTTTTTATGTAAATGTTTAATATTTAAAGGAACCAGAAAAATTCTTCATTGAATAAACAGATGAAAGGTTTAATAGACGAGGAAATTAGCAAATTTATTAAAAAGCGGCGATTTGTGTTTTTAACTTGTAGTTTTGCAATGCTTAACTTTTTAGAACGAATTGGTGTTAAATTTAGTGGAGTGATTGTTGACAATGCTGAGAGACTAAATGAACAAGAGAATTGGCATGTAATTCTAAAAACAGTTTGTTTTAAATTTATAAAGATTTTTTGGTAATTTTGAATTTCGTTTTCCTTTTTTTCCTTCCTCAATTTGTATTGGTCAGACATTCCTTCCTGAATTCCATTCTACTTTTATATGGGAGTAAAAAGACGAGTGTTTTGAGATGCTCGTTCTAGTATTCCAAAAATAATCATTTTTCATTGCGGGTCCTGAAAAATTTTAATTTTTAAATTGAAAAACTTCAAATTTTAATTTTTCAGTCACCTTTTGTCAGACTATTTGGAGACTATTGTCAGTATAGTAAAAGAATATCAAATGAACAATCAAAGTTAGATTATAACAAATCTCTCCTGCAAAGACTTTATGAAGATTTTGGTGTTGATTCTAATGTTAATTTTCATCTTAACCGTCAATATACTTCAAATCCAGCAATTCGTGCATGGGGAGATTCTGTTTTTTATAAAGAAGGGAAAACTATCCCTGCTAATAAATCTGTTGAGAAAATGAATTTAAATGAAATTTTGAAGCCTAACATAAAAAAGGATAGCACAATAAAATTAGTGACAGAACCTTTAGTTTTGGTTGATATTAGCAAATTGGAAGGGAAATGGAAGGAATCAATGTTTGAGGTTTTTTAAATTAAAAAATTTTGAAAAATAATTGGTCGCTTTTAGCCAGAATATGTTGCTAGTACAAATGTCCTAAATAATTACGAAGCTTATCGAAATTGGGGAATGGCTCTAATAACTGCCCAACACATTAATCTTTTAATTCAAAATGGAATTGGTCCAGAGGAAATTGCTTGCCCTTTGAGAAGTTTTTATCATCATCGTATTTTGGAAGAAATTTTTGGTAAATGTTCGATTTTATAGGGGACGTTTGCGAATGACAGAAAAATTTTTTTGGTCCTCTCCCATCTTGCAAATAATCAATCGAAAACCTTTTGCCTTTTTGAAGTTTTCGCTAGATCCCAAAATTAAAGGGTTATTTAAGATTTCTGTTGTGTCCTTGATTCTCTAATGTTGATTAAAGATAAGAAATGAAGGAAAGAAAAGCAGACATTTAATAAATTTATTTTATTCAAAATTTTCTTTAGCAATTCTTTGGCCATATAATTTATACAAATTCAAACGAATTTGCAGTCGAGTCAGTGGAATGCTTACTGGACTTCATTTTTCGGTTTATATTCGTTCATTTTTTTACAATGAATTTGCTATTACGGAGAATGATTACCTAAAATTAATAACATCTTGGAATTTTGGATTATCAAAAGCGAAATATCAATTTATGTTAATTAGTGACAGCAATAATTTGAAAAATAATTGTATTCCAAGTAAGTGTAGAGGGGAGGAGGTGTTTAGGTGGTGTGCGGACATATCGGGATTGGGGTGACAAAAATAATTTCTTTCGTGTTTAGTTTGTTCTAAAACATAAAAACTCTATTTTTCAATAGGACAATATACTATCCAAGACCTAGTGGCCGTAGGTCCCGAAATCAGTAGGGTAGCTGTTCGTACATTGAAATATCCCGATATGTCCGCGTGCCGTTTAGAGACACATAAACTTGTACCCTCCTTTTAAGATTAAAATTATTTTATAAAAATTTAACTTAAGAAACGAGGATCCTTTTTGTCGTTATTTTTATATTTTTTTTATTTTAGAAATGAAAGAAATGCTTGAATGTTTTCAATCAACTAGAGGAGGTATAATTGTTGGACCAAACGATATTTTTCCTTTAAAGAACGGGCAATTTGAAGAAATTAGAAATTTAGCTAAAAAGAGATTAAGAGAATTAAAATAGTTTTTTTAATGTTTAATGATGTATTTTTTAAATTATAATTTAAAAATTGAAACGGGTTTTTAAAAATATATTTTTTAATCTGTTAAAGTTATTATTTTTATGACTACAATATTTTCGATTCGTTTATTTGGCATTAATTTAATCTTTATGAAATTATTTTTAGATTTTTAATTTTATTTATTTCATCAATCTTCAATGATCGAAACGGAAAATCACAAAGTTGTGATTGTTCTTGATAGAAGTCCAAAGTTTGCTGCATTGGCTCCGACAGCAGTAAGTTTTAAATTAATTTTTTGTATAAACAATTGGAGAGTTATAAGTAACTTTCTAAGTTTCCGGCTTGTTTACGTGGTGAAAAGTTAGTCTAGCCTGATTTTCTTAGGATTTCTAGTACAAAATTTCCTTTCCAAAAATTAAGAATAAGCTTATTAATTAAAAATACGTTTATCAAAAATTTTCAAATCCTTCACCAAATTTATTGTGGAAAAATGAATCAATTTATGAATGTCATGAAGGCAGAGATATTTTCAACAATTTTTAAATTACTCCCAAAACTATCATTTCTTTCCTTTCCTTTTTAATTTCTTTCAAACTTCAAGCATTATATTTCCCCATCCATTCATCCCACAAAGCCAAAGCATTTTCAACACCTTTTTCCTAAATTTATTTTTTTCTTTAAATTTATTTTTAAATTATTTTTTTACCTGAACTTCTGTACGAGCATCTTCAATCACAACAGTCCCATCCGGCTTAATAATACGGAAAGTTGGAATTGTTTTAACTTCGTATTTGGACAAAAACTCGCTTAAATAGAGCAAAATATTATTTTTTAATTGAAGGAAAATTATTTTGGGTAAAACCGTTTTGGGGGATACTACAACCCCCGAAGTCTCGCAAGTCCACCAAGTATCTTCAAGTTTCCCAAACAAACTACCCAAAACCATTATTTAGTTTCAAAAACTTACTCAATCTTCGGATCGCCAAATTCCAAATAAGTCCACTCTCCGTGATGGTCATTATAATATTCCTTCAAGTCATTTGCTGTGCGATCTCTTGAAACAAAAATAACTTCAAAATTCTTTCCTGCAGCCTTAAGGTCCTCGTAGAATTTCTTTAAAAATTTGAGAATATTTTCAAAAATAAACAAAAAAAACCTTCAATTTTGGAGTAAAAGCCCGGCATGGTGGACACCACATTGCAGAAAAATAGAGACCAACAACTTTGTCATTTAAATATTCCTCAGCATTCGCCTTGCTTTCGTCTTTCAAAATAATTTTTTGTCCGGCTAAAACTTGTGACATTTTATTTTTTGAACTGAAAATTGAATTAGATATTTAATTTTTGTTAAATATCGAACTAGAAAAGTGAATTTGTCGGTGAAAATGAAACTTTTTGAACAGCGTTAAAGAGGCGAAATAATTTAGATTGCATATAATTTTTTACCTAAATTTTGAGTTTTAAAAGGAAAAATGAATTGAATGGGGCCTTAAAAAGTAATAATTTTTTGTGTGTTTTGTGATAATAAAATATGACGAATTTCGTTTTTAACTTGTGAGTATGACGTAATATTTAATTAGAATTTCATAAATTACGTGGGGATGTGGTTAAAATAGAAATATAAAAATGGGGAAAATAACATTGATTTACGCTGGGAAATTGCCCCGATTTGTAGCAAAAAGTAAACTCAACTTGTTAGAATACTCCCTAGCGTCGCTTTGCTTTGGTTTTTCAGTAAATTTTGTTCACTTTTTGATTGAAAAACTTTCTTTGAGGAGAACTTTTTCTCTTCTGCTTCTCTAGTTCTCTTGTTGTCTATGTTCTCTAACTTTTTACATTTCGCCAAATTTATTTTTTATTAAATTTATTTAAATAAATAACCAATATCCCTTTATTTTTTCGAAGTTTATTTTAATTTTTAGGAAATCTCAACAACAACAACCCCTTCAAATGACATAAAACCTTCAAAAACTTTGTGGAACTGTTCAATAGAAGCTGCCTTAGAATTTCATCGAGTTGTTTCCGATTTATTTCCTCAAGGCCAGAAACAATTACGTTATATTACTTCTGATTATGTTGGGAAGTTTATTACACCTGGATGGTCTGATAATTTAATTACTCAAAAAGAGGTTTTTTTAATTTAAACAATTTTTATATTCTGATTTAAAATACACCCTTATTTCTTAAAATATTACACTATATGGGGTTTATTTGATTACTTAGGCGGCTCCCTAAAGTTAAGGGCCAAGCAAATTTAATAAACATCTAACTTGGGCTTCTTGTATTTTCAATTCTCTATATTCACGAAATCTTAATATTTATGGGTATTTTGTTGCTTTTTTGCTTAACAGAAAGTATTTCATTAAATCTAAAAACAGGAAATTCGTGAATAAATTTTCGGACAGAAGATTTTCAGACTGTATTCTTTCATTAATTTTATTTTTTTCTTTCTTTTAAAGCTCTTTGATGCATTAAATGCTTGTGAAGCCCCACAAACTGGCGGTGATATTTCTTCTTGTTCAATACTTAATGGAATTTTGTTTGCTTTGGAAGCAATGACAGAAAGAAGTCCAAAACAGAGAAACGATTTGCGCGAATATTTGGATTATTTGGACCAAAAAGAAGAGGAAAGATTAAAATTATATGCTAGAGGACCTAAAAGTTTTGATGAAATTTTGAAAGAAAAACAAACGAAAGGAAATTTCGGGAAAAATAATTTTAGAATAAATAATAAAGGGGCCGTTGTAATTATTACTTCTCTTGAATCGTAAGAATTTAAAAGGGAATTTTTTTAATTTTTTTGAAATTTAGAGTATCCGAATATGAATCTATTATTGAATATTTTACTGAACAAATTTTGGCAAAAAATGAATCTATTAAAACTGCAATTGATGAAAAGTTTGGTTTTTGTTTAATTTTTCTATTATTTTTTTTCTTGGTTTTCTATTTTTTCCCTTGGTTCTCTATTTTATTTACCCTCTATAATTTTATAAATTCCCCCAAGTTCTGCCTATAAACCTCAAATCTTAATTTTTCAATAATTTAATTTTGAAATATTTGACTGAATATTTTTTCCTTAAAAATTAAAATTGGCCATTTAACGTTGTTTTTTTTTAAAAAATATTTTTTGTAATTAAAACTTTAAATTCTGTTTTAATTTTCTAGAATGGTTCGTATTGACCAAACAGATTTATTTATTTTACATGTTGATTTACCTGGAAGTCAAAATAATATAATTTCTAATAAAGAAAAGGTTTTTTTTAATTATTCAGATTATTTTTAAAAAGAAAATTAAAAAGCAATATTCTTTCTTCAATTCTCGACTTTTTTCTGTTCTGCCTGGAATTAATTTAATTACGGGAATCCATCGAGTTTTACAGGATGTTTACTCTCTTGTCTCTACTACTGTTGTTGGAATACCTATGAAGGTTTTTTAGAAACTTAAAAATTGAGAAAATTTTACAAAAAAATTTTTGAAATATTTTCTGGGGAAAAATATTTTTTGAATAAATTAAATTATTTTGCCATCGAAGGGAATCGAACACCTTAAACGAACGAAAAAGTGAATTGACAATTAAACCATTACACCATTTATGATTTTGCTTCGGATTTTTTAAGATTAATTAAAAATACCTCTTAAAAAGAGAGATCAAATAAAAAATATTTTTAAAAACCTCTTAAACAATTTTTTTTTAATTTTAAGGAAGCAAATCAATCAGGCCAATCAATTCATTATGATGTAGAATTACTCCATCCAAAAATTGCCCATTCTGCATTAAAAAATAGCGGTTTATTAGAAGAAAATAATTCAAAATTATTGGATAATGTAACTGTTCATTGGAATTTATTTAATTCTGTTCGTTTAAAATGGTGTACAGCAAAGGCCTTGAAAAATGAAATTGTAAAGATTTTTTGAAATTTATATACGCAATTTACTAAAAATCTTTTTTCCGGGCCAAGTTAATATTTAGCGGGGGATATTTTAGTGTTATTTAGGCTTGATGATGAATGAGGCGCGTTGCGTGGCGGTAGAGGTTTGGTTTTCTCATTATGAGTGGATAAGTTCAATACCCTTAGGTGCTAAACATTTTTTAATTGATCAAATAAAATGTAGAAATAAATTTTTGAAAATATTTTTTAAATTCTTTTAGGTACCATTAATTTGTGAACAAACATATCCTTTCACTTTGGCATTTAATAAAAATAGAGCATCAATTTGTTTAACATCATTTGTAGTAAATGGAAAGAGTGTAATGTTAGAAGTAATTCAAGAAGCCTTTCAATCATTAATTATTCCAAATGTTAAAGATAAATTAATTTCACATTATTTAAGTAAAAATGAAGAAGGAAGGCTTGTTATACAATTAGTTAATTTTGAAGAGAAAAAAGGTGAGGATGGGGGAGGAGGAGGATTTGGATCTTAAAAAAAATTTTTTTAGCAATTAAAACTGAAAAAATTGAAGAATTTACTACTCAAGAAATACCTCAAACAAGTCAAGCATCTTGTGTAGAACAACAAATCACTCCAAAAATTAAATGGGCGTCGACAAATCCGAGAGATGTTTCTGTTAATCCACAAGAGGTAATTTTTTAATTTTTAATTGAAAATAAAGATTGGTAGAAAATCAAAATAATTATTTGTTTGTTAAAACCCCGTTCAATATATACTTAAGATTATTTTTTGTTCCTTTATTCTTCTTAATTAAAATAATTTTAAAAATAATTATTTTTCGACTACAATATTAAAAAAATTTTAACCAAAGATTATTTAAAAAAATTTTAAAAGGAACATAGTTAACCTCAAAAATAATATTTAAGCAAGAAATTATTATGGCAAAGTCTTAATAAAAAATTAATGTTAAATAAAATAATCTTCTTTGCCAAATCTGAATTAAAAAATTATTATTTTTTAAAATTTTTCTAGGAAATTTTGAAAACCCCAAAACGTCCATTAACAATAGAAGAAACTCCTCCTTCAAAACAACAACAAACAAAATGTCAAAATAATGAGGAATTAATGAATCAAAGAATTAAACAAAGAAAACTCCAAATAGCCACACTTTGGCAACCGAAAGAAGAATTAGATTTGTATGATTGGTGGCGTTCACAATATAAAACTAAATTTTGGGCTAATTGGAAAGGGGAATTTGAGGGAAGAAAAAAGTTTGGGGATAAAGCACAGGAATGTTTATATCCGGGATTGAAGTTGCCAGCTGGACAGACAAAGTGGACGGGGACTGGAAATGCTGGACCTATTGAATAAATTAAGAGAGAGAAAGAAGATTGACTTGGTCTTTCAATGTTTTTTGTTATTATTTTACCTCTCTGTCTTATCTCAGGCTCTATTAATAATATTCTTTGGTTCGGGTCATTTTTAACACATTAGCTTTTTGTCATTCCTTCTCAGAGCTCGGTTTATTGCCCTTTGTTCTTCCAAATACTCCTCAAGTACCTCAAGTAAAGCTAGTCTTCGGAAGCTCCTTTCAAATAGAGCCTTGGATAAGATAAGAATTTTCTTTTTTTATTACAAATACTTGTGTGTTTTTTTATTAAAAAAATAAATTTAAAAATTCGTTTGTGAATAAAATTTCAAATTCAAAAATTTGCACATTTAATTAATTTTTTCCATTCTGATAGGCCCAGATGGATAATTAAAGAATTTTTTATTTCGTTTATTCTCCTCCCACTTAACTAGTTGTCGTGTATGTTCAAATTCAGCTTCATCTCTAAATCCATTTTTAATTAAAAGTTTTTGAAGTTGATAATTTCGAAGCTTTTTTTAAAAAGAAAAAAATTTTATTTAAAAAATTTCCACCAAAAATTACCTCCAAATTATTTTCTGTTCTAACAGAAAAATAAACATTTTGTTCAAGTTTATCAAGTAATTTACTATAACTAGCCAAATCATAACTACTTAATCTTTCAATTCCAACAGAACTTATAGGGAAACGATTAAAAGGAATTCCGAGGGTTAGAAAAAATAATTGAATGAAAATTATTTTTGAATAAATTGGTTGAATTAAAAACATTTTTCTTAATTTATTAAATGTTTAAATTGTTTGATATTTTTATTTTTAAAAATTATGAGGCGTTCTTGAAAGAATTACGTTGATTCATATAAATTCATTCTAAATATTAATCATCTTGGCAAATTAGGTGATTAAATGTAGTCATTATTAAATTTCTAATACTTTTTAACATTTAAAATTTTCTGATTGTTTCCTTCTTAAATAACAAAATTCTGACCATTTTTAATTTTGGAAGGTTTTGACCATTTTGGAGATTCCCTGTTATTGACCATTTCGAAACATTCCCCTTTATTGGCCATTTGTGTCAAGCCTAAAGGTTTAGGCTTTATGTCATTTCGGCGCGGCGACTTGGTGGCGTATATTTCTATGCCACCATGTCGCTGCGCCGAAATGTCATAAAGCCTAAACCTTTAGGCTTGACACAAATGGCCAATAAAGGATAATTTTTCGAAATGGTCAATAACAAGGAATCTCAAAAATGGTCAAAACCTTCAAACTTTAAAAATAGTCAGTAGCTTCTTATTCTATCTTTAATTCGCAAGAAGTAAAAAATTTTTTGATAAAAAAAAATTTTACTTTTTGGTTTAAGTTTTTTGGACTTCTTCAGGAAATACCATAAAGTTTTTCATTTTTTAACTTTCCAATCTTTTTGTACTTTTTATTTTTTATATAAAGGATTAGTTACTCGTGATTAACAGACAAATTTATATTTGCTTTAAGCTTGCGCATTCTTTATATAAAAAATATCTGAAGAAGTTGATTAAATAAAAGAAAAAATGAAAAGAAAAGAAGAAAAAACACCTATCTACCTACTTTTATTTTATAAAATATTTAATTCACTAAATTCCCCCATTTTCTCGTCGTTAAATAATGTCTTCAGTAAAACGTTTTGTCGACAGTGTAGTTATTATAACTGGATCTTCTGCAGGTATTGGAAGGCAAACTGCTTTAGAATTTGCGAGGGAAGGAGCTTCTGTTGTTATACATGGACAATGTAGAGAAAGACTTGAAGAAACAGAAAAATTATTAAATCAAGAAGGAATTGGTCCAAAACGAATACTTAGCATTATTGGGCAATTAGAGAGAGAAGAAGTGCCAAAACAAATTTTGGAACAAACACTTGATAAATTTGGGAAAATTGATGTTTTGGTGATTTTTAAACAATATTTTTTAGAAATTTTTAGTTGAAGTCTAATAGAAAAATAAAAAAATTAATTATAAATTAAAAAATAATGTCAAAAAATTATGTGTTAAAAATCAGTTATTAATTAACATAAAGAGAAAAAAATATTGTCTAATGAACAGCCTCGAACCTAAATGAGAATAAAAGCTATCCGAGAATACTAACCACTACACCAAGCAACAAACTCAAACAATAATCTTAAAAACACTATTTGTTTTATTTAAAAGAAAATAGAATTTTTTAGATAAACAATGCAGCAGCTGGTTGCAAACCAGGCATAACATTCAAAGCTGGATCTGACGCAAATTCTTTAGCTAATTTAGACTATTTATTTGCGGTTAATTTAAGAAGGTTAATTTTAAATATTTTTTAATTCAAAAAAACTTTTTAAGTGTTGTTCAATTACTTGAAGGTGCTCTCCCTTATTTGGAGGCAACTAGAGGGAATGTTGTTAATATTTCTACGAGTGGTGCTCTTCGACCACTACGCTCTGCTGCTTTTTATTGCGCACTTAAAAGTGCTTTAAATACTTTAACAGAAAGTTATGCACAAATTTGGGGTCCAAAAGGTGTTAGAATTAATAATGTTAGCCCTGGACCCATTAAAACATTAATTTTTGAACGCAATGGAATTTGTGGGACAAGGAAAGAACAGGCAAGTTTTGAACAAAAAATAATCAAATAATGTCGAGACTAGGGTTGGCAGATTGATATCCAGGGTTTTTCCAGGATCCATCAATTAGTTTAGACTGGAAGACTGTGTATAAGGAGTAGTTTAGACAGATTAAGGAAAATGAGGAGGGGGATAATAAAATGACAAGAAATTTTAGATCAATAGATGAGCGCAGATATATTTGAATAAACGATATATACTATGTTCATAGTGCTATAGAAAAATCTAGAAAAATCAGAAAAAAAAACATACAAAAAGGAAACAGAGAGGAAACGAAATAAATTTTGAATGTGGGAATGGACACTGATTAATAACAAATATTCCAGAAGATTTAATTAAAAACTTTTTAAGCATAAAAAATGGGTAGAATCAGCAACATTAATGGGAAGATATGGAAATGTTGACGAAGTTGCTGCTGTTATTAAATTTTTGGCAAGTAAAGAAGCAAGTTTTGTTTGCGGAGCTAATTGGTTAGTGGATGCTGGAATGGCTATAAAAGCAATACCTGTTGATATTAGTGGAGAAATTATTTGGAAAAATTAGACAAAAAACTAAATTCAAAACTTTAATTTTGTAAAGTCCCCCAATCTCAAATTAAATATATATACAATTTAAAATAATACTCTATTTTATTTAAATTTTGAGAAAGAAAAAAGAATTTTTTTCAACCAGATTTTTCATTTTTTAAAAAGAATCTATAGGTATCAGGAGTTTAGCCAACACAATTCACGAAATCGGGAATTAAAATTTTTCAGGAATTTCCGAAATCGGGAATTTATTTTTTGTTGGCCAAGACCCCCTGATAGGTAAATAAAATAGAGGTATAACAATAAATATTAGAAAAAGGAAAAATAAAAAATAAAGTTAAAAGAATTTTTTCCATCATGGCTCTAAATATTTTTTTTACAAAATTGAGGGTTTAACGAATTTTTAAAATAAAGTTTTTCCTATTAAAATCCCCCCTGACTTCCAGAAGGAAAATTTGGAGGTAATTGATTTCCCCCTCCTCCAGCTGCTGATTGTTGTTGTCCTCCACCCATTAAATTAACAGGAGGGCCACCACCATGATGTTGACTTCCAGCCATTTGTGCTGCCATTTGTTGTTGCTGTTGAAAAGCAGCAAAACTCATTTGGTTAGGGGTCATTTGAGTTGAATTAATAAAAGGTTGTGGACCTTGCTGTCCAAAATTAGAAGGGCCAGGTCCCATCATGTAATGCATATTACTAGATGATGATGAAGGTATTTGGTGACCAGAGAAGGGAGTAGAGGCTGAAAATAAAAATAAAAATAAAATTTTTTATGAGAAAATAGGCCCTGTAGGTCACAATTTTAAAAATCGAAGGACGGAAACATGAAAATCACTTTAATTTCTTATCCTCGTGTAAAAAAGGAATAAAAAATTACTAGGCATCATTCCCATAGAAGTTGATTGTTGTTGAGAATATGGAGGGGGAGGAGGAACAACTTGTTGTTGATGAATTCCTTGATTTGTATTTGAATTGCTAGGTACTGAACTAAAGGAAGACAATGAAGTACCAGGAATATTTCCCCCCATCATTGGATTTATTGAATTACTAGAAGAAGGGAAATGTGGATGTTGATAAGAGGACATTTGGTGGGGTTGTTGTTGAGTATTTAAATTATTTCCAAGTTCTCCATGAGAGCTTAAAGAAGTATTTGGAATACCTCCATATTGTTGCATTATTGAAGCTGAATCACTTTCTGGATAGCTTAAACGTCTAAGCATTCCTGCAAGTGCTGGGGTAGAGGAAGGTGGTTGTTGCTGTTGTAAATCAAAAGAAGATTGTTGTTGAAGCTGGAAATAAAAATAATTTTAAGTGAAAGATTTAAAAAATGTACAGTTTGTTGTTGTTGCTGCTGTTGTTGATGTACAGCAAACATAGCTGCCGCATTTGGAATTCCTGGTAATAAATTGCCAAAGGAAGATTGGTGTTGCTAATAAACATATTTATATAATTAAAGGCAGACCTCATTTTTGGATACCCAGCGGGAATGAGGAAATTGTACCCTTATGAGTGTCTTAATTTGGAGATTCAGACACATCTCTTGCCCATTAAAATTGAGGGTATCTTATAATAAGGTCTGCCTGTATTCAAGTAAAAAAAGGAAACCAAAATTTGTTGTTGTTGAATAATTTGTTGCATCTGTTGTTGTTGTATTTCTGATGCAGCAGCACTAGAATGTGTTAAAAGAAATTTGAGTTTTTCACGCATAGATTCCTTTAAAAAAATTTATTTTTCAATTTTAAATATAAAAATTTAAAATTACAGGAAAAGAACTTATAGTTTCTTCAATTTGATCTTTTAAAGTATAACCAACAAACATATATTTAAATTGATATAATAAATCACAAATTGTATCTTCATATTTTAATTTTCCAACTTTTTGTGTTAGATTACCAAGAACTTTATAAATTGTTACAATCTGGAAAATTAAAGAATTTTTTAAATTAATACTCCTTAATTTAAAAATCTTATTGGCATAGAATATATATTAAAGTTGTTTATTGGGCTCTCTAATTAAGCTTATTATTGGGTTCTGGATTGATTCTAATTCTTGAGATTCTTTATGTAGTTAGGAAAAAAAGAGGAAGCTCAAAAAATGTCTGGGTATGAAAACTTGGGTAAAAAGACTTGGAACAGGAGAAGAAAAACAAAAACTAGCTCCGGGGGGTCACCCATCCTTTTTTTTGAGCTATCCTACTAACAAATAAAAGAGAAGAAGGTTCCACTGTTGTATTCCATAAAATCTTAAAGAATAATTTTTTAAAAATTAATTTATTTTCTTCCTCAAAAAAAATTTCTTTACCTCAATCATATGCCTATGTCTTTCCCTTTCTGTAATTCTTTGTAAATATGGCATAACAATTCTCAAAAAATAAATTAATTGTGCTTCATTTTTTACTTTTTTAGATAATCTTTGAACAATTAAATCAGGTATAATATTTAAGGAATTATTCCCTCCATGCTGACAAAACGAATGAAAAAGTGCCAACATTGAAAGAATTTTACTTTCAGAATGTAAATAAACTTCGTTTGAAAGTGATTCAAATAATTGGGATGGATCAGAATTAATTTTAGATATTTGTTCCCAATCAAAAGATTGCTCAATTTTATCCGAAAATGCTGACTGAAAAGAAGAAGGCAATCCTGTTAGTAATAAACCTAGAGCATTTAAAGTGTCCTGAAAAAGAAAATAATTTTTAGAAAAAATTTTTTTGTAAAAAATGTTTACTTGAGGTCGAGATATTGGTCTACGTATTGCTAATTGAACGAGAGCATCAATTATATCAGCTGGTGAATGTCGAGAAGCTAGTAATTCTACCCAGGCGCTAGTTAATGCTTGAGCTGCTGGCTGAAAATAAATGAGAGAAAGATAATTAAATCTTGGAATTTTTCACAGAAAAAAATTAAAAAAAAACAAGGACTCAGACCAATAGGGAAACATATAGCACATGTTTAATTCACAAAGTGGAGAGTTTAGTCATCATTATCCTCAAACTTTCCCCTATTTCTTAAGAAATCAAGTACGCTAACCACTACACCAAACAAATTATAACGAAATAAAATTAAAATATATACTGGAAACTCAGCAAATCTCCAATCAGAATGAACAAAAGAAGGCGGTTGGTGTGTATAAGTGCTAGCCTGAACAATTCTCTCTACAAGAGTTCGACAAAATTTAATTGGTGACATCTTTAAAAAAATATTTTTTTAATATATATATTTTAAATTTCTCCAAACTTGATGATCTAATTGAATAAAATCTGAAGTTAACAATTTTCCAACAGGATTTCTTCCAAGCGGTGTTTGGGGAATTTCTTCTTGTTCCAACTTTAAAACAATTTCAAGCACAAATTTGCGAACAGGACGGCTAAGAAATGATTGACAATTAGCAGCTTCTTGTTGATGAGCAAGTAAAATATCATCCAAAGAGTAAAGTGTTGTATACAAAAAATTCATTGGTTGAGCTTAAAAAATATATGTAAGCTTGACAAATAAATTTAAACACAATGAGGGAGGTGGGGGTTGGCCTTAAGAAAAACTATCAGAGGTAGTGTAGTCGATTCGGAATCTAACCAAGGATTTAACGGTTCGGTTTCGGATATCCAAAAATTTTCGGTTTAAGAGATCGGCGAGTGACTCGAATGAGATTAAAAATTATTGACTATGTTAAACAAAGTTATGATCAGTTGAACCAACAATAACAATGAGGGATGATACTTTGTTACTATAAAAGCACGCAGATTTTTGCCTAATAACAACCCGCCAACAATAACAAGCTATTCTCAACGTTCCGGCAGCAGCAAACTATCTCTACACATCAAGGATGGCTCTCAACATCGATCCGCCTGCGAGCACCTTCGACTCTGTCAAAGGAAGTCTCAACAAGCATACAATCGTCAACACAACGGACAAGCGCCATGCATTCAAGGTAAACCTCTTTAAAATCTCCCTAATTTTCCATCACTAAATAAAATTTCTTTACTTTTTCAGATCAAATGCAGCAACAATCTGTTCTACCGCGTCAGCTCTGTGTACGGCTTCGTCGACCCCAATGGCAAGAAGCCGATTGATGTGCATCGTCTTCCTGGAGGACTTCCAGGCGCAGATCGATTCGTCGTCCAATGGGCAGAGGTGCCTGCCGAAGAGAGTGATCCGAAGGCGCCATTCCTTGCTCAGGCACAGTCCGGAGAGGTGGTCTTCAATGTCACGGCCAATCCTGCTGCCGCCACTACTACCGCCGCTCCTCCTGCTGCCGAGGAGAAGAAGGAGTGAAGCACCGGAAGAGATCGCGAGATGACTGTCAAGAAGGATCAAGCAACAACAAAATTGAAGCGGATGAGCATAGGATGATTCATAATTCCCATTGTATTTTTTTCTAACCCCAATCCATAGTGTATTGTATATTTCGCCTGTTGATTATTGTGTCCTTCAAGATGTATGTATATATGTATATAATTGTTGTATTCGTGATATAAAATATTTGTGTAGTTTGTGTATTTATTTTTAATTTAGGAACTGATTTTGTCCAAATTAAATAATAGCGCCTTTAATCCATCCAAATCCCCCTTAATCCCTCTATATTTCTCCAATCCAACTTTGTGTTGATCAGAATTGTAATATTCAGAACTCCTATTTCGCCATGACTAAATTTCGAGCCACTACTAAAACAAAAAATCTCGGTGCGGTTCCAGATTCCCTAAGATTTTTCAAGAACCGACAACTCTAATATGTATGAGGATATCAGAGAAAGTATTTTAAAAATAAATTTACGATGAATCCTATAAATAGGAGAAAAATGACAAAGTAAAGTATCCATAACAGCTGGTTTTAAATCCATAGAAATTGCTTTTTGTAATAAAATATCAACAATCTTTAAATAAAAATTAAATAAATAAATAAAAAAATATTTACTGGACATATCCGTTCAGCTAAATGTCCATAATATACAGGTAAATTATGTACAATTTCTTGCTGTTGTTGTTGTGCTTGTGGATTTAAAGAACGTCTGTAGAGTTCAGCAAGAGAATATTCTGGATATTTCTGAAATTAAATAAAATTTAATAATTGACAGAAAAACAAGAGAAATTTAAAAAATATTGACGAAGAGTAAAGAAAATTGAATAAAAGGAGAATAAAAAATGAGGAAAGCATATGAAGGATAAAATTTCTAAAAATGATTTTTATGAAAATCAAAACCAATACATACAATTTAAAGGGTTACAAGGTTTATTACAAGAGACAATAGGACAACTTGAAACTTAAATTATCTAATTAGGAAGTTTAAACACGAAGAACGGAATAGCCAAAACATGAAAGGCTTGGAAACTTGGAACAATACAAAGGAAGTTTCCCATAAATTAAAAAAATAAAATAAAAAACCTTGTAATATTCAACCATTTGCATAAAAAATTCTTCAGAATTAGAGCTTGTTGTTTGTGAATGTGAAGGTGCAAAAGTATAACAAGCATGTAAACGTTCAGGTAATTGAGAAAATTTACTTTCAAGTAATGCTGCTAACATACAAAGAAGTGTTTTATTTGATTGGTCATCAGTTGGATGAATAGCGACTGATAAAAGTAGACGATCAACAGATAAAAATTGATGAGAAAAGAGCATATCATTAAGTATTTTAAGTATCTAAAAATCAAAAAATTAAAAAATAGAAAAAAAATCCCCTACATGAGGCAAATCATATTCATCATGTCCTTGTGTAGGTGCCGAATCTTGCCCTAACCATTCACATTTAGATGCTAACCAATCAATTAAAGCATTAGTTAGTTGATGTAATTCTCGATTCGCTAATGCTCCAAGTATTTTATAACATAGAGCGAAAAAATTTGGTGTTGATGAAGGTGGAGGGTTTTGAGGTTGTGGAAATTGAAAATTTGTAAATTGAGATTGATAAAGACAGCGGAAAATAGAAATGAAGAGAGTAGGAGGTTGTGAAGATGGGCGAGGTTGCTAAAAATTACTGTTAAAAATGTTAAAAATTAATTGTTAAAAATTACCATAAAATATTCAATATTTAAATGCACCAAATTTTGCATTTCTTGAGCACTTGCTTGTTCCAATTCTAATAATTTTTGAGAATGTTTAGCAGTCAATTCTTCTTCATTTTTAGCCATTTGTTTATGTAAAACTTGTTGTAAATTTGTTGGAAACCATTGAAGTTCAAATCTCGGCCATTGCCAGCCTAATTGTGGAATCATATCCATCAATGTTTTTTCATCAGTGGTTTGAATTGGTTGAACATCAGTGGAAAGGTTTCCTATTAATTTACCAAAAATACTCGATAATACTCATTTCGATAATATCAACTCGACAACAAATATTTCGAACAATAAAAACTATGAACCAAAACAAAAGAAGTCAATACCGTTAAAAAATCTTGATATTGGGTTCAAGTTATAATATAAAGGAATCAGTCAAGACATAAATTTTCAAAATTATTTTGTCAAGTTTGTCGAAGTGATTATTATCGAAGTTATAGTTACCAGGGGAAGGTTTATAAACATCTCCTAATAATTTGAATGCACGAATAGCTTTGAGAAGTAAAATGCGGCAAATCTGAAAAAATATTCATTTTTATTTTAAAATATAGTCAACAATTATGACGTGTTAATTAATCAGAAAAGAGACCCCCAAAAGCTTAAATTAGAAAATGATGGAAAGCCTTATTTCAAATTAGATTTAAAAATATTTCGATTCAAAAAATATATTTAAAAAATTCAAAAAAAATTTTCTCACCTCCGGCGAAAATTTAACAATATATGTTTTTGTAAGTACAACTGCTGAAGCAATAATCAAATCATTTGGAAAAGTGCACTGCGCGAAACGTAACAAAGTTTGTTCTAAAAGTTGAGCCATTTGAATAATACATGGCATAGGTGATTGTTCAATATTTTTATTATGTAATAATTGATCAATAATTTTTAATATAAAAGCTAAAAATATAAAAGTATTAATCAATAATTGTCCAAAAAAATTCATAAATTAAAATTTCCCTAAAAAAATAATAATATTACTTATTCTATTTCCAAAATCCCATTTCCAACCAAATCCAATATTTTGAAGTCGAAAATTTAATAATTCTAAGAGAAGTGCCAAAAAATCATTTCGAGCCAAAAACATATTTTGTGACTCATTTTGCACCGGTTTTAATGTTAAGAGTGCATGATAAAAGAAATTTGCTCCATCTTGATCACATAATTCAGTACTAAGTAAAAGACGAGCAATACTTTCTACAAGAGCAGGAGAAGGTAATCTAGAGAGAAAGATTAATAAAAAAATTTTATAGAGAAAAAACCTAAAAATAGGTGAAGATGGTTGTTGTTGTTGATGCCCTAATGGTGGTAATATTAATTTAAAAACTCGATTTAGAGCATAATTATATAGTTGACGTTTAGCATGAAATGTTAAAGAATCCAAAAATGTTAATTCTAAAGCCCGAAGGAATGGTTCTGTTTTACGACCACATGGAAGTGTCCATTTTTCTTGTTGAATTGTTGGTGATATTGTCTATAAGTTTTGATAAATAATTTGTATACTTTTTTTAAATTTCGAAAAATTTGCAGACAAAAGATCCAAAAAGACAAACATAACTAAAGCCTCTTAGTCGGTCTAGCAAAAACTGCCAGGAGGCCGCAGGATCTGCTAGAGTCTAAAGGGGTGCCTGCTAGGGTCTAAACTTTTACCTTTCTCTCCTAACCTTAACTAACCCCCAAAAATAACCAAAGAAAGAAATTTAACCTGATTTCGTTGTTGTCCCACTTTTGACAATTCAGGAAAGACAGTATTATTTACGTGTTCAACAAAAACATCGTGATTATTACTATATGAATTAGCTACAACAGCTAATAATGCAGTATTTCTTTCCAATTGTTTTTGGTCCTTATTATCTCGTAATTGATTCTCTAAAAAAATTTTTTAATAAAAAATATTAATCAAAAAAACCGATAAAATCAATTAATTTTCGAAGTTTTTCCGGTGGTTGAGGTTGTGGAATTTGTTCTGATCCTGGTGCCGCGGAAATTGATGTAACCAAATGAGACCATATTGCAGCTGGGGCGAAGAAACGGACCTGTAGAAAATTAACTTAAAATTTTTTTAAAGCTAAAGGCTAGGCCCTGGCAAACAAGTGACCGTTTTTTAATTTTATTTTTTAGTCCCTCAAAATCTTCCAAAAATTACCATTTCCAATGGCTGTTCTGTTGAACACGAATTACCCCAATTCATTGAATTATCAGTATAAAGAACATTAAAAATTTGTAGAACTAATTCCCGATTTTCTGTATCAAATCCAGCACTTGAGGGTAAACCCAAAACTGAAGCTGTAGAAGAACCACTGGCTAATTGTTTTTCTATTGATTTTGCATTAGAGATATATTGTAATAATATCCACATTAATTCTTCTTTAGCGTGCAAATACTAAAAATGATATTTTTGATAAAAGTTCTGAATATAAAAATATTAAAGACTTGAAAAATTCTCGAAAAATCATTGCCATCAAGGGCGTAACCAGGTGGCTTCTGGGGCTAAAGACCCGCCCCCAAATCGGGGAAAAAGGAAAAAATTGAGGAGGGGATTGAACAAAAAAGTGATTTCAGAAAATTTTCGCCTGCGGCGCTGAAACATTCGCCAAAGTAAACGCCAAAATTTTGGCGCCCACCCCCATTTTAGCCCCCCTGGCTACGCCCTTGATTGCCACATCGCCACCCACCAAAATTCAGGAATTATTTAAAAAGAAAACCTGGCAACTTTGTAATGGAGGTAATAACATATGCAATAATTGATAAAGTGTACAATGTCCCATTAACAAGGCATAAGTAACCAAATGTGAAAGATGTAACCAATTATATTGATTTATTGGTGCCAAAACAGGTTGTTCACAATCCTCCATTGCAGACATTGCTTCTAAAATTAAAATTTGAATAACTTCGTCACATTGAAGTTTTAATGATTGCATTTGTGGTGAAGAACGTAAAATATGCTTTAAAAATAGATTTTTAAAGAAAAAAATATTTTAAAAATACATTCAAATTGTCCTGCCCATGTGGTTGTTTAAATAAAATATATTGGAAATACGTTTGTGGAGAAGAATTTTCACTAAAAATTAAGAAGTTTGATTTTTTTGAATAATTTTTTAAATTGATCTTTAATCAATAGGACAAATTTCATACATTTAATAGGGGCAGAACTACTTGAAAATTATAATAAAAAACAACCTCAACAAATCGTAAAGGTTAAAAATATAAAAGTATAGATGAAAAAAAGCAGGAGTTAGAAGGATAAAAAATGTTTCAAAAAGTAACAAAATGGAATAAAATTGAGAACAAACCCAAACAAAATTAAATAGAAAATAAACAAAAAAATAAATTACTAACCTATTATACGGCAAATGTGTTTTAAAGTGTAATTTACACTGCCTATCATCCAATTTCCAAACACCCCAAGTAGGAGAATTCCAAGAAAAAATAGGACTTGCAGGTACTGGCCACATCCACGAACGTCCCAGCATACAACCAATTTCAGCTAGAGGGCGAAAAGAAGCTACCATTTCACGAATTTTTAAAGAAACTCTCTAAGAATAAGTTAAAATTGAAATTAAAAGTGAAAATAAACCGGCAAAAAATGTATAGAAGAATGGTCTGTGTCAATCTTGCTAACTTCATTTATGAAAAATAAAGCAGGAGAAAAATTCTTTTGACGATCAACTAAATCTATGACCAACTTAAAAATTTTAAATTTTAAAAAACATTTAACATAATTAAAATTCATCAGAAGTGGTTGGAATTTAAAAAGAGGATCAAATAATTTAACAAAAAGGCCTTGTAAAATTACATTCACCTCATTCCCATATTGTTAAAAATTGTCAATAGTTTAGGAATCACTTTTTAAATTTATTTAAATTAAAAAAACCTCTTCAATGGGTTCCAATTGTTGATGCTGATATTCATCTAATAGATAATCCATCTTATCTAATTTCTCAACCAGTAAAAGTTTCACCAAATCTCTCAAATTTTTGTAATCCATTTGTTCAATACTTTTACGAACAAATTTTATTTTCTCTGGATTTAGTCTTCGTTCCATTCGAAAATCAATGCTGGTAACTAATAATTGACAGGCAAGTCTGGAAATAATTAAAGAAAAATTTTTATACATTTTTAGTGTATTTTGAAGAAATTTCCTTGTAAATTAGATAAAAACATACAATAAACTAATTATTTTTTCCTCTACAGCAGTTGTAATTATTTTTGTGATTATCTTGTCCAAAGAATACAAATGCATTGTTTCAGAGTTGAGTAAATTTATTAAGCCGTAACAAGCAGGTTCTAATTTATCTGGGAATTCTTGCTGAAAATTTAATTTTCTTCTAAAATTCTAATACAAAATTTTCTATTTAAGTGGACAACAGAAAAGCCCAAAAAATTTATAGAAAAAGTTTATTTATTCCTCATTATTTAGGCCAAGGTACTTAATATTTTTTTGTTTCTGGATATCGGTTCAGTCAGATTATCTTGCTAACCGAACCCGATAAACAGCATCGAACTATTTGATCAGCCGTAAGCAAAGATATGTCGGTTCAGGTTGAAACAGACAAAACCTACTAAAATCCAAAACCATTAACTAAGATTTTCACCACACTTTTCCTCTTTATTTAGGAAAGCATTTTTAAGAAAAAAAAACTTAAAATAAACCTAGTTAGCCCCCCACCCTCAAATAATTTAAAAAATTCACTTACTATAGATTTAAGTAACATACAAGCTTGAACACAAGTCAATTCATCTCTTCTATTCGGCTTTTTATTACTCATCATAGGTTCAAAAATTGTTTTAAAAGTACTAGGCTTTACATGTTGTAATACTAACCATTTAAGCTTTTCTTCTTCCCTTCCAACAGCTAAATAATTAAAATTGGAAGGTTTTGTAGGGAAAGAATGTTGTTGTTCATTTTGTTTTTCGTTAGCAGCTAAACTTGTGGAAGGAGCACAAATTTCCACATTTGAAGTCATTTTTGAGTTAAATTGAATTAAAAAAATGTAAAAAATAAATTTTTAAACTAAAAAAATAAATATAAAAATAATTTTTAAAAATTAATTAGAAAAAAAATTAGAAGAATTTTTAAGATTTTTTTAAAACAAATATAACTAGAAACACAAAACAATTATATAACAAAAATAGTACATTTGAAAGATTTTCAAAGAAATAATTGTAAAGCTTTTTTTTTATTTGAAGATTTGGGACAATTTAATTTATAAACAGAGCTTTGAAGAAATTTCGATTTTCGAAGATTTTTTCTTGTTTCGGAACAACTCTGTTTATAAAAAAGTCATATGCGCTAGTGCTTTGAGGATAAAAGTCTGTAATTTTAAAGCAAAGATTTAAACAACAAAAAGAAATTTCATAGACGTACATATTAACTAATCCTATTTATTTTCCAATGAATAAAGTTCGAAACAAAATAAAAATTAAGTAAAATAAAAAATTGGTTCTTTAAGCTTTAGTAATAGTTACGCCTATGAAAATACTAAAACAAAAAACTTTTAAATAATGAAATCACAATCGTAAAATATCAAAGAAATTTAAAAGAATACCACCGTGATTTTTAGAAAATGAGAAATTTGGAAAAAAATTTCAAAAACTTTTTCGTCTATCATCTTTAAAGTCATTTAAATTACCAGAATATTCACCAACGCTTTCCATTTGTGAATTTACAGCTTCCGCCAATTGAAGAATAAAACGATCTAACCAAGTAACAGAACGTGGATGAATGGGAGATTTGCCTTCTAAAAACCCCAAATGGCCACCATGTTTGAGTAAAATAAATGCATGAAGAGGATGTGATTTGCAAATGTCTTTAACTGGTTTCCACAATGTTTCTGGGATGAGAGGGTCATCAAGAGAATTTATAAATATCTGAAGAAAAATTTTAATAAAAGAAATTTAAAAAATTTAATCGTCAAAATCAGCAAAATTAGAAAAATAAAGACTTTTGAGTGATCTCATCTTGGCCGGTTCTCTATTCAGAAATAAGACCCAAACTTCGAGAGAAATGACCAAATTAAAAAATTTTTATTCAAAAAATAAAAAAAACAAACCATTGGCAATTTTATTCCTTTAATGTGTTGTAAACAACTAATTTCCTCATAATAATCCTCAAGACTTGAAAATCCATAAATTCTTCGACTATAACACTCATCTAACCATAAAAGTGAAGTTGAAGACCAAAGTTGCTAAAAAATTCGAGAATAAATTTTCCTCAAATTTAAAAAAACCTTTTCATTAATCAATCCAGAATTTACATGTGGTTGTATAGCCATTGCAAAATTATGGCGGAGTAAACGCTTTACATTTTCTGTTATTATATAATTATATATTCGACGACAAGATTCCCATTCCATAAAAAGAGGTGCTGTGCTAAAGAAATAAAATTTTTCTCAAAAATGATTATCCGCAAAATTTTTGCGGACAAAAAATTTTGTCCGCAAAATTTCAAGTGTCAAAACTTGAAAAATTTACTCTCTAGCAGAATATCCTTGACAAACAGAAATGGCCAAAATTATTCTAGAAAGAATTGCCTTATCCAATTTAGCCAAACAATTAGTCATGACATTTGCTCCCATACTAAAGCCAACACCAATAAAACTAGTAGAAGGATAGAGAATGAAAAGAGAATTAAATATAGATTCTAATTCGCCATCTCCACCTTAAAAACAAAAATTAAAGTTTTTAGAAATTAAAAGAAACCATAAGAAAAAATTCTTGTAGAAGTTAAAGGAACATTTTTGAGAACACCCAAATGATTAAGAACTGCACATCTATAGCCATTTTCTTGTAAAAGATGAACACATGTTCGAATATAATTTGATTCACTACAATTAGCAATTCCAGGGCAAAAAACCAAAGTTATATCAACTAAAATAAAAATTGAAATTTTTGTTAGTTAAAAGAAAAAATCTTCACAATTTTGAGAAAAAACGAAAAAAATTTTTTAATGTTTGCTAACCATTCTTTTTCGATTCTTTAAAGATTGGCTCAAAAACATCAAATGTAGCAGTAGCTCCATCTTTTAAAATAATAAAATGCCGTTTGTCAAAAGCTCTTTTAAGAGAATGATGGCCAAGTATTCCATAAAACATTGTTTGTAAATGTCCATTTCTTCCCCAAATTGGAGGTGGAATATAACTAAATTAAAAGTTGAATAAAAACCCCGAGTCTCCTGTATATTTCCCCTTTATAAAATTACCTAGATCTTTATCGACCTCCTAAACTGAAAATTCTAGTTACGGAAATTTCTGATAATTCCACACACCCTCGCTCCCAGAAACCCTTTTTAAAGTAAAATTATTGTAAAAAACCTAACGTTTCTTTCAAAATAGAGCATTGTTCTAAAAGTTCAGCCAAATCAACATTAACAAAATTTTCAAAATTGTTGTCGAAACTATCATTGTTGTCAATTGAGAATTTTCTTTTAATTTTAACACGACCTTTTTTTCTCAAAGTAATTTGAGGTTTTTCATCAAAACTAGTCAATTTGAGGAAACGGGCAAGAAGAAAAAAACAAATAATTAAACAAGCATAACCAGGCGAAGCTAAAATACTTCCAAAACTTGGAGCTAGTGAATAAATAAAATGCATATAATTCTTTACATTTAAAAATCTCCTAAAAGACTTGAAATAAAAAATTAGAATAATTTAAAATGAAGTTTGTGAAGATTTTGCAATGAGAACTGAGGATGGAGGCAGATTGAGAAAAAAACTAAAAAAAGCCCGGATCTAGTTCGTGTCAATAAAAAAGTTTGAATTGTCTAAAATGTTGGGGAATAGAACTTTCTTCTTCTTAAGGTATTTGAAGTATGTTTTGGGTTTAGAAGATTCTTCGGTTATCTGAAACCGAGAAAGTGGGAAAAATATCAGAGTTGTTCAAGGCCGAAAATTTTCCAAGAATAAGACTAATTGTAAGTAGAAGAATCATGAAAGGCACGAAAAAATAAATATATATCGCATAGTCTTTGGTAGACATTCTACAAGAAATCGAGAATATTAAGCAATCGATAAAAGGAAATATAGAGGCAAATTTTAAGAAATTGCGATTTTATGAAAAATATTTTGATAAATACCGCATTTATCATAACCATTTATAATTTTTGAAAAACAAAAGAGAAGCTGCAAAAAACTAATTGTAATTGAGATAGGAAATATCGTAACAAAAAAATAAACTTTTGAGACTCTTATTTTAGAGGAAGAGAATTAAAAATGCGTTTTTTGTAAATATATCTTTAGTGAATGTTTTTAGCTAAATATAAGAGATGAGCCCTTCCGCATTATTAAAAGAGAAGATGAAAGAAAAGAAAACGCATTTTAATTCTCTTGCACTAAAATAAAGCTACAAAAGTTTACAAGATAAAAATTTAAATGTTTTTTATTACCAATTTTTTGTCGCTTCTCATTTGTTTTGTCAAATCAACAAATTATTCTAAATAACGAAATCCAAAAACAAAAAATCATTGCGGTGTCTCTTCCTTCTTCTCACCTTCAGTAAGCTTATTGAGCAATTCCTTTCGTTTCATAATCAAACGTTCTTCACGCCTCTTCCTCGTCTCCTTGTTCTTGTTTCGGCGAGCCTCAGCTTGTTCACTAAAAATATAGTCTAAATTTAGTTCACGTCTTATAAAAACATACGCAAGTTGTTTAGAACGCTGGTTCTCAGTCTTTTTCTTAAAGATATATTCCATAAGGTTGCGTTTGTTTTTGAATGCGTTTCCTTTAGCCTTCAGGTAAAGCTCGTGGTAAAGATGCTTGTCAATCTTCTTCGCAGCTCGATAACGCTTTAAAAGATGGCGAAGCACACGCATTCGACGCATCCATAAGACCTTCTCAGGCATACGAGCGTTACGAGTTCCGCGTCGTTTTCCAAAACCCATATGACGACCCTGAAGTTTTTTTTTAATTTATATCAATGTCACTAAAAACAAAACCTTTCTGCGTGCTTCCAAACGTTCACGAGCTCGAAAACGAGAGTGAATCTTGCCAGGCTTCTTAATTATAAGACCATCTTTGACCAAACGACGAACGTTCTGACGAGAATTTGCAGCGGAAATCTCGTTGACTTCATTCGGATCCAACCAAACCTTCCCTTTTCCGCACCTGAGAACCGCAGCCGCCAAACGTTTTTGCAAACGAAGATTACTTAAAATTTAAATTATCACTAGGTAATGAAACAAAAATGATGAGTACTATCGCATTATCTCTCCCAACTGTCAATGACAGGGATTAAACTTTATAAAATGGGAATTTGACAGAGGGGAACTAATATTTTAAGAAAATAGATCAGTTATTGTTTATATTAGAGACAAGTAAAATGACATTTGCGGGGGATCTCGCATCCGGAATTTTCTCAAATAATTGTTGCGGGATTAATCCTGCATTCTACAACATCTATCGGACATTTACAATTTTAAGAGGAGATAAAACGATAGCACCAATGGGTTTAAGAGAATTGTCGAAATTGATCCACTTACTCACCTCATTTAAGTCAAACAATAATTGTCCAAAATAAACAGATTATTTAAACAGGTAAAGTCTGAAAAACAAAGGGGAGGTTGTAAAAAATAAAAAAAAACTAAAAAAATAAGCAAGGTTTCCACAACGTTTCTAGATCCAGAAAAAATGATTTTGCCGAAAATTAAAATTTTCAAAATTAACAAAACGCCAAAAACTTTTGGCGTTAATAGATTAAAAACTAAAAAATAAATTTAAACTTTTGTAAATTTTCTCATTTGTCAGGGTTTTGTTTTCAAAACAAAATTTTTTTTTCAAAACAAAAATTTTTTTACAACCAAGATTGTTATAGAATTTTTGTTTTTTCATAAAATTAAAAAAAAATATTTTCTAAATTTTATTTCTCCCTAAAATTACAGAAATAAAAGAGATCACAATTTTTAGAGATTTTTAAAGAAAATTGGAAAGGATTTAAAAGGAAAGAATAAAAAAAAGATTATTTTTATTTAATTTTTTCTTCAATTTCTCTAATTTAATAAAGTTGTTGGAATGAATGAATTTGCATTTGTTCGCTTGATAAATGGCCCATATTTTTTGATTCTAACCAATAAGTTTTGCATAAACCTTTGCCCTTAAATAAAAAAATTTTCTTTGTTAAATTTAGTTTGAAGAGATTATGTAGCCATTAGAGATTGGACCTAGACGAGATCTCAAGAAAAAATCTCGGTGATCGCGAATCGAAATCCCAGCTCTCCGTGGTTTCCAGTAATTATTGTATTTTCCTTGTTATTTTCTCCAAAGATGGAAATTGAAAAAAAATTTTTCCTCTTTCCCAATAAATTTATTTAAATTTTAAGATTTCCCCTTATTCATATTCACTTAATTCAAATTAATCCCCCCCAATTCATTTCAAAAACTAAATATTCCAAGAAAATTTATGAGCGGAGTAAATGAGAGTTTAGTCAAAAATACGGGGTCTTTTTATTCTTCAAAAACAATTTAAGCTCGTCTTTCCCAATATTTTATCCAATTTTACAAGCCCTTTCAAGCTATAAAATCCATTAAAAAATATACCTTAATTTCAACTTGTCCACGATGTTCAGTAACATATTCAGCATAATGTGTAGCCAGTAATTGATTAGTTTGGTCGCTTATTTGAATTTTTTCGGGTAATCCTGTTGATTCCATTCTCGATGCAGTATTGACCTTTTTTTATTATTTTAAAAAATATTTTTTAATAAAAGAATATTTACAGTATCTCCAAATAAACAATAACGTGGAGCAGT
Source organism: Meloidogyne luci (assembly GCA_902706615.1). Lineage (NCBI taxonomy): Eukaryota > Metazoa > Nematoda > Chromadorea > Rhabditida > Meloidogynidae > Meloidogyne > Meloidogyne luci. Next base: position 2,503,035 of record CACSLI010000091.1, on the reverse strand, counting down.
TAATCCAACAACACCAGCAGCAACCTTTTGTTAAAAATTTTTTTTAAATTATTTGGTCTAAGAAAAACAATTAATTGTTATTCAAATATACTTAGGACTTAAAGGAGAATAACATTATTTAATGGTGCAACAAATATGTCGACATCTTAGGGGCTATCCCCGCGTTTGTCTATATAACAAGAGTTAATAGACCAATTACAGTCAAGTTGGGTTATGTGGTAAATAAAGGTACCAAAGCACCCATTGGTCTATTATTAGAATCGAAGTCTACCAGAATTTACCAAAAGTTTCTAATAAATAATTAATCGACCATTTTTCCTCAATTAATTACCCTCCCTCAATTACCCGCTCGATTCACTTATAATTAAAGTCGAAACATAATTATCCCTCTCTCAAATCCCTACCACACGTTCGAAATTATAAAACTCGAATTTCCCTCCCTAATTAATTATCCGTTCCCCCAAGTGGTCTAAGGCCCGGGTATTTATTCAAGAAAATAAGTAGTTAATTATAATTAACTTACCGGTCCTGAATGAAACCCCCAACGACATTTAACCTTTAAAAAATTAAAATTTAATGACAAAAAATTATTTAACCCTTTCTTTTCGTCTATGAGGAATTTCATAACCAGAAAGAAATTTACGCATAGAAAGAGCAACATTAGCAATTGTATCAACATGTCGATTTTGTGCTAAAACACTTTGGTCTTTGGGTGGGGGAATGCCTGCAACAACCATGTACGCATCTCCAATTGTTTCTACCTTTTTTAGGAAGAAAAAACATTTTTAACTTTATTTTTTTTTGGAAAATTTAAAGTCTAGAAATCACTTCGATGCTATAGCTATAGTACTCCGTGATATAAGGTTTCACTAACTTGTTTCGATCGTAAACACCTCGAACTGTCAACTCTTCTCCAATTAAGAGTATCTTGAGAGTAAAGTTAGCGAATCCTGGAAAACTCCTGGATATCCAAACCGAAAATTTTCAGACCTTTTTCGGATCATACTTGGGGGCACCTTAATCTTTTACATTTCACAATTTCTCATATTCAATCCTTAGCTTAAAAACAGTAGTGAATTTTATAAAAGATCATATTCTCTTTTTTAAAATTGAATTTAATATCCTAAATATTTCTAAAAATAGAACTACTAATTTGTTGACTAAATTTATATACATTACTTTATAAGCTCCATGTTCAAGAATTCTGTCATCAAACCCAGCATATATTCCATTTAATAAAGTAACAACTTCAAGAGGAGAACTTTCTTGACATATACGTGTAAATCCAACAATATTAGAAAAAAGTATTGTGGCTGAAGCAAAAGTTTCGGGAGGAACACGACGTCCAGCTTTTAATTCTGTAGCCACATATCTTTTTTTGGGGAAGGAAAGAAAAAAATTATTTTTAGGTATTTTAAAATTTATTTTTCTATTAAAAGGTAGTTTGATAAAATTGAAAGAATTTTTCCAAGGAATGAGGGAAAATTCTTTTCTCTTAAACAATTAACTATAAATTTCTTGTTGGAGAAAAATTTTTTCCAAAAGGGAACGTTGAAGAAATAAATACCGTAAATGTCCTAATAGAAGCCCACACTCTATTAGAAGCCCACTCAATGAGGGTTATTAAAAAATAGAAGCCCAGGGCTTCTATTAGGACATTTTCCGGCAATTTCCTATTATTAAACATCCTTAAAAATTTACGGTGGCAATAATTGATTTAATAATCTATCAGCACGGGCATTAGCTTCTTCAAGCATTTCTGTACGTTCACGAACAACTTTTTCCAAATTATTTGCATATTGTTCCATAACTCTCATCATTTGTTCTACTAAAGAACCTTTGCTGAAAAAGAAAAGGAGATTTGTTTAGGGGGGATTTTTGATAGTGGTAATTAATGGATTATATCTAGACCTAACCAATAAATTTTAAAATAAGGTTAGTCTCAAGAGAGCGCTAAGTCAATCCCGAATAACGAACGCAAATCAAAAATACCTTATTTTGAGGATTTATCTTTAATTTTGAATAAATAACAGAAATTTCGGGTATTCTGTTCTTTCGCGACCCAGGATATCCCCGTCAGTTCTATGAGGCAAAGGCTGCCATTTGGTAAATTGTAAAACTACTATCAAATTTTTTTCAAAAAAAACTAGCCATTTAAGAACAGATTCAGTATTTAAACGAACACGTCGAATACTTGGACGTATTTCCGCATTTTCCGACCAACAATCAATTAAAAGAGCAGCCATATCCGGATGTATTTGAGTTTCCTTTTCTTGAATTGTTGGTTTAATATGTCTAGAGCCATCATCTCCAGAAGCCCCCACACCTAAAAAAAATAACAAAATTAAAAATTAAATTTTTTAATTAAAAAAATATTATCATTGTTGCCGTTTCGCGTATCTAAAATTTTCCAAAAAAATAAAAAAAGGGAAAATTAAAGAGAGACAAATGATTGGATTTGTATGAATTATTGGGTTAATTTAATTAATTAATTTTTTGAAAATAATTTAAATATAATGTCCCATAAATAAATTTTAAAAGATACTTACTTGAATTGATATAACCTTTGTATAAAGGTTGTTTCGGGAATTTTTTAAAAGAAGAGAGGGGGATTAATTGAACAATGAATAATAACTTTAATTTAAATTTTGGGCTCGAAACCTCTTAATCGCCTTCCAAATTCTATTAAAAAAGTCTTCGAATATCCTAAACCGAACCGAGAAATCCTCGGTCCCTCGGTTAAGTTTAGGTACTTTTTATATGCCGCCCCCTTCTAGTTTGAATATCAGTTATTTCTTCCTTCTTAGTTTTTGGGTATACATATTTGGTCAAGCATTTTCTTATTTCATTTTACTAACATTGAGGAAAATATTGCTTGAAGAAAATAAATGATAAGCATGAAGGAGGAAAGAATAACTTAAACTCAAATTAGTAGTGGGAGGGGGGGGGCGGGATATCCAAAAAGGACCCTTTATTTATTATTCCCGAAACAACCCTTTCCTTTCTTCTAAAAAACAATAATTCAACAAGTTTTCCCAATTAAATGCCAAAAATAAAGAAATAAACTGACCAGAAAGGTCAACATTTCTAGAGAATGGAAGATCACGGAATAAAATTTCATACATAACAATTCCAAAAGCATAAATATCCCCAGCCTAACATTTAAAAAGAAAATAAAAGTTTGGACCAATTTCTGAACCTGTCTACGCATAACAGATTGTTGAATCCAACTCTGATCCATACGGCGACGTCTATTTTGTTCTCGATTTTTTAACATTTCGGGTGGGCAATAAATATTATCTTAAAATGAATTTTAATCGAACTGTCTTAGGTTTAGACTAGAATTTAGGCAATTAAATTTCAAATTAGATGAGATTTTATATTAGATGAGATTTTTTTATAGCACGACGATTTCAGAGAACAAAAATGTGATTTGATAAGATTTCCAATTAAATACAATCTAGGTAAGATCGTCCTAAGATGGTCTCCTTCTTATAACGGGGGCTACAATCTAGGGGTGACAAGCCAAAACGGGAAGTCCTCTCATTAAATCGTTTAGAGCAAGGGGTTGTTTTTTAGCCTAACAATTTTCCTTTTCTCATTCTAGATCCAAATAAATTAAAAAACAACAAACAATTAGCTTTCAATCCCCTTCTATCAAAAGCAGTTGGACAAGATTTTTCTTTACTTCCCCGCCTCTTTTCCTTAACAACTTCTTCCTCTTCCTCAGCCTTATAAGGCTGTATTTGCCCTTCCTTTTGCCATCTTTCCAGCATTGTAGCCAATCCAAAATCGGTTAAACGAACAGACCAATTTCGGTCAATTACACAAGTAGATGGACTTAATAAACCGTGAAAACCAACTTTTGATAAATGCAAATATTCTAAACCCTAAAATATTTAAAAAAATTTTAAAATATCCCTCCCGATTTTTCAATTACCAAAGTAATATCACGAACAAAAGCAGCATGAAACTTCTCATCTAAAGTCATACTTTTGTTGTAAATAATGTCTTGAACACTCCCACGCGAACAAAACTTCCATAGAATAAACCTAAAAAGATTCGTTTGGATAGGAAAAGGATGTGTGATTTTATGGATAAACCGGGCTCAGTTATAAAATAAACTACAAGTTTTTGAGAGGTCCTTTCCTAGAAATTTTACTTATTTTTATTAACTTTTTATTTATTTTTATTAACTTTTTTAGTTATACAACTTATGTAAAAAAATTGTTTACACAGTTATATAAGATTTGTCAGATCTATGTAAGTTGAAAAAAGTTGAAAAAATAAAACGTTAATAGACTTTCGGGTTAATAAATAGTTGATAAAAATAAAAGGTTGATAGAAAAAAAGTTTTTGAAAAAATTAGTTTAAAAATCTTCAATCCCTCCGAAACTACGCGCTTGAAGCGTTCCTCAAACTGAATTTAACTGTATTTAAACTGATGTTTCTGACAAAAAATGCCGGAAAACTAATTTTAAGAACTGGCGCGGAACTGAGCTGGCGCGGAAACGTGTGCGCGGAATCGTGTCTAACCGGTCAGAGTAATAGGAAATTCTCAAGGATATATAGAAACCGGTTATTCCAATTAGAGGCCGGATCGAGACGAGATCTCGAACAAAATATTGGTTATTGAAAAGGACACTCCCAGTCCGGTCTATAACCTCAACGCTAGTAGTATAATAATCCCTTCTATCCCCATTCTGGATTCTCTCCTTCACGCCCCTCCTTCTCCCCCTCCAAAAATAAACTTTTTTTCCTTACATTTCCTCCTTATCATTAAAAGCCATTCCAAGAAAAGGATTAATATTATCATGGATAGCATCCTTTACAGCTGTCAACAAAACCATATCTTCTCTATTGAATTTTAATGGCTGTTTTTGTATAAATCTTCTATAAGTTGCGTGTGTATTAACACCAAGTATTGCGTGTTTTTTGCTTCCCCCAATACTTTGATTTGACAATTTTGTATTAGAACTTCCAATAGAAAGAAGAGAACGAGCTGCTTCTTCATCAATTAAACGAAAATCGTCGCTGAATAAACGCCAAGGCATTTTGTTTAAAGCACGGGTTTGGCTGAGGATTTAATGGGAATTTTTTGTAATTTTTTATTTAAAAATAAACAAAAAACACCAATGTCGACGTAACAACCAAAGTAAAAGAATAAGCATAATTAAAGCTAAAACAGTTGCCCCAACAGCAATTTCAACAGTGTAGGAACAACGTTGACCTCTGAAGCCGCAAACTGGTTCATCTGGCGGCATTGCCCCGTTTTCAGAAGGCCAGAAGCCAGTCATTACATCAGTCAATTTCTGAAATAAATTAAAAAAATTAATTTTAAAAAGTCGCTTGGTTCTTTCAATTCGTAATGAATATAGAATGAAGTTTTGAAAAGAAGATCGGGAATGGGAAGTGAAAATTGACTGGCCAGCACCGTAACCATGAATTTCCCTTCCTTTTTTTCATCCCGAGAAGAGAATTAAAAAATGGGACCGGATCCAGATCCCATTCCGATCTCTAGCAATGACCCCATGTCCATTATAATAAAGATATAATTAGAATTAGGTAGCTTTATATAATCAATGAAATTTATAATTAAAATAAAAAGTTTACCAAATCATAACACCCAGTTCTATTAATAGTTCCGTCGCAATTTGGAATTCTATAAGTAGTCATCTGTACCATTTTCAAAACCTTTTCTCTGTTTGGAGCAATAAAGAAAGCAGCGAATTGAGGTGCTCTGTCAGCCAAGTCGTCCATTTGAACTAATCCAGTATTAGAACCTGAAACGACTGTTCCAATGCCTAAAAAGTCTCGAAAATAACAAAATCAGTCCTTTTAATATTTCTTAAAGAATCCTTCTTTTAGGACTGACAAAAATATTTTTAAATAAAATTGGCAGACCAGCTGGGGGGGGGGGGATAAGGATGAGGGTATCTCCAATGTTATGGTGTAACCGATATGTCATTCTCTGTGAGAAAATTTATTTAGAATGGCCAAAGAGAACTTTAGAAGCGTTTTTAAACAGAGGTGACATTATATCGCAAAGTCAGTATAGCAGGAGTATACCTTATTTTAACTAACTTCTCTAGGAACTTAATAGAAGGTATACGGTAATTTTTTAAAAATTCGTTGCCAACAATAGAAAAATCCCCAAAAAAACACCGTCAAAAGAAAGTCGCCTCATCGCACTCCAAATTTGGTGTCCATCAAGTACAGCAGCCGTTTGATTAGCCTCATCAGTTTTATTCATTACTTTCCGAACAGCTAATGCATACAATTTTAACGAATCATATAAATGGAGATAGGCAAAAGTGTTGGTCTAATAAATAAAAATATAAATTTTGTTAAAAATTAAAAAAATTTTTATGAAAATTTAATTTTTAAAATTAAAAAAAAGTTTAAAGTTGTCCTTTAAAACCAAAGATTTTTCTTTATTTTTTTTTGTTTAATTCACTTGCGTTTGTGCGCTCCCTTCAGATGGCCTTGTAGATGAGGCCATTTTCTAAGATTTTTTTAAAATAATTTTTTTCTTTAATATTTAACCTTATATCGGTTTGCTAAAAATTTCAAAATTTAAAAAGAAAAGACAAAAAATTTCTCTTTGGTTTTTTATTAAATTTTAAATTTAAATTAATCATGTGGATAGTCTCTCTTATACATTCTACATCCTCTCAACCAATGCTAGGACGCCCGTACCAAAATTCTTACCTTGTATTTAGGGTTGTCGGTTCTGGACCGAACTGGATCGAAGAACCAAGGATTTTTCGGTTCGGTTCGGGATATCCAAAGATTTCCAGGAACTGACAACCCTACTCGTATTCATACCTGGCACGAACGAAAAATGAGAGTTTGCTAACAATAAGTACGAGTACGAAGCCAAGATTAGGGGTGGTAATCAGAACTTTCCCAGCAATGCTCTCAACTCTTTCTCTTTACTAAAGCAATCTGGGGGAAAACCCGGAATGATTTAATACAGAGAAGAAACAAAGAAGTATTTCCTGATTTTCCGGTCAGACAAAAAGTGAGAGAGTGTATAAAACAAGCAGGTGTATAAGAGAGACAAGTCTGTTGCAGACATTCTTTTCTCTAAGTTAAAGATTTTAATTTTAGGACAACCGACAAAAATCCTCTTATTTTAAATTAAACATTTTTTTGCAAATAAATTTACCAAATCCAAGTCTTCCTTAGCTAATCCAAATTTCTCTATTCGACTAACAAAAGTATCAACCAAAACATTATCAAATCCATTCACATCATCAACAATTACAGCATTTGCATAAGTATCTTTTACTTGTTGAAGTACTTCTCCTGTTGATCCCATCCATGGCGAGGCGTCTGAAAAAAATTTTCCGAAAATTAAAAAAATTGGGCTTCTAAAAATTTTTTTTTTATTTTTTAATGCCTTTAGGTCCAGATTGAAGCCAAGGAAGAATATAAGCATATTCTGCAGTATTCATTTGGACCTTTGAAATTGCACTCATAAATTCTCTAGTCAATTCACGAGTGTAGGAGAAAATACAAACAACAACTAAAAAATAAAATTTTTTCAGATTTCCAGATCTCCCCAATATTTTATTAAAAATTATTAAAAATTAGCTAATGTATTTATTTATTTACACACCAGCACTATTTTATTTTATCAAGAGAACTAATTATTATGAAAGAAAGAGAAAAATCCTAATTTCCGTCTGTCCAAAAATCCATTTTCTCTATATTTTTGTATATATTTTTATTGACAATTTTTATTTATAAAAATATTTTTATTTTTTTTAAATTTAATTATTTCCGACAAATTATTTGGAATTAAAAATTCTGTTCGCAAAAATAATTCTTACTTAAGTAAATCGCGCAAAGCAAAATTGGCGTCCCTAAAATTATATTTTCGATCCACAAGGTTTTATTAATTTTGAAATTAGTAAGCTAAAGTTCTAGTTTAGACATGCCTCCCATGAGTGTTTAAGCGTCCCAAAAATTATTATATGTATGCATCCCGAGAGAATACATATGAGTTCTACTAAAATGCCAAAAGCTCAGTCATATGCCCTTTGTAACCAGTCTGTTTTGAAACAAACAATCTTCGAAAATCTCTTCGATTATACCTAGCATTAATGGGATGCTTATACTTTAACGGGACGCTTAAACGCTCATGGGACGCATGTCCTAAACTAGAGCCAAATTAAGTACTAAATAATACATGATTTAATCTATGTATTTTTTAATTTTATTTAATTAAAAATTCAAGATATCCTTTAATTTAACAAAAATCTGATAAAACCTAACTTATCAAAAAATATTTCTCTCAAACAAAAAAATTAATTTGCTTTTTTGACAGGTGAATAAATAATACTAATTCTTTTTTATTTTCTTTTTTTTCTAGTTATTATTTCAATGTTTTGCCTAAACTTTGCCTATTTTATTTTAATTTTTAATAATTTAATTAAAGCAGAACAGAACGGTAAATTATAATTCCTTACCTAAATTTTAGTTATTTTTCCTTTCCTTCACCCACTCCCCTCACCCCAACCATTTTTCACAAATTATCCACACATTTTTAAAAACAGCTTTTCTCTTTGCCTTACTCGCAGAAAGAGAAAATAAATTATCTAATAAGGTGTCCTATGATGTTTGTCCCAAGAAAACCTAAGAAAAGTCTTGAAAAGTCTCTCAGGACCAGTACTTTCAACGCGCCCAAAATACGAGTACGAACTCGTAGCTGATCTTAAACTACACAAATCTGAAATTATGAAGTACTGCTCAAGATCAAGTCTTGGAAAGCTCTAAAGATCTATTTAAAGTATAGGAAGGTTTGAAGAATGTCTGACATTAAGAGCTCTAATATAAAAACAAATTTCTTTATAATTCTCTCCCTCCTAAATTATCACAGTCTGAAATTGGATGGGGGAATAAAATAAAACAAAATTATTTATGTTGTTTCAGTAGACAACGATATAAAACAATTAATTTTAAAAGCATGTTGTGGGGATAATTGTGAAGAATTTCAAAGACCCGAAGAGGTAAATTATAAAGAATTTTTGCTTTTGAAAAATAATTTTATAGATGTATGGAATTATGTGGTAAAAATAAATTAAGAAATAAAATTTATTTTGTTTTTTTGAGTTGTGGAGATGAACCAAGTAATCAATTTGAAGAAATTTGTTGTGAAAATGTTCCAAGGAGGTAGAAAAATTTTAAATCGAGGACAAATATTCATTGTAATCCTGAGGGTTGAGATAGCGAGTTGTGTTTCTTGACAGTTCTGTTCCCTTCACCCTACATATGGGCTGAAAGGAACATCATGTAAAGAAAGGAACAGTTTCGATATCTCAATAATTTTAGACGCAAACAATCTTCGAGTTTTATTGACCGATGTTGTGGCAATCAAACTTTAGCTTATGACCAAACTTGTTGCCAAGGAGTTGTACACAATATTCCTTCAGGGGAATGTTGTGGCAAAATGGCATATGCCCGCAATTCATTTAATACACTTTGTTGTGATGAAATGCTTTTAACAAATGTAGATCCGTCTTTAATTTGTTGTGGTAAGCTTGTATGTAGTAGTTATAAGCAAGAAAAAATTAATATTCAGGCAAAAATGCCTATGATGGAGGAAAAAGAGAAATTTGTTGTGGGGGGCAAGTTTCTCTCAAAGAATTATTTGATGGGTGTTGTAATATTTATGTAGGTGTTGATAAATTAATCAAAGTGGTCCTCGGGGTTGTTAGCATCTCTTTATCTTATAACCAAACTTGCAAAAGAGTTGTTTCGGATGAATTCTAGTTTCACCCGCGGAGCCGTCAATGTATCTTCAGATTTTAGACACCCTCGTTCCGCCATCCTTTCTTTCTCTTAGCAAAGTGAATTAACTATAAAGGGAAGCTGTCAACACTTTTCGTGTCCTTTTGCAAACAATAATGGAATTAATAAAAATTCTTCAATTTATTACACGACTTTACTTGCTTTAATAAATTTATTTCAAAAATTCTATTAAAATTCTCTAATTTTCAGAACACAGCAGAATATCAACAATACAATACCCGAACACAAATTTGTTGCGATAAACCTATAGAACGTTTAGGTAAAACAAAATGTTGTTATTTAAAAGATGCTCAGGGACGTTTTTACCCAGCAAGTTATGATTCTAGTTCTCAATGTTGTACTTTCCCGTTTTTGGAAATAACAAATAAAAATGAGAATGGAACTTGTACATGAAAGATTTGAGGAAAATTGAGATTGAAAATAATAAAAGGGAGAGATTAGTCTCTTCAAACTTTCTTTTCATTCATTTTTCTGCCATTAATTTTATGCTCTCTATATATTATTAAATTTGTACCCTCATTATTTTAAATTATTTAATGAAGTATAAACTTACTTCTAGCATTTTGTGAAATTTCATTAAGCAATCCACTTTTTATTATTTCATTAGAATCCCAATTTTCATCAAAAATTACCTTAAAAATTTAAATTTTCAAGAACAGGCAAATCTAGATTTTATTAGTTTGTTCGGTGCTTTAAGAGAGCTAAGTGATACCCCCAATTTTGAATAAATCAAGTTTATTTGAATACATTCAATTTCAAAATAAAGTTCAGAATAAACCAAATTTTATTTTTTCCCTTTTACCTTCTTTACAACATTTACTGTATTTGTTCGACGAAATTCTTCTTCAAAAGCTGCTACACGTTCATAAGCAATAGGCCCACTATTTGTTACTAATGCAATCTAAAAGGAAAATTCAAGTGAAAACAAACTAAAACAAACAACTTAAACCTAAAAGCTCAAATTATGGGAGGCAATTTAAATAAATCCTACAAGGCTCAAAACGATATCAGAAAGAATGCAAAAAAACAAACTCAAACAATTTATAAATTTATTTATTTATCACACATTCAACAAACATAGTATATACAAAAAATGGCAAATATTTACAACAAAATAAGAACAATTGGAATGGATAATTAGGGAAATGGGTCATATTACAAACATTTTGGGGAATATACATATCACAATCCTATGAGTTTCTATCATTGCCCACATCACTCGTCGAACTTCTGTCCTGGCTTCGGTTTGCGACACAGCACCAAGAATTTGTGGACAGCTGGTCCCTCGAAGCGCTCGTCCTTGCCAGCGACGACAGCCGATGCACGCTCGTTGCGAATGTCCGCTTTGCCGAGTGCCTCCTTGCCATTCGGTAGAGTTAGCATGCATGGCGAGATGTTTCCTGAAAATATCAAAAAAATTTAGAGGTTTTAGAGAAAGTATAGAGGTAAATCCTACAAGGCTCAAAACGATCTATACCTTTCACGTGGTCCACATGTACTGGATAGTACACTCGGGAGTTCTTGTCATAGACGGCAGCATCACTCCACGGGCGCCAAAGGTAGTCGTAGCCGCGAACTTGCTCAGGAAGGTCGACGAGGACTTGAATGGAGCCAATATTGTCGGTGAAGGCCTTGCCGTTCCAGCCAAATGCAGCAGCGACCTGTATTCAGAAAAGATAACAACGAACATATTAATTTACAATAATTCTTACCTTTCCACCATTGTTCCAGATGCGGCCCATCACAGGTTCACCATGCACGTACCACAAGGCCACATGCTGCTCAGCACAGTCTCCAGCCGTCGCGTTCAGCGTCTTGTCACCAGCTCTCACCGTCCTATATCCTGGCCATGGGTCTCCCATCCTGATGTCTGCCCACTCGTTCAGCATGATGAGCACTGGCGGCGGTCCCTTGGGGCAGCTGGCGCACACACATCCTGGAGGGCCTCCTTTCAGATTTCTGAAAATTTGATAAATTTTAGCGACGCACCTAAACACCTAAACGTACCGAATAATGATCATCATTTCCGAGAGCGGTTTTCCAACGACGCATTCCGCCTTTCCAGCTTGTGAAAAGTAGGCTTCTTCCGTCTTCATGTTCAAGTAGCCGAGCAGTGTTCCACCAGGACGATTAACCCATAGAATGGGCATCGAGTCGCCGCACCGGACCAGTTGACGTTCATCGGTCTTCTCGAAGCGGTCCTTGTACTTGATCCACTCGTACCAGTAGCCGAGCGAGTTATGGTCTCCTTTGTACTGCAGCACCTTAGAAAGAAAGAAAAGAAGATTATTAATTAGATTAGTTAAAAAGCCTCAGCACCTGAATCATGCCGCCAAGATCTACTTTCCCTGTGAGCTCAGCCTTGCCGTACGGAAATGAAGCTTGTACAACGCCACCGTCGTTCCATGCGTAGCCGTGCACCGGCTTTCCGTTCTTGTACCACAGTGCGACGTACATGTTCTGCTGGCCCAGCACTTTGACAGGATTGTCCGGAAATGGCGACCCGATCGGATTGAACGCCCACGTATCCTCCTTCGGTGCAGGGTTTGGCATTGCGACTTGTGTTGACGTAACTCGTGTTGATGATGTGATGGACTGATGAGTTGTTGACGGTGAGGAGTGGTCAAAAATCGTTGTTTTTATAGCCTTTCATTAAGGTGGCATTGTGGAAAGGAAAATCAGGCTATAAAAACAACGATTTTTGACCACTCCTCACCGTCAACAACTCATCAGTCCATCACATCATCAACACGAGTTACGTCAACACAAGTCGCAATGCCAAACCCTGCACCGAAGGAGGATACGTGGGCGTTCAATCCGATCGGGTCGCCATTTCCGGACAATCCTGTCAAAGTGCTGGGCCAGCAGAACATGTACGTCGCACTGTGGTACAAGAACGGAAAGCCGGTGCACGGCTACGCATGGAACGACGGTGGCGTTGTACAAGCTTCATTTCCGTACGGCAAGGCTGAGCTCACAGGGAAAGTAGATCTTGGCGGCATGATTCAGGTGCTGAGGCTTTTTAACTAATCTAATTAATAATCTTCTTTTCTTTCTTTCTAAGGTGCTGCAGTACAAAGGAGACCATAACTCGCTCGGCTACTGGTACGAGTGGATCAAGTACAAGGACCGCTTCGAGAAGACCGATGAACGTCAACTGGTCCGGTGCGGCGACTCGATGCCCATTCTATGGGTTAATCGTCCTGGTGGAACACTGCTCGGCTACTTGAACATGAAGACGGAAGAAGCCTACTTTTCACAAGCTGGAAAGGCGGAATGCGTCGTTGGAAAACCGCTCTCGGAAATGATGATCATTATTCGGTACGTTTAGGTGTTTAGGTGCGTCGCTAAAATTTATCAAATTTTCAGAAATCTGAAAGGAGGCCCTCCAGGATGTGTGTGCGCCAGCTGCCCCAAGGGACCGCCGCCAGTGCTCATCATGCTGAACGAGTGGGCAGACATCAGGATGGGAGACCCATGGCCAGGATATAGGACGGTGAGAGCTGGTGACAAGACGCTGAACGCGACGGCTGGAGACTGTGCTGAGCAGCATGTGGCCTTGTGGTACGTGCATGGTGAACCTGTGATGGGCCGCATCTGGAACAATGGTGGAAAGGTAAGAATTATTGTAAATTAATATGTTCGTTGTTATCTTTTCTGAATACAGGTCGCTGCTGCATTTGGCTGGAACGGCAAGGCCTTCACCGACAATATTGGCTCCATTCAAGTCCTCGTCGACCTTCCTGAGCAAGTTCGCGGCTACGACTACCTTTGGCGCCCGTGGAGTGATGCTGCCGTCTATGACAAGAACTCCCGAGTGTACTATCCAGTACATGTGGACCACGTGAAAGGTATAGATCGTTTTGAGCCTTGTAGGATTTACCTCTATACTTTCTCTAAAACCTCTAAATTTTTTTGATATTTTCAGGAAACATCTCGCCATGCATGCTAACTCTACCGAATGGCAAGGAGGCACTCGGCAAAGCGGACATTCGCAACGAGCGTGCATCGGCTGTCGTCGCTGGCAAGGACGAGCGCTTCGAGGGACCAGCTGTCCACAAATTCTTGGTGCTGTGTCGCAAACCGAAGCCAGGACAGAAGTTCGACGAGTGATGTGGGCAATGATAGAAACTCATAGGATTGTGATATGTATATTCCCCAAAATGTTTGTAATATGACCCATTTCCCTAATTATCCATACCAATTGTTCTTATTTTGTTGTAAATATTTGCCATTTTTTGTATATACTATGTTTGTTGAATGTGTGATAAATAAATAAATTTATAAATTGTTTGAGTTTGTTTTTTATCAAAGTTTATAGGATTCTATTAGGTTCTCACTTTAGCCCTTATCCTAAGCGAAGAAATTTTCATTTCCATTAGACTTCGAGTTCCTTCCGTTGAAAACTTTTCTCCAAAAAACTCCATTTTACCTTTCTCCACCCATAATGTTCCACCATTCTTATAACAGCTTTAGCTATAGAATTTGTATTTTTTGAGGAAAGACGTGCTAATGTTTTGTAAATATTTCTGTCAGAAACTGCTGTCGATGTAGGCATATAAGAAATTGCTGGAATATTCCAAAATGAACACATTTTAGCAACGGCCTCGAATTCTTACAAAGAAAAAATTTAAATATCAAAATTATTCTTTGGAAAAATTTTTAATTACCGCTAGCACAGTAAGGCCCTAAGAAAGCTCTGACTTTCTAAAAATTCAAAAAAAAATATTTCCTCCTTTTAAATTTTAATTTACCTCTTTATGATACATTGAAGCAGCAACAGCAACTCCTTCAAAAGTATCGCCACATGATGCTGCTGATTGGATAAAATTGCTGGCATAGGTTATACTAAAAGATTCTTTTTGTTAAATACATATTTCGTTATGATCAAAATACAAACAAAAAAAGATATTCTTCCAATCTAATATTTGAAGACTTACTCAAAATCGAGTTCATCACCAAGAACTCCTTCATCAATTAAAGCTAGTCGACTAATTTCCAAAACGCGGTCACCATTCGGCATTGCTCCCTCAAAATTTAAATAATTTTCATTTAGGAATTATAAAGGTTCAATTTAATACTAGATGAAATACTCATGGAAAGGAAGTTCTCAATAGCAGTTTCTCCTTCCCTAATCTTCAATTCAATTAAAAGGGAGGGGTAATTAAAAGGGAGGGGTAATTTAAATAATTTTCATTTTCTCAATAGCAGTTTCTCATTTTCTCAATAGCAGTTTTTCAAAATTTAAATAATTTTCATTTAGGAATTATAAAGGTTCAATTTAATACTAGATGAAATACTCATGGAAAGGAAGTTCTCAATAGCAGTTTCTCCTTCCCTAATCTTCAATTCAATTAAAAGGGAGGGGTAATTAAAAGGGAGGGGTAATTTAAATAATTTTCATTTTCTCAATAGCAGTTTCTCCTTAAAAGGGGGGAACTCCTTCATCAATTAAAGCTAGTCGACTAATTTCCAAAACGCGGTCACCATTCGGCATTGCTCCCTCAAAATTTAAATAATTTTCATTTAGGAATTATAAAGGTTCAATTTAATACTAGATGAAATACTCATGGAAAGGAAGTTCTCAATAGCAGTTTCTCCTTCCCTAATCTTCAATTCAATTAAAAGGGAGGGGTAACTCCTTATAACCTCTAAATGTTTCTTTTACCTATGACAGCTTGTCTGTTCCGGATATCCTGCTATAACTAAGGTTGGCGGTTCCTTATATCCGGAATTGAATTTTTGGTTAAGATATTGGTTCCGGTTCTGGATATGCGAAGATCTGCCATGAATCGCTAACCTCCCCTATAACCCCATATTCGTTTATGACACCCCCTCATCTCCCCTACTCCATTCCCTTTATATTTTACCATAGCCCCAATATGCCCAATTTTGATAACAATTCTTCCATGAATTTCTTTTCTTAAAAATTCTCTAGTTGTTTTAGCTGAGGGTGTTGTAGTTGTTGCTCCAGTATTTCCTCCTACATTAGTAAATTTATTTTCATTTTCTTTATTTGAAGAATTTGTTTTTTGTTCTCTTTTAACCCTTTTATTAGATTGTAAATTCTCTGGAAGTCGATTGAAAATTAGAAGTGATTCGACAAATCCTGTTTCTTGATCTGGTGGATAAATTGAAGAGGAAGAAACTATTCCATATAAAGTTCCATATTTGGAGAAAAAACAAAAAGGGAAAAGACAAAATGAAGCAAAACAGATGAAAAATGGGCGAAGAATTATTTTTAATTTTAAAATTATTTTATTCATTTTCAATGGAAATCTGAACAGAATTAAAATTAAAGAAATTAAAATATGTTTTTAAGACAAATAAGTTTTCATCTAAAATATAGAAAAGAGCTACAGTCAAATTTTTAAAGACGTTGTTCTAGGTTACCGATGCGATAGCAAAAGAGACTTACTATCGCAATTAGATCATATTATTCTGAAGCTAACTTTAGGATAGTGCATTTATAAAAATTCTGATCTATAAATTGTATTTTCTAAAATAAATAATTCTGATTTTTAATTTATTTTCTGGCTTAAAAAAATAATTTTTCAGCGAGTTAAATTAAATTTAAATTAATTTAAATTAAATTTAAATTCTGAATTTAAATTCAGAAATAATTCTGATATGTTATATAGGTAATTATTTGAAAGTACATTCTTCTGATTTTTAAAATTAAATAATATATAAAATTCTGATTTTTTTTAAAGAGTAAACTAATTCTGAATTTAATTTAAAAAAATATATGTAAAATTCTGATTTTATTTATTATGGTAAAAATAAACTGACGAGGAAGGGATATGCTTATGTCGCGTCTTGTAAAAGGCAAAAAATGCCTTTTAACAAAATTAATATTTTAAATTTATTTTAATATTATCTTCTATTCTCTATCATTATTTTAAGTACAATATTTTTATTAAAAATATTTTTATGGATATATTTATTTTTAATTCTTCTTTGCTTACGCAAATATTATCTCCCCTTCTTTTCATTAAATAAATTCCTTCTAATTTTACACCGAAAAAGTACTTTATTTTTATATTTTAATAACTCATAATCATTCCTCTGATCCTCTTAAAAATATTTTTTTACAAAAATTTAATTTATTTAATTGAAATTTCTTTTTTAGATTTTTATGAATTTAAGGAGTGTTTCGAATATTTGGTCACTGGACATTTGGTCACTAAGAATTTTCGGCAAGTTTGATCATCAGTGGTTTTACTTGTCAAAATGTGAAAATTAACGTACTTAATAACTGGACATATTATTTAGTCACTTTAGAATTTTTAGGAAGTTAATCTTGTTTCAACGTCTTTTCTTTAACTTCAATTGGGGCGAAGCTTTAATTATTTAACACACTTTAAATTCGGTGTACTCCTTGATTATCTATTAGTATATCTTTTGACATATTGCTCTAGTACTCGTCCTTCGTATCGTACACCAATATTTATTGCCTCTTACTTAAATTCCTATCTTTGCTTTTACTTGGAATTAGCAAGGTACAAATACATATGAACTTTGATATGAGTATGCAAAAAACATTATTTGATTAAATTAAGTCTCTAAATTAATTTTATTTATAACAATTATCAATGGAAACCTATAATTTTCTTAAAGAAAAATGAGAGAGCCTAAATTGTTAATTTTACAAATTTGCCCATAAAAATATATTCAGAAATTAAAAAACTTTTTTATTCTTTTTAAATTTAAATTTATTTTCCCTCTAAAATTTTTACAAAAAAATATTTTTTTTCAATTCTTTTTACAAATTTTTAACATTTTATTACATTTTATGTTTAAATATAAAAATTTAACAATAAAAAAATATTTTTATTATTATTTTTTTTAGAGAGAGGAAAAGATAGTAAAAGCCTCTTTCTCTCCTTTTTTTAAAGTTTATTGGCAGCCATGCGCAACTGATCCTCCGATGTTTTTGAATTGAAAAAAATAAACTAATGGAATAAATAGAAATTTAAAAATTATTTTTGTAAAAATTTTTTGTTTATTGCCAAATTTATTTTTGATAAAATAAATATATTAATCCAATAAATATTTTTATTTATTTTTATTAAAAAAGATTTTTGACATTTTTAGTTAAAAGTTAAAAACAAAATTTTAAAAAATAATTCTTTAAAAATTTTAAAATTCTGGTATTTTTAAAATAAAAATTTTTTCTTGGCGCATATTTCTCACCTTTTCCAAAGTTGAAATTGAAGAGGGAAAATTATGGGGATTTATGGGTATATTTAAGAAAAAGAAAAGGGAGACTGGAAAGGCAGTTGGAAAAACTTGAAATAAAAAAAAACTTCAATTCAAGAATGGAAAGGTAAGAGGCCTAAAAAATTTTCCAAAATTTTTTTAAATTATAACTATTTAAATATATTTTCTAAATATTAAATTGAATATTTATTTTATTAACAAATTAAGGTAATCCTCCCCTCTCGTTTATTCGAGAGAAATTTAAAAAAAACTTTTATTTATAAATTTCTTTTCTAAATCGATTCCTAACCAATTAAAAAAAAATTTTCTTTCAATCTTTTAAATTTGAAATAAATGTTGCAAAATAACTTAAAATACTACATAATTCTTTTATTTTTAAAAGAATTTTACTAAATTTAATTTTAAATAAATCATAGAAATATTTATTAGAATTATTTTCCTCGAACGGAATAAATTAATGCGTACCGCTGTAATACCGAACCCCAATCACTAAGCCTTCTATAAAATATAAATTTTTTATGGTGAGAAAATTATTTTTAATTTGTTTTAATTTAAATTTTTTACAAATTTTATATTTAATTTTTAAAAGAAAAAGACAAAAAATTTACAAATTTTATTATCCTTTTTGTAATTTATTTAATAGCCTAAACATATTATAATATTCTCGACAACATTAATGGCTGACTATATTTTTTTTTGTTAAAAAATGTTTCTCAATTTAAATAATTCTTTGATTTTTATTTTTCCAACTAAAAAAAAAGAAAAAAATTTTTTTGTTAATTTTATTTATTTATTCTCTTTACTTTTTTATTTAATTTCTTTTTTTTCAACTTGAAATAATTTTAGCCAATTTTAAAAAGTTTTGCTACGTTTTCTTTAGAAAATATTTATTTTTAAATTGGTCAGTAAAAAGTATAAATTTAATTGACCAAAATTTTTTTGCTTTTATAAAAGTTTTTTGTGTAAATTATTTTTAGAATTGCATTAATTTAATTGGCTTTCTTGGCGTTGTTGGTTCTAAATTGATGAACCAAAGATTTTTCGGTTTGGTTCCTGGTTTCGGGTAAAATGAGTAAAATGACGGGTATCGTGTAGAATTTACTAGACCCGAAACTCTAGTCATTAGCAAAATTTATATAAGTTTAAATAGACAATTGTCGTTGAATTTCTTTAAATCGTGTGATAGATGACAGGGAACGAGCCGACATAAAAAAAATTTTCGGGAATCGGGATGGCCCTGATAGATAGACAGATTTTATATAAAATTTTTAGAGTAAGTTTAAAAATTTGTCGTAGACTCATTCCATTCTCAATTATCTTCATCTAATTAATATTAATGTGTTTAAATTCTTAAAAAATTTTTCAAATCATTTTCCAGCAGAAAAAAAGCAAAAAAATGTTAATTACTAAATTAAATAAATTAATATTTATTATATTTTTATTCCTATTAAAACTTTATTCACTTAATTCAATTCAATGTTATTCTGGCAATCATTTTTCTATTGTTGAATGTCCTAGTCTGTATTGTATTAAACAATCACTTGGTTTGGATACTGTTTAGTTATTTAAATTTTTAATTTATGAAAATTTTAGTCTTTTGGGTTAAAAAAAGATTACCTATTCAATTAGTCTCGATTAGATTACTAATTTATTGTTAGAATTCTGTTTTTGGGGAAAAACAGGAGGGTATCTCTTTCGCCTTATTTACAGAGCATTACCTCTATTTTTAATCTTTTCATCCTATTTTTGTCATATTTTTTGGGTGTCAGGGATCCTGCCATCCCTGATTTTCGAAAGGGGAATTTATTTTTATGTCGACAGGATTCAATATGTTTTGGGGGCTTTTAAATTTATTATTTTAGTTTATTTATCTGACACAGTTTTGTGTTTTCTTGACAGGTTTTCTAGGCAGGGTGGGGGCTAACCAATTTAGATTGACCAGGTTTTCGATTAAGCCTAGATATCACCAAGTATTTCAATCTTTCTTTTTAATTCTAGGTTCGTTATTGTGATGGAACTGGAGTTTCCTCAATATGTACAACATATAGAACTATAGATCAATGCCAAAATGTGCCAAATCTTGTATTTTTTAGAATTTTTTTTCAAAAATTTTTTTTCAATTTTTAGGGCCATATATGTTGCTGTTCTGATCAATTATGTAATTCAGCAAATATTCCTTCAATTAAAAAAACTTTAATATTTACAATATTTGGACTTTGGATAATGAATATAATTAAAAATAAATTATTAATTTAAAAGAAAAATTGAAAAAAATATTTTATTTAAATTAATATTTTATTTTTTGCTCAAAATTTTCCTCTTATAATAAAAGTAAATTGCCTAATTTTAAATAAAAAAATTTAATAAAATAAATGTTTCTTAAATAATCTAACGACATTTTGTGATTTTGTAAATATAATTTAACAGATATTTGGGTAGTCAGTTGTAAGGTTGACGGATCCTAAGAAAAACGGATATCCAGATTCGATATCCGAACCGAAACTTTAAGCATCTTCATCTATTTAGGAAAAAATTAACCAAAACTCCATTTAATGGATCAAAGATAATGAAATTTGAGCATCCAAAGCTTTAAAATAATATAAAAGTTGTTCGAGTCGATTCTAAATAAACAAAGTTATAAGCAAATTATCAAGGCTGCGCCATCAAGTCGAATAAAAAGATAAACTTGGAGACCCCTAAAAATAAAGTAAATATATATTTCCAAGTCTTTATTTTTTAATAATAAATTACAAATAAACTTTTACAAGCATTTTTGTGTGGGTAGAGGAGAAAAGCTGTAAAGAAAAGGGGAAAATGGTTGATAGATAAAAGGGGAAATAAAAGGAAATAAAAAAAAGATTTTTATCAATTTTAGAAGGAATTAAAAAAATATTTTTTTCTCACATCTTATTAATTTCAAATACTCATATATATTTATTTTTTACTTCCTTTTAAATTTTGTTATAAAATTTAATTTATTAAAAATAAATTTATTTCCAACTTTATAGATTTTAAAAAATTGTTGAAATACTATTTTTAAAACAAATTTTAATTAAGTCGATAGTGTCAGAGAGTATCAGATATTAATTAAATTAATAGTATTTTTTTATCTACTTATTTTTAAATAAATTAAATTTTTTATTTCCTGGTGATTTTTTCTTATATTATTTCAGAGGTAAGTGTCGGGAATAGGGTAAATTTTTGAACTAGAAAATCTCGGAAAGAAACTTGGGAATTCTTATCCAATTCTAATATTTAATTAATGAAAAAAAAATGTACTATTCAGAGGTTGGTCGGAATTCCGATTTCCGATTTCCGAAAAAAATTCCGATTTCCGATTTCCGAGTTCCGACTTTTGAGCCAGTTCCGATTTCCGACACCCATGACTGTTTTGACCCACCTCTGCTAATATTCCCTAAAATAAAAACTTTTCATTACTTTAACAAACTTTTCCTTAAATTTTATTATTTATTTCATCTATTTAATTCCTGTAACCTTCTCTTTATCTATTTTTAATAAATTTTTTAAAAAATAATTGTTTAAATTAATTTTAAAATTTAAAAAATTGTTTGTTTCAACTAAATAAAAGATTATTATCAACAAAATTTTATTTACTTTTCAATTTTTATTATAGACAAATATGTAGGGTATATATTTAAGTAATAAAAATATTTGTGTGTGACATTTATTAATGACTTTTTTTAAATACTTTTAAAATCTTTTTTTTTATTTTGGGGTGGGCCAATTTTTTAATTTTTTTAAATAAAAAATATTTAGATGAAATTTAGATTTATTTTTTGGAATTTTCATCATTTTACAGAACAGTTCAATGTAAATTAAGACAAAATGCCACCCAAAAAATTTTAAGAAATAATTTTTTACTAAATTTGTGAATTTAACAAAATCTAGGTCAGAAAAAAATTTAAAAAAAAATTTTAATTTGTCAAATTGGCATTTTAGCAACTTTCCTCCCCTATTGACAATTTATTTAAAAAAATAAAGCTTTAATTAAAAATTAAATTTTATTCTTTCTTTAATTAAAAAAAATTTGTTTCTTTACTTTTTTTTAATTTTTTTTATAAATATTTTTTTCTAAATTTTCCTCCCTCTCGCGTTCCACCCACTTAAATATATTTATTGTTTAGTTAATTCATCGTTTTTGGTCTCGCCATTATTGGTCGATTGGAATGAATAAAAAATTTTATAAAAAAAATTAGGGAGCATTTAAAAATAATTTTTTGGAGAGATTAAATACTTAAAAATATACATTCTTGTAAATAATATTTAAATAAAAAAATATTTTTTTAACAAATTTATATAAATATCAATTGTTTACACTAAACAATAAGGGGGGGGAGGAAGAGGAAGGGGAAGGGGAAAAACTTTGTAATAAGGAGAATTTTTTAAAATGTGGGGGTAATAATTTTGAAAAAAAGAAAAGGTCTCGTTTAAAGAAAAAATTCTTTAACTTCCTTGAACCATGGGAAAAATGAAAAATTTTAAAGTAATTCCGCTCAACTTAAACAAAAAATAATAAGAAATTATTTATTTTATCCAAAAATAGAATTAAAATTATTATTGATAAGATTATCATTGTTAATTTTTGATAAATAAATTGTTTTTTTATCTTTCCCATCTGATTTAAAAGAATTTTAGGAATTTTTGTTACGTCTATCTATGAATAATTTTTCCTTCCTTTTAATTTAAAAATAATTAATTAATTATTCATTTGGCATTATGTTTAATTAAATTTTCTGTTTAAATTAGAGAAGCACATTTTTATTAATTTGTTAGAGAATTTTAAGTACTTTTTGTTATTTTTAGACGTTTTTATTTTTATATTTTATTGATGGAATGACGTTCATATTTAATTGTGAAAGCTTTTTCTTTTTCGTTTTTTAATTGGATGATATCACATTTAATTTTTAAGTGATTCAGTTTAAATTTTTTTTAAATACTTAAATAGTACTTGAATGACAAAAATTTTATTTTCTTTTTCTTTTCAGTTCTATTCAAATAAACTTTAAAAGAAAATATTTAAAAGGAAATAATAGATCTCTTTTTTCAAAAAAAGAAGAAGATCTTTAATTTTATCTCCATTGAATGGTGGAGACTCTTTCTGACAAAAATTCTTCAAATTTTGCGGATATAGTACCAACGCCGCCTTTTGGAGGAATTCTTATTCATCCTGGTTTGGATCCTCCAGGTTAATAAATACACAATTTTGAGAGGTTTTTTTGAATTTTTATTAAATTTATTTAAATTATTTTTTTAGTTTTTCTTTACAATTTTAATTTCTTAAAAAATGTCTTTTGAGAAGAAAAGGAATAACAACAATTCCCCTCTGTCTGATTTATTAAAACACAGCAAATTGACGTTATCTGAACAACTTTCATGGACTATCCTGTGGAATAGAGCGGATATTGCACGTTCTGAAATTTTTACTGGACAGGTAAAAGTTTGTTGATTTTTAGAGGTTTAGGATTTTTCTTGTTTGAAATTAAGTATTTTTTATTTTTAACAAAATCAAAAATTTTATTTTTGACATGAAGGACATTTAATTATAACCTTAATATTTTAGATGTCTATGTAAGCTTGAATGAAATTTGGGAGGCTTTCTTGTCCATTTTTTTTATTTAACCATCTCAAAAAAATTCCCTTCCTTCCCCTATCGGCAGCGATATTTAACCTTATTGTTTTTATCAAAATTATTTTTTAAAGTTATTACCAAAAAGTATTTTACATAATGCAATGATGGAATCACTTATTCATAACCGCGTTGAGTTTGTTCGTCTTTTACTTGAAAATGGTGTTAATATGGACGAATTTCTTACAATTGCTAGATTAGAAGAATTATATAATACTGATCAAGGACCTCCAAATACTCTTTAGTTTGTTTTTTGAAATGTTTTTTCTTTGAAATTATATTTTTTACTGGTGCCTCTTATTTAATTTTAAGTAGGGTTATTGCCTGCCGGTTTTTACGAACTTCTAGAAACCTTAAATTTTTAAAAATGGACGATTTTTAAAAAATTCCCTCAAAATAAGACCGATATTTAACCAAATCTCAAATCCAAAAACCTTGTTTTTAAAATTTTGATTAACCGAAAACCCAGAGAATAACCTTAATTTTAAGTTATATTGTTCGTGACGTTGTTAAAATTCGTGCTGGTTATCGTTATAAATTACCACATATTGGGATGGCTGTAGAAAAATTAATGGCTAATGGATTTCGTTCACATTATACATCTTCACATTTTCGTCAAAAATACAACGAATATAGAAGTAAATTAAAAGTTAGTTTTTTAAAATTATTTTTAATTTATATATTGCGTAGGGCTTCTTATTTTATTTTTACAAAACGAAAATTTTAATTTTTTATTAAAATTTTCGACAAGAGATCCTCTTAAAATTTCTACTTTTTCTGGCATTCTTTAATACTTTTCGCTTCTTCTAATTCTTTAATGCGTTTCTGGCATTTCTCCAACCTTTCTTTTAATTCCAATATAGCATTAGCCTGAAAACTTTTTTTACAAAAAATTTATAAAAAACTTTTTCTTAACCAACCTGCATTATTATATGATTTTTTGCCAATAACAAAGTAGCAATTTTTGATAATTTTCTAATATTCCCTCCTTGGGCATAAGGAATAGAAGCACGTAAATCATCCAAAGCAGCATTTAAATCATGCATTCGACATCTTTCTCTATAATTTATTGTATTCCGATGGGTTAGAGAAGTTGGGGTTTTATTGTTTGAGGAGTTGATTTTTGACATTTTTAAGTAGTTGAAATTTTGGGAGGAGAATTTCTAAAGAAATTTTTTACTGATATTTTTGATTTTTCTAAATTTTTTAAAGGATAAGCCAAAATTTTGTAAAAAAAATCGCCCCTTCCTAAAATCCAAATTTTCTAATATATCGTGCTATGCTTTCTGTATTATGATTTGAATTTTTCTTAATTCCTATGAAGACCCCAATTTCTGTAATAGGTTAAAATTTAGCTTCTGTTGAGGTCAAGTTTTGCATTGAAAAACCTAGATTTTATCAACTAGCTTTAGAGGATTTGACTAAAATTTACAATTTTTTGTTGGGTGACATTTACTGGAAAAGATT
Source organism: Meloidogyne luci (assembly GCA_902706615.1). Lineage (NCBI taxonomy): Eukaryota > Metazoa > Nematoda > Chromadorea > Rhabditida > Meloidogynidae > Meloidogyne > Meloidogyne luci. The sequence goes on along the minus strand of CACSLI010000091.1, from coordinate 2,477,879 downwards.
TTTAAAAAAATAATGTAAAGGGATGTGTGCCATTCTTTTACCCGCACTGATGCCACAATATTCGCATGCGCATTTCCTAAGAGAATAAAAAAGCAGAAAAGGAGGGGTGGTTTTTGTTGATGACTGTCGCAAATGAATTAGCATAATAATTATTTTTAAAAGTGAAGATAATATTTGAATAATTATTAAGTGATATTTAAGTAGAGGGAAAATAAAATTAAATGGAAAGAAATCCACAGAATGTTAAATAGTTTTTGGGGTTAACATTAAAGTTTTCTTTTTTGAACATTGAAGTTTTTCCTTTAGTTTTGTCGTGAGGGGTATTTTTTCCTTTATCCCTTATAATTTTATATTCTCACGAACTACCCCCATTTTTCCCTAAAACGGCATTTTAAAACCCTTATTTTAAAATTATTAAACTAACATTTTCAGGAATATCAACGTCTTCATTCAATAAGTGAACATCAAAAAGATCTCAACCAACGCAGTCCCCCTCCAACATATCCTCGCTGCGGTTCAGAATTTTTTGCTCGTGCATCAGCTAGAGGTTTGCCAACTTCTGCTTCAGATACAAGATTGTCTGGCAGATTAAATCATCAACAAGTAAATCAACTTCCATCAATTCCCAAAAATAAAAATGTAAAAATTTGAGTTTAGACTTTACAAAAAAATTATATTTTTTAAGCAAAATGTTTTGGATACTCGAACAAATCAAAACATTGGAAGTCCTCCAACAACTGACAGATCAACAAATAAAGCTACTTTAAATTACACACAAATTCCGGCTGTCTGTGGAAGCCGTACTTTGAGTAGCCATATTTTGTGGAGAAGTGCTTGTCGTCGAGATAATGTCAGTCATCTTCCAACAGCCCCACAACAAGTAGCAAATAGTTCAAAACAACAACCATTTAATAGGACAAATCAACAATTTACTGGTTTTCCTGATGGCAATAATTCTTTTGATGCTGATGAATTTTTGGATGTGAGGGATGAAACCCACACGAGAGACTTTCGTTACCCTTTTTCTGATCTTTTAATTTGGGCTGTTTTGACAAAAAGGCACGATATGGCTATTTGTATGTGGCAAAATGGACAAGAGGCTTTAGCTAAAGCTTTGGTAACATGTCGTTTATATAAAAGTTTGGCTAAAGAAGCGGCGGAAGATTATTTGGAATTGGAAGTTTGTGAAGAATTGAAGAAATGTGCAGAAGAATTTAGACAATTATCTCTTGATTTACTTGATCATTGTTATAAAGAAGATGATGCTCAAACTTTACAATTATTAACATATGAATTAGCTTATTGGGGAAGAGAAACGTGCCTTTCACTTGCTGTTTTGGTTAACAACAAACAATTTTTGGCTCATCCTTGGTAAGAAACTTGGAATATTAAGATTAGTTTTTGGTAATTTTTTCTCGCCAAGTTAAGTTACAAAAATTTTTTCTTAAACTGTCTTTTGTTAATTTAGAAAATATGGGTGAATTAAAAAAATATGATAAAAGGTCTGTAGCATTAAGAGTTTCTGGCCCTTATCTAATCCGATCTTTATTTCAAAACTAATTGTGATTAGAAATTTTTATTTAGATTTTATTAAGATTTTTTATTCAATTTTTATTTTATTTAGTTGTCAAATTTTGCTTGCCGATTTATGGCATGGTGGTTTGCGTATTAGAAGGTAAACACTTCGATTTAAAAATCTAACTTGAATATTTTTAGCAATTCTAATTTAAAAGTGATTCTTGGTATCATTTTTCCACCATCCATTTTCTTACTCGAGTGAGTTTTACTTGAAAACCATGGCTTTTTATTAATTTATTTTTAGGTTTAAATCTCGGGAAGAATTAATGCTTCAACCTCAAACGGCTGCCGAACATCAAGAAGATATTAACGATTCTTCCTCTTCGTCATCAGACTCTTCCGTTTCTTCGCCCTCTTCTTCACCGTCGGAAAGCGAAAATGAAGATGTAGATTCTGATTATGATTTATCTGAGAAAACTGGTGGAGCTTCTTTGAGTGATAGACGACGAAGAGTTTCTTCTCGAGGGAGTATGCAATCATTAAATTTTACATCAGTTAGTTTTTTTGAAAATTTTCCCCAAATATTTATATTTTTAGATTTTTCAAAGCAAGAGGCGAAGTAAGCGTTCTTCCCATATAAATGCCTCAAATAGCCTCAATACTCAAGATCTGGAGCTTGGGAGAGTTTCCAATCAAGGTTGGTTTTTCTCAACAGCTTTGCTGTGAGCTTTCTTTAAACCTGTCCTCAGAATGCCGAAATCTTTTAGACGAACCTTCTGTTGGACGGAGCCGTTCAAATGCGAGAGAATTGCGAAGGCCCAAAACGAAAACTAGAGCTGAACGACAAAGGAGAATAAATGCTACTAATGCAGCAACTGTTGGTGGTCAATCAATAATCGAAACTGGAGGAGGAGATACATCACCATCAGATTGTAAGAATTTTTGAGACGGTATTAAATTTTAAAATACATTCCGGGTTCACGACAAATCGGTTAGAATTCTCAATGTTTATTCATGGACACAGGGCCCTTTTTCTTTTATTCATTTCTACTTATGTTAGATGACCTGGGAATGGAAATTAAATTTATTCTAGTTGCCGTTTTTAATTGGATTCCAATATTAGATGTATAAGGTCTTTTCACTTTATTGTCGACAAAACCTCCACTTTTTTTATTTAATTTTCACAAATATAATTTTAGATTCCCTTTCCAATCAAATTTCAAAGCCGTCACTTCCTCTTAAATCTTCATTAAAACTTCCAACAACAGTAACACCTTTGCATATAGACGTTAATGCTTATCATCATCCTCAATTTCTGTTGGGAAATGACGATATTGTTACGAGTGGAAAAGAGGAAGAAAAGGATTCTAATTCAATTCAAAGAAATTCTACTTCTACAATTTCTGATGAAGTTGTTAAATTATCTGTTGATAAAGAACAAGGTTTTTATTTTTATTGAGGGGTTTGGGTAGTTTTCTACAGGCTTATAAAATCTTGAATTCCACGAGTTATTCTGAAAATTTACTCAAAGGTGAATAATTTTAGGACCTCTATGACTTCTCGTCTCTCAACGGATTTTTTGTTAATTTATCAATAATTTAGATATTCCTTCGCCTGATCAAAATCCTTCAGATAGACCTTTTATTCATCAAACAAAATCATTTCCTTTCAACAACCGCTGGAAATTTGTGAAAAACATTGGGGCTGGAATTGCTACAAACGATAAACCAAAAACTGTGGAGCATCCTAATAGCAGGTTAACAATTAGTGGAGGACATGTACCAAAAGGAATTCCTTTGCCAGAGGGAGTGACGTTAAATAAAAAGGTTTTCTTTTTCTTTCCTTTATTTTTTAAATTAATTCCTTTTCTCAGCGTCAAATAAAATTCCGTCGCAAAGTTTATGAATTTTTTGTTGCTCCAATAACAACTTTTTGGGCTTGGATGCTTAGTTTTGTTGTGTTTTTATCCACACTTACATATGTTTTACTTATTCGAACTCCGCTTAAACCAACATTTTTGGAATGGTATTTACTTGCTTATGTTGTTGGTTTTGGGATTGAGACTGTTAGAAAGGTTTAAATTTTTTAGAGATTTTTTAATGATTTTTAGTTTGCCATGTCTGAACCAAAAAAATTCTCGGAAAAAGTTCAATACTTTTTTGGTAATTATTGGAATTTTCTTACAACGGTTGCTATTCTTGGTTTTGTCATTGGTTTTATATTTCGTTTGAATCCTTCAACAAGGTTTTTTTAATTTGGAACTAGTAGAGATATTTTTTCAAATATTTTAGTAGAAGTGTTGGACGAATAATTTTAGCTGTTGATTCTGTTCTTTGGACGATTAAATTGCTGGACTTTTTGGGAGTTTTTCCACGTTTTGGACCTTATATTACAATGGCTGGGAAAATGGTTTGAAAGATTTTTTATTTAATTATTTTTTTATTTTCTCTTAAGATTATGAATATGAGCTCAATTGTTGTTATGTTAGGAATTTCATTATTAGGATTTGGTTTGGCACGTCAATCAATTACATATCCAAATGAAGATTGGCATTGGTTATTGCTAAGAAATGTTTTTTATAAACCTTATTTTATGTTATATGGAGAAGTTTATGCTGATGAAATTGATACCTGTGGAGATGAAGGTTTTTTTAAACATTAATTAAAAATAACAATAACTACCAAATTGTCTAAAATCTAAACTTTCCACTCTCTGTATTATTTTTTAAAGTATTTTCATTTTTTCAGCCTGGGATGAACATCTTGACAAAAACATTTCTATATCTACAGCATGGACTCATCGTGACAATAGAGACAAAGAACTTGCTTGTGTTCCTGGCCATTGGATTCCTCCAATTTTAATGACTGTATTTCTTTTAATTGCAAATATTTTATTAATTAGTATGTTAATTGCTATTTTTAACAACATTTTTGATTCAACAATAAAAATATCTCAACAAATTTGGCTCTTTCAAAGATATCGTCAAGTTATGGAATATGAAGCAACACCTTTTCTTCCACCTCCATTTACTCCAATTTATCATATTTATATGATTTATAAATATTTAAATTATCGAAATGGATCTTTTTGTATTTGTTTTGCATTTCTAACGAGACAATTGAACAACAGAAAATTTTTTAAACGAAGAAAGGATGTTTTGGAGGAAGAAACAAAAGAAGAAAAATTGGAAGAAAAACAACAACAAACAAATAAAAATGATGAAATTAATAATAAAATACCCCCACTTGCTAAAAATGCTTTTGAACAAAGACAAAATCTTCAAGAAAGAGCTAGAAATTATAATAAACAAGAACAATTTGCTCTTTTTGATTTTTCTTTGAGTGAGTTTTTAATTTTTTAAATTTAATGTTGAGAGGGGTTGGAATGGGGATATATTTTGATGCTCTCTTTTGGAAATTTTTTGGAAGGAAATTGTTAAATTAATTTCCCTTCTCGTTGTGGAATTCCTTGAAAATTTGTTTACTAAAATTAATTTTTTTCAGAACTTTTTCTGACTGACGAACAAGTCGAAAAAATTCATGAATTCGAAGCTGAATGTATGGAAAATTTAGCTCGCGAAAAAGAACTTGCAAGAAATCGTTCTAATGAAGAAAGGCTTAGCAGGACATGTGAAAGGTAGAAAATTAATTTAATAAAATTTATTTTTAAATAAATTGCGAATGATTGAGAAATGGAAGTTGAGAAAATTTTTCTGTGACAGTAATTAATTTGTATATGTCCATTCTGACGCTTTTTTTATCTTCAAGAAATTTTTTATTTAAATCATAAATATTTTTTTCAAAATTTTTTTTTTCAGAACGGAGGCAATTTTGCGTCGTATGGATGATTTAGTTTCAAGGGAAACAATTCAGAAGAATGTAAATACTCTCGAAAATAAAGTGGAAATAATTCAAAATACACAGGTAAATTAAAAGAATGTTTTTAAAGGGAGCTTGAATAAGTATTGGTGGTTAAGTGGTTAATGGTCTTGAGTATATTAATTTTAGCACATTCACGGAGAGTTTTCCTTGTTTATTTTGCCTGGGAAATCTCATAATGTTTGTGCAAAATCGAAGGAATTTGATGTGTTACTTGCTACGATTTGTTATAATTTAAGCGAGTGTCAAACATTTTCTACAAAAAAATTTGTTTTAATTTTTACTAATTTTTTTCTTTTTACTACTAATTTTACTACTAATTTTTTTCTTTTTTTAGTCACAAATTCTCGAGTGTCTTCAACAAATAAACTCGGTGATACCAGCTTTGACCCAGTCTTTACAGATGCTTAATTCTTTCCCAGTACAACAATCTAATAATACGGAACAACAATCTCCAATTCCTTTAATCCGGTCATCTCTAAATAATAAAGACAGCTATTAAAAAATAAGAAGAGAATTTTTGTTTTAATTTGCATTTATGGCTGTCTAAAAAATATTTTTATAATTAATTTTCCTATCAACGTTTTAATTCAAGCATTTTTAAGAATTTTTTAGTCAATTAAAAACAATAATGCTTTTCTTTTTTTGTTTTTTAATCATGACATATTTAATCTTTTTTTTCAAAATCTGTTCTTTCTTTGACTTTATTCTAATAATTCAATACAATTTCTGAACCTTTATTTTTTCAATAGATCCGACAAAAGGTTGGTTATCTCCTCTGTAAACCCCTCCCTTCATGAATTAAATTTTTAATTTATCTGGAATTTCCTGTGTTGAATTATTAATTTTTTCTGTCACATAAAAACATGCAATTGCATTTCTTCCTCTTTCGCATTCCTAATTTTTGATAACCTTTGTTAAAAAAATTTTTCTACTATATATAATGCTACTTTATAAAGGAATAAACGTGTAAATAATCTTTTTTTCCCATGAAAAATATCAAAAAATATTTCTAATTTTGTCACGAAAAATAATTTCGAATTTTAATCTCTTTTGAATTTTTGTTTTCGGTAGATGTCAACTTGCGGTTTCGCATGCTACATTTAAATAATATTAAAAATCAAAAGGGCGAGACTTTTGCAGATGAAAGGCTTTAAGGAAAGTTTATCACATTTCATTAAAATTCTCAGGCTTTTTACTGAACTGTGATAGAAATGCATAAATTTTGCGAAATTTTGAACTGGTTCTTTTTTAATTTCCCAGATAAACAGGATTAGTTATTGTCCAAAAATAATTTATTTTTTACCCCTTTTCCCTATCCCCAATTTTCAATTTTAAAAATATTTTTTATAAAGAAATAAACGTGTAAATAATCTTTTATTAGCTATAAAAAGATATTAAAAAAATATTTTTATTTTTAAATTCTTTCAATCTTTTTAAATTTCCAATTATATTAATGGAATGTTTTTGGAGTTTTTCTCCTTTACAAACAATAATAATCTAAATTAGTGTGGAGGGGGTTTTCTGGCACATATTTAATTTAGTCAACTCTAATCTCCCCACATCCATCCCTTCAGGAAAATTCCTTTGACTTTATTTTCCTGAAAGCCTATCTGATTTGAATTCCCCTCAAAGTATCTCGGTATTTCTCATAGTCCCTTCTCATTTTTCCATTAATCTGAATTTTTTGTCATTTACGAGAAAAAAGTTCAAACTCCGATGCTCTAAATCTCATAGTTGGTGTCCTAATATGTAAATTCTTTCTCACTAATAGAATAAATTATGGATATAATTACACCAGAAATCCCCCTATAATCATAATAAAAATTCTTTAAAAATTTCTTTTAATCTTCAATCAATTTAAATATATATTTACATAAAATGTCTTCTCTCCTCTTCCTTTTCTTCATCCATTCTTCTCTTTTATTTATTGCCATAATATAAATATAATTATCACCAAAAAAGAGCAATAGCTAATTAACATTAAAGGCTTAATTTCCTTTGAAGAAGAAGAATAATTATTATTAAAATTTGTATTTTGGCAATATTCTTCAAGTGAAGGTTTTGCTTTATATATTTCTGAACGATTTGTAAATGTTTTTAAACTACATTCATTTTCACAGCCAGTAATGTGTTGTGTTACATCGATGGTATCTTTGCTTTCTGGTGGCCAATAAAAGGCCTGAAAATTTTTGGAAAAAATGAGTGTAATAATTTAACAGTCCGATTTTTGATAGAAGTTGGGATTTTAAGGCCTCAAAGCTTTATATTTGACACTCGTTGTAAGAACCCTCGGCTAATAGAGACCTTTCGATATAAAAGACAATAAGAAATTGAACTTCTCGAAAAATCTCCTCTTGAAGGAGGAGGTCTCATCTCGGTCTGATCCTCAATCCCTATAGTAAATAGCGTTGATCCCGAATATTTTTTTAAAGATCTTTTAATGACCTGAAAGTGTAAACTCCTCCAACTATTTTTAACAGTCTATACTCCCTACCCTTTTCTAAGTTTGTTTTCCGGATATTTTGGAATTTAAAAGGATTAGGTAACCCTGAGAATATCTCAATTTCTTTGATTCCTTCCAACTTTCCCCTTCCTATTCCACAAATTTTAAAAATAAAATAAAACCCAACTTTAATATAAGGATCCCCTCCACTATTATTTGCCCATAATTCAAAAGTAATGCATGTTGTGTAATGAGGAAATCTTTTTTTAAATAAAATTATTCTAGAATATACACAAATTAATAATTTTACCCATCTTCTTGATAATTAGTTTTTGGGAAACCTAAAGTTGAGAATAAGGCAGCAAGTGTTGAATCGTGCTTAAAATTTAAAAATTATTTCATTTTGAATTAACAACTATTTATTATTTAAATACGAACTCCTGTTAAATTGGCACCATAAAAGGATAAAAGCAGAGTTGGGTCAGAAATCTGATTCCCCTGATTTTCGATGTTTTTCCAACTTCGATTTTCCGCTTTGGAAACTTGTCAAAAAATCGACGATTTCCGACGCTATATCTGTTGTTATATTTGAGAGGATCTACTATTTTAATCAAACTGTCTCATTATAGCCCTAAATAAGTGTCATTCTATCCCAATACCAATAACGGATGGAAAATTTAAGGGAGACAAAATAATTATTTTTTCTCAACAAGCTACCAACTGTTCTTTTTCAAAACTTACAGCTGAATAAGCAAAATATTTTCTTGTACTAATCCACTGACAAATAGGATTACCCAATGGAGAACTATTTTGAACTAAAAATTTTATTTAAAATTTTTTTCAAAAATCTTTAGCCTGATCGTGGAGTTCTATTTTTATCAGCATCTGGCTTTAAACAATGCATTTTTGCCAGCATATTCCCAATAAGTAGCCAAAGTATTGGCCCACCATGAATTCTTGGGAGTTCTAAACTAAAGTCGACCCCGTTGAAGGGTTTAAGGCCTTTAATAGGTTAAAATGTGGAAATTAATTTTTTGGAAATATTTTTTAAATTTTATTTTAAATTTTTAGGGAAAAACAGAAAATTTGAGTTTTTATGCGGACAAAGTTTACAGACAGAATTTTTTGCGGACAATATTTGCGGACAAAGCTTGTAGACGTGTATCTCCCGAATTTTTTTTCCTAAGTTGTGCCATAAATATTTATTGTGAATGGATTGAAAGGTTTTTTTGTATGTAAAGGTCCTCTTCCTTTTTTGAACTTTTTTAGAAAAAATATTTTTTTATGTTTACCCCTTCCATTATTCCATTCATTCATTAAATCACTAATATTTTTAATTTCAGCCCTAATAGTTTTGTTTTGTGTCCATTCTGGCATTTCTAATTTTAATTTATTTTTGTAAAGATCTTCAATAAAAAGAGTATCTTGTAACATTCCAACATTTGAAGTATTTATTGGTTGACCACAAAATTTTGTTAAATCATCAAAAATCCACTAAAATTTTGTTTTTATATGGTGAATTTAACAGTAAATTTGCATAATCCCCCTTTCTTTAACTTAGTCCTCTCCCATTTGTTTTTATTAAAGTTCGAACCTAAACTAAAGTCCATACTTTTCAAGACTATTTTTAACGAATTTTACTTCTCTTTCAATTCCGTATTCAATAAATCTCAATTCCAAAAAGAGAGACTAATAAAAGTGAGGGAGAATCTACAATAACCCCACCTTCTTATCACTCATTAATTTCTCATATTCGGGTGTTTTCTTCATCAATTTTTGCATTTCAGATAGTCTCGGGCAAGGAGAAACCATATCTGTGACGAGTTGATCACCTTGACTGCTTGTAGAGTGGACAGCGACGGGGGTAAAACTTTAAGAGAATTTTTTTGAAAATTTTAGAAGTTCCAACTTTTACCCTTTCGGCCAGGCATCTTCAGGAAAGTCTTCTCCCGGTTCTCCATTCTTATAAAACCCGACCATATTTGAAATAGCACTAGTTAATGTTCTATTAAAGTCTGTACTTCTTACATAAATTTCTGTACTTTTATAACGAGGACTGACAAATTTTAATTCTCTAATATATTTTTGAGCAAGTTTATCACCCAAAATAACTTGTTGAGACATTCCTTTCTTTAATAAAAATTAAAGTTTAATGAGAGGGGGGGGGAGGGGGGATTAATTAGGTAAGGAATTTATTAAGATAGTAAGCCTATAAAATCAAAGAAGAACCAATTGCCGAAAATATTCTAATAGAACCTCGTGTGCTTTTACTTTTCAATTTTATTGTTGGATGTGCTCCTATTAGAGAGTGTGTTTCTATTAGAACATTTACGTTATATTCCTCTTTATCCGTAGTGGTCCACGTGTCACCTCAATCTTTCGTCCTTAATGATGGACAATCCATGGTCAGATTTAAGTCTTACGACTTGAATAACTAACATTCCCAATACTTCCCAAAATAAATAACTCTCTTTATAGGGGACCTTTATTATTGATATTTTAATTTCTACGTGGATTAAAAGATTTCTATCTTATATTAAAGAAATTAAATTTTACAGGTGTAAGTTGCCCCCATCCTTGCAGCCATCTATCCTCTTTAATTGGATCATTAGCATAAGTAGAAATTGGCCAACGATCACCATGACGCCAAAACTAGAAATTTTTCTAGAAATTTTTTCCTAAAAATAAATCTCTCACAGCTTGTACAAGCAATAATTCATCTTTAGACTCAACAAAAATTCCAAACTGCGCAATAAATAAAATAAAAAATAAAAAGAAGATAAGGACACAAAATGAAAATTTATTCATTTTTTGTTTAGGTGAGAAGACCAATAAACGAAAAAATAAAAATTTTTGAGAAGGAGGGAATGAATGAAGTGAAGAATGGGGGAAAGAGAGAGGGCCTTTTACAACCCTTTTTTACTTCTTTCCTCTCTCGTTCTAAAAAATTTTTTTAAGCTTAAAGTGATAAAATATTGTTTTAATGGTATTTGGGGGAAAGAAAAGGGAAGGGAGGAGAGGAGGAAAGGTATAAAAGCAAACAAAAAAAAGTTTTTTAAAAAAGTTTTGGGGGAAGGGAAGGAAGGAAATTTAAAGAAAAAAAATTAAATTATTAATGTTGGAATGGAGTGTTGGCTTTATTTGAAATTAAAAAATTAAATTGACTGTTTCTCTCTCTTTTAATTTAAAAAACCTGTTTTTAAAGAGATTTTTGAATAAAAAAAAGAGAAGGGAAGAATTAATTTATTAATTTTAATTGGATAACCCAAAAGATCGAAGAAGATATTGATGTTTTCTTATCTCTATTTGAACGAGAATTTAACGGGAAAGATTTCTCTCATATATCCGTTCCCCCTTATTTTTATCCTTTCAAAGATATCCAGCTAAACAAACAAAGTTAAATCAACCCATAAGATTAATTCCCAGGGGTGGTCCTTACTTTATAAACATAGTGAGAGGCTCTATATTTGTTGTTGTTGATCTTACAAAATTAATTTGTTAGTTACTATTAAAGTTGGTAAAAGGGACGGGGTTGAGGAAAGGATCTTCATCAACAATTTACCTTTTTTAAAAATAAAATTCCTATCCTAATAAATTTACAGTAAAGAAGATTTCAAACTTTTTGAAAAAATTTTTCTTTAATTAAACAAAATCAAAGTTTTATTTTATTCATTTAACATCAATGCTTACTAAGGAAACAAACAAAAATTTAAACAAAAAATTTTATTTAATAAGTTTTTATATATTAAAATGACTGTAACGATTAAATAACAAATATGTATTTATGACAATAAAAATTTTATTTTATGCCTAACTTTGCATTTTTTAAAATAAAAATAGAAAAAGGAAAATATACAAAAAGTAGAAGAAAACCACGTTTATTTCAATGAATTTTGTTATTGTTGAGTTGGAAATTTTAAAAATATTTGTTGGAAAAAATAAAAGAAATATTTTCTTGTTTTAGCGTTGGATTATGACGTTTTTATTAAAATTAATTTTTCTAAACTCTACTATGAAGTTGAGAGGGATACTGTAGATTTTGTGGTGAAATGTCTCAAGTCTGAGACTCTTCTATTGTTATTTTTGTTAGAAAATTTTATTTTAAAATTTAATAAAATTCCCATCAAATTCCCTCAACAAAACGAAAAGACACAAACAATATTGATGAAAAAACATTTCATACATGGAGTATTTTTCAATTGGGCATTTTATCATTGGGCATTTTGTCCCATGTCGAAGTATTCTTTTGTTCCACTTCCAACGCAATCATTTTCTCTCTTTCTTTTCTAAAGATTTTCATTACGTCTCTCTCTATTACTTTTCTTTATTCTCTCAGCAATTTTGTTTCTTAATTGCAAAAATATCAAAAAATAAAATTTTCATAATACCAATTCCTTATAAATATTACAAAACATCCCTCTCTCTGCATTGACGTTCTCAATTTTATTTGTCTATTAGATATTATGAAATTTGTTTATTTTTCCAAAGAATTTTTTCGTCATTGTTGTGCTAGTTGCGTTACGCTTTAATATTTTCACGTTACACGTTTAACCTCTTTTCTTATTTCTATTTTAACTTTACCGCAATTAATTAGCCTATTTAATGCGTATTTTTATTATCAATTAAAGTCTAGATTTATTAATGCAACAAGCAGAAAATCGTTAATTTTTGTTAAAAATAAGTAAAAGAAATATTTAATTTTATTATTTTGCTTTATTTGTGACGTTTAAAATTATTTAAAAAATGACGCGGGTATTCTCGATAACTACTATTTTTGTATATTTTGTATGTTTTTTTTAAATTTTTGAATATTTGTTAATTTTTTAGCTTGTCTTTCATTGGAGCTTTATCACAAAAACAGTTTCTAACAAAGAAGGAAAACAAGATTTTCCGACAAAACTTTGTGGTGATCCAAAATGTGAAGGTTTTTACAGATTTTTTATTTGTTAAATTAATCAAATTTCTTTTCAGTAACACTCTTCTCTTCAAAATTTACGCGAGAATATTCTCCTGCTGAGGGCGTAATGATGTTAACTGCAAAAGAGAATGATGAAGTTAATGTTGTGGCTATCAAATTCTCAAATAGACCAGACTTTTTTGAGGCTAAGGTTGGTTATTTTAAAGAATTTATATTCAACTTGCGGACAATGCTTTCTCTCCATTTATTGCGTTTTCACCTTTAATTCAATGAAATTCACTGAAATTTTATATTACAACTTCTAATTTAATAAATTTTGATGTCTAACATAACCTTTTTCACTTTTTGCCCCTCAAACTTTAAAATTCTCAAAATTAAAAAAATTTTTCAATTTAGAAGGGTGATGCTCGTGGTTTAATTTATAAGCAACATATTGATGGCAAACCTTTCATACAATTCTTGGAGAGCGCACTAAAAAATAATTTGACTCTTTTTGTTGTTGAACAAGATACTAAAAAATTTATACGTTTGTTTTAAATTTTTTGTAAATTAAAAATGTTTAATTTAAGGGGAGATAAACGCTTTTCCAGAATTAATTAAAGATTACACTGTTTATGCAAAAGCGCTTTCAGACTATCAAGTTGATAAGGATTTGTTTGAGAAAGTTGCGTCGCTTGATGGTGGAATCAAAAAACAAGAACCTAAAGAAAAGTTTGTTTTTCCTTTAAATTATTTATTATAAAAATCTTGACGGCTAATGTTCACTTCCTTCCAAACCACGTTAAATTGTTATTTATGGATTGTGTCCAATTACTATCTTATTATGACCTTTTCTTGTTTTAAAATTAATTTTAAAAATTTCAGAATTATTGCGAGTTCTGAAAGCACTGAAAATCCAAATAGATTGAATACATTAGATGATGAAAAACAAAAATTAAATGAAAATGTTGAGAAGAAAAATAATGTTGATGAATCCATAGAAGATGTCAATAAAAACCCTTCTGTTCCTTTAGAAGTTTCCAATCAAAATTTAAAAAGTAATGAAGAAATAAAGAAAAATCAACAAGAGCAAGCAAATTTAAATGAAAATCAACAATCAGCATCAGTAGAAAATCAGATTAAAATAAATGAGAATCAAATTGATGATACGAAAGGAAAAAAGGTTTTTAATGGAAAATTAATGTTTAGTAGAAGAATGAAAGTGAAAACATTTCAGGAAAATCAAAAAATTGATGCGAATATTGTGACGGCTCTAAATGATTCCGAATCTGTTAAATTTGAAGGAACTAAAGATGGGGATATCAATACACAACAGCAATTGGTGAATGAAAAGAAAAATGGAGATGTTGAGCAAAAATTGGATGAAACAAAAAATTTGGAAGAAAATCAAAAAGCAAAGGATAATAATGAGAATAATGTAGTTAATGCTCAAGAAGGCAATGTAAAAGCAACTGACAAAGTTATTGAACACCCACAAATTCATTTACCAACTACAACCCAGCCGCCAATTCCAAACGAACAACCTTTAGAACATTCGGTATTTTATTTTTTAATATTTCCCGGCTAATATTAATTGAAGAGGGTGGGGGAGGGTTAACATGTATTTCCCTCATAGAAATGAATTTCAAACGTATATTTTATTTTTTGTAGCAACAACAACCTATTTTAAATTCATCAGTTTCTATAGACCCTCCATTACCCCAACCTATTTCACCTGAATCTGTCCCTACTGCCTCTCCGGAAGTACCAATTGTGCAGAAAGATCAAACAAGTGATGATGGAGTTGGAGCGACAACTATGTCACCACCACCAGCTATTCAAAATCAATCTTTGAATCAGGCAGCAGTGAATGAAAAAAAATCTTTGGAGCCAACAAGTATTTTGAATAAGAAAGAGGATGAAAAGCCGCAAATTAATGATGGTAATCATGAAGGAAAGAATGAAGAGCTACCCGTTTTAAAGAAAGGTGGATTGGAACAACAAAATATGTCAGAAGACACAAAGTCTTCAGTTTTATCAAAACAACCAGAAGTGCCTGAAAAGAAGATTGAGCAGCCAATGGAAAATATTCCTAAAATGAATAAACAACAGAAAAGCTCGGAACTTCCTCCACCCCCTACGAATGAACAGAAAAGTGGAACTGACAACATTAAAATAGAAAACAAGGACGATGTTTATACTCAAATAAAAAATAATATAGAAAATGTTAATCAACAATATTCTCCTCCTCCACAACCACCACCTCCATATTCTCCCCCTTCACCACTTCCTATTCC